>CM040632.1:62149704-63349704 GCA_022818045.1 Neotoxoptera formosana | reverse complement strand
AATGAATAATTATTATTTAATGAATGAAGAAGTACCTATTTTCATCCATCAATGTTACCATTAAACTAATTCCCATGTCTGTAGTTATCTTATTTAATATTCATTGATAGATAGATCTCTATTTTACCAAAATTATATAGGAAAACAATTAAACTTATTTTGTTTATTATTAACAGTTATTAAGAAAAGTAATTACATGATTTGTCAGTTTGCATCACCGGTAGAAATTGTAGACATTCACAAACAACCAGAGGTATATAAAACAAATAATAGTGTTGCTTTGTTTCCAGTTAAAAGATACAATTGAGTTGGTTTTATTTTCAGGCTGTTGTTTTGGAAGGTAAATACTGGAAAAGGAAATTTAATGCAGTTACTGCAGAATACAAAAAATGGAGACTATTTTATCGAAGTTTACTACAAAATGGCTTCAAAGAAAGACAAAAATTAGTAATTATTATAACAATATAATCATTATTAACTATATTTGTATTTAAAAATCTATTATTAAAATTAATATGTAGGTACATTAGTATAAATTTATAATATTTTTTTTTATATGGATAATAATTTCATACATATTTCTTAATTAGTTAATATCCATACTTACCATCAACAATCAAAATAAAACTTAATGAATAAACCTGTATTATTATTTTACATTTTTCACTCTAAAAACGATTTATTTAATACTAACTGTTACTACTTTTATGTAGTTTAATATAATATTATAAAATATCTACTTACTTTCCCAATTATAAATAAATAAAAATGTGCATAAACATTTATTGTTATTTATCATATTTGATAATGATGTTAAATAAACCTTTTGTTTACGTTTTATTCTCATTTTTTTTTTTATCAAACTGTTTATAACTAGAATAAAATTACTTTATTTTGAATTGTACATGTTGTTAATATTCATATAGGTATCATTAAGCATTATTCTATTTATATTACAAATAAAAAAAAAAAT
The DNA here is from genome assembly GCA_022818045.1 of Neotoxoptera formosana. NCBI lineage: Eukaryota > Metazoa > Arthropoda > Insecta > Hemiptera > Aphididae > Neotoxoptera > Neotoxoptera formosana. The sequence continues at coordinate 63,348,731 of CM040632.1, read as the reverse complement.
AATGATTAAACCCGTATTGAAACATTGATGTAAAAACACTAAACATACTAATAAAAGTATTTAAAATATGTGGTTAATATAAAACATTTCCCTTAACTATAGGATAAATAACAATAATATAATTTATTTTGTAGTATATTTTACAATTTGTTTAGATATTCATGAGTACTAGTTTTACTATGATGATTTTGAAATATATTGTAATAAAACAGGTTATACATTTTTTTCTTGATGGGGATTTAAAAATTGATACTCTTTAGAGAGGTTTTCTGCATTTTCCAGTAGATTAATGAAAAACATTAATTCAATTTAAATATATAATCACATAAACAATTATTTTTAAGCAAATCTTGACATGATCTGAACTTTTAACGCTTTTATTATACTTTCATATTTAATATATAACTGTAAACATGTTATGTTTTAGTTGAATGAATTTTTAGAATGGCAGCAAAACAACTGTGATATAAGAATTGATGATGATTATATGAATTTCATAAGCGATACACTTTTTTCAACAGTTACCTCAAATTCTCGCATTTTTGAATTTCCAAATGCCAGAGAAGGTATGTAAATATTTAATATCATAATATACTTATTTAGTTTAACAACTTTTATAGTTAATGTAATAGACTTATCCAGATTTCAAAATATTCATAATTATTTTAAATATATTTTGTACCCACTCATAATATGATACAGTAATGTCCTTTATCCTAATTAAATACAACATTTTAAAATGGATTTATATTATAAATTATGGATGTGTTTTGTACACAGCTAATGTTTAATGAGATTGTGTTGTGTCGTTTATAATATATATACGGTTAATTAATTTTATGTTGTTTCAAATGTTTATTGGAAAGATAAGTTTCTAAATATAAGAGCTGTTAGGATAAGCCATAGCTATAGTCAGTAGATAAGATTTATATTATTGGGGATTTATGTATTACATGTATTACATTACATAAGTGTTGATTGACTGATCTAACAAACATATTAATTTGTAGTTTATTTGTTTAATAAACCATTACTTTCCATTAATATTCCACAATTATTAATGAAAATATGTTTTTAAAAAACTAATTATTGCTTCATGTGAGATATTTCAAAATTTTTTTTTTTTTTCATATAAATTAAATTTATTGGGTCTAAAGTACAACATAATATTACTTTTTTCATTAAAACAAAATATGTAACTTGACAAATGATCATGCAAATCTTTGATGGAACTTTATGATTGTCAGTATACCTTTTAAATAATAAATCATGAAAAAAATTATAAAAATTGATAAATTTAACAGTTTTGTGATGTTAATAGATTAAATCTTCTTTGATTTTTTCTGGTTAGACCCTAATGTTAATTTAATTAATTCATTTTTAAAAGTAAAATGTATGCTCAAAAATAACCATTTGTTGTTCAAAATATCAAATCATATTATTATGCTAATTAAAATGTAATCTTTGACATTGGTGATATTTTTGTTTATGTCTCTGAACCTTTGTGCCTCTGAAAAAGAGCAAAGGTGATGCTGTGAATCAAATATTAAACTTGTACATCATAGTAGTACTTGCATTAACTATGGACTTAAAAATGTATTGTGATAATGATTGTATATAATCATTCAGTTATTTTTTTAATACCAATTATTGAATTTATTAGATAAATTAGTATGATAATGTTTATGATTTATACAGACTGAATATATCTTGATTTATTTGAAGTTGATAAATGATAAGTTAATTTAAAATATTTTTTTTGTTGATTCCTTGTATTTTATTTAGTATCTAATATATTTCTAAATATTTAACACACAAAACAAAATAATTTATTCAGATCTTTTCTATAATACTTATCATTAAACTTGAAGTTTATGATTTAATTATATTCTAGAAAGGTTCCATACTTTATTTTTCTCTGAATAAAATACTAATATTGGTTATATGCCACTCAATTATTGACATTTTTACATTTTTGTGAATTATTATAATAAATTGCCCAATCAAAATATAAAAAATGCTTTCCTATTTTTACACACATTGAACTTTCAGTGATTTGTATAATAACAAAACATCGAAATTATTGTTTTTTCAACAATCAAACTTTAATTCAAATAAAAGATAAAAATGTAGAGATAAATTGTATTGTTAATTGGATAATTTTATTTCATTGGCTAAAACCCTTTTACATCGCTTAAATAAAATACCTCAATTTCGCCTTTTTTTTTTGACTTCATATAAACTCATTAACCATGTTGTCACTTATTTCTTACTTTAGCATTTTTCACAAATTTGAAATATTTTGTGTTATTGGAGTTGACAAAACTAATGTAAAAATATATATGAACATAAAAATTTCTCACCTGTTATTTTCATATTAAATTTGTTGATCTCACTATTATTGAGGACATCAAAATATGACTATGGAGTTGATCTATATTCTACCCGAATTCATATTTGGTCATCTTTTAGTAAGCACAAAATCATAATTTGTAAATAAGCAGACTGATTATCCAGATAACATAAAATGTTCCAAGAAAAGTTAGCTGTAGTTAAATGTTGTATAGATAATCAGACAGCTGTATTTAAAAATTCTAATTTTATGCTTACAAATGCTTTCTGTGTTAAATTTTAACTCAATGATATATTATTTTATACAGAAAATGATTCTGAGAAAAGCCTTTATTACCAAGTAATAAGTATATTTTATGATAATATTGCTATTTTAAAGTAATTTTACTATTCATAAAACAAAAGGTTGAATTAATTTTTACAGAAAAACATTGCATTTGAAAATGTCATTGTATGTATACAATTTATTAATATACTTTAAAAGTTAAAAGTACCCATAAATAGTATTTTTTTTTTTAATTACAACAAAATAACTAAAATTGTAATACTTTGTTTAAAAATCTTATTTTGTCTAAATTTTAACTTATGTAAACTGTGTTTATTCATTTTTTAAATTGCATTGGTTTATTTTTTTATGAACTCTTCATGAAAACCCTTGTTTTAAATTTTCAATCCTTAGCTATAAAAAATAAACATTTTATAATATTGTAACTACAAAATAATTGCAAACATTCATAATTTTGATGAATTTCGTCAAAATTTGAACTTTAAAGGCTTATGAAAAAAATTACACATATGTATCTTTAATATTTTTAATTTGTTGTTATAACAACTTATGAGGAACTTTGTATTAAATTTTCGAGTTTTTTGACGTACCAAACATTATTAATCAATAGTCAACAATAATTTTAAAAAACTAAAAAAATTGAAAATGTTTCATGTCCATAAATAGTTCAAAAAGAGTCAATATATTTTGAAAATGTTATCATATAGGTTAATTAGTCGTATAACCATTTGGTAAAAATTTAAAGCATCTAAAATTCTTAATTTTTGATTTACACAAAAAAATCAAAATTGGTTTTGCATAAATATTCTTGTTTTTATTATTTTTTCGTTTCTTGACACTTGAAAATGACTAGAAGTATTCAATTTGTACTTTTCAAAATTAACAACTTTCCCACCAAAAAAAAATACAAAAATTGAAAATTGATGTGTGAATGTTTTAAACATTTATCAGAATCTAAAATAAAATATGTAAAAGATAAAATATACAACACTCTTATATGTATAATCATAGGCGGAAATCCATTACAATTTCTGGGGGGGGCTAAACTAAAATAAAAACTATATTAACATATATTTTCACATAAAGACGACAACATTTTGGGGGGGCTATTACGATATTTGGCGGGACTAGGTCCCCCAAAGCCCCCCCCCCCATTTCCGCCTATGTGTATAATATGTTAAATTAATATTATGCATTATAATATATTTAGTACATTTTACTTAGTAATAAGGAGTAACAAATATTGGACTAAAGTATTTAAAAAAATATATTAACATTAAATATATTTTTAGGCGTACTTTATTATTGTTAGTAAATAGTAACAAACTCATATAAATTAAATAAATATAACTGTAAGGCAGATTACTGAGTAGTATAATATACTACATACACAACAGTTATAAATGTTAAAATAAACTCACATAGACATACATAATTGATTAACCCATGCCTTCTTACTGCTTTATTCAAAGAAGAACATTATAATTTATAGTTACAGAATTGTATTATTCATAATATGTCTCTATGTTGAATATTATGATAGTATGGTGATTCAAGTTTTAAACATCGATGATATCAAACTTTAGTGCATTTAATATTATTGGAGTAACTATTATAATTTTTCTTAAGTGTTATTAGCATTTGGCATCTGCAGCTATTATAGTATTATGATAGTATTATTGATACATTTGCAAATAGGTAATAATTATAATTTAATGTTTGTAGTTAAAATAGTCACAATTATATACAATTAAAATATTAAACCCACTTGTTCACAAAAAGTGGATACCAATTATTATTATTATTTCAATTAAATTTGTTAAATTTATATTTATAAACTATATCTAATAATATGTATTACATTTTATTATTTTGAAATTTGAATTTAAAACTAATACTATTACTATCATTATGATTAATGGATATAGTGAGTTTAATCTAATTTAATTAAACTTAATTTAATATTTAATTTATAGCAATAACTAATAAATTTAAAAAAGGTGTGCAAGTGAGGAGTACCACCACTCTGCTATACATAAGGTATCGTGAGGGTCACTTTAATGTTAAATTTAGTGTTAAATTTGAATTCCATAATATAAAATCATTGTATAGTGAAGACAGGCTGTCAGCCTATATAACTAAGTATATTTTATGATATTATTGCTATAAAAGTAATTAATTTTACTAATTAGACATTAGTAACACAAAAGGTTAAATAATTTTTTTCAAAAAATTGCATTTGAAAATGTCATTGTGCGTTCAAAATATAACAATACAATTTTAAGGTTTCAAGTACCCACAAATAATATTTTTAAATTACCTACAACAAATACACTAAAACCATGATTCTTTGTTTAAATATCTAATTTCATCCAAATTTGAACTTAAAATATATCTATAAAAATTAAACATTTTATAAATTTATAACTACATAATGATTTGCAAATTTTCATTATTTTGATGAATTTCGTCAAAATTTGAACCTAAAATGTTTATAAAAAAAAATTATGCCTATGTATTTTTATATTATTTTTAAACTACTATAAGAACTTATGAAGAACCTTGTATTACATTTGCAAGCTAATTAACCCAATGAAAATTGTTTTATTGATAATTCCCCATTTTTTTATCGATATTATCCCCCCTCCAAGAACCAATTAGATATAATCTCCTACCAGAAAAGATGCTGATGAAGAAGTCAAAGCATTTTTATACTGCCCCAAAAGATGATGACAGCACAAAAAAAAATTAAAATATATCATTAAAAAATCAATACATTCATCGCTCTGCTCAGAATCTAAAATTATTGAAGTCCGTAAAAATATTAATATAATTGTATAAAAATAATTGTAATAGCTCTCGTTGTGCTGAAACATTTAGTAATAACTAGTAAATGATATATTAAATAAAAATAAATAAAAATGCATAACAATGTTTACTAATGTTGAAAGTTTGAATTTTTGTCAACTCGAATTTTTTTACCGTGAAAAACGTCGAGATAGTTTGGCACTGCCTCACATTTATACCACCAAAATAGGTTCAAATTGGTCTTATAATAAATGTATGTATTAAATCATATAATATTTTTATTGTATCGACTATCGGATTTTCAATTGAAATTTGATAGATTTGAATTTAATGTATGACATAATATCATATTATATTAGGAAGTGGGTTATGCTTGAAGATAAGTAAGTACTTGCATAATTGCATTCGAACTTTGGTCTATACTCTGCCAGCTGGAAAACGCGCCACGGTCGGACGATAATCAGTTCTTCTGAGTTCTGACTTTCCGAGCATCCCTGCACGATACCCAGTCATCGAGACCGGTTCCATTTCTGCATTTATTTTGATCTAGGGATCAGGTTTTAATTTATTTATTGGCGATTTCGTTTAGCTGAGAATACTTGTTGGAATACAATATGCAGTTATAACTTATAATATGAGATTCTTATTATTATAAATACTAAAATACCATTTTATTAATTATGTTGACGATTGTGTTTATTCATTGAGAATGTCTGGCAACTGTTACATATATATTATACAATGTTTGTATTATCTTTATGTAGTATTATATTATAACTGGAAGGTAATTTAATTAGTGCATTACCCTAATACCCTATCTTGGCTATAATAGTATAATATTATATAATATTAGATTTTGGGGAAACCAAAAAACACTAAATTGTTAGATATCGAATATCTATTTTAATTTTTAAGTCAAAATATTATGTGAAGGCTCGTTTTTTAAAAATATGTTCTAGATTATGTTATTTAACTTTGTTATTATTCTATTGATTTGGACAAAGATTATATATTCACTAAGTAGGCAAATGTTATTGAGTGGTTTTCTCTTCTGTAATTCGAGATTTCACAACGAGCTCGCCGTTCACTAATCACTTTTACACGGGCCATTTTACAATGTTTGTGTTTTTCACTTAATTAATATTATTTTTGTATTTTTGTGAAATATCTATACAATAATTAATACGACTATACGCAAGACTTGGAATTAATGTATTAAATTCACCGACTACTAAGAATCACTGTCTAAATTACAGTAATAATTTATAATTAGATATTATTTACTTATTTAATTGTTCTTATCGGCTTACCAGTATGTCCCAAATACTACTTGAAAAACCAATTAAAGTGTTTATCGTTCGAAAAACATATATATTCGTTGATTAGATTACGAGAAGCTCCGCTCCTCTCTCCGCCCTCCCAAAGAACTTAATACCATCGTTTTATGCCATCGGCCATGTCATAACTGAACAAATTGATATTGTTCCGTATATATATCGTTTTTAATAACACTTGTAAACCTCCTAGTTGCGTTATTTCTCGACATTCGAGATTTTTCTAATCAGCTCGTAGGTTATAGTCCAATATGCCAACGTCAAGTTTTATGTATACAAAACGTACGTATGTATATTATTATTGCTATGTGTATATAATGTATCGAAATATTTACATTAAATATTTCGTTGCTCCAACACGTGTCTTATACGCGTTCGTCGTGTTCGCGCGTTCTTATAGAACTATGTATATATATACTCGTATTAATTAATTATTGAATTACATCGTGCCCAGAATTCAGCCCGTATTCTCCTTTGCTCCTAAATGCCCGTTTTTAATTCTGCACCGATCGAACCCAGAGACAAATTGCCAATAAAATACAACACATTTATTGTATAATAAATAATCGGCTAGTCGTAGAAATGACGCTAACACCTTAGCGTATAATTAAAAGGCGCTTCGCACATACCAACAAAAAACTATTGTTTTAGAAACATTTTTCCGTTTTATCTGGTGCTGAGATTAGTGTAACCAGTGCCAAAATATATTGTCACACATGTGCTACGTCAATAGGTACATTATACTATGGCAGGCAACTATTAATTGTAGTCGATTAGTTTTTTTTTTAAAAATAAAACGAAACGAAACGATTTGATCGTGTTTGGATTATTAACCTAACCAGCTGTACTGGCGCACTGTGTTATGTATAATATTAAAATTTATAATATAATGTGCTGTACGGAATATACTGAATAATATTAAACGTTTGATTATGACGGTCGTGTGTGTGTTCGAGGAAGAAAAATATATCTCAAAATACAACACGGCTGACGGCTTTATCGAAATTATTATTATTCCGTCTTGTTGTGATAAGATTATAGTCTTTAAAAATTAAAATGTGGTATTTTTAAAGAGGTCTAACTCGGTGGCAGTAAATCCGTTATCACCAACCAGTAATGCCAGTATTGAAATCGAACGTTTGGTATAATATAATATTTACACACGCCCAGAACTCCTCTCCGATGTATGATATTATTATTGTTTAATTATTATTTATTACATCGAGCGACTTATTATGGCTACGCGCGCGTTCGTATTTATAATATATTTGTACATAATGCCCCTTATAACATGCAGTCTGCACTTATGTTAATGTATAATACGTATTTATTATATTATAATAATTTATAATATCATTGCAAAAAGTTAGTGGTGTGACGTCCGCGCTGTAATATAACAAATTGTAATACAATTTTTGACGTAAGTTTACGATAAGTTTTTTTCTTAACCGTCGAGTGATTTCGGGGTGGGGGTAAATCGATTTAATTATAAACAAGGTGATGATTGTTGTTTTTTGTGTACGTTCTATTTTTACTTAATTTGATCGATTAATTATTTTTTTATTTTCTGTTTTTAGACAAATCGACTAAGACTAATATTGCCGACTTGATACAACCGAGTTTGGGACAGCTGCAGCCAAATTTAGATGAATTCATGGATACCATAGAACCGTTGCAAGGTAACCTACAATACTATATTATGTATATTATGATATAATAATATTTTTATGTACATACCTATAATATGGTACATAAATAAATCATACATTATTATTTATACTAACCTGTTCACACGTTTTCACGACCTTTAAGCTTATAACGATACTAATGTTATATTATACGAAAATAACGCACAAACATATATATTTATTACTTTAATCGTTATTTATACATTATTTTTAACAACATTATTGTTAAGGTACCTATTACAACCCATTATAATTTCTTATAATCCAACTGACCAACTATACCTAGTATGATTCAATAAATTATTATATTATTATATTGGGTGAAGAAGATAAATGGATCAAGTTTATTTCACATTTTCTCATGCCAGGTAGCTGTTATTGAAATTTATTTACCCAAGTCACAACTCAATAATAACAATTATTACGTCATTTTTAATATCTGGTGTTTTTCATATAAAAAGGACGTCATGTATTATATGGGTTCAGCCTTTACTCTTAATAACAAATTTTATGTTCAGAAACATCTATTTTACTCTGTTATTTTTAAAATTAGAGTGAATTGACTTGGTCTATTATAACATTTAAATGTTAATGTGAGAATGTTATTCAGGCCCTAATAAAATTCCTACTGAGACTCTGAGTCCCTGAAAAATATTCTGAACTTTAAATTTGATAATAGCTCAATTCAACATGCCGAGTAAGAATACCACAATAATACACAATAATAATTTATTATTATATTAGTTTATTATGATAAAGCTCACTTTTGTTTTGTTTTATTACCAATGTTTAATTAAACTAATAAGTAATTCACAATTTATGAAGTTTTTTATTACTGAACATAATCATAATATCAACATCTACGTTATAGTATAATTTCTGTTCAAATGTATACATGGAACCAAGGCCTCCATCCTTACGAGATTCAGGGTGAATAAAAAATTGGGAAACATACAATAAATTGTAGATTAATATTGAACAAATTGAAAAATAATTAACTTTAAGTAAATATTTGTATAAGTATATAAAATAAACATAATTTAACAGTTAAATTTTAACCCTTTAAATAGCATGGGTATGACACCTAAAAAAAAGTTATTGACATGAACAATCTTTGCCATACTATTAGGCAATAATTCCTTTTCTTCGAGGATCTATCCAATTTTTATCCTCTTGTATTAATGATGATTTAGGAAAACCTATAAAATATAATGTAACCAGTTTTGTTTTATTGGAAAATAATTTGTAGAAATATCCTTTTTTTTATTCAACAAATCTGATTACCCTAAATATAATAATAATGTATTATCTATTGTTGTATTGTTACTCTGCTTGTTGAATTGACATATTAACAAATTTAAAGTCCAGAATATTATTCTGGGTCTCAGTAGGAATTTTATTATTAAGTAATAAGTTATTAAGTATTTTAAGATTGTTAATGTTTTGTTAGTACAATTGTTTTAAATACTCATAACTTACTTTAAAATTAAAACATTGAAGAAAACTCTTCATAGGTTTGATCATATTTTTACCATTAAATGTGATAATATGTCACATTCTGAGATTCACCCTTAATATCAAAAATAAGAGTACAATTTACTATTAATTGTGGGTAATACGGATTACGAGAGTCAATACATACAGGTATGACATAATACGTCATAATGAATAAAAACTTTAAACAAATGTAAATTAATATTAATTAAAAAAAATCTTTTAAGTATGGTTAATAAACTAAACTGTTAGCTATGTGAAACATAATATATTATGTATACACTGCCTAATTTATGAAGGAAAATATAGGTTATCTTATTTTAAAACAACTAAATAGAAATTAAATCAATAATAATTTAACTAATCACCTATGAAAAAAAGTTGATTTTTAGTGTAGCAGAATATTGGTTTTATAATAAAATATATATTTATTTTATTTTTTTTTAGTTTTGTCACCACTTTTTTGTGTAAAAAGAGTTCTTCAAAAGTATTGTCTATAATGATCCTCTATAGCTTGGAAATTCAACACAGATGGTACTTTAGAGAGATCATTTTTGAACTTTTCAGTAATTCTCCAGAAAATTCTAAAAATCTACAAAACAGTTTTTAGAACATCTTATTATTTTATTGATTTTGGTTGTAATTCAAAAAATAATATAATTAAAAACTTTCAACAATCATTTTCTCTTATCTTATACGCATAGTTTTCAATACTTAGGACATTTATAGGCAATTGGTAGGCTATGTTTTATAATAAGAATTTTGAAAATTTAAACAATCATTATAATAACTTATATCTATAACATCTTAACATAAATATTTTATACATTTTAATTTCTAAAACAAGTTAAATTTTAAATTGGTTAAATTACTTTTATTTACAATCTATATATATTTCAATAATAGCACCTATGTAGTTATTATACAGAGAAAACTTATTTTTTGTGTACTGAGGAGGAGGAAGTAAAACTTAATGTAAAAAAATCTATCAAGTAGGTAATCGATCTGCTGTAGGTGTCGGGCGTGCCCATAATCACTGATGGATGTATTAAATTTGAGTTCAATGATAAATTATTGTATATAATAAAAAATGATTCTGAGCGGAAAAAATCTATTATATTGAGAACCAAGGTTACCAAACAAGTACATAAAAATTTCTACTTTTGACCCGACATGGTACTAAACTTGATCAAATTTGCTACCAATAACCTCTCTCAAAGCTTATGGTTGGTATGGTCGGAGCATTTGTTCTACTAGATAAAGTGTCTTCAGACGCCAAAATCAAATACATTGTAAAATGTATTAATTTATCACTCTGCTCAGAATCTATAAATAATTAACCACCTAGAACTTCATTTGTGAAATAAAAAAACTGTAAAGTCCTTATTCCTAATTAAGAGTTACTTCATCTTTTCACATTTATTAAAAAATATAAATATGTCTGTAATTCTATTTTTTTTTTATTTGAACAAGAAAGAGTATTAAAAAATTAATTAAAATATTGTTCAATTTTCAATTATATATTTTTAGATGTTTGTAAATCATTTATTTTTAAATACATTTACAAGTAATAACTTAATTTAAGTATGGGTGTTAGATATTGACCTATTGCGAAAGAGATTATTTTTTGTTATTCTTTTGCACACTTAAAATATATATTCTAAATGTTTTAATCATTGTTAATAGTCGGAAAAATTATCAGTCAATTAAATTATATTTAATTGGAACCATTTACTGACTTATTTCATGAAAAACATTATTAAATAATTTAATTTTTTTAATATGTTTAGGAGATTTCTAATTATTATGTACCTAATTAAATACATACTTATGAGTTATGATTAACAAAGTATTTAAACTGTTGAGCATGAGTGAAAAACAAATTAAATTATTATTATTTGTCTTGTTTGATGCAAGTAGTTCCACTAAAATCATTAATATGGCTATAATATAAATATGGACATTTAGTTTTTGTTTAATGTAAAATAGACTCAAAAATTATATTAATATTTACCTTATTTTTGAGAAAAATGTAATTTGAACTTAACCTTTGATAGATTTTTCAGTTGTGATACCATGTGTCTATAATAAATTATACCAAAATTAGTAATTACCTCATATTTTAATTTTATAATTATAGTTTATATTATATTGCTATTTATTAAAAAGATTTATGATTGAATGTTGTAATGATTTTTAGCTGGAACATTTAAATTTTAATAATTTCATATTCAGGGGCACAATTTTAATGAAATAACCAGGGTTGCTTCTATAATTTTCAGTTAGTCTTATGAATTATGATTATGGATTACTCGATAAGGAGCTTCATCTCCCAACCAAAATAGAATAATCGAATATATAATTATGGCTTCAATAATCTTATTAACAAAATAAAAACTAATTAACCACAAATGGCACTAATTTCAAAACTTGGGGAAACAAGCCCCCCCCCCTTATAGGTTGCTCCTATGATCTTGTTACTACTATCACTGAATAGATAAATTTAAATTGAATCTATTTTGTGCTACTATGTCTAGTCAATTTACAAATCATAATATAATGTTTTTGTAAATTCTGCATTTTTAGATCTTTTTAGTCCTCCCAAGCTACCACCAGTACCAGAAGAATGTCAAATGTCAACAGAATCTTCAAACAATTTATACAGTCAACCTTATGGAAATGTAAACACATGTTATCAGACAAATCAACATCCATTGTCTTTACATTCAGAACTGAACCAACTTAAAATGACAAATATGCGACAAGAAACTACCGATTCATCATGTCCGTTGCATGCTAATAGTTATTCAACGGGAGAAAACTATCAATCTAATTTTCCAACAATGTTTCATCAATCTTCAAATGGTAGTTATCAATCCACTAATCTCTCATATAACAATATTCCCACGGGAGCTGCACAACCTCACCACAATGAAATGCAGATACCACCTCCGCCGCCACCTGTATATTCATTTGAATTCAATACATCCAATATTAGCCATGAACCGGTAATAAACTCCAATAGTTATAATCAACATCAAGATATATCTGCTACTAATACCTCTGTGATGAATTATGGCAATGGATCAACAACTAATGATTTTAAAAATAGAACTCCACAAGTACAAACATATAGCAAGTTCCCTCCAGTTGTGAGAAACTCACAAGATCACTTTGTTACGCCAAAAGTAATAATTAATTTACAACCCATAATTAGACATTTATAATTTGATTATGCCTTTGTATATATTGTAGATTAGACAGAGACCACGCGGTAGACAAACTCAGCCAAAGCAAAAAGTTATGCAATCGAGTATAAATCCTTCAAATGATAACAACCAAAGTGTTCTACTTGCTCAGCTTCTCTCATCAAGTACATTTTTATTAAAATAATATTATATTTTCTAATTTTATTTTATATTAAAATAATTGTGTTAGATAATATGTTTTCAACACCAAGTTCAACTGTAGTTTCTACTAATATGACGAAGTTTCGAAACACAAACGGATCTTATCAAACATACCAGCAAGTACCACAGGTTCCACAAATTCCACAGATACCATATCAATTAATACAAAGAAGAGCAAGAACACCAGATCACGTTTTAACTTCATACACTGATCATCTTGTTTATCGAAAACCTAGTCCTGTCTTTATGAATCAAAGGTATTGTAATATTGTATATAAAGTATACATTAAATATAATTTATCTATATTTATATATATTTTTAATATTCTTAGTGACTGTAATGTATATAATTTAACACCTAATACTCGTGGACTTATCGATGCAGTTGGAACACCTGGTGGTATTCATCAACTTCCGCAAATTCAACCTAGATTTGATATACCACATGGAAACACCCAAGGTTACTCAACCTACAGGCTCCCTCAACCTCAAGAGTATGTCAATCATTCTGTTATGGACAAACCATCGCCTACAAGCAATCAACCCTCACCTACAAATAACTATAGTCAACCCTTAAATACTCCAATTCCTCAATCTGTAACAACATCACCTATGGCATGTAGTACAGATCTTTGTCAAAAAACTCACTCTCCAAATCAATCTAATGAGTCGGTGAATTTGTCACAAAGGAACGGCTCAATGTCAATGCCAACACATGTCATGATCCCTGGTCCATCAAGAACTCCATATAAGGTAATATAACACACTGATTTGTTTTAGATCATAAATATCTATATTTTTAGTCATTTAAATAAATATTAGTGTGAACTGCTCATGAGCTTAAGGCCTAGGTTAAAATATGTGCAGGAGCATAGGAGAGTTTGTCATATAAATGCAGAACAAAAGCGGAGGTGCAACATTAAGAATGGATTTGATATGTTGAATATGTTAATACCACAAATCAATCAAAATCCAAATACAAAAATGAGTAAAGCTGCGATGTTACAAAAAGGAGCTGATTATATACTCCAGTTAAGGTCAGAACGAGCACGTCTATATGAAGAGAGACAAAATTTGCAACAACAAGTTGAATCTCTTAATCTAGCTATAAGGTTGGTAAATGTATTTATTTTATTTTTAATTTACTATCAATCTTTAATTTTATATAAAAATTAATTTAAATTTGGTTTACAGTAATTGTCAGGCAATGCTACCCGCTACGGGAGCCCCATTTTCTAGACAACGAACAACAAAAATGAAAGAAATGTTCGATGAATATGTTAAGAAACGAACTCAAGAAAATTGGAAATTTTATATTGTATCCTTTAACATAGTTGTAACTTAGGCTAATGTAAGTTCTAGCCTAAATTTTTTACTAAATAATAAAAATTAAAAATGATATCAACGTTTAATAATTAATATTAAACAAATATTTAAAACTTTAAATCAAAAAATAATGTTACGTGAACTAAAATAATAGTTATATATTACTAATTATAATAACATTAAAACAATATTCTCATTTACCTTTTAATTTAAATAAATAAAATAATGTCTTTATTTTTTTTTAGTTTATTAACTTTTATAAATAGTATACACAACAATATATTTTATATTGTAAGGTTTTTTAACTCTCATTTATATTTGTGAATATTATTTTTTTTCAAAAACCATATTTTTTGTTCACATTGTCATTCTATTAACCTAAAGCACAAACAATTAACTCTCTTATAATTTATACAATATACATCATATACTTTGTTTCTCATGTAATTATGTTAAAACGTTCACCCAATTTGTATTTTAATTCTTTAAATTCATATTATTTAGCTGAGTTTAATTGCAGAACCACTATTAAATTCGTTTAACTCTAGTGTGTCTACATCAAGTTATGATGAAATGTACCGTACTACACTTCAGTGGGTAGAACAACACTGTACACTGGGTGATCTCAGGCCAAGTGAGTGCTAATGATTTAATAATAATATCTAAAAATAAGTCATCTTTATTCTTGTCTTTCATACTAAATTTTTGGGCATAAATGATAGTTTTGAGTGTGGAATGAAAAACCTTGTTAGTGGCTTTTATGATATTCATGTATCATTAAAAAAAAATATATATTAAAATGAGAGAGATAAGGTACATTTGATATTTTACATTGATGTAGACAAATTGATATTGTATCCTTTATCTTAAATGTTTTTTTCATGGACACCAACAATACCTGCTTATGTAGGCAGCTTAATACACTTTTTTTATTATTGTGGAATTATTTCTTTGTTCAGGTTTTTTAGTAACTTAAAAGATAACCTTAAAGATAATTTTTGTAGAAAATTAAAATTACGAGACTGTTAATAATTCATTTTTTAGAAAATATTTTTTACTTGTAGAGCATATTTAAATACTTTGCATTTTTTAAAAACAAATTATAGCGCATATTTCCAAATTAAATAAAATTGTAAATTTAATATTTATTCTAGGGTGGCCTAGAAATTTGATTAGTGTAATGGACCAATCATAGGCCACTAAATCATGTTTAAGGAACCATTATTGATTCATTAAATGTTTAATGATTGTAGCCCAGTTATAACCAAGTATTAGTATAATATAATATTATATAGTAAGAACAATTGTATATTTTTAGTTGCTTTAAACGCATTACGAAATCTGTGCACATCTACAGAAATACTGTCAGATCCTAGTAATCTGCCGGAAGAAATAAATAACATCATTCAAAAAAGTCAAACAAAACACCAACCACAAGGAAATCGAAACTAAAAATATATAATATAATCATTCAAATTGTATGTGCCATTTTTGTTTCTTTAATTATTATATAATTGTTTATGTTTTTGTTTTTGTTTTATGTTTAACATTGTTAATTTTTCAATATATATATATATATGTTTGTAACTTTTGAGGCTTAATTTGTTGATTAATTATTTAAACGAATCTTATATGTATAACTATTTTTGAAAATACAGATTCCTTTTTCTGTGATAAGTACATAAAATATTTTTTGTATCTTATTGAAAAATATATTTTCTTAAAATTCTATTTTATAAATATTATTATATTAATTAATATATGTTTTATTATACTCGTAAAATGTTTAATTATTTTTAAGTACAGAACATAAATTATAAATCAATATACATATATATTAGTGTGTGTATGTGTATTTATTATAATATATCATCAATACAAATGTTCTCAATTTACAAATTACTTTGAAAAAATAAACTATACATAAAAATATATAATATATAGTAATTAGTTGGTAATTATAAATAGTTGCCAATGAAAGTTATTGTAAAAATTATGTTTGTCAGGTCCATACAGAGACAACAAAATAAAAATGAAACAATGAAAAACTTTTAGTCCTGTCTGTGATGAGAAAGTTGAGTTTTTGTTTAATATTTTATTATGTTTGGACCTTGCATTACAACTAAAACATAGGTATTTCAAGGATGCAGTTATATAATGCATAACATTTTTAATAAAAATTGTGTTGACATAATATAGTTATAATTATTGTTGTAGTCGTTGGTAATATATCATCAAGTGACAAGTACCACTCAAATTCCCTATAATGTCCCATTTCTAGTAAAGGCCCTAACTACAAATATAATATCAAAAATTAGATTTTTGTAAATATTATGCCATCAAATTATTCTGCGTTTTTTTTCTTAGGTACAGAAAAAGTGACACCTAGTGCCTTAAATTTGATTTTAAATTGTAATTACAGGACGGTGTATGAACAAATAGGACCCGGGTCATTGAGATCCCAACCATACATTTAGTAATATGGTAAATTATTCACAAGTTTTGTTGTTTGCATCCAGAGGCGGACTGGCCAGGTGGGACAGTGGTCATAAGCGTGCGCACAGGGGGTGCCTGGGCACCCCCGGACCTTTCACCAAAAACGACAAGGGCCCAAATTATTAATTAAGTGTAAATTTTAAATCTTGAAAAATCCAATTATTTAAAACAGTAAAGTAAAATTATTGACAAATTCAAAAATGTTATTCCCTTTAAACGTAGATTATCATCATTATACATTATAAAATTGTACCTATATCTATATATTGTTATGTAGTATTTATTACAATGAATAATAAAAATATAAAATAAATATTTTTAGTGCATTTTATTTCTTTACAACATTTGTCTGTATCTATAATGGGTTTTAAAATTATTGTGGGCCCTAATTTTTAGTGTGCACCCCCGGAACCAAAAGTCTGCACACGCCTATGACAGTGGTAGTGAATAGTATGATGGTCTTACGAGAGGCAAAAGACTGAACAATAATTTTTGTTCTTTAATTTGGATTAAGTATTTAAGTTCATAAACTTAATATGCAATAACTTTCTGATAATAGAGATTAAAAACTTGTAGTTGGCTTGTATTTTGTAATTATATAGAACAAATAAACTAATAAATTAGGTCTGCTTAACACCAAAATAAACGTATGTACATAAATTAATATCATGCTTTCCCACTTGTTTGGACAGCCCTCCCCTCCGCTCGTCAATGTTTGCAACAGATTAGTTTTTACCACGGTCTTAGTCTTAGATTATTTTCGTTAAGATATCTATATCTATTCCTTCCAAATTTAAAATAAAAAACTATTTCTATATTTTTTTAGATATTTTGATTATACTGTATGAGTTACTAATGAGAGAAATTTTGTAATATTTTTTCCCCGACGCATGTCATAATAAAATTTTACAAATTAAAGTACCTGGTTGAAATAAATACTTTATGCGTTGCTTAGTTCTGATCAAGCTTTATTTTAAGGGGGCGATTGTAAACTGGGCCCGAGGAAAAAAATTTTTCAAAAGGTCTATTGTAAACTCGGCCCGTGTTTTTTTCAGGTAAAAATAATTTAGGTGTAAACTCGGCCCGAGGTTTTTGCAGGTAAAAATTATTGAGGTGTAAACTCGGCCCGAATAAAAATGTAATATTTTTGAGAACCATTTAGCATTACCCAGAGGACACCACAAGGAGGCGATTCTCATTATCCTCCAAAAATTATTTTCAAATTATTATCCATAGACTTCATAAGTTTGTAAAATGTTTCAGTATTGTATTTCTTTTGATAATTCAGTGCGAAAAATATAAGTAAAATGTATTTATGTAAAATTGTAAGTGTAAAAATATAGATACGACATATGTTATTTATTATTTGCAGATAAATTTATGTCGTGCGCTTATTTTATTTTATTGGTCAAGATTATCGGGCTGATTTTATAATCTATTTATTTTATTACCTACAATTTCCGGGCCGAGTTTACAATCTACCTAATTTTATTACCTAAAATTTCCGGGCCGAGTTTACAACAAAAAAGGTAACTTCGGGCCCAGTTTACATTTGCCCTTTTAAGGATTTTTTCCCAATGCACAAATATATAATTTATGTTATAGTGACTTATTGAAAGGAACTTATACGCAATTCGTATGCAGCCAAAAGTGGCTGCATACGAATTGCGTCCCAAAATACGAAAATATAAATCGCGATATCCGAGTTGCGTCCCGGTTAATAATTGATTAAGAAGACGCCACATCCGCATGTGTTGTCTCCGTCTTACAAACGTGTAACATACCAAATTTACGCTCAGCAGTTCACGTTTTATGCCGTTAGCTTAAAAATTAGAGTGAATCGACCTATTATAAAAGTTGATGGTAAGAACTTTATCTGTGTTTTGTTGGAAATCTTTTTACTATAATTCAGTTTTTAAGTGAGTTATGAGCATTTTTAATTTACATTTATTATACACACATAACTCACTTAAAAACTGAATTATAGTAAAAAGATTTCCAACAAAACACAGATAAAGTTCTTACCATCAACTTTTATAATAGGTCGATTCACTCTAATTTTTAAGCTAACGGCATAAAACGTGAACTGCTGAGCGTAAATTTGGTATGTTACACGTGTGTAAGACGGAGACAGCACATGCGGGTGTGGCGTCCTCTTAATTGGTTAATAATATACATATTTTCCTTCCCAATTGTACAGACTGAGGACTGTCATTTGTATAAATGGGTTGGTTAAAAATTTTAGTTATTTAGTATAATTATTTATTGTTCTAAAATGTAATGTTGATTTTATATATACCATTTATGTATTGGTAAATTTTTGTTTGCCAATTTTTAAACAAAGTCAAGACTTGTTATTTTTTTGTTTTCAAACTCAGTCATAGTTTTTTAAATAAATTTTTCTTTTTCTAGATCCTCTTTTCGTTTGTTTCCTAAATTTGAACTTCGTATTTTAATATAAATGTGGGTTTGAACATTTTTCAATACTTCAATAAATTGGAAAATGATGTCAGTGGCCGAAAAACCCGTGGATGTAATTCGTACATGTCGCGAGAAAACCGTGGACGCAACTTGGACAAAATGTAATTCATGGACGCAATTCGAATGCGCCGAAAAAAGTAGATACTTGTCAATTATTTAAAGTAGGTATATCTATTATCTACTATTGCTTAATCTATTTAATAGGTACCTATTTTTTTACATGCTAATTGCTAGTGCAGCCAAGTGACTTCTTAGTATTTTATTTATTCCTCAAGTGCACAATGCACATATTCGTCAACTGCACATTTCAAATTTCCTACAGTACAATAATTATTAGTGTCCTTCTGCATATTACAATAAAGCCAGCTGGTTCTGATACTCGGGTATTCGCTATATTCAGAGTAAACATCCGACAGAATTTGACCATTATCATTAAAATACCCGGAGGTGAATTTTCTATATAAACTACACTACTACAGCCAGTCTATAGTAAAATTGACGTTTATCTTACGCATTAGCTTAATCATGTCTTCTGTTTCGTTAAACCAAGTGATAGAGTTGAGCGAGGCCACTATAGAAGACGCGTTATGAAAGTGCTTCGATTTTCTCCATCAGTATATTTTCTGGTAGGAAAGTGAATCTAGTTGGTACTTTTGGTGTAAATACTTTATATGAATAAGACATTTTCAGTAAATTTTTTTATTTTTTTATTGTCGATTAAATTGTTTTCACTCGATTAAAATATTTCAAAATTTAATACGTTCGTTATATTCTATAAATTATGCAATTTTCAAAATATTTCGACTCTTTTTGTAAGCATCAGAAATTATAGATTTTTTTCTATAAATATCGATGAAAATTTTTCTCTGGGTTAAAAAGCTTCACAATTTAATATAAGGTGGCTCATAAGTTTTCTAATAGAAGTTAAAAATATTAAAGATACAAATGCACACTTTTTTTATAAGCATTTATAAAGTTCAAACTTGGATCAAAATTCATAAAAATTTCGAAAATTTGCAAATTATTTTGTAGTTAAAAATGTATAAAATGTTCAATTTTTATATCTAATTATTGAAATTTTAAAATAAGATATGTATTATAAATATTGTAACCAAAAAATCTAAAAAAAATATTTGCAATGGTGGTTGTTTTTAATAGATATTGTAAGTTCAAATTTGGACATCTAAATATCGAAAATTTGCTAATTATTTTGTACTTAAAAATGTATAAAATGTTGAAATTGAATAACTTTTATATTGAAAATTTAAAACGTGGTTTCTCGAATCTAAGTAGAATAAAACGAAAATTATTTATAAATTACAACGAAATAACCAACATTGTTAATTATTCTTCATTTAAATATCTAATTTCATCCAAATTTGGACTTCAAATATCTATAACAATCAACCATGTGAATATATATTTTTAATTGTTTGATTACCTACATTTTTAAATAACTTTGTTTTAAATTTTAAATTTTCAGCTATAAAAACTGATCATTTTATACATTTTTAACTACAAAATAATTAGTAAACATTCGAGATTTTGATGAATTTTGGTCATAATTTGAAATTTAAATGCTTATAAAAAAAGAGTGCTAATTTGTATGTTAAACATTTTTAAAAATACATTTAGAACAACTTACGAGAAACCTTGTTTTAAATTTTCAATCCTTAGCTAAAAAAATAAAAAAATATTTTATATATTTTTAACCACAAAATAATTTGAAAATGTTCGATGATGAATTTTGATCGAAATTTGGAGTTTAAATAATTATAAAAAAAAGTACTATCTGCTGGTGTCTACCAACTAGTCAACTAGAAAAAAATTGATATATTTCTAACTCCAATTTAAAGTTTAAAGTCTTAAACCGAAATTACAGTTAACAATAGTGAATTTTGGAGATTTCAAAACGTTTCAAACGTAGAACGTTAAACGACAAATGAGAGGAGACTTATACCACTTACGTATGACGCGCGTGTTGTTCACGGGAGTGCGGTTCGCTCGGTGGGTGCGCGTTTCGTTTCCGCTTTCCTGCAATCCTGCCTATTGATTTATTCGTATAAAACCGCCGAGACGCCGAGTGCACGAGTATCGCATAATAATAATAATAATAATAATAATAAACTAACAACAGTGCCGTGGCATTATATTTTACACAAAACTGCGAAAGCATGATAACTATAATATGTTATTGCCCTATATAGTATTTTAGTTTATATATAACAATCGATCGTGCATCGATAGTTCGGATAGTTCAACAGTTGTGCCGACTGCCGGATTGCATTGTCATAGAATTGAGATAAGATCGCATGTTTTGCACCACGAGAAGATGAACGAACTGCAATGTGTGGTGGCTATTAATAACTACGGGAAGATTTTCACACTGTCTGCGTTCGATGACAAATGGAAATCGTTTCCCCACGTCGGCATGGATTTGAAACACATTTCCGCCATCGAGAATTACATGTGGTCCATCGGAGGCGACAACCAGACGTATCTGTTGGTGCACAACCTGGACGGAGCGATACGGATCAAGGAAGAAGTATATGAAAACGAGGTAGGTAAGCAGCGGCGGTGACCTTTGACCATGAATAATAAATATTTTTTCTATGAATTATGATCCAATCGTAAATAAAAGATTGAAAGATGTAAAAAAAAATGTTTAAGACAAACGACTAATAAATATTACCGAAACAATCGCCCCGTAAACTATTATAAAAATATAAAATATACACAAAATGAAGGTAGATATCCGATATATAGGTTCTATCGATCATAAATACGATTATTTATGATAAATGTTTTTATACATCATACATGAATAATAGTTTGTATATATTGTTCTTGATAGCGATGGATGCCCGGCGGGAGTTTTTCAAAAAGACTTTTGCCAACCGACAGGTATTGTTGGTCTTCGGAAAACGGTAAAGAAGAAAAGTTGAAAGAGAATATAAAATTGCCCTCTTTTGTCTGGCAATGGGAACATGAGTGGAAGTTGGAGACTACGTTTGAGGAAAACGATTTAGACGACAATGTGAGATATATAATTTATTACAAGTTACAACCATATTATTATATACCTATTTCAATTTTCACTTAATTTTAATATATATATTTTTTTGAACTGTTTAAAAAAATGACAAACTTGAAAATTTAAAAAACTTGATTAAATAAACTTTTTTTTTGAATTTTTGAAAAAAAAAATTAAATCTTCTGCTTAACATTTAGAATTGTTTTATATTTAAAACTATAAAAAAAACCGCTTTTAAGTATATTGATTTTCCATAGAGATACTAATGGTGATACAGGACCTTTGGGATGTACTGTTCATGTGATTACAATAATATATTGTGACATGTGAATTATTTTTAAAAGTTAAATTTTTTTTTTACTGGTTGTTAGGGATGGACGTATGCAGTTGATTTTTGTGCAAAGTTTTATCCAATTAAACGATGGAATTCATGTGTTAGGAGAAGGAAATGGTACAGGAATCGAATATACACTGGCACAAATTCTTGGTGTATAATTTCTCCTCTGCACAAAGATTTTACTCAGGTCTTTGAACTGAACAAATTTTCCATGTGTAGACAGACAGAAGTGTGTATATAATAGATTTTCATTTTACTACTGTACAGGAACCATTCATCTGCGTGAGCATTGGAGGGCATAAAATACCCGGAGCCCAACTTGGTGTCATTATGGTATGGGCAGTGACAGCGCAAGGAAGGGTAAATAGACATTTATATAACTTTTCATAGGTTCTAGAATTTGTATACAAACAAATAAACATACAATTTTTGTTCTATAAGATCTTGAATTACAGATTTTCTACCGTAAAAATGTAAACAAAACGTGGCCTGAGGGCTGTTTGTGGGTCTGTGTTTCTACAAAAGAGTGCAGTGAATCCAGATACATTGATTGTGGTCCGTCGGGTTCTGTTTGGGTAGTTTTATGGAGTGGTGTCATTCTAGTCAGAAAAGAAGTCAGTGCTGAAACACCACAAGGTCAGTATAATGTACCTACTTTTATAGAATATAGATTGGTTCCTATTTAACTTTTTTCATTAATAATGTGTATTAAATATTTTTAAGGTAAAAACTGGATTATTGTTGGTTCTCCAGAAGCAGATTCAAAAATAACTCAATTATCTGTTGGGTTTCAGTCGGTATGGGCAATTACTAATGATTCGAGAGTATGGTATAGAAAAGGAATTGATCAAAATCTCAGTGAAGGAACTTGTTGGGTGAAATTAAATACTTTTATGTTTTCAGTCTCAGTAACGCCAAACGACCAAGTAAATTCTACAAACTATATTCAAAGTTGCTTGAATAAATAATGCTTTTTTTTATTATCAGGTATTTTCAGTAGGTTTAGATAGGCATTTATATTTTAGGAGTGATATATCTAAAAATTGTCCTACTGGGAAAAAGTGGATTCTTATACAGGCATCTATTGAAATCAAACAACCTAAAGAACAAGAGGTATTATTTTAACTTATTTTGTGTCATGCTAAGTATTTAAAATTGTAAGATTTAATCTTATTGTCTCAAATAGGAAATAGATGCAAATTTTATTCATTCACTACATTTTAAACATGCTCTTAACCAACTGAAAAATTGTACATAATGAAATTGTATTTATTTTTTCAAGACAAAACTGGAAGGGATAGAACCATGGATATCATCATCATTTACTGAGCCTTCACATTCTGCTCCAACACGTCTGGTTGGAAATGATTCAAAAAATAATTTAAACTTGAAGTATACCTATCACTATGTATATTATTACTTAGCTATAAGAAAAGATTTTTAATTTTAGTTGTTCATTTTTAGTGCAAAAGAAATCAATCCTTCTCAACGCAGAGTGTCTGCTTGGAGTCCTAAACTTAGCATTGGATCTTTAATTGGTATGGAAGCTAAACCGGATTCATTTATGGAAATTCAAAGTAATATTTCAATTAAAAAACCAAACACATTTTGGAGCTCTGTAGTAGGAGGTTCAATTGAACCAGATGTTTGCTTCATATCACAATGGTAATTATTAAACTTAAAAATAATTTTTTATATAATATAATATCAAATATGTGCCATTCATTTTGATATGGAATTTAATTTTATTGTATATTATATTTTGTAGGTTTAATTCTCCAAATGATAGAGAAAATATTTTTAAAAGCAAATGGAGACAAGAAATTTTGGACAAATTAATTAAATTAAGATTAAAAGAAAAAGAATTTCAACAAATAACCTCTTTTGCTTTATAGTCATGTTTATACAAGTAACTTAATTCAATTATCCATTCATATATATTTTTTAAATGAATTATTTATAGTTAAGATCAAACAAAATCAGACATTCAGACCCAGTGGCGCCCAAGACATATTTTTCAGGTGTAGCAAGACATAGTTTAACCCTCTACAGCAGCGTTTCCCAAACTTTTTCTCTGCCAGACCCCTTCGAGATAATAAAAATGATCGCAGACCCCTTAATAAAAATAAAGAATAATAATAAATAATAATATTTAATATAATAATTAATTTAATTATTTACGTTCGCGGACCCCCTCAGGTATACGTGCCTTAATTACTGTTATTAAATATTGTTCTTCCTTTATTTTCAATGTGTAGCGACTGCTTTATACCTAGTCTTAAGGTTGGGCGCCACTGTATCAGACCTGTACTACAATCGTTATGTTAAGACTCTGTAAGCAAATGCGTACAATTGAAGGTTAGAAGTTATTTATAATACTACAACCATTACATATTTTCATCTTCCAATCAAAGACCTCAGTAATAAATAATGATGTTTGCTTGTCAGGATTTCGAAATATAGCCAACATTGGACTTTGTAAGCAAATAATATCATCAAAAAAATTTGTCTGCATAAGTTAAAAAATAAATATTTACTTTGTATTTTTAATTTTTTTTAAAAATAATTTATGTAATGTTGAAATGTAATAATTGTAAAAATAAAAAACAATACCAATGAATAGTGAAATTAGTTATTAATGCTTTCATTTACTTATGTTCACAAAGAGGGTCAATCAATATTATGCAGTTCTTACACTCAAATTCTTGATGGTCTTCAAATTTAGTGATCTAACAATCTATCATAAATTCTGTTTGAATTACAATTAATAATCTCACCAGTGCTAACTGGAGGGCAAGTGCCTTAGGGTGCCACAAATTTTAGAGGCACCAAAGCACAGTGAGCGATTTTTGAGGTTTAAATATGTAAGTCAAATAGCAGCACTAAATATTATTGTCCTGAGGCGCCCATGTTAATTAGCACAGCACTGAATCTCATTTTCAATTATCAAAATATAATATAAGAACGCCTACTTAAATGTCGTTTTGTCTCGTTAGAAACATATAAAATTGAAAATTTAAGTTTAGCAAAACCAGTTTTGTGTTGTTAGCTTTAATATTAGAGGGAATTTACCTATAATCTAACTTAAAACTAAGAATATTATATAAGTCATCTTTTAAGTTTTTATTGGTATTGACATTTTTAAGCAAGTAATGTACAATTTTAAAATATTGATAACATTTCAAAATCAAAATATTCAATTAAATTTACCAGATGGCAAAAGATGCCCTAAATATTTTTATCTTTACATTTGATAATAGGTCAATTGACTTAAATATTAAAGCTATAACAGTAGCTATAATAGCTAAAGTAGTAAGCAGTAACACAAAAGTGGTTCTGCTGAATGCAAATTTGCTGTGTTGTATGTTTGTAAGACATGGACAACACATGCAGTTGTGGCGTCCTCTTAAATTAAATAATATGTCACAATGGACATTGTATTGAGATTATTGTTAACAGTACCTAAGTCAGCAACTAATTTTCTGTAGATGTAAAACTATTAATGCACTTATATAAGTCATTATAGACATGTTTAGGTATTTTAAAAACATGAACTGCTTACTCACTTCACTCAAAATCTAAAATACGTAAAATCATTGATTATAAATACTATAGTAATACTACTAGTAGTATTACTTAATACCTATTACTTATAATGTATATGTAAGAGAAAATTAATATTTAAATCGGGGCAGATAAGATGTCTATGTAAGTCCAATGTAAATACCACTCCATATACAAATAATTGTAAGTTAATGACCTTGTAGATGATGCTGAAACAAAAATGGAAAAAAAATATATATTTAAATCGCAGAACTTCTGTTCAATTATATTTAAGGACATTATTTTCAATAAAATCTAGTCAAGTAAACTCTTAACAATTGGAAACATTATTTTACTAGAGTAAGTAAACACTTACGCGGTAAATTACACGCGCCTACATGAAGGTTAAATAAAATCATTTGTTTTAATTTGAAAAATACTTTGAACTACATTTTTAGTTAGATGTAGTGTGTTTGAGATACTGAAAAATAGCCCCTCCTCGTAGAATTGATATTCAAAAAAAATGTATTAGTCCCACTTGTGTTTATACCATATTATTTTAATGTGTGACAGTTGACTACCTCTTAAAATGAAACAGACTGTTTTAGTCATACTTTCCACTGTAGTTGACCACCATAATATTGAAGATAACAGTATTATTAATTATTATGGTAACTATTGTATATCTAATTTTATTTATAGATAGCATCATACATAATAATGTATGGTAGATAGCATAAGACAGGTACCAAAAAATAGTTTATCTCCAGTAACCAAGCCCTAACTATGTGATTGACCTATAAAAAACATTAATTAGATGGAGAAAATGGTACAACAATATTTCACATCATATTATATTATGCTATATTGATTTTTTTTATATAACTAACAATCTGTCATAAAATTAATTAAGAAACTGCCACCAAATTTAATGCACTATTATTTAATATAATTTTAAAAAATACTAATGACCTATATGCAGCATCTCGCTGAGCTTCTTCATAGCTAATAGTAGATTCACCGTGAAAAGCCACAGTAATTGGAGTAGATACTTGAAGAGAAGTTTGATATTTTCCGGTACTCGAGAGTTCTTCAAAATCAATATATGATACTATAAGTCCTTGTTCAGCAGTAAAACTGTCCAAAATCAGTTTGCTGTCACACGAATATAATTGTTCGTCTTCCATTTTTTTTAGATCATTATAGCAGGGGCCAACAGTTAATGGTAAATGTCTATGGATTTCAGGTAACCTATAAAATTGGGAAGTGGATTTTGAATTTTTCAATCCGCTTAGATTGCTGGACTCTTGACGAACAAAGTCGTCTACATTTTCAGCTGCTCTAGAATTTTGACTGAGATCTGCCTGAATGCTAATGACAAGAAATAAAATATAAATTATAAACTAATTAATAAAACTACTAAGGAATACAATATAATAATGTGTAATATGAAATTTTACTACCTTTTTAACATCAAATAAAGATTATTAGCAGCAAGTCGTTTGGCAATCTTTTTAGATTTGCCTATACCGGTCTCCTTGTACTCGGAGACATTACATGAAACAGTAAATAAACGCTGATGTGGAAGACCATCTTCACATTCTGTTATGTAAACTGGAGGAGGAAGATGGAGAGATGTACAAAGTTCCTGAAGCATACCAATTGGATTACGTTCATCATTGTCTCCAAAATTCATTGTTTCAAAAGATTCATTCAAGTCTGAGGTAAAATCAATTTGTGACTCAAATAAAGGATCAGAACATAATTCGGGAAACTCTTTATGAATAATCCGTAGTAAAGCTTTAGCTGCATTTTGTTTAGCTTCTTTTTTTGATTTTCCTAAATAACATTATTAGCACATAAAAAAAAAATTAAAACCTCTTTGTTATCAAACTAACCTTGACCATAAGCCACAAATCGTCCATCTGTGACACGATATTGAAACGACGGTGCACTAACAGCTCCTTCAATTTGTAGTAATTCATACTGAACTGTGCGTACTCCTTGTTTATTTAATACATCTTGTAATAATGTAACTGATGTTTTATCAGTATCAAATTTTATATTATTGGCAGAAAAGTCCATTTAAATTATTACTAAATTTAATATTTAACTTAAATTAATATTTGTAAAAGCAATTTTGCTGTAAATAAGTATTAAATAAATCATAGGAAATCATAAAGAGGAGGAAAGTGTTCATAAAATTGCATTCCAAGTTAATTCTTTTTTTTTAATTTTGATTTCAACTGAATAATATAAACTTTTAAAACTCCACAATTTATGTAAACAAATAAAAACGTTAACTCAAAATAAGAAGTAGCTCATCTACCTATAAGTTAAGAATAAAAAATGTATTTTTATTTTTTCTATCTTTTATAATGAAGAGAAAATGAAATATTTTTCTAATTTAAATACGCACACCAAATGTTAAATTAATTTAAATGGGGATTCACTATTTAACTGTATACTTCACTAATCACTATCCAATAATTGTACATAATACATAATACCATTGATTATAGATAGTATCATTGATTATAAATGTAATAATTGTATTTATAATCAATGATAGTATCTATCACGGTTGCGCGACCATAGATAATATTACTCTATGGCTGGTTACTAGCGCTATTAGCGGAATTTGTGGTGTATCATAGTCGTCATATAATTTTTCAAAAACCGCTTTTTTTTTTTTTAAATAAAACTAATTTATAAACGATTATTGATTATTAATGGTGGTTGATAAAACATGATCACTATTCACTTGTACTGTATTCAGATTTCAGACATCATCACCTAAGAAGAGAAAGGTAAAATACCAAACTATATCTTGTTATAAACAAAGCATAATTTTTACATATATTTTTAACTTTTTTTAAAACAATTTTTCTTGTTGGGCAATAAATTAATTTTTTTACAAAAATTAAATTGTAGGTACAAATTAGAAAGTTGTATTATTATTTTTATACATTGAAGTAACAATGGTAAATTCTGTTTTTCAACTTATTTACCAAAATATTCAAACAATACATTTACCAAATAACTGGCACTAGTGGTACTGCAGTGGAAATATAGAATACATAGAATATGTGCCAGTTATCGCTTTTCATAAATTAAACGCTTTCAAACCAAACTATAAAAGGCATATTGAAAAACAACTTGTTTTAAACGAAGGTATAAAATACCTATTTTATA
This sequence comes from Neotoxoptera formosana, assembly GCA_022818045.1. Classification (NCBI taxonomy): domain Eukaryota; kingdom Metazoa; phylum Arthropoda; class Insecta; order Hemiptera; family Aphididae; genus Neotoxoptera; species Neotoxoptera formosana. The sequence continues at coordinate 63,318,947 of CM040632.1, read as the reverse complement.
AATAATAATTGTTCAATATGTTTTATATATAAATAAGCTATAAGCATTATAAGTTTAAGAAGAAATAAGTTAAGGATGGGTATTTTATGGACTTATAGGGATGATGAAGAGATCACTTCTCTTAGACAATAACAATTTAATTTTACTTAATTAGGTTGTGAGGTAATTCTAAATATCATTGATAAAGAAGTTACTCCATCACACATTAAACTACCAAATATTATCATAAAAAATATTGAAGATTTAAAATTATATTTGTACACTCTGGATGAAATTAAATTTTTTAATTTAATTGTAGTTACTAAAACGTCCGAGCTCTATAGTGAACCACCAATGGAAATTCTTTCTCTCGGCGGCGCAGCCGCCGCTCCGTTATCTCTATCTTTTCCTTATCTCTTGGTTATTTCATAATTAGTAATTACGGATTCGTAGAAATTATTCGATTTTTTAACCGTTTTCACTGCCGTTTGAACTTTTATTCTTTAGTTCGTGTTCTCACGAAGCCGCTGTTGTGCGGTTTTCGTTTGTTTTCCGTTCGAGTTTCGAGATATATCGATATCAAAAACCGCCGCCGCCGTTTTTCACGATATTCGTCTTAAATGCCGATTCGTTTCGCCTTTTCGAGACCCGTTCTTTCCCCAATCGTTTAGATCGTGTCCATACGAAGCTTTTCGTGTGCATTCTGTAGGTACCCGAAATCTCCATATACGCCAAGAAATCGCTTTAAGAAACGGCGCCGCGTCAAAAACGGCCGCCCGACCGTGTTTTCGCTTTTCGTATAGGGAACTAAGTGTGTCCAATTGAAAACTTACTTTACTATTTAGTCGTGTTCCTCAAAAAGCTAAAAAGTATATAATTGTTGAATTAATTTTTTTTTTCAATATCTTCAATGTGTTTTAATCTTTATTTACGTCTTCACAAACATTTACGGCCGCGACGCCCACCCTCACTCCCGCCACGGCCGGTCCTCCCGCGGCGTCTCGGTCGGCCCGAGGGCCTCCCGGAGCTCCAACATAGACTGTTGCAGTTGCTGCTGTTGTAGCAGCAACTGCTCCAGGTCGACCCTGTTGAGGCTGGACTCCTGGGTGGGCGGCGGTTGCGGCGACAGACTGGCCGGATTCTCACCCTGAAATTCGTATAAAAACCACTCAAACACTCCCCGTGACAGCGGCGGGCCACATGGCCCTGTCGACCACAATAAAATTGTAACACCCTGCAAACAATGGTACACTTTAGGATTTTTTCGTAATAATAAAAAAAAATTATACATTCACGCATATTCGTAGGGCCGTGAAATTACAACGAAAAAGTTAAGTCGTAAGGAAAACAAAAAAAAGTCATTATCGTACGTCGGACGAGCCGGCGGCGTCGACACGGGGACACTATCTTACGCGTCGGCCGATTTCAATTCTTTAATAATAGAGATATATAAATGTATTTTTAATTTTCGTTTAGTGTTAAAAATCGATCGTAAACAAACGAAAACAAATTGAGAATTTTCTCATGGTGGTTTTAAGGTACAAACAATTTCGTACCGCCATATGCCCGCTATATAAATAAACAAAAAACACGTGCTTCGAAATAAAATTATAGTAAAGCGGTTCGATGTAACTTTACAGCTCTACTTGTGCGGGTAAATCTATCTATATCTTCTTACGTCTTCGTGTGGCCCGCCGCTGCTGGCCGAAACGTGATAGTGTATTGTACACCCTCACATTTCGACCGTTAATGACCTTAATGCCTCTGTGTATGTTTTCATTCATTTTGCTGAAACAAAATAATTTTTTATTACTTCTACTGATTGAAAAACAAGGAGATCTGATTAAAAAAAAAAAAAAACTTTTAGAAAAAACCGCGTGACAAGTGGCTCAGTGAACCCGGGGGTGGCTGAAATAGTGCATTACAAAAATCGTCACTAATCATCTACAGTGTAGACTTTGCACACTGCAATTCGCTAATACCGATTCTATACAGCCGAATTACGGATTTGAGTTGACGTTACGATGCGCGATTTGAATAGATTCAGATACGCGTGTGTCGAGTGAAGACGGGATACACATTGATTCGTACAAAAACGTTTTTAACGTGTTGCGCGGGGCATGACATTGCTGGGGGTTTGTAAATATTGTTTTTGCCTATACGATTTTGAAATGAAAATTGAAAAAAAAAACATCGAAACACGATGCCACTATACATCAGTACCTCGACTTGAGATTTACTTATAGCAAAATAAAAAACTTTATACTTACGTACTCGGTAGATGTCCGGGTGGAAAATGAAATGAACGCGGCCTCCGGCCCGGTCAGACAGCTGGTGTGCAAACTTCGTGTACCTACATCATCTCCCACTTTGCCACCCGTAAAGCCGTAAATGTCGCCGATTACGCGAATATAAAAAAGTTGTGTGAGAGAGATCGTTAGTGGGCACGGCAGCCGGGTGGAAAGAGACGGCGACTTGCCAGTGTGCCACTCGCTTCCCGAAGATACCGGTCGACTTTGTACCCCACGATTAATGTCAAATAATAATTTCTTATACGTCGTCGTGCATTTCATTTATAACTGTCATTTCGCTAATCAGGCGTACACACTGGACACAATGACACGCATTGTGGCAAATGTATATACATCTTTTTTTTCTTCAGTGTATATATTTTGTGTTTTATTTTGCTTATTTTGTGTTTTTTTGAATATACTAATTTTGTGATAATTATATTCCTTTTTTATTTAAAACAATGTTTGCCCGTAACATTATATTTTCTGTGGATTCAATTTTTGATAAATGTCTGTTTGTGAGTATGTATTATCCATTATTTTAATTTCCTATTTTTTCCAATCGATATCTGATTTAAAAAATATTTTTTCAATTTATTATAATATTTTTAAACCGCGTTTATTCCTAATAATATGTATTTCACAATTGTTAATTTTCAAAACCATGTGGATTCCAAATAACATGTTTTACGTTCATTCAATATCCCAAGTGTATTTGTTACTATTAATGCATTTTCTATTTATTTATTTTCCCAAACAAAGACAGTTCCTAAACGTATTTTTTCTACGTAATTTAATTCCAAAAATTAAAAAATCATTACCAAGTCATTTCCAGTTTTTTTCAGTCCAAACAAAAACGTTTTAAAAAAAAATGTCATGAAATATGATGGCGCTCCGGCATACCAGTAACTTTAATAAAGAAAGTGTTTTGAACTTTTATTTTTAACATGACAGTACAAACAGATTTTCCAAAGTACACTGTCTTAATGGTGCGCCTAACTTTGTAAAAAAAAAATTGTCATCACCAACTGGTGAGACCTGTAAAATATACAACACGAAACCTTTCTTCAAATAGCTGAATACTACCATTGATTATAAATATTAAATGGTATTTATAATCAATGATACTAGGTACACCCACAGTGTTAGTATGCCTCCACAAGTCTGTCGTGGTAGAATTTCAGCTAGCAAAACGATCTTAGTATTTTATAAAAAATTAATATTATGATTTAAACTCGCCTTATGCAATTGACACATTTCGATAGCACGGCGTCATAGATAGGCTATTTTGCTACACCACTGTTGCGAGTTCAATTTTTCGAATTCTCATAGGAATTGTGAAAATACATCAATGGAAGCCAGTATATAACATTTCTGTGTTATACACATGACATTTACTAAACTTATTAGTACTATATAGTCTATAGATCAGACAGTGCCGCATTTAGAGATTTTGCGCCCAGGTGAAAAAAAAATTGCTCCCCCCACGGAAAATATGGGAGATAGATCCTCATTAACCTTTTAGATTTTGAGCAGATAGAAAAGAATAATTGTTTTGCAATGTGTGCTTTTTTTTTAAAAAATATTGTTTAGTAATTGTTTGGTCCTCCCTCCGCAAAGGTACATTTGAATTTATGTCACTTGAACCTTGCTTATAATTCATCATATAAGTTGTTTTTTTAACATATTTAAATAGGTACCTACTTCATGAATAAATAAAATAAAATTATATAAAACTATGCAAATTAATATTTTATATTTTTTTTTTATACAGTATTTTATAAAATTAATATAACTATATAATATAATATTTAAATTTTTCTTCTACTCTGTAGTATTGCGAATTCTTGAATTACTTCATCAAACTGAATGTTCGTTGTTATATCAGATTCGATATTCATGATAGCTAAATAATTTAGCCTTTCTTCAGAGTACTAGACCTCAGATATGTGTTAATACTTTTTAAATATGAGAAAGACCTTTCTGTCGAACTACTTTATACCTAAAGTATTTAGTATTTAGTATTTCAAGCCGACGGAATAAGTTTTATACTTACAATTGTGTAAACATGTTTTTTTAGGACATATTTTTACAGATATTGTGCCAGCTATCGCTACTATGTGTTATATTTTTGGTTAACATCCACATGAATAAATACATAACGATGTGAAACCGACTAGGTAACAAATAATAAAAATGTATAATGTACGTATGTTTGGCTATTTGTTTTCGTAAAATGTGGTCACGTGAAAATTATTTCTAAGACAATAGAAGTATTCCACCTAAAATCTATACTACATGTCAACATACTAAACCATAATAAATAATAATAAATATTCATTAAAAAAAAATCGATACCAATGCTAGGACGCTGGCAAAAGAGAGTTTGAAACATTATTCTAGAAGGAGGGGGGGGAGCAAAGATTTAATTAATTTAAAAATAAATGATGATTTTTTTACAAAGACAATTTTTAACAATATTATAATATAGTTTGTATTACATAGGTAAAAATTATACAAATGTTGTATAGATTATTTTTATAAATTTTATTTATTATATTACGTATTCTTTTTCGTCATTATTACATTACTAGCCGACCCGTCACGGCTTCGCCCGTGATTGGTTATTTATTTTGCATTCGGAAGATGATATGTAGAATTTTTTATACAAATTTTATCGTTTAATATGATCGGCAAGTAAATATATACAAAAAACGATCAATGAAAACGTATTGAAATGTTTTTTTAGCGGTATTAATGATAAATATATTTTTATTAAAAATGAATACAGATACAAAATAAATGCTAATTAATCTGTTGACAAAAAAAAAATTAAGAATCGGATGATGTTGTGACATCCAAGAAAGTATTTGGTAAAACTCTGTGAAAAAAAATTGTAAAAAAGTTCAATAGCTCCGTCAGAAAATTGGAACATTTAAATACAATACACCCCCTCCCCATCCCCTCCAGACAAAAAAAAATAAAAATTGATTGAAGTGATGACACTCGGGAAAATATTTGGAACATCTCAGTGAAAAAAAAATGGAAAAAAGATAAATATTGTTGTCACAAAATGGGAACATAAAAAAGTTCTGTTCTTGCAGACATCGTAGTGAGGCCCCAAAAATTAGCTTTGTTTTTTAATTTTTCAAGAATTTTCAACTTATTTTTTATTATCAAAAGTGGTACTAAAACCTTCAGCAGACTATCAGATATTAGTATATAACAGTAAAAATGTTCAGCCAAATCGGTTCAGTAGTTCTCTTGGTTAGCGTGGTCGTAGAAAACTCCTTTACTTTTATATATTAGTATAGATACCTATAGATAGATAGGTATACAATTTACACGTTTATTTTAATTAATAATAAGTTTTTTTATTAACTATCGGACTAAATTTATGCCAAAAACCTTCTCTGTGATGTCCTCTTTAATTAAAAAAAAAAATTGCACGACGATTGAATAAGTAGTTTCGGAGTTTACCCCGCACAAAAAAAAGCGACTTCAATTTATATAGTATAGTATAGATTACTTGTCATTATTATTACATTACATCGTTACATTATTATTATGCAAATTATTTATTACATTATATTATCCAATACAAATTATTGTAATCTACGTGGACTGTGGATATTTACCAAACTGTGCGTCTGACCTTTTTAAATAAATTGTTTTTTTAATGTACTTTTTTCTAGATTGATTTTAAACACTTCATTGATACTGTAAAATTTAAGGACTTTCTTATGTAATAATATTGTACTTAGGTATATGTGATACAAAGATATTGTTAATTTATTTTATTGTGTATATTTATGTATAGTTATTTATGGTTGATTTTTTGTTCTACGTCAAAGGTAACATATTATTATACCATAAACATAATAAAATATATTTTTAGTCTTAGCTGCACATATGCTCAACTGCACACGCCATATTTACAAACAACTCTAGGCCTTAAAAAAAGAACAACATAACTGTACTTGTTTGATATTACTGACATTCAAATAATCTAGAAGAAACGTATATAACTACCAAAGAACATAATTTTATATTACTCGTTCTTTGGAATTCTTTTTAATTTTTCTACATCTGCCTGCGTGTTACATTAAAAGTCGTTATGTATTTGTTAAAAGTTAAATTATTAATTATTATTATTGCATTTACTGTAGTTTTTGATGAAACTTATGCTGGTAATTTTTTGATTTATATTATCTTATTTATATTTTTATTATTTATATAATTTTTTTATGCAATGCATTGCTACGTATATACTTAATAATCGATTAAATGCATTTAAAATGTTAATACTTCAAAGTTAAAACCTTAGATTACTAACCTTATTTATCCGCCTTTATTTCTAACCATTCGTCAATATGACGAATACTATAAATATTATGAACAATTATCCATTTTTAATTGGTTAAATTCAATAAATCAAAAATATAATTAATAAAAACACAATTTAATTAAACTCTTGGATAAATTTATTGTAAAAAATATTAGTAAAAAAAAATAAAAAAAATTTTTTATCGGGATGGATATAGAACATAATATATGAGAGATACAAGGGGGGTTTAATGATTTAGATAAAATGCCTAAAAATAGCAACAATAAAATGATCAGTGTTCGTCACATCGACGTATATGGTGAGCGATCTAGAGTTAAAAATAATAAATAACACTCGTTAAATTTATTTTTCTATTTCAGATTGTTCAAGCAAGTTTTCATACTTAAATTTAAACCATAAAATATTATAAATATATTTGTGCACAACAGACCTTAGCTGATTACAACTTACAACTGATATTAATTAAATATAACAATAGTGGTAGTAATTTCAAAACTTATTTACAGGTGATCTAAAACGTGCTCGATTCTTTTGTAAGTAGTTTGAAGTTCGATTTCCCAATACAAGTTGTACACAATTTAGTATTAGTCCCTATATATAGTCCAATCACTTCAGAAAAAATCATATTATATTAAAACATTTGTTATTCGCTCGACACCTTCTATTTAGATTAATTTCATCTTCGGTTGATTTTTAATCGCTTATTAATGGAATAATGGCACATTATCGCACAGCATGTTATGACTTTATGAGTATTATAATAATTATTGTTTATACTGACTTTTTGTAAAACAAATTAAATCCAATAAATAATAATATAATAAAAGTAATTACGAGCTACAGAGTAAAGAAATAATTTGATTTAAATGCAATATTGATGCAATATTAATTCTCATACGGTATAATTTTTAATTTTCAATGAATTTTTGGGTTTAGCCAAAGATGATGGTGTAATGAATTGTGTTAATAATTTTTCTACGTTTCGTAAGTATTTTAAACTTAATAAACTTTAAATTATGAACATGCAAATAAGATACTTAACAGAGCCATGGATGATTATTTGAAAATATATTTTAGTTGTAAATTGATTAAAGAAATTTAAAAACATTATTTTTTTAGTAAATTATGATTTTTAAGAAAATGTAATATTAAAGGTTTTTAATATTTTAAAGGTTTTTAATAAGTTCATATTTTTCTAAAAATGTAAATACATATTTTTAATTATTGGAACTGATACAAAAAGCTTATTTTTTGTACGTGCGTTAAAATTATTTAATTATTTATCATTAATAAATAATAGGTATTAAATTTAGTGACATTGAGTGTTTGGGTGCTCGGTGATTGGGTGTAACAGGCAACAGCAGTATAATTGTGGTCCTGCTGGTTGGAATACTTAAGTTGTCTGAAATTTTAATTATTTTATACTGGGGTAGTGGAGTCTGTATAAAAAAAAGAAACACTTCAAAAATCAATAGGTCAAAAATATAATTTTTTTTTTATAGTGTTAAAAGTTCTTCAAATTAAATAAGCTAAAAATTATCTTTTATTTTTATTGTTTCAACAAAAACATAACTTTATTAATCGTAATTGTATTTTTTTTTCATGTTTGTGTGTAAGTCGAGAAATATAGTTCTATTATAAAAGACTATGAATCAATGTTTTTAAAATTGAGTAAGTCGTGAGTACAATAATATTAGTAAGATAACTTTTCAAAAAAAAATATGGTACTAGTTTGGAGGCGATACGACAAAGTCGGGGTGCAACGTGAACTTGGCACCCTGAGCGAATTTTATTCCTGCTGGCGTAAAAAACGTGTTGCAAATTTTTTTTTTGGCGTTGCAAATTGTTGCGATTAAGTTGCAAAAATATGGTACTAGTTTGGAGGCGATACGACAAAGTCGGGGTGTGAACGTGAACTTGGCACCCCGAACTATGTTTCGATGTGGGGGTTGTGGAATAATGTTGCAATTTTTTTTTTTGGTGGTGCAAATTGTTGCAATTAAGTTGCAAAAATATGGTACTAGTTTGAAGATGATACGACAAAGTCGGGGTGCCAACTTCACGGCGGTTACAATTCCCTCTCTCTACAGATCCTTGGCTTTGTGGATAACGTGGCCGACCGTTTACTAATATTAGATCGGGCCATAATGACGATAATTCTGTTATAATATCAACAGTAAATTCGCGACCATTATCGGACTGCAGAACATGAGGTGCACCAAACGTCAAAAATATGTGTAACAGTTCTTTCGCTACTTCCGAAGCCTTTTTGCACTTCAGAGGCCGGAAAAATGAAAACTTTGTACTATAATAATGTGTTACCGAATTCATGCATTCGGCAAAAAAAAGTGTGCCTATTTCATGAAATTAGCAATCAAAATTTGCCGATTTTGTGAATTTGGTGGCAAAGTTGCCGATTTCACGTTGTCAGCAACAGCTAGTGTTGATGATTTCATGAAATCGGCAATTTTTCTGCCGATTTCATGTAATTGGCAATTTCATAAATTCGGCGTAACATATATACTATATAGTATATATCAATTTAAAAAACCTGGAAATTCGATGTGTTGTTTATAAGATTTAGACTCTAAATTTTAGAGTGTAAATTACCACTGTGTAATAGAAATGTAAAATTTGAATTTAATGATAAATCATCGTACACGAAAAACGATTCTAAACGAAGACAATCTATCAACATATATTTTTATTTTTCTAAGGTTATACCTAATATATTTGTATTGTTCTTTACTTAATTATTACTTTATTAGTAACCTACTCAATGAAGATTTACACCTAAAATCTACTTTACAAAAGAGCAATATTTGCCAATTTTATTCTATTTCCCGATTTTTTTTAATTGTACTGGGAATTTGACCCAACAAAGTACCAACTAGATCCATTCATTTGGTACTAGAAGCTTCCCTCAAAGTTGAAAATCGAAGTAGTTTTACTACTCGAAAATGTGGTGATGGTAAAAAAAAACATCACTGTGCTCAGAATCTAAAATAATAATAATATCCACCTAATATATTATGTTTGTTTTAGATATTGATAGTAAACTTTACACAAATTTTATGGTATCAAAAAAAGAAGAAGGTATGAATTATAGTACAAAAAAAAATTAAACCCTATTATAAACAAATAATAACCTTAATAGACAATAATAAAATTATTTTTTTGCTATTACCAATAATAAAATGTGTATAAATTTCATAAAACGTTATTCAAAAAATAAATGGGTACATATTTCATAATATAAAACATAATATATTTCTTAATATATTCCTTATAATAATAATTGTATTTGGAGTTGCCACTCATCAAATATAAACCTTGCCATATTAATAAACAATAGTGTCTTACATTTTAATATAACTATTGGCAAACAGTGATCAAATATATTTAGAAGGATAGGGGTGCTGAAGCACCACTTTAAATTTTCAATATGACATTTTCGTGGGGGGCTCTGCCCCCACACCTCCCTTCACACGATTCATGTTAATGACATTCATTTTTCAAAAAAAGTCGTATCTTAAATATTTTTAAATTTCTAAAATAACAACTAATAAGGAACATTTTATTAAACTGTTCAAGCTGTTTGACCTAATAAAAAAATTTTAATCAATATTAAAAAAAAAACTCAAAGACATTGCAAATTTCAAATGTTTTTAAATATAACTCAAAAATAGTCAAAATATCATCGTGTAAAATAAAATTATAAAATAAACATTTCATGAAAATTTCAAGTATTTACAGTTATTTGTTTTTGAATAACAACAAAATGTCTAAAATCTATTGAAATAGTTAATTTACGGATGATTTTCCAACGAAGAAAAAATTTAAAGTTCAAATGCTCATAAGGTCATAAAAAATGTGAATTTCTAGTTAACTTTTTTTTTGTCATAGAAAGACAACTTATGAGAAATCTTGTATTACATTTTTAAATCTTAAGTATAAAAATATGAAAGGAATTTTTTTATGAATTTCGAACCACAAGGTTATAGTTAGCAAATTTTCGATATTTTGATGAATTTCGTAAGAATTCTAACATTAAATGATTATAAAAAAAACATTATGACTAGGTGATCTAGGTATTTTATGACTTAATATTTTTTAGATTGTACCTATATGAAAAAACTACGAGGAACCTAAATATTAGTATTATTGTCATTTGTCATTCACCTCAAGTTAAATTTAACATTTAATTAATTTTTAACTCTGGTATACTTATTATATATTAATCTTATAACGTTGTAGCTATAATAAACAACAAAACTCTGCTGGGTATATCACACGATGCAGGTACTTAGTATAATAAATAATAATGTAATAGATTTTACAGTGAAAATATTTTTCATTTTTTGAATATTACTTGTCATATGCACCTGCAGAAATTTGTCTAAGAGCGGGGCAAGATTATTTATATTATATATATAATAAATAATAATAGGTAAAATATTATATATTTTGTTAAACTTGACTCAACTGGTTTTTTATAATGGTGATCCTTTTTCAATTTGTTATAAGTGTAGTAATTTAGCATAGTATACTCGATTTAAAAAAATTTTTGTAAGCCACGAGGGCAAATGATACAGCTTACCCTCCGTCTCCGGGTGCCTATGATACTTAGTCTTTCTGTTTCTCCCTCATTTTCACTAACACTAGGCAGTAGCGCATTCCTCCAATCTCCAGAAGATAATATTGTATTCTTTGAGTCCAATCTGAAATCGGTTAATTCATGATGGTCGTTGAGGATTAAAAGTCTAAATGGTGAAGATAATCCTATCGACTCTTGAGAGCTAAATTTTAACCGGTTAATTTATGGTTTTTTAGTCCTTAAAGTGTAAATATAGAGGTATATTACTAAAAATTGTGCATAAAACAGGTTTCAATCAGCAATCAGATGATGTAACTTTTAGTTAAGAAGTTTTTTTTAGGTATTTGTGTGAATATTATGGTGTCATGGATAAGATTATTAGCTGTTTAAATCAACACCATAATATAAAATTCGGCAAATATAATTTTTAATTTTATAGATACCCAGAAATCAGCTGATGCTATTAGTACGTTTTTTTTAACTTTATTTGTGACTATATTACGGTGTCGTAGATAAAATTATGGGCCGTTTAACTTTAAACTAGCACAATAATATTATATTTGGAAAATATAATTTAATTTTATAGATACCCAGCAATCAGATGATAAAATTAGTACGTTTTTTAACTTTATTTGTGACTATTACAGCGTCGTAGATAAGATTATGGGCCGTTTAACTTTAAATTAGCACAATAATATTATATTTGGAAAATATAATATAATTTTTTTAATTTTATAGATACCCAGCAATCAGATGATAAAATTAGTACGTTTTTTAACTTTATTTGTGACTATTACGGCGTCGTAGATAAGATTATGGGCCGTTTAACTTTAAATTAGCACAATAATATTATATTTGGAAAATATAATATAATTTTTTTAATTTTATAGATACCCAGCAATCAGATGATAAAATTAGTACGTTTTTTAACTTTATTTGTGACTATTACGGCGTCGTAGATAATAGATTATGGGCCGTTTAACTTTAAATTAGCACAATAATATTATATTTGGAAAATATAATATAATTTTTTTAATTTTATAGATACCCAGCAATCAGATGATAAAATTAGTACGTTTTTTAACTTTATTTGTGACTATTACGGCGTCGTAGATAAGATTATGGGCCGTTTAACTTTAAATTAGCACAATAATATTATATTTGGAAAATATAATATAATTTTTTTAATTTTATAGATACCCAGCAATCAGATGATAAAATTAGTACGTTTTTTTAACTTTATTTGTGACTATTACGGCGTCGTAGATAAGATTATGGGCCGTTTAACTTTAAATTAGCACAATAATATTATATTTGGAAAATATAATATAATTTTTTTAATTTTATAGATACCCAGCAATCAGATGATAAAATTAGTACGTTTTTTAACTTTATTTGTGACTATTACGGCGTCGTAGATAAGATTATGGGCCGTTTAACTTTAAATTAGCACAATAATATTATATATTTGGAAAATATAATATAATTTTTTTAATTTTATAGATTTTCAGGAATCAGAAGATAAAATTAGTACGTTTTTTAACTTTATTTGTGACTATTACGGCGTCGTAGATAAGATTATGGGCCGTTTAACTTTAAATTAGCACAATAATATTATATTTGGAAAATATAATATAATTTTTTTAATTTTATAGATACCCAGCAATCAGATGATAAAATTAGTACGTTTTTTAACTTTATTTGTGACTATTACAGCGTCGTAGATAAGATTATGGGCCGTTTAACTTTAAATTAGCACAATAATATTATATTTGGAAAATATAATATAATTTTTTTAATTTTATAGATACCCAGCAATCAGATGATACAATTAGTACGTTTTTTAACTTTATTTGTGACTATTACGGCGTCGTAGATAATAGATTATGGGCTGTTTAACTTTAAATTAGCACAATAATATTATATTTGGAAAATATAATATAATTTTTTTAATTTTATAGATACCCAGCAATCAGATGATAAAATTAGTACGTTTTTTAACTTTATTTGTGACTATTACGGCGTCGTAGATAAGATTATGGGCCGTTTAACTTTAAATTAGCACAATAATATTATATTTGGAAAATATAATATAATTTTTTTAATTTTATAGATACCCAGCAATCAGATGATAAAATTAGTACGTTTTTTAACTTTATTTGTGACTATTACGGCGTCGTAGATAAGATTATGGGCCGTTTAACTTTAAATTAGCACAATAATATTATATATTTGGAAAATATAATATAATTTTTTTAATTTTATAGATTTTCAGGAATCAGAAGATAAAATTAGTACGTTTTTTAACTTTATTTGTGACTATTACGGCGTCGTAGATAATAGATTATGGGCTGTTTAACTTTAAATTAGCACAATAATATTATATTTGGAAAATATAATATAATTTTTTTAATTTTATAGATACCCAGCAATCAGATGATAAAATTAGTACGTTTTTTAACTTTATTTGTGACTATTACGGCGTCGTAGATAAGATTATGGGCCGTTTAACTTTAAATTAGCACAATAATATTATATTTGGAAAATATAATATAATTTTTTTAATTTTATAGATACCCAGCAATCAGATGATAAAATTAGTACGTTTTTTAACTTTATTTGTGACTATTACGGCGTCGTAGATAAGATTATGGGCCGTTTAACTTTAAATTAGCACAATAATATTATATATTTGGAAAATATAATATAATTTTTTTAATTTTATAGATTTTCAGGAATCAGAAGATAAAATTAGTACGTTTTTTAACTTTATTTGTGACTATTACGGCGTCGTAGATAAGATTATGGGCCGTTTAACTTTAAATTAGCACAATAATATTATATTTGGAAAATATAATATAATTTTTTTAATTTTATAGATACCCAGCAATCAGATGATAAAATTAGTACGTTTTTTAACTTTATTTGTGACTATTACAGCGTCGTAGATAAGATTATGGGCCGTTTAACTTTAAATTAGCACAATAATATTATATTTGGAAAATATAATATAATTTTTTTAATTTTATAGATACCCAGCAATCAGATGATAAAATTAGTACGTTTTTTAACTTTATTTGTGACTATTACGGCGTCGTAGATAAGATTATGGGCCGTTTAACTTTAAATTAGCACAATAATATTATATTTGGAAAATATAATATAATTTTTTTAATTTTATAGATACCCAGCAATCAGATGATAAAATTAGTACGTTTTTTAACTTTATTTGTGACTATTACGGCGTCGTAGATAATAGATTATGGGCCGTTTAACTTTAAATTAGCACAATAATATTATATTTGGAAAATATAATATAATTTTTTTAATTTTATAGATACCCAGCAATCAGATGATAAAATTAGTACGTTTTTTAACTTTATTTGTGACTATTACGGCGTCGTAGATAAGATTATGGGCCGTTTAACTTTAAATTAGCACAATAATATTATATATTTGGAAAATATAATATAATTTTTTTAATTTTATAGATTTTCAGGAATCAGAAGATAAAATTGGTAAGTTTTTTAAGTTTGTGTGTGACTATCGTGGTGTCATGTATACTCTGCGCACGTTAAGAGTATGACTAGCCGTGCAACCAAAACAACTTACTCCACGCTCACCATAGAAGGGGGCTGTGTGGTGGTGACCAGATGTATGGAGAATCAATCAGAAGCCAAATGCACGTAACGGACGCAAAACCGTCCACGGGCGGTCATACTCTTATACCTACGTAACTCCTATAGACGATTATGGGACGTTAAAAATAAACACAACAATAATACTCATATTTTTGGCAATTATATAAATTATATTTGCTGTTCATAGGTATACTATATCAATTTAAAAAACTAGAAAATTCGGTCTGTTGTATATTATGTGTACAGTGTAATAAATGTGTCAAATTTGAATTATGAAAAACGATCCTATCGGAGACAATTTATCAACCTATGTTTCTATAAGGTTACCTTATATACCGGGGGTAGCGAACCTTTTTTTGGTCATATGCCAACATTTTTTAATCAAAGTCTTAATAAAAATGCACGTGCCATTAATAGGTATATATAAGGTTTGTAAGGAATATTCGTAAATACCTATAAAAAAAATTTTCTGCGGAGATGGGGGTCTTAAAAATGTTCACTGAAATTATTTTAATATTAGTTGTGTATTTTGTTAGTCTTGAATGCTTCAACGAAACACAAACAACATTAGCTTTAATGAACAATGTATTATTTTTATGTTTTGATTTGAAATAATTCACACATTTAACATGCGTGCCATAGGTTTGCCACCCCTATTATCTACAGCAGTGCTTCTCAACCTTTTTTATTATAGGGCCCCCTAAATTTAATGTAAAACTGTCAAGGCCCCCCTCAATCAGAATCATTAATTATTTTTTCTTAATAATATACTAAATTTACATGCACTATTTCACACAAATAAATTATTGAAATGTAAAGAAAATAAATGGTTTTAAATATATTTTTCAAACATGCAATCTTATAGTTGTATAAAACTTAAAACATAATATATAAACAAATAATAATTGGTAATAACTATAAAGCAATACAAAAATATTCAGTAATAATATTGATTTGGTTTCAAACACAGGCTAGGCTTATAATAATAATAATAATGTTATATGGATACGTTATAATGTTATATTTATATAATAACTAAATAATCGGAAATATTTTAAATTAAATACATATTTCAATCCCCTCCCTCCAGTCATAAAGCCACGGCCACCAGGTTGAGAAGCACTGATCTACAGTATTACAGTGGATTCCGCATAATGTAGGTACCGGTTAAGAGGACGCCACACCCGCATGTGTTGTCTCCGTCTTACAAACATATAACATACAAAATTTACGCTCAGCAGTTCACGTTTTATGCCGTTAGCTTAAAAATTAGAGTGAATCGACCTATTATAAAAGTTGATGGTAAGAACTTTATCTGTGTTTTGTTGGAAATCTTTTTACTATAATTCAGTTTTTAAGTGAGTTATGAGCATTTTTAATTTACATTTATTATACACACATAACTCACTTAAAAACTGAATTATAGTAAAAAGATTTCCAACAAAACACAGATAAAGTTCTTACCATCAACTTTTATAATAGGTCGATTCACTCTAATTTTTAAGCTAACGGCATAAAACGTAAACTGCTGAGCGTAAATTTGGTATGTTACACGTTTGTAAGACGGAGACAACACATGCGGGTGTGGCGTCCTCTTAATGCGGGCAGCTGCCTAATATGGGCAAAATGGTCTAGTCCCGAATCAAATGTATGGCCACACCCGTATGTGTTGTCTCCGTCTTACAAATGTACAACATAGCAAAAACAGTTTTGCGCGGAACAACTGTTCTCGCACCATATTTGTTGTAGAACTACCAAATTTTCACAACACGTAAAGAAGAACTTTATCTGTGCAACAGCGGGCCTATATTTTAGATAACATAAATACAATAAAAGTTATTTGCTTCTAAACATTTTGTTTTTTTGTTTTTTTTTTCATTTGCTTATCAAAAATGATTGGATAGTGTAATTAAAAAAAAGCACACCGTTGCACAGATAAAGTTCTTCTTTACGTGTTGTGAAAATTTGGTAGTTGTACAACAAATATGGTGCGAGAACAGTTGTCCCGCGCAAAACTGTTTTTGTAGCAGTTGTAGAATTGCTCGTAGTGTCTGACGTGAAGGTGCATTGGACTCAGCGGCTATGGTACATCTGAATATGCTGTCCTTTGGGCTCCCTTAAAATATATGGTCCTCGTATCCGGCTCCTCGTGAGAATGCGACGTCGCGACCAACGCCCTTGTGGTTGTTATTGCTCTTGCAGCTGCGTCGGTGTGATTCTAGGAATTTGTAATGGCCATACTGATCTGGTTTTTTAGTGGCAATTATTATAATATTGTGCTATACTGAAATTCTCGCATTGATTTTAGGAATCAATATGAGATCGTGACTATTGTAATTTTGCATAAACTGCGTACAATATATTTAATATAATATAATATAATACTGGTGCGACGTTCTAAGAGTCGTTGCCCGTAATAACAAGATTAAAAAAATACCACTTAATAATGGGTATTGGATTGGGTTGATGTGGGCAGATATGAACTATAATAAGTGCACACCACTCGGATAAGATTAAACCATTGACTATGTCAATAAGATTGTGTGTATCAAATGTCTATGAAAATCATCAAACCAATCTGTTTGGCAATATAAATGGTGAACAAACAACAACAGCGACAATTCAATCAATATTTCAGTAAATTTCAATGCGTCACGCCTTGAAAAAGATCTTGCAAAATCATGATTTTGGACAAAGTTAATGTTTTGTTTTTTTTTATAGTATGCATGTTAGACGAATACACTCTTTTTGAAATTAAAAACTGTTTTTTTTACACATTTTGGTTTTTGCGGGCAATCTTTTAATGCGGGCAAATATAGAACTGGTCCCAACGTGCCCACAATAATCGGAATCCACTGTGTTTATATTTGTAATTACTTTGTCATTAGTGACTTACTAAACCAAGATGTACACCTACAGTCTACTCATACTATATAGCAGAGCAAGTTTTGTCAATTTTATTTTGTTTTTCCTTATTATTTTGAATTGTACTTTGAATTTGACCCAACTAGATTCATAAATTCGCTACCAGATACTCCCCTCAAAGTTCAAAATCAAAGCAGATTTACTGCTCCAAAAAATGATGATTGTAAAAAACATCACTTCGCTCAGAATTTAAAATAATAATAATATCTACCTAATATAATATATTTGTTTTAGCTTTTGATGGAGATCTTTACCAAAATTATATTGAATCAAAAATAAGAGAAAGTATGTATTATAGTACAAAATAAAATTGAATTCTTGAAATACTAAAAATAAAATTTGTTGAATTTTATACAACGTTATTCAAAAAATATATTGGTATATTATAATATTTATATAACTCATAACATAAAACATAATATATTTCTTAATAAATTCTTTATCATAATTGTATTGGAAGTTGGCACTCATCAAATGCACCCCTTGCCAACCAAATAGTCTTTACTTTTTTTATAATTTAACATACTTTATAGCAGCAGTTCTTAAACTTTTTTGTTCGTAGAACCCCTACATTATAGATATGGGTTATATAGTTATACCCAATATTGGGTCATATTTAAGTTTTAAAATATAGTGTGGTGTTGAAAACTCAGTGACGTTACAAGGAATAATACTATAAATAATTATAATGTATTTATAAATACCTAACTAAAAATATGTAAAAAGCTACATTAAATAAAACATATTGTTCGAATAATGTCGCATACTTTACTATACTATCATATATTTAGTTCTCATAACCTAACCATATTAGGTATCGAATGTGCATCTAAATAACTTGTTAAGAATTTAACATTTAAATTAAATTATATTGACTAACTCGGGTATAATAATATATTACTCCTTTACCGTTGTAGCTAAAATAAAAGGCGCAGATGAGTGGTGTGAATCGAAACAAGGTAGGTACTTAATAATATAACAAATAATATAATAGATTTTACAATGAAAATATTAATAGTTATTCATTAGTTTAATAGTTTTGGTATGATAACAAATTTGACTGTTATTATTTCTTGTGGATTTCTTTACCATCAATAGTCAAATTTGCTGGTATAATAATAAGTTTTTGGTATTTAATCTCTACAAATATAAACATAGTGAGTGGTGAGCCTAAGGTACATTTTAAAATCAATTAGATAATAATAATCATAATAACTAATTCTTTTTTTTGCTTCTCTAGAGTGTGTTGGTAAGATGTAGTTATATAAATAAACAATATTTTTTAAATAATAATTTCACCTATTATCAATGATAATTATTATTAAACTTATGAATACAGCATTATATACAAGTCTATAAGCCAACACGACTGATAGCTGATACCATTGGTAATCACAATATCGTTTATCAATTCGTCAGGTTGGCTTTTTTTCCTGTGGTACCCACCTATAATACAACTGAAGCAGGAACCACGATAATATCACTTTCCTCTTGATAATATGTATACTTCCACTTTAACGGAATTACTTCTACACCTTGACATTATTACTTTCACCTTAATAGTTTTACTTCCACTTCATTATGTTGGCTTAACAGCAGTGTATGTTTAGAGAAGTTAGGAAAACTGTATCCATATGTTTAATAGCAATGATTATTATACATACTTGCTGAATTATCACATGAACAGAGTAACCTACATAATAATATGTAACAACGTTTTATACGTCATACAGGGTGTCCTGTAAGGATTTACCCATTGCGATATCTCTCTGAAATAATGGAGATATCATAATCCTGATTTTTTAATAAGACTCACAGGGACAAGAACTGCAAATATTTTATGTTTTAATTTATTTTAATGTTTTAGTGAAAACGTGAAAAATATATTTTTTTATTTAATTATTTTCAAAAAAATCGACAATACCTGTTTTGTCGAGTTTATTTTTCTGAAAACGTTGACGTTTCAACATTTTATTTTCATTAATCTCCTGGTTTTAAATATTTTTTTAGTTTCTAGAAAAATTGTGAATTATTTAATACCATAAAGGCATCGTTCGATGTTGCCCGCGTGCTCGTACTGCCGCCGAACGCTTTCAGTAAGGCCCGCAAATAATTCACATTTTTTTTATTTTACATAACCACGGGACACCTGAACTTAAATGTTTTTTTATTATTATTGTTACATTATCATTATTACACATTTTTTATTATTAAACTAGTATGTGTCTGTGTCGTTGTCAATACGCTATCGTAGGCCAACGAAGTACGGTGCACGTGATGATAGACCAGCGAAAGTATAGTAGCGCGTAGCAGCACCTGGTCCGCCTTAAGGCATTAAGGGTGTCGGACATCATTATACTATAATATTTAGTAGGTACTATAAGTACACTGTTGTTAGTTTTGTAACGGTTCGCCGCTTGGCCGCCACGTTACAAATTAATATATATGATATTAATTCATCCCGTCTCTCTTAAAACTTTTTACTGGATATGGCTGTCGCTGTTTAATAATCAGCTTCAAACAATTTGATTTGATGTCATTCTTTCCATAATATTATTATAAATTAAACGAAAAGTATATAGTATGTACACCTCAATTATCATATTACAGTATTACAC
This sequence comes from Neotoxoptera formosana, assembly GCA_022818045.1. Lineage (NCBI taxonomy): Eukaryota > Metazoa > Arthropoda > Insecta > Hemiptera > Aphididae > Neotoxoptera > Neotoxoptera formosana. The sequence continues at coordinate 63,298,548 of CM040632.1, read as the reverse complement.
GGACATTGTTAATTTAAATATATAGTTATTATATAAAAATATTGTCTTTGTAGAGGAACTAAAGATGAGAGGATTCGTTTGTAAGTAGTTAATTCTAAACATAATGTTTATAATTTATACAATTATGTGTTTTAAATAAAGCAGTTAAATTTAATAATTTCTATAGAATTTTATTTTTAAAAATAATACATAAATATAGTATATACATATTACAAACATTGTCATAATTATTTTTCAGATACTTTTGGTATAAACAATTATGCTTTTTTAATGAAAGAACCCTGTGAGTATATTATAATTTAAAGAAAATAATTACTTTTTACGTACATGTTTTACAGTAGTTTGTTTAGTTAAATATTAAAAAATATTATACAATCTGTTTATTAAACGATTTCGCGTTAAATTACTTGACATGCTTGATTATATATTATTTACTAGCATCATGTTCTATAAAACTATATATATTTTATTCACTATTAATCGAAGAATATTACCTACTTTGTATAATTTCTATTTAACCATCTAATGTTTAGGATTGAGTAAATTACAAGTATTTTTTCAGATCCCTTTTGAGAATAACGACAACTTCCTGATAACACAAAAATCACACTTCTTTATTTATTAACCTCTTGGCTATATGAATCTAAACACTGAAATGTTTAGTAATTAGATAACAGTGTGATGTGGTCATTAGGGTATAGAGTTGGACATTTTGAATTTCCTTTTTGATTCATCATTATATTTTGTGCTTTATTTCTATTGTGTGCAACTGCGCAAGTTATTCCTTCATTATATTATACTACACTCTACCTAAACACTATCCAATTATGATGATATTAAAATAAGGCTCTAAATTTATAGACCAGTGGCGTATTTACAGGAGGGGGAATATGTTGGAGTGGCCCTCTCATCATTTTTTTTTTTTTTTAATATATCGCATCTCAAGGAAATTTTTGGTCAGATGAGTATTTCGATGAAATATTTTCTAACTGAAAAAACACGCTTCAGTAGGTACTTCGTACTTGGCAGTACAACTGTTTAAGCGACGAGTAACGTCAATGACTGCAATAATATTAAATGCTGATATAATAATCTAATAACGTTCATTATTGTTTTGACGTTCAGCTTTGGAATTTTGATTTCCACTTTCCACGGAATTGTAAATTACTGTGATAGTGCGATGCGAGCACTGATTTTAATGTAATTTCAGTATATTATATTAAATAGTTGATACTATAACAGTATAACGATATTGTTTTACTAATTTCACAATCGTAAATTGCTGTCCCTAGTTAACAGTGAGGTGTCTATTCCCACTTATTAAAGTGTATGGTAGTTTATTTTCACTGTAACAAGTGTCAAATAGTAAATTTTTTAAGTTGGTATAACAAAACATAAGAATAAATCCAAAAAAAAAATACGTGTTGAAATGTTGAGGTAATTATAATTTAGACGTACACATTTCTATTTATTAGAAAATTAACTTTATTTAATAATTTTGTATGTTTTGTGTGATTTAAATGCTTTAAATGATTTAAATTTATATTTGTAATAGGAATTCAATTTTGTTTTAAGAGAATGCCAGCGCAGATTCTGCGTGTCTTAAAAGTTAAAAATATTGTTCATAGATCTTGTAAAATTACAAATTTTAATAAATTTTAATAATTTTCAGCATTATTTACACATTATTCTGAATATCTTCATAAAGAGGGTGCAAAATGTATGTACTATTAATATTAATTAATACCAAGAAAAAAATATAAGAATACTTAATTTACTGATAATCCAAACTTAAATTTATTTACATTATTTAAATTTTTTTATTTATTACTTCTATTATAATATATTTATTTTTTTATATTTATTTATTCAATATTCCAGTTGAATCCAAAATTAATTTAATTACATTGGACGATTTACTTGGAAAATTGTATTATTTATTTATTGTATTCTTATTTTAGATCAACCTATTCTTGAGAATACTATAGTAACTGATAATGCTGACGACAAAAAAAATATTTCAACTGATGTGAACCCAGATACAACATCAACGAACTTACAGGATTCACATACTGGTACAGTAAATTTAGATTTAAAACAAACACAACTAAATCAGCCTATATTCCACCTTCACACCAAGACACCGTTACTGTCCATAAACATATTGATAAACAATACTCTGTTAGCCCGATTCTAACTCAAAGCATAGAGAAATAACTAATATTTGATGAATCGTGTACTAAGACGGTACTATAAATGATAAATGATAATAACTGTTAATTATAAGTTGTCTTTTCTTTACAAAATATAGTGCTGTACTTTAATACAAATATCATAGAGATATAATAATTTGAACTAGTTTTCAATAAGTATGTTCGTGAGGGGGGTAAGAGCATTTTCCATGTAATTTTTATAAATATTATGACATTTTTGTTCTGCCAAAAAAATTAACCTATTTCCTTTTTGGCAGTACTGTCCAGCGAGTACATTTTTTATTGTTATTGTTATTATTTTTTTTATTTTAGACAAAATTCTAAATTCAAAAGACTGGTGTGCTAAGAACGCAGGTACGTTTCTTTATAATATATTACAACGCCCAAGTACTCCTCCATTTTCATCCGTAGCGCTAACTGGATATTGAACTCAGTGTTGAGCTTTCGCTTTCCAGACATATTATAGACATCTTATTATAGATTGGGATTTTTTTTTTTTATCTTGGCAGTATTGATTACATGTCTGCTGGTGATAATGCCGCGCAGCTGGTACAAATCGCCCAGTGGTTTATAATCGTCCGACCATCTTTACTTTATTGTTACTTTAATAAAGTATAATAATTATTATACTACTTCAAATTATTTTTAAGAAATAAAAGGTCTTATACCTTTATTATTACTTAATTGCTTTTATTTTGTTGTATTATTTTATTTTATGATTATCAACGAATTATATTAGTTAAATTATAAACGATATGACGTGTTATAATTTTTAACTAATACATGCATATTCCATGAACTAAAATGATTGGTCTTAACTTGTGATATATCAGATATTCTATTATTTTATGCGCGATAAAAATAATAAAATATTATTTAATATTCCCAAATATACTAATTGTTATCAAATGCATGAATAAGATATAGGTACTTAAACCGATTTTTCATGAATTGATAACTTAAACTGATTATGACAACACTGAAACTCAGTTTTCAACTCAAACTTTTTATATTAAAAAAACATCAGACAACCTCATTCAAATATCAGACCTGTTTAGCGTACGAGCAAATTACACCCTAATGTCGAATTACAATAAAACCAAGGTGCAATTAAATAAAAATATATGGATTGCCAGGTTCAGTTTTTCCACAAACTAAAGTTTATTGTCATATTAGATCTAGAATGTTATTTTTATTTATTTATTTTATATGGCATATACGACAAACACAATAAATTACACTAATAAATCTCAAATTATAATAAATCGTAAAAGATAGTTATAAATTATAAATTATAATAAAAAAAAATCACGATAATTTTACACAAGTAATATAGTTAGTACACATTACACATATCAACGTAAAAAAAAAAAATAAAAATAAAAATAGCAATAATATTAATTTAAAAGTCCAAGTCAAGTTCATTTAATTTTCTATGGCCTCTTTGGTAACTCGGTGGATTCCTATGTCCCTTGTTCATATAATTTCTTAAGGCACGTTTCCACAATGTGATTCATAGTCTATTCCTATTTGATATTTCCTCTTCTCCGCATTCACATGTTTGAATAGAAGAGATCCACCCTCCCATGTCTTGTCCTGATCCGATTAATTGTTGTCCATTGTTTCCTTAGTAATAGTATGCCTTCCATATTCTGGCCTGGTTCAATAACAAGATCTTTATTTGTAACATGTGATTTTGTTTATTATTCGCTCCACAATTAATTTATTAACACAAAACTGCATTTATTAGGTTTTATGCTCTCAGTAATGATAATTTTCTGGATTTCAGTCTATTTAATGATTTTACTTCTAATATTTAAACGGTACTGATCTTTTGTGGTTCAGCTTATTTTCTCCGAATGTAGGGTGATATTATATTTGTCAGCACTGAGAGCCACGGTTTTTAGGTTAACTTTATAGTGACACTGATATCCTCATTGCTTTGTTGAGTCGAGAGTCTATTCGGGCCTCATGTTTACTATTTACCCATACTATAGCTCCACCCTCCACATTCAGCTGTGTTATAATTTTATAAATTTTGAATCAGAATGTATCTTTAGATTAACCATAAATCAAAATTTAAGAACCTATCTAAAATTATAGAAAATTAACGTAGTAATTATGACTAAATTGATTTGACTGACACCTTTCTCTAAAATTTGAATGTTATAATATGATAAATAAATTATTATGTGTAGTTCAGCATCATAGTTTCTTAAAACCATTACGCTTTAAAGGTGATTATAAAGTCATAACCAAATTTAATATATTATTTGATAATAACACCAAACGTACTAAAATAATCAGTTATATAGGAATGCAATATTGTATTATACAAAGATTTCAATTATTACAAAGATTCACGCAAATATTTGATAACGACTAACTGAGCTATCATCATGATTTAAAAATATTAAATAGTTACTACATTTTATCTAGGTAAAATGAATGGATATTCGGATGAACGAAAACATTTTATTGAAGGTAATAGTTCATCATAAATGCATTTTAATTCTAATTAATTAAAAACAATCAATACCCTTCATAAATTTAGTTGTTCTGCAAATTACATATTTTTTATAAATTTGTAGAATTAACAATTGCAATTACACGTTTTTTTTCAATATTAAAATTTCGTATTGTATGCCATTTTACGCTTAAATATTTTGTACAGCATTATAATTGTAATTCAATTTTTAGCAAGTCTCAAGAGTGATAAGGTTGCACTCGACAATTATTTATTTTGTGGTAAGCGTTATATTTAAAATATAAAATAATATACATTCGTCACTCCATCTATTTTGTATTGCTACTATAGACTGAGTTCAAATTTGTATATTTCTTTAACTACGCTTAAGCCTACTACAGGGTGAACAAATGTTCCGTATATGGGAGTTACATGGAGTTTCATGGAGTAAATCTAATTTTCTGTATCCATTTGTTTTTCTATTAAATCTATATATCCGAGGCTTATTGTTATCTGGTTCCTGGACAGATATTATTTACAAGATTATATGGTTTTTACTTTTTAGACCAATGTTTAAACATCAATCTAGGGGATCAATACCAACCACTTAAGGTGTGGCAATTGCATTACACTTCATAGTATATTGGTGCCATCTATATTGTAATAACATTATGGCGCCAATGATTGGGATCCTTAGGATTCTCACACCCGTTACCAATTTATTAAGGACAGAGGTTTCTATTACATGTATTTAATTTATTGATAGTATAAAGACTACCAGGTATAATGTCGGTGAATGTGATGTTTAAATGTGTATTCTAAGTTCTTTATAAATAAGTTATTTACTACACAGATCTTCTCGCTCATTTCTTACACCTATCCCATATTTCCGTACTACAGATATTAGATGACCATCGTTTTATATAGCCTATATTTGCATTAAGATCTGACAATAGTTTTATGGTTGGAATAATTCCAATTACTTCATTTAACTGTTCCAAAAAGTAGTCAATTTTTTCTTCAGATGATGTAGATGTTGGAGCAATGGAGCATAAACTTGGATAATAATCATATTTACCGGTTTTGCTTGAAGTTTTACAGATATTATTCTGTCACTAAAAATATTGTTGCCGAGAACGGTATATTTTATACCCTTGTTTATAATGACTGCTACACCATTTATGGAGTCTTGTTCATTACTTGAGGATTTGACTAAGTTTAACGTAATAAAGTGGCTAGTCGTTTTTCAATGTGTTTCAATTACACTTGTTACTGCTATGTTTTTAGTTGCATTCTATAATATTAGCAATTTTACTGATCTGTTATGGCCTCTGATGTGAATTATCGAGCTTAACCATTGTCGGTTAATAGTAAATACTTATACTTTCGAGTTTCGGCCAGTTACTAATTATTTACTATCTAGAGCCCAGTTGCACACTGCTTTATAGCTATGATGCTATAATGCTATAATGATGCATAGCTATCATTAACAACACAGTTAATCTTGACGTCACTGCGTCGATTTCCAATCGGATAACATGATTTATCATATATTCAATATAACTGTTTGCTTGCGTGTTGGTTTTAGGGGGAATGATTAACATGGTAGGGGCTCACACTCCTTACTATATCGCAATGTTCTTCTTAAAAGTGTGATCAATCTGGATGATGTTTGTCTTACTGTCTGTCACGTCGGCCATCTAATAATGAAGCTTTCACCCTAAACTATGATACCGATTTTGGATAATGAATAAGCTGTCGAGATGCTATTACTCTACGTGATGGTGATGCCACATCTCTATTAAGCCATATGCTTACTGGAGTTATCCAACTGCATAGGACTATCCACTAGTTAGATCTCGGAGTCCACGATTTCGCTATGCCCGTAGTTAAAGGTAACCCTCGATCTAGTTATATTTAATTTACCGTGTAATAATTCACGAATTAAAATAAATACATAATAATAATATTTATTTTTATTTTTATAGTGTGTGTTGGTAAGATATTGCATACGAGTATAAGTATACGTACAACAGGTTTTCTTAAATTATTCAATAATTACTAGTACGAGTCTTATAGTTCATTTCAAATATCTTTTAAACAGTACCTCCTTAATGTTAGATACATTTTAATTTTTATTGACTGTCTGTATTAACCTTATTATTAAAATACATGACAAATATATTTAATTGTATTGATAGGCGTATTAAAAGCTGATGGATTCGAACGTAAGACGTATTTTATGAATTATGATAATTTTATATTAATTATAATGCATAGGTACTGTTTGTCTATAATTTCGTATAATAATATTATTGATTATAAACACTAAATAAGTATTATTTATTATGATATTTATAAATAAGTATGTACCATTGTACCCCTTAATTGTACAGGAGCATTAAATGATAGTGTAGATTGTAAAACATTTAAAATAACTTGTTTAGATGAACATGGTATAGATAGTTATAAATATTCCATGAAAAAAACCTGTAAGTATAAGAACATTTTTTAAAATAATGGAGTCCATACTTCAGTTTGCAGTTTATATACAGTATGATAACCTATCATAGTATCATATAATTTATTTAGTATATTTATTGTCTGATTTTAATGTACAAATTAGTGAAAAATATGCATTTTCCTAAAAATTTGCCAATATTGTAGTGTATAGAATGTCATAATAAGAGAGTGAATATTTAAGTTTTCGCTTGTATTAATTGTTTTAAAAGAGCTCTACAGGATTGAAAAAATTAAGACGATTTATGGATTACACTATTATACTATTATAAATAATAAAGAATCATTTATTCTTAGAATTTGTAGAAAAACCGTATTTTGCATATTTTTCGTTTAGATAACATTAAGCCTATTCTTCATATTTTAGAATATATTGTCTGTAAGAATCCATAATTGTATATTTCTTTAGTGTCAATTGTTTTCATCGCAATAAAAAAACTTGTATTTAAATATTATAGATATTGTTCAACTTGTTTGAAACATCGAGATTTATTGTTTTCTAATTTCGATGGTTTTGTAATTTAATTTGTAATCTTAGTCACCCTGTCTTTCCAGGACTGTGATATTCACGGTTCGACCATATCGCGTAGCAATTACCAAATATTCAAACTATTTTCATCCCAAGAATAGTATATTATAGAACTTTTAACAATACTATAATATAATAGAGTAACTAATTACTAAATCCACAAAATAAAAATAAATATATAATTTGGGGTATATATTTTACCAGTTTTAAATGGAATATTCAGAGCATACTATCATAAATATATACAGTAATATATAGAAGGTAAATGCATAAATTATCTACAAGTTTCTTTTGTCCCATTTTTTATACCTACCTATACTTTGCAACTTACTTATATTTTTTCTAAGGATTTCATGAGTAATTTTGTATGAAAATAAAATTATGTATTTTAAATTTATGATTAATATGTTAATGTTGTTTAATATGAAAACAACTGTTGTATTCAAAGTATTTATTTTACCCATCCAATAACTAACTGTGCATAACTAATAATAGAAACTTTATTTAAATATTATACAGTATGGGAGATACGAAAATAGTTCCCGAGTCTAAAATGTCTAAATAGTCATTTATAAGTGTGACCAAACAAAATAATTCATATTAAATATTTTTTCAGATTTCATAGAGCCATATATCGACTATCTTAAGGAAATGTCTAGTAAATGTACGTACTTTTAGTGTGAAAAAAACATGTGACCAAAAACTATTAAAATAATATTACGGAACGTTCTTTAAATTATAACTAATGATAACAAATGGCAATCGCTAATATGTAAACAATCCAAATTAGTATTGGCTAGGTACTTCATAAGTGCAAAATACAATATTCTAGTTTGTTTCGCATCTATAAAATATAACAAACAATGTTCAAACAATAATATTTAATATCTTTTAAAAAATAATTTGATTGGTAGATTTGAATTGTTACGTTATACATATCTAAAATCAATAATTTTAGTAACTTAGAGTAAATAATTTCAACCTATAATATTTAATGTCACATCATCGATGTACTGACTGTTCCTTCTATTGGATTACTGAAAATAATAGGAATTAACGATATTTCCAATCAATTTAGACAGTATCATTATTGATTAGGAGGAAAAAACGTCGATGCCAATTATTTTCAAGCAATGATGCATTTAGTAATATTTCCTAGATAATGACAATAAAAGAGTCCTACAGTATTAACTATCCTTATATGCAAATGCCAAATACCACTCACTCACTCACTCACTCACTCACTCACTTACTTATCGCTACTCCTCAAAACTACGAAACACATGAGCTTAACATTTTGAATAGTGGTTCAAATTGAAAAATTTGTTTTGTTTATAAATGATTACCATATTGATTATAAATTATAATAGTAATTAATAAAAATTAGTATTTATTTTTATTTTTAAACGGTTGCCATTGGTTACTTGGATAGATGAGGTAAACACATGCATCAAATCGTCGCGTTTACATGGCCTCGATTAAAGAAGCTATAACTTAAAACCAAATTTATGTTTGTTGTTTACATACTCAAAAATTACAAGACTAATTTTTATCTCGGAGGTTTCAGAGATTATTTTTAAAGATATCAGAAAAGTTTAGAGATACGTTTGAACCACTTAAAAATACATACCAAATGTTAAATCCAATCCGTGACTTGTATTTGCACATCTAGATTGAATAATTTACAAAGTGAGGTACACCAATTTGATATTGGTTATAATAATAATGTTAATGTGAACACATTTTACAATACACCGCCCACCTTTAGTTGTAGTAATCAATAAAAGAATACATAAAATACATAAATACATAACAATATAAGATGTATGATGATCAGAAAATAAAAAATTTTTTGCTTAAAAATCGTTTGTAGTATATACTCTGCTAACGTACCTAATTAGTATAAAAACGACATATCGTGTTTTCGCGGACAATTATTACAGTGTGAATATACAAACGTCAAACCATTGATTATAAATGGTTAGATTTAAATAAATACTACTTATTTGCATATCATTATAATGGACATATTAGACATTGAGGTATGTACATGAATATTGTGAGGAATAGTTCAGGATCGAGATAAATGGAAGGAGATCATGATGGTCAGATGGTGGCTAAAACTCTTAGAGACTATTAGTGCCAGAAGAAGAATAGTCCGTTTGGACCTTTTGGTACCCATGCTATACTATAATAATTCATATTAAGTAGTAGGTACTAATTCTTGAGTACTAACAAATTGAATGAACAATTTGAAATGCATCGCAATGAAACAAATGTTTCATTTTTTCAAATAAAAAAAATTTTAATCTGTTTCAGGGATCGGTAACATTGATGGCACAATTAAATGGTGTAAGAATATAATATAATGATTACAAAAAAATGTATAGGTGCCTTATAAGTTATAAGTAGGGCTTAGAGTTGAATGTAGTTATACAACCGAATTATGTATTCATTATATCAAAATATCTTATAATAATTTATATTATGAATACAAATGTATTAACCCATCATTACAAATTTACACATGATACATGAATACTTTCACAATATATAAATAATAAACATATTAACACAGTTCTATTACTTTTGGACTCTCTGATTAGAAAACTTCCAAATTTGAGCATTTAAATTAATTTTTGTTTCATTTAACTACAAATTAGTTTGAGAGATTATAAATACCAAATGGTAGTTCTAATTCCACGCAGGGTGTGACAACCTACAATGTAGAATAAATATTGTTAAATAAAACATTTTTAAAATGCTAAACAAATTAATAAGATATTAATAAGATAATATCTGTATTTTTTTTTATTCTAGGTTATCATAGTAAGAATGCGATATAATATTAATTTGCAATAATTTTTTTATTTTAGATACTAATTTAGAAAGAGTAGGGTTTTTTAAATTTGTTTTTATGCCAGCTATAATATAAGTACATAATTAATTCTTATTCCTTTGCTTATAGAATAATAATATACACAGCTTCAAATATATTTTTATTGAATATTGAGTTACCTATGTTAACTTAGTTTTTCAAATTTGAGTCAAAAACTATATAATTTAGGGTTAACATCTGATATTTGTTACTTTTACAATAGATCTTAATATGACCAGTAAAAAATATCTAAATAAACTTTCTAAAAAAAAATGTTCAATACAACATATTTAATTTATTTAGAAAAACATATACGTTTATATAGTTGTATTTGAAAAACGGTTGGAGATATGATCAGTCTATAAAAAATTAATATTATTGTTATACTAATATCCTACATTTTTCTTTTAATTCTAGGATGTCTGAGTATGATCACACATATAATATTCTATTTTCTAATTTTTTAAGAGTAAAATTAATAATATAAATGTGTCAATGGACTAGTCTAGTTACTTATAAGTTCCTACGTAGGTAGGAATGTAGATATAAGTATATAATATGAAATACGTTCATAGGCGGTTATCGGGGAAGGAGGAGGGGCTAACTATAAATCATTTAAAAAATAATACCTTTTTTATATGTCTAAATTATATTTACATTGAATTATTATTTTAGATTTTGATTGAAGGGATCTAATAGTAACGACGATATTTATTTATTCTACTTTTTTTATTCTGTGCACTCATTTTTGGGTAGATATACTGGTCCAACTCTATAACTCTCAATAGATCGAAAATCATAACAGCTTAGTTAACAAAAAGTTCTATAAAAAGTAAAATATTCTATCAGTAAGACAACTGGAGATGTAATGGAAGGCTCATGGATCTGTTTGCTACCAGATACCTAAACTCCCCAAATATTTAACATGATCGCCGCCTATGAATACGTTTATTAAAGTATCACATAATATTAACATTTAGCCTATCCTTAACAGAACTCATTGAAGATGCTGGATACGATGGTAAACAGTATACATTTGTTATTTTAATCTGATATAATTATTGGGTTGACATTAATCAATGTTGTGTTTTATTGATTTTTTAATGATAAAAGCTTTTGAGAATAAGAACTTAATTTAAATTATAAAAAAGAATTTAAATTTTAAAATTAGTCATATTTATGCTTGAACCATATCATATAACACCTAACCATATCATGATATGGCGAAATCATAATCATTTCTTTCATTTCAATCCAAATTTGACGTAAGTTGGTATAGTTTCTATTAGCTGATTGTTGATACCCACAATAATACAATTTATTTGACTACCTAAACTTTACCTTTAGGTACCAACTTTGAACCTAAAAAAAACCTGTAAACCATATTCTATATTTCTATGGATAATATAATATCTATCTGTCTTTAATATCATTTAATATTAAATGCTGATACAGTACAACGTATGTTTGGGTAAATAAAACATTGAAACTGCATTCATCTGTGCTGTAGCTATTAAATAAAATATTTCTATCAAATATTAATTAAAATTTAAGTGTAAATAGTTTAAATAAGCAATTTTTGTGACAAAAAAAGTATTCCAACTGAAGAAATAAAGTCTTGTTCACCTATTTATAAATTTGTTTAAATATGTTTTAATTAACTTACTTAATAGTTTAAAAATTTGTTTTATTTTAGCTAAAAATACTGGTTCAAAAAATCTTGAAATACTTGACTCCAAAATACAAAAATATATTGGTAAATAATTAATTTTACACTTCCGATCAGTTTAAAGTCATAATTTAAATATACAAAGATTTAAAGATACATATAAATTGATGTTGAAAATTGTTTTTAATTGATTATAATTTGCATTGGTACCATTTCTATTATTAATGCCCCGGATTAGATAGTCAAAAGCTGTGTACTTACTATGCACTCACTTCCTAAGAAATTTTTTTGATATTTCATTGGGGAATGTAGTGGTAAATCCCTCATGGCACTGTTTGCCACCAAATACTTTACAGAAACTCCACCTATGAATACGCATATTAAACTATTACATTATATTATTAACATTTAACCTTACCTCAACAGGACCAACTGTTAAAAATGCTAGAACCAATGGTAAACATTATACATTTGTTATTTAATCAATGACGTATAACCGTACTAATAGTATATATTTTTTTAATAATATGGGAAAAAAAGTCCTATCTGATGTGATTATTAAAATGTTACTAATTAATGTTGTGTTGTATAGATTTTGTAATGACAAAAACTTTTGAGAATTATCACTTAATTTAAATTAGTCATATTTTCAAAATGATGAAATCATAAGAGTTACTCTCATTTTAAGCAAACTTTAACGTAGGTTGGTATTATGTCTTAAAGCAGTTACCTGTACCTAACCTATAATAATACAATTTCTATAACTACCTATAACCTTTAGTTTTTCCTTTACTTACCAACCTAAATAAACCTTTGGATTTTAGTCCATAGATAAACTTAGTATTACATTTTGATACAGTACCTATAACTGCAAAGAAAAAGTTTAAAAAAAAAGTTAAAAAGAAAAAACAACACAGTTTCACTGTGCCACAGTTATTTAGTAAAACATTTCTATTTAATATAAATTGAAATTTCAACATTTCCAGTAGTGTTAAAAAACATTCTTGTAACAAAAAAGTTATTTTTGAACCTTTTTATAAATTTGTTTTAATACATTTTAGTTACTCAATTTAAATAGCGAATATTAATAATTTGTTTTTTTTAGCTGAAAATATTAATTTAGAAGACTTAGAAAATCAAATATCTGAAATACAAAAACAAGGCGGTAAATAATTTGTGCACTTCCATTCAGTTTAAATTCATAGTCTAAATAAATAAAGACTCAAAGATATATAAATATATGTTTAAAATTATATTTAGTAGATTATAATTTAAATTGGTTTTATTCGTTTAATCGATGATGGATCTAAGATATTATTTGACACCCGGGGCTATAGTCAAAAGCAGCGCTCTTGCTCTGCTCATTATACACTCACTTCTCTAAGAGCTAAGCAAATTTAAAAATTAAAACATTATTTAAAAAGTATATTTTATATATAAATATTGATGAAGATGACATTGTCTTAATATTATATTATAAATTGTATAATATCAATATATCATACTTAAACATGTATTTAAATATGAAAACAAAAATTATTTTTAAAAATTAGAGAATTTTAAATATTAGCTCTTTGTGTCTTTTACCGTTGACTATGTCTTCATTGTTGATTTTTCAACTTTTCTATAGATACCTATAGGTAATTGATAAGTGATTAATTCTCGTTTAGTATTATCCATAACGTCCCATGTACACATAATATAACACCATAGACACATGGTATAATATGTATATGATATTACCCGTGTATTACTTATAGCAATAGTCACAATTTTTATTTTAAAACAGTTTAACGGGCTGAAGTCTTTTATAACATAATTACATGTAAACATTAAGACACAAAGCTAGAACACGTCCTTTCTTAACGAGCACTGAATTATATCTAGTTATAAAATATCAGATATCTCCCGTCACCAGACAGGATCATTTTTCGTCGTCAATGATTTATCATTGAATTAAAATTAAATACATCCATACATGGGACCTACGCACTATTCAATGAAGAGGTACCGACACTAACTATAAAGCAGAGCGACTTCCATTGTGTTTTTTTTTATTAATTTTCATTTGCTTACACAAAGTTAAAGAAGCTATCATTTTAAAGTATATTAACTTTTTAGTATGCATTTTATATATCGGGGTGGGTTTCTTGTAGTTTATTTTTGTAAATAAAATTCAACCTTTCAAAAAATCTTGGTTTTCTAAACTTTTATCCAAGTTGTTAAAATATGTTAAAATAGACTCTGTAGTTGTAAAAAAAATTAAATTTTTCCGAGGTAATTTTCAAATTTATTGCACAAATCACTTGCACATTATCATTATTTTTGTTAATAACTTCCAGACCATTAATTTAAAAATACCGGGTTTATTTTTGCCCTGAAGACTAGTACAGTCATAAACTAACAACCATACAACACGTTAAGATCAGTCAAAAACTGTAGACATTTTTAAAATTTGTTTTTAACTTATTTTAATCATATACATTATACATTTTTTTTATATTTTATTGTTTTCATACTAATGGCACCTGAAGCATAGATTCCCACTTGTCCCTGCCTCCTATAGATCTGACACAATTATAATAAGTGACTACTCTATTTATATTTATTTATTTATATAAATTAAAGCCTAATGGACTCAAGTATATGTATAGATATAAATTTATAATATTTAAAATATTAGAAACATTTAAGATACAAATTAACAAAGTAGGTGTATTTAATACGCCATAATATAAATTAAAATAATATTTGTTGCTTATAAGTTACTATTAAAAAAAAATCTAGGTTAGATAAATATTACTTTGAGCAAAAAGCCTGTATGGTTTCCATTTACGATATAACTACATTATAGACTATTGACGTATAATTTATGTACATAAAAATTAATTATTCGACACCGAAATCATATTTAACTTTGGAAGCTATATGCATAACATGTTATACGCCTACCTTATTTATTAAATCTTTATCTCACAACAAATAAATACAATTACTTAACTATCATTAAAGAATTATTGTTTTTAATTTTTTAGAAAAATTGTATATTCTTACAACATATATTAATAATGGTAAGTTTTTACTTATTTTTATTAGTAAGATTTTATTGAGTCTATATGATAGAATGGAAAGCTACAACAATTATTTTCATGAATTAAGATGAATTTTATAACAGTATGCACAATATAATTTGATTACAACTTAATTCACATGTGTACGAGAATACGAGAATAAAATTACGAAACAATAAGTTAAGTGATAGATTGTCTTCGTTTTTACGACCACCAAAATGCCGCTAGCTTGAGCTTATTATTTAAGCATTCTACCGATCGGACCGATTAAAAGACTCTTGTTCAAAAATATTGGTTTTAATCGCTCATTGTATTATAATAATATATTAACTACTGGCATACTTGTATATCGTATTATTTTAATTATATTTTTGAGGATTTGGTGGCGGGATGATCCCCCCCCCCCCACAGCGGTAAGGTCAAGTTCAAACATATCATGGAACACTAATATTTTCAAATCTAATACTCTAGTGGTGGCGTTCTTTTATTTTTTTCCAATTTAACCATTGAATATTGTTGTGTCCATCAACGTCACTTTACTCAATTGAAAACAAATTGTATATTTTGATTGTAATATTTTTACTATGATGCAAATTTTATATGCTACAATAATGAAAAGAACAATTTTTTTTAAGAATATTATGTCTAATTATATAATTGGAGTGCTTTATATTTACTCAGATGAAATGTACGCCACTAAATTAAAATACTAACTAAGCAATTTGTTTCAATTTTAGAAACAGTGCATGCCTATTGTACTAGTTTATTAGATAAAAGAAGTCTAATCGGTATGTATATAAAAATAAATTATTATAAGTAATGAATACATTTGTTTTAAATTATTTGAATATGTGAATGTTATCAAATATACATTAGTTAACGAATTATTCACTATATTTATGTTAATTCTATAATCTAATTTAAAAAAAATTATTCAAGTGTATTTACTATTTACGTACCTATACTTTAAAGTTTAAATAATTATAATTGCCTGTATCTCACTCATTTTCTAACATAAGATAATATTTATAAATATGACCAAAAAATTGTAGTATAAATCAGGCCTAAATGCATACAGAGTGTAGACATAGTCACAGGTGTTAATAAATATTAATATCATGTACTTATGCGATTCATGTCCAATCGATTAGGATTAATATAAGGTGTTTATATAATTTATCCTAAGTGTATGAATATAAATACCTAGTTATTAATCCAAAATACGGTAATATGAATTCTTTATTGTGCCTTTTTTTTGTATTTAGATCAATTTCCTGATACAACTAAGTGGTGCATGGATTATACTACAAAATAAATGTTACGATTTTGTATGTATTTTAAAACAATAAAGGACTATATACATGAACCACTTAAAATAAAGTAAAAAAGCACTATAAATCGTTGAAAAATTAGCTATTACATAAGATTTTTATCTTAAACTGTTTATTGTTATTAATAACATTATACGTATGAATTTATTCATATTAGGTTTCATAAAAATGCTGTACTTTTTTTATTTTATCGTTAATCTTTAAATGTATTACACTTTTATAAATAATTGAAATTATTTAACTACCTATAGGCTATAACTTATATTCTCTTAAATAACTAATTGCGTAATATTGCTAATAAATACGATATAAGTATATTAATACAAAAAAAATGGATTTTTATTTAAACTAGGGCAAATCAGTGTTTCATTGGTACACGATATCAATTTTATTGAAAATGTATAATAACAATTTGTAAGCGGACCGTCATAAAAACATTTTGTTTCATATACTCCATCAATACCTATACCTTAACCGCAAGTCTACCGCAAAATTACACTTTAGTATTACACTTAGTATTATATAATACTAGCTGATCAAGTGCACTTCGTTGCCCATTAAAAAAATTAATAACGGTGTTACGTTGAGGGAAAAATACATACCAATCCCTATTTTAATCCCTTACAGCCTTTTTTAGTATTAAAAAGTAGCCTATATCCTTCCCAGTGTCTAAACTATCTATGTACCAAATTTCATTTAAATCGGTTCAGTAGTTTCGGAGCTTATTCAATACAAACAAACAATCAAATCTTTCCTCTTTATAATTTTAAGTATAGTATAGATAAAATATGTAACCATTGACAACCCTATAAATAAACAGTATATAGCAACCATAGTTACCAATAGCAACCATTTATAAACAAATCCTTCCATCCTTTCCATCGTAAAATCGCCGGAGGCCATAACTTCGGAACCACATATCGCACAACGTACAAACTTCACAGAAACCATCTACATATCAATCTTAATATGCCCTGAAATTTTTATCGAAATCGATTCGGTGGATCTTGAGCTATAAAATTTATTCAAAATGTACACTTATTTTTATATATAAGATATATCTGTAACTTGTTATTTCAAACCGTAACTCTGACCCGAATTAGAAAAGGTGCTGCTAACACTTATAGCTACTATTCTAACTTAAGTCATTATATTCACCGACTAACAGAGATAAAAGTTTGGAAAATTTGAGGAAATAACTTATACTCTAACTTAGTTTTCATATTAAAATAACTCAAATTTAACTAGGTAGTTGAAAAAATGACTGACCTACGAGCTTTTCATAAAACTTCAAAAACCTTATCAACCTAAATAATTTACAAGTCATTAATAATCACTAAATTACAATTAATTACATAGTGTAAAAAGGATAGATTTTTATCATCTAAAGGACTACCAAATTATGTGTACCTACCAGTTAACACAACTACTTACGGGAAAAGTCAAGTAGTATGATACCATGGCACACACGTTTCGCTAAAAAAAAAAAAAAAAGGTAGAGGAAGATGACATAAGTATTCAAAGAAAACGCGCGATGAAATCATCCATGAATAAAACGAAGACGTAATACTTGAAGACAAACAATAGGATAATATACAAGAAGAAGACGCTATAGAAGACACGGAGGAAAGTCAAACTCCCTACTCGTTTTGATGGGTATTATTATTACTATACCATAATATTATGTGTTAAATTATTTTACATGACATTTATTCTATGGTTACTTATAACTTATTATTAATAAATTTAAATGAATTATGATGTTATGTAAAATAATGTTTTTGTGGTATAAGTTAAGACATTAATGTTTTTTACACGAATTATGGTGTTAGTAACTATGTTTAGTGTACTATGAATATAGTAAGTTAAGAAAAGAATTTTCCTCCTGATAATAGCCGTACCTATACTTAATTATGTGTTGTAATAAAAACAAAAAAAATAAAATATTATTATTATTCTAATCAAAATAATTAAGCCTTAATAATTTACCCTCTCGAGAGTGAGAGAGATTGAGTGAGTGAGAGAGTATAAATCTACGCACCTTTGCATCATATTTGCCTATACAAAGAGCCGCCAATAAAATAATGTAATCGGAAAAAAGTGTTATTATTAACTTTCCTCTACGCACATTAGAGAATGGGACTGCAGTCTAAATTTCATATTCCTAATCCCAAAATAATAAATTTTAACTATGTATTAGGTATTTATAAAGATCGCATTAGCATATACTTTTCTAAAGAATTAAATAGGATATAGATTAAACCATAGTCACCTGCAAGAAAATGCGTTTTGAGGGTAACATAAATTAAAAAGTTAATTTAATGAAAAAAAAAATTGAAAGAGGGACTGGGCGCCTACAGGCATGTTTGTTTTAAAAAGCAGAAAATAAATTCATACATTTTTTTACATGGATAAAAAAGAGAATGAGACTGCAGTCTAATTTTCATATTCCTTATCCCAAAAAATTAAACAAAATAATAAATTTTAACTATGAATTAGTTATTTATAGAGAAAGCAATAGCATATAGTTTTCTAAAGAATTAAATAGGATGGATATACATTTATATTAGGTTAAAAGAATGAAAGAAAGACGCAGACGCATGCAAGGTAAAGCGTTTCAAGAATAAAAAATTAAAAGTTAAATAAAGTAAATTTAATGAAAAAAAAAATTGTAAGGAGGAACGGATGCCTGCATTATATTCAGATTAGGAATCAAAAAATAAAAATTTAATTAAATTGTATATTTAATAGAACGATTTTGACTGCAGTTTAATCCCCAGTATCATACGCCTGAAAAATGACAAAATTCAATTATTTTTTAACTATTTTTGATCAGTTGTAGAGCTCACTCCGTTATAGCTGGCTAAATAATTTGATAGTATATACATTTAAGTTAAATTTAGTAAATGAATAATAAATTGATAAGGAGACACTGGCACCTACAGGCATATTCATTATAAAAAGCCAAAAAAAACATTGTTCTGGGAAACGAAAATTGAGACTTCAGTCTAATCGCAAGTTTGGTATGCCCAAAGTATTACATTATATAATTAGTTTTTTAGTTTTTTATAATTAGTTTTTATGTATAACGCTAGCCCGGCACTGATTGTCTGACCAAGACACGTCTGATATTCTCTCGGTTATATTTAAATGTTTTCTTTCATTGTTATGTTTACAATATCGAATATCTTGGTAAGAAAAGATCATTGTAAAGCTCACAACCAGTGATGATAGCAGTCCATTGTCATCACACTATAGCATCAACATTGCTTCAATTGGTTGCAGGCCCGTATTTAGGGGAGGGCCAGGGTGGGCTATTGCCCCTCTTGTGAAATTTTTGGGGGCGATAAATTTTTATGCACTTTTTTTTATTCAGCTCCCCCCCCCCACCCGTGCTGCGGGTGGCCTTGTCCTCCTCCTCTTTCTGCCACAAAATGGGGGGGGCGGATTTTTATGAGTGCCCAGGGCGCCTAAATTCTAAATACGGCCCTGATTGGTTGACCTTAGACCTATATATACTAGCATCGTAGTATATTGTCTAAGGACTTGTAATCAACCTTCTTCGACTGAGACTTATCCAACCAGGCTTTTGGATAGAACGAGTCTCAGTTGGCATTGTCGATCTCTTCAATTAAGAGGCTTCTATAAACAACTTTAAAGTATCTCTAAAAAATCGCTCGAGGATCAACGCACTAGACTTTGAAGAATATAGTAGCCACGCATTTAGAATTGTCGTACCAGTTATCGTAATAACCAGTGATAAATTAATTTGCTACGTGATTTTAAATATATTAATCGATAGGAGATCAAATTTTCGTAATATCGCCAAATAAAAACCATATGGACCAAATATTATGTTTTTCATATTAAAATGGTGTATCTTAATGTTTACCTACTATACAAGTATATAATAGGACGCAATCGGAAAAGGGAGGTCGTTGACCTCAGTCTGGGACGCAAACGTCAGTCTCCGAAAAAAAATATTCAATTTTCGTGAGCTGAAACAATTAATGTATGTGTCAGCCGACATTTGGGGTTTAATTCCCGGATGAAAACTACTCAATTAAATGCAATACTTGTCAGATAAATACCACTTCATTACATCGCACTCCCGCACACACGTCGCACAAATAGCAGACATTTTATGTACGTCGTGGTATTATTATCAAAAAGTATTGTTGCGATCATGTTATAATTATTATTATAACATGATAATCTTACGGCAATTATTGCCGTCGCGAGTTATTAAATTTATTATGCCGCGACCGTTGGTGTCGTGGCCACTTCAAGAAAATAACTTGTCTTAACATCAGCCGTCCACCGTTGCCGTGCATTAACGCGATTAGACATATAATTGCTATAATTTATAGCAATAGCAGCACACGATTTCTAGTTCAAATATCTCACGCAGACAGTAAGTATAACAACGGGAGTTCGGGACGGCATAATTTCACCAGTTCCTGAGCACCTGACTTTCCGTATTCCGAGATACACTCGAAGTCGAACACTCGAACCACCGACCGGACCCCAGGGATCCCATAAGCGGATACAGTGATACCACATCAGTTAGTTGTTGGTACCATTGTGTTTTATTGAGGGTGTCGAGATTTACAACCCCCCCCCCCCCAACAGCGGTCTAGTTACACATTGAACCACCTGTCGCCCCACAACCGGCTGCTTACAAACACGAAACACTATGTGCTTTGTTCATTTGTTGTGTCTGCAGGCATCCACTCGCAAGTCCGGCGGCATCAAATACAAATGGTGACGGATCTCGGAACCAGGAGCCATTGCCGGTAAGCTGTTCTAACTTAAAATACTTCAGCCATCGACAACACCGATCCCATCAACGTAAGTCAGTTTTATTTTACCGTATAATAATTGTATCAATTTCACTTATTCCGGGTACCACGAGAGGCAGTCCCCCCGTATGTGTGTTCGTATAAAGAGTTTTACTCGTCCCATTTACTCGCTCGTGGACCGGCAATCTCGTTAAACCACTTGTTGCGACGGCCGCCGACTGCTCACCCTTACAAATTAAATATACTACCGGTTGCCTTTTTTTTTGTCTTACCACGTTGTTGACTTTCATTAATGTGGCTGATGCTTTTTGTTCAGCTCTAGTGTTCAAATGAAGGGCCTTGCTGCTGTTGCTATTCTAGTGAGTCTGGCGTCCTCGCATAAGTCTGCATAAGTCAAACACAAATGGTAGTGCAAACAATTGGCCACTGTCAGAGAGCTGTTCTATACTTAAAAATACTTCATGACTAGGTCTTCAAGAAAACTGCTCCTGTAGCGATTTAAGTCCATTTTACTTGGCCGTTTAATATTGTCTCTATTTCGCTCTTTCCTGGTAGCACACGCCCGCAGAACAACCTTTACCGGCTAGCTAGGGGATACGGTCGGCGGTTACAACGTAGGTCAGTAGTTGGCACAACTGTGTTTGTGTGCGAGTGACGAGTTTTTTCGCGTCCCTTCACCCGCTCACCAACTAGTCCCTACCTAATTCCCCATCAAACCACCAGTTGATTCCACCACTGACTGCACATGCACACAAATGGCTGACTGGTTACCATATTTTGTCATACCATATTTTTTACGTTAATTAATTTTGTCGATAATTTGTGTTTGGCCCTAGTGACCAAATGAAGGGTCTAGCTGCCGCTGCATTGCTGTTATGTCTGCCGTCCACACACGAGTCCGGCGACGTCATACACAAACGGTGGAACATTCCAAAACCCATAGCCACCATCGGCAAGCTGTTCTACTTCAAAATACCTCATGACTCGGTCGTCGACAACTTCGGTCCCATCGACGTAAGTTTTTTCACTCGGCTGTATAATATTGTATCGATTTACCCTATATCCGACTTCCCAAGTATCGGCACCCGCCGAACCTCCGACCGGCCGTCCGGGATTCCGTCGGCGGGTACAACGTCGGTCAGTTGTTGGCACCCCTGTGTTTGTGCGCGAGTGGTGAGTTTTTTCGTCTCCCTACACTCGTGGCCAGGTGACGCGTCGAAACACTTGTTGCACGTCGCTGAATGCTCACGCTTACAAATGGCTGACGCGTTACATTTTTTTTTGTATTACCATGTTTTTTATGTTTATCAATCTGATCGAAGTTTTTTATTCGGCTCTAGTGTTCAAATGATAGGTCTTTGTTACCGTTGCTTTTATGCCGTGTCTGCACAAGTCCGATGATGTTAAACACAAATGATGTAGTCACCGGTGGAAAGCTGTTTTACTTCAAAATACCTCATGACTCGGTCATCAACAAAACCGGTACCATTAACGTAAGTATGTTTTACTTTGCCGTATAATATTGTATCGATTTGTAAGTAGCGTGTCCTAAAGCCGTCGAAATAAAATATGTACAATATTATTAGATAGGGATATCTACTTGTTCGTCCATAACATTTTTTGTATCAGCTCATTTATTATATATATCCACGAAAAGTATAAAACGGTTAAGAAGTACTATATTTAAACACTAGTTTTCATGTAAAACTCGTTGGGATGCCCAAATGCAATTTTCGATAACATTAATAAATATATATTTGTTTTGCTACAGTTGTAAAAAATGAATGTTCCAAACATACCTATGTGTCGTAAACTTTCCAATTGAAAAACAATAAATTATATAGGTAAATAACAAATCATTGTTTTATAAATATATTAAAATAAAAATAAATATTCCAAGAACTAAGTATCTAGTACAAAATTACGAACCGAATTGTTGAGCTGTAGATAATTAATTTATATTATTAATTGGTTATTAGAGGAAATGTGGTTCAAATTAAAATACTAACTCAAATTTCTCTGTTTTCGATCCAACAACTTTCTGTTAGAACACAGTCATTATACTCACATACAAGATACAACTGATTTTAATGTCAATGATTTTTTTATTCTATTTATAAAGAGTGTCTTATGTCTTATAGCGATAACAATTTCTTTTTCAAATGTAAGCTCTATATTGTGAACACATGATTTTTTTGAAAATATTTATGTATCTAAATAGAAATATATTAATTGTTGATGGCATACTATATAAGTAGGTTTATAGCCTTATAGGATGTCGGTATGTACTATGTACATAGTATAAGAGAGACTTAAACGAAGTTACCTAATTATATTAAAGGACTATACAACTGAATATCTTTTTTTTATAAATCATTCTATATATTATAGTTCTTGAGTGTATTTTATTTATAGTGATCGTGTAACTTTTGAACTACTTCACCTTTTCATTAAAAGTTATACATCAATAGATTAATTGAGACTGGGAAAGTATTTATAGCTTATATTTTCTAACCCTTTAGGTAGATAAAGAGCTACTCATACATATAGGTTTAAAGTTTCAGCTCAGAACAAAAAAATAGTATTCGTTTATTTATAGCCTATAGGGTTGGTTACATATTATATCACTATTAAAATTAGTAGAAATATTGCATAAACATATTTATAAAATACATAAATATTTGGCACGGGCAACGCAGGGACTTCTAGTATTTAATGTTTATTGATAGTTGAAGAAGTAACCATCTTATATAGTTATTGTTATTTTATTGTTTCAGCTGATATAAGATATTGGTAGGTGCTAAACAACAAACGACTATAATCCATTTCAAAGAAGATAAAAATCAAGACAACACAAAACATTTTTTATTGACATTAGCTAAACCTATCAAAAGCTAAATACTATACTAGTGCCACTGAAAAAGCGTTTCCGAGCGGCAACCAAAACTAGTCCGTTCTCGCGCATTCCCACCACTAAACCTGCCCGAACACTGGCCGCCGCCACCGGCAACTAGGTAGTACAGTGGCCAGTGGGAGAAATTTGGATGCGTGAAGGAGTAGCGCTCTCTCGGTGTCACTATTATAGTGATTAAAACTGGCACAGTGGAAAAGTATTGAAGGGATTAACATCCCACATAATCTCGCCACAATGAATATAAAAAACAATTTTAAAATATAATTAAAATGGACATTATGTAAAGGTTGTTATGAAATTTGATCACTCTGGTAAAATCTGTTTAACTATAAACAGACGAATTTGATATTGTGTATCTGCATGTGGCTAATGTCGTTAATACATAATGTGACTTATTATGTATGGGTAAATTTAACTTAGGAACATTATCAATCAATTTCTAGAATTCAAAGATTCAAACTGATTAGTTAAACTCATTAGCTCGAATTTTTGGGTTATAGAAATTGGTTGGATTTTGGTCCTAAGTTAAAGTTACCCATATATAATAATTCACGTGTATTAATAATGTTAGTAACTGCAGAGAACTGAGAAATTATATCAGCTTCGTCTTTTTTAGTTGAACAGGTTTCACCTGAGATAGACCCTATTACTATTAATTCTGTTTCGACAGATAACATTGTAAGTAAGTGGTAGAATAATTAAGCAACCTGAATGTTTAAATTTGTAATTTTGAAGCATAACACCAGTTATGTATTATAAATAAATTTTATAATTTTTTTATATTCAGTATACCTATTTAATATTTATTTTACTAAGGGCCGTTTTATCAATCACTAGTTAAATGTCTAGTTAACTAGTCTCAGATAAATACTAACTGTAGATTAAAAAAATAATGATTTTATCAAATTAAAACGTGGTCTTAGGCTTGCTAGAGCGACATTCATTTTTTTTATTACATTTGATGCAGTCGAGTAATGAATACCAAACAATTCACCAACATTTATCAAAAACGAGTCTGAAGCATAAAACCTCAGTGTTAATAACAGTTGTTGTTCAGCAGTGACAGCACGATTTCTGTATAGGTATAGATAATAAGTATTTGTATTTCTGATACCTATAGCGGCTAGCAAAGTGGATGTTGTGGGTACTTTTAGGTGTCGAATTGTGGTTATTAAATTAATAAAAATGATTGTATTAATAATAGAAAACTAATAACAATCATTATAATTTAAATAATATAAAAGGTAGGCACTTGAGTGTCGTTCTGTTGTACATTAGGTTACAAGTGGATCACTGTAATGGAATACTTAAATTTGAATTCAATGAGAAGTAAAACGATTCTAAGCGAAGGCGGACAGTCAGTCTATACTAAATTATAATTTGATGATAATCACATTTCTAGTTTAACTAAATAAGTAATATTGTTTATTGTTATTAATTAATTACATAGGTTTAAAATGTATTTTTTTTCTTTAAATCTAAAACTCTAAGGAAACCGTAATTATATACTCCTTATTAACAAAATGTTGTGCATAATAAATAATTAAAATAAAGAGATCATTCACAATGGAAACTAAGCAGTGTCAATTTGAATTTCCTACATGTACAATGTACTACTGTTTGACTACACGTCTACACATTATATTAAAACACGATATCAATGAAATAATTATCAATTGTATTCGAAGTCCATGGTCTTAAGCAAAATTCAGAATGAATTCATCAATGTTTTGTACAAATTGTGTTCATTTTAATATAATTATTATAATTACCATTTGAATACATAGACATAATCTTTTAGTTAGAAAAATATAATTGCAAATTACTGTATAAAAACAAATTACCCAAATTTTTTCATTTTTTTTTTTTCATAATATAATCCACAGTCTGTTACAAATAGAACAATAAGTAGAAGTGATAACGATACATGGCTGGTATGACGGATTTAAGAAGACTCCAAAAATTGGGAGGAGTCGAGGAGAACATGGGTGCCCGTTGGCAAGGCATTCTAAGAATTAAAAAGTTGGCAAGTGGATATCGCTCTGGGTAAAAATAGTGGCGTATTTACGCCGCGTTTATTTCAAGCCGACCCCCCCCCCCCACAACCGTATGGGGTGTATATAATATGCATAATTTTTTGGAGTCCTTATTTTAGACCTCTAACTTAATAAAACTATATCCTCCCCACCAAGAAAAAACCTAAATACGCCACTGGGTATATACTTGAAATGTACATGCCGACAGCCGATATAATATCATAAATCAGTAATCAGTGTAACCACAAAACCAACAAAAAAATGTATTGTTATTATAATCAAATAATTATCATTTGATTTAGATATTATCATTTAAATTTTAAAATGCCAAATAATAAAAAAAAAAATGTAATTTTTGAAATAAGGTACATACGGGACGGATTGTCCAAAATACGGGACAAGTGTTATTTTTGAAATTTTGTCGGGACACCGGGACGCTTCATTCAAATACGGGACAATTCCGTCAAATACGGGACGTATGGGATCCCTACTCAGCCTAGGATGGGCATTTTATATTATATTTATATTGCCATAATGATTTCGAACGCTCATAAAAAATTAGTTGGACTTCCCAGTAATTTTTTTTTTTAGAAAGATAGAATAACTTGTGTTGAATTTTAAAATCTTAGATTTAAATAGAAAAATTCTTATGAATTTACTAATAAAAAAAAACTGCAAAATTTCGTGACTTTTACGAATTAATTAGAAATTTCAACTTAAGATGTATACAAAAAACTATTAAACATATACGCAACATTTTTTTTTTAACTACCGTATAAATTCTCAAAATGTTATACATTTTTCAATACAAATTAGCTTGTATATTTTCTTGATTTTAACTTTAAACGCTATTATGCTTATACATCATCTTTTTACGTGTTTTTCTATCAATTTTTTTTACGGTTGTCGTAAGAAAAACCTATTTAGAATCGTGTTGAATTTTCAAACCTTAAATATATACAGAAAAATTCTTATGAATTTTTAAGCACAAAACAATTTGCAAATGTTCGATATTCTGATGACCAAATTTTGACTTAAAATCCCTATAAAAAATTATAATATGATTATAATAGGTAGGTATATCTTTTTGATTTTTTGGTTACACTATTAACTACTTATGTAAAACCTTATTTTTAATGTTCAATCCTTTTATACATTTTTAACTACAAAACAATTTGCAAATGTTTGATGTTGAATTCCGGCCAAAATTTAGAGTTTAAATGCTTATACAAAAAAAATTGGCCCAATATATTTTTGGTCTATTATTTAAACAACTTATGAAGATTACATTTGTACATTGTAATACATTTTCAAGAAATTTGACCCAACATTTTTTTTATTGATATTTTTTTCGGTGTATAGGAATTGGTAATCTGAGGATTTGGTGAAATTTTGAAATGTCTATAGTAATTTTTTTTTGAATTACAATAAAATAAAAAAATTGTTCACGGAGAAAACTGGTTAATATCCAATGTCTAATTTCAAAAGCTCATAAAAAATTAGTTTGAGTTTCCGGTAAACTTTTTTTTTATAGAAAAGTAGAAAAACAGATAAGAGAATTTTGTGTTGAATTTTCAAATCTTAGATTTAAATAGAACATTTTTTATGAGTTTCCTAATTAAAAAAAACTGCATAATTTCGTGATTTTTACGTATTTTGTCGACATTTTAACATTGGACGCCTATAAAAAAACTATTAGAGACAAACGCTCAACTTTTTGTTTAAATTTCAAGTACAGCAAGTTATGAGGAACATAACAACTAAACATTTTTTTATCAGCAATTATAAAAATTATAATTATAAAAAAAATCGCAAATTAATTATGTCTATAAATAGCTCAAAAAAGTCAAAACATATTGAACATTTTATTGTGTATAGAGTTAAGTACCAACTAGAATTACTTTCCTATCAGAAAAGATGCTGATGAAGAAAATCGGAACACTTTTACTTTTAAACGTAGTGACAGATACAAAAAAAAAAAAACACATACCATGACACATCATTGTAGAATCAATACTAATCGCTTCACTCAGAATCTAAATCTAAAACATAAATTTTGAAAGGCTGTGGGTTCAGTGTGCTGTTTCAAAAAAAGATTGGTTGCTTGGAAAATCAATTTTGCTCTTTATTTAGCAAAAAATGCATACATATTCATACATTCAACTTAAAAGGAAAAATATAATGTAAAAAAGTTAAGAATCAAAATATATACTCTTGACTGTAAAGACTATTGTTTGTTGTATGAAATTTTTTTTTGTGATCATTAACATCTGAAAGCAATACAAAGCATTAATTTATTTGACTATAAAGTCTCTTCTTTGTATGAACAGCAGCATTATCATTTGCCAAATTATTTATTTTTTTAACCTGAGTAAATTTTTTTTTTTAAATATATTCTAATATTTTATAGAAAATAAAGAAAATATAAACCTTAGAATTTTTTTGATATTTTGTCCTTGTGTTATTAATCTAAAAAAAAATATTTATAATACATAAACAAATAATTATAAATTATAATAGAAGGTTGTTCATATACAATAAACTTATTTTTTTTTATGGTAAAATAATTTTCAAAATCTCAAAAAAACTATTTTTGAACAACTGGTTTGAATATTTATTGATTGTGATGTAGTTTGGAAGGTATAATATTTCAAAGAAAATATATTTAATTTTTCATTATAATATATAAATTTAAATTTAAAACAATTGAGAAAATGTAGTATTTACCAATTTTGATCAACATTAGTAAGTTTCATTGATTTGTACAGGTGCTCCATTTTATATTGCTCCAATCAGAAGTCAAAACATATTTTTTTTTTCGAATTAACTTAAGTTGACAATTTATATACTTACATATATTTTTCATTGTTTTTTGGATTGATAATTTTCTTATTTCTAGTAGAAGCTAGATATTAATTGTTTAATATTATTAAACAATTTATAATTTTTAATCAAAATACTGACCTTTGTTAGGTTTAAGAATTTATTTGTGTTCATTAAAATCTGAAAGTAATACAAAACACTCCTTTAATTGACTATAATGTCTCTTCTCTGTATGAACCGCAACATGATAATTATTTAAATTTTTTTTTTTTTTGACCTAAGTAGAAAAAAAATCAACAAATCATTCTAATATTTTATAGAAAATAAAGACAAGTTACTAACTTTATATTTTTTTACAATCTTTTTCTTTTGAGTTTTTAATCTAAAAATAAATGTATTAACAAATAAATAAATTGTATAATATATGGATAAGTTATATCTATATACAATAACATCTTTATGGTCAAAAATTCTCAAAATCTTAATAAACTATTGTTGTTTATCTGATATAAATATTTTAAAAACATATAACTCACAGAGTTAGTGAGTATAATATTTCATTGAAAAATTAATCAATTTTGATGAGCGAATAAAAAGGTAAATTTTATTGTTTTTTAAATGTGTTCTAAAATTTCTATTAAACATTGTCTCTAAAATTAACTAATTAAAATAAAAAAATAATAAATATATATACAATTTTGTAGTTTGTATACTTACGTTGATGAATAAACTTTGTCATTCTCTGAACTAATTTTTGAATTATTACTAGTAAAAGCTAAATATAAACATTTTATCACAATATAAACATTTAGAATTTTTAGTAAAAATAAAATTACAAACCCTTGTTAGTTTTATGGATTTTTTTGTGTTGATTACAATCTGAAAGCAATACAAAGCATTCATTTATTTGACTATAATTTCTCTTCTGTCCACGAACAGCAGCATTGTGATTTTTTAAACTATTTATATTTTGGACCTAAATAAAAAAAAGTTTAAAAAACTATTCTAATATTTTATAGAAACTTAAGAAATGTTACAACCTTAGAATCTTCTAAACATTTTTTAATATTTTTTTCTTGGGTTTTAAATCTACAAAAAAAAATATCTAAGATATAAATAAATAATTAGGTTACTATTTACTACATATTTAATTATAGAGGTTCAATCAAAGCACAAAAACATTTAAATGTTCACTCTATTTTCAATATTTCTATAAAACTTTTTTGATAGAAGTACTGAATTAAATATTTTCAAAATATAATAAGACAGAGTTAATAAAGAACATTTCATGGTTCAGATAATTTATTTGACTTAACACTTTCAACGCCGCTGATGCGTATACGTGTAAACAGAGTTTGTTCCTTGAGTTAGTGACGCGTTTACGCGTCATTAACATGTATGTTTGTATCCGCTATAATTTCATCATTTTTATTTTAATAATCTCTGAAATTTACACATGCTGTAGACCAGCGGTTCTCAACCTGGGGTACGTGACATGATCTCAAGGGATACGCGAAAAAAAATTGAGTAATGGTGGAAAAAGTGAAATTTAATGTAACTTTTGGTTTGCTATTAACGAAATATTTAATAATTTAATAAATTACTTATTACAATGTGTAGTCTGCGATTTAATGTTATTAATGCGATATAGATACTATTTCCAAATTTCGTTGGAAGGAACGTTGAGAACCACTGCTGTAGACGATGAACTATAAATTTTTATGTATAATTGGTTTGAGTTTTCATTATTTTTAGATATGGATATTCAGTGTATGATCAACGCGGCATCGCGGTGTAACTCCCGAAATCAGGGGCGGCGTTGTAAGTGTTAAAGTATACATTTAAACATTTGAGAAAACTATCCATTTTTGATTAGCATTTTAAAATAAGTAAATTTCAGTGATATTTATTGATGTTCTAAAATGTCTATTTAACATTATCTTTAAAAGTTTAGGTACTTTTTTAAGATTACTATTAAACATTGACTCTAAAACTAACTAATAAGATCAAAAAATAAAG
Organism: Neotoxoptera formosana; assembly: GCA_022818045.1. Lineage (NCBI taxonomy): Eukaryota > Metazoa > Arthropoda > Insecta > Hemiptera > Aphididae > Neotoxoptera > Neotoxoptera formosana. The sequence continues at coordinate 63,267,276 of CM040632.1, read as the reverse complement.
TAATTAAAAAAACAATTTTGTTATTTGTATACTTACGTTGATGAATAAACTTTGTCATTCTCTGAACTAATCTTTGGATTATTGCTAGTAGAAGCTAAATTTAAACATTTTATCATAATATAAACATTATATTATACAATTTTTAATTTTTAGTAAAATTACTAACCTTTGTTAGCTTTATTAATTTTTTCGTGTTCATAAACATCTGAAAGCAATACAAAGCATTCATTTATTTGACTATAATGTCTCTTCTCTGTATAAACCGCAGCATGATCATTCTTTAAATTATTTTTTTTTTTGACCTATAAAACATATTTTTCAAAAAATGTTCAAAAAACTTTTCTTATATTTTATAGACAATAAAGAAGAGTTACAACCTTATATTTTTTAATCTTTTTTTCTTGAGTTTTTAATCTAAAAAAAATGTATTAATAAATAAATAGTCACATATTATATGGATAAATTATATTTATATACACTAACATATATTTACGGTCAAAACATTTTAAATATCTCAACAGACTATTTTTGCTCAAATGGTATCAATATTTCATAGAAATATTAATCAATTTATTAGCATTATAATATGAATAAAAATATTAGAGAAAATTAATCGATTTTGATTAACATTCTAAAAAGGTAAATTTTGATGTTTCGTATAGATGTTCTAAGATTACTATCTAACATTGACTCTAAAACTAACTAATTAGAACAAAATAATAGTAATTAAATAAACATTTTTGTCGTTTGTATACTTACATTGAATACACTTTGTCATTCTCTGAACTCATTTTTGTATTATTGCTACTAGCAGCTAAATATAAAAATGTTATCATGACATAAAAATTATATTTTAATATTTAGAATTTTTAGTAAAAATACAAACCCTTGTTAGATTTATTAATTTTTTTGTGTTCATAAACATCTGAAAGCAATACAAAGCAATCATTTATTTGACTATAATGTATCTTCTCTGTTAGAACCGCAGCATCATGATTTTTCAAATTATTTATACTTTGGATCTATGTAAGGTAAAAAAATATTAAAAATACTATTCTTATATTTTATAGAAATTAAAGAAGAATTACAACCTTAGAATCTACTTTCTTTATTTTTTTGATGTTTTGTTCTTGAGTTTTTAATCTAAAAAAAAAATTGTTATACTTATATACAATATTATATATTATTATACTAATATTATATTATATAAGTTTAGTCAAAGTATAATAACATTTATATGTTTACTTAATTTTCAATATCACAATAAAGGTCCCTCACATACTGCAGCGGTGGCTGTTAACTTCTATCATTTCGGCGGTACTGGTATGGTACCGTAATTTGTCTCTGGCTACATTTTATTGCCACCTCTGCAGTGTGTAGGGACTATAAAACTTTTTCGCTGTACTGGTTTGAATATTAATAAAATATAATAAATCACTGAGTTACAGAACATAATATTTCACATAATAATTAATTAACTTAGTGTTAAATATAAATTTAAGCATTTGAAAAAATTAACAGATTTTTATTAGATTTCTAAAAATGTAAATGTATAATGTTGGGCAATTTAATTCAAAAAAATAAATAAGTTAGTTTACTTGTTACTCAAATAAATATAAAATGAAATTACTTTAATTTTAGTAATTAAATAACCAATTTTGTAATTTATATACTTACATTGATGAATAAACGTTATCATTCATTGAACTAATGTTTGTACTATTGCTAGTAGAAGCTAAAAATAAAAATGTTACCATAACATAAAAATTATATTATAACATTTAGAACTTTTAGTAAAAATACAAACCCTTGTTAGATTTATGAATTTTTTTGTGTTCATTACAATCTGAAAGCAATACAAAGCATTCCTTTATCTGAGAATAATGTCTTTTCTCTGTAAGAACCGCAGCATTGTGATTTTTCAAAATATTTATACTTTGGACCTATAAAACATTTTCAAACAATTTTCAAAAAACTATTCTTATATTTTATAGAAAATAAAGACGAGTTACAACCTTAGAATTGACTTTTTTTTTTTTTTTAATGTTTTGTTTTTCGGTTTTTAATCTGAAAAAGAAAGTTATTATACTTACATTATATTTTACTAGATTTGTCAAAGTACAATAACATTTATATTATGTACACTCAATTTTGAATATCTCAATCAAACTTTTTTTGCTATCCTGGTTTGAATATTTTTTAAATATCATAAATCACCGAATTAGACAGTATATTTTATAGTGATGCACAATGATGTCGTATTTCGATATCGATATTGATATCAGGCCAATTTTGCCGATATCGATATGACAAAAATAATATTCGATATCGAAATACGACATCGCAGGTAAATATCCAACATTTTATCGATATCAAAAATTGATATCAATTCGTTGCAATTTGAAATTTCTATTTTCTATTTATATAAGTTTTGACAGTAAATCAATGTCTAAGAACGATTAAACACCAACGATAAGCAATACGATAAAGCTCTTACAATAGACGTATATAGCTGTGACTGTTGGATTTTTACAATTAGTCTCGTTCCGTCGTTTCCGTCGTCTACGTTGAGTTAAATAATTAATAAGTTAAATTAATAATAATTTATTTGTCAATAGTTATAATCAATAAGTTAAATAATTAAATAAAAATTATGAGTTCTATTAAGATAGTACCATTACCTGGAGGTCGTATTGACATATGGAAACATTTTGGCTTTCAAATAGATAATAATGGTACAATATTAAATAAAAAACAAGTTCACTGTCGCGAGTCTAAGTCTATTATTGCGTACAGTGGTAATACTAGTAATTTAAAATTACATTTACAACAATGCAGCGCGTCAAAAACATCTAGTGCATCGAGTGATATTCAAAATTATTTTAAAGTAAGAACATCAAAATTATCTATAACGGGGGATCGTAGTAAAGAGCTCACTAAAAGTTTAATGACATTTGTCATTAAAGATTTAACAACCACTTAGTATCGTAGAAGGTGAAGGATTTCGTGAATTTATGCATATAGCTGTGCCAGAATATATTGTCCCGTGTAGAATGACTATAACAAGACAAATTGACCAAATGGAACCAAGATCCATTATTATGGTGGAAATACAACGAGTAAAAATATCCTGTAGTTTCACAGATGGCAAAAAAATATTTAAGTGTAATAGCAACAAGTGTTCCTTGCGAACGGTTGTTTAGTGAAGCTGGTCAAGTCATTACCAAAAGAAGAAATCGGTTATCACCAGACAGAGTCAATCAATTACTTTTTTTGTATTCATATTTAAAAGAAAAATATATATCAGAAAACGTAATGGTATGAAAACTATTAATGAATAATAATATTTTTTAGCTAAATACTTAATAATTTTAAATTTATGCATATTTTCAAGAAGCGATTATACAACACTCCGCGGTACCCACAGTAGATATATATATCGTTTGTCGATATCGATATAGTTTGTTTTTCGATATCGCGATATGATATCGATATCAATGAACTGATATCGATAACGGAAAATATATCGTTGTGCATCACTAATATTTTATAGAAAAATGTATTAATTTAGCAACACATGTAAATCTACACATTTGAAAAAATAAACAGATTTTGAATAGCATTCTAAAAAGTATAAATTTCAGTGATATTTAAGTATAGGTGCTCTTAGGTCTAGATTTCTATTTAATAACAATATTTTACACTCATTACAAAGATTTATTTTGATTTATAAGTATGAAAACAATTTGTTTACTTTTATTAATTTAACAAGAATAATTATGATTGACTTGCAATGTACAAAGTCCCAAGAGATTCTATATACAATAAACATATATAAATTATTTTAAGTTTATAATATATGCAATTTTCAGATTTAAATGATTGATTAAGAAGATAACTACATTTCTATGTTAACTGTGAAACTAAAATTTAATAATATTAAATTACTTTAGATAACATGTTGTCATTTATACAATTTAAAAATCATACATTCATTAAGTAAGAGTATTAACTATTAACTCAACTCAATGTAACATACATAGATACTTACAATGCTTTATCATCTTCTGACGAGTTTACATTAGAAGTAGGAGCTGATAATTTATCTAAATATTATAATTAATATATTAATCAAATCCAAACATCATAATTTATAGCAAAAATATAAACCTTTTTTGGAATTGATGTCCATTATTTTAACTTCACTTATAATTTTTTTATATTCTTTATAGGATGGAGTGTAAAGTTTCTTCTTTGATGATATTCTGATTAACTGTTTTGATGTCTGCAATTTATAATTTAAAACATAATTAGACACACATTAACATATTTAAATTTTAAGTAGATTTTAACCACATTCCATTTTAACTCATCGATTGCTGCCAGTGGCGCAAATTTCTTGTTTTTATTTGATTTATAAATTTATATTTTTTATACTTTTTTAAGCTATAGGTACAATACAAACCTTTTTTCTCTCCATTTTTTTAAACATATTTTTCAATCTACAAATAAAACATTTATTAGTTATAATAAAGTCTACATAATACAACATGTTAGTGAAATTACATTACAATATTATACAAGCGTACTTATATTTTTTTAATTATCTATATATTAGGCTTTTAATTATAAATTCTTTCAATGATTTGGAACTATATTATTGTAAAATAATGCTTATAGTTGTTGTACATAAGGTGTCTAAAATTTAAGCTATGGGACATGAACATTATTACATTACATACAACACTCTTAACTGTCTTTTGGAATTTTCTAAAATAATGGTTGTAGAAATAGAAATCCAAAACTAAAAATGTAATCAACAAAAATCATAATATTATTCAGATATTCAAGACAGAAATTTTTGATAATAGTAATCATGTCTCAAGCATATTTACTATGCCATTAAAAACAATGACAGTTGTTTTAAATTTTGATTTATCATTCTAATTAAGTAGTTAATGTTGATATTTAAAAACCAAAATGTCCAATTCCAGGCTGTGTAGTGTGTTAAGGTTTTTTTATGTTACTAAACAATATTTTCTAAGAAATATTTTGTTAAACATTTCTATTTTGTACTATGCTTGAGTAGTTGAGTAACAATACATCATATTATACATTCACATAATATTAAATGTATGTACATAAAACTTCACCCATAAATTCTATCCACTAATCCAAGTTTAACTTATTGGCCAACAAGATTCTCGTGTGACAAGCGCGAATCAGAGTTATAACAAAGATTATCAAGATATATAGGTAATAACAATGTTATACATTATTGTAATTTATCTATAACAGTAAGATAATAATCAATAACCTTCTACAGTTTAGAAGATCTGTATTCTGCATAGACCTTATACTAAGTATAGGATATATAAGTCTATGGTATTCTGTAGACTGTAATTCATACAATGAGCTGTTATACTACATAAATACATAATCAATTTTAGCTCACCTAGTTCATCAGATATTTTCGACAATCGTCAATTATAATTTGTTTTTGTCACTAAACTACAATATATAATGCTAAAAAACTTTGAATAACAAAAAAATTACTATACTATATCATATCTATATTGTATTATTGTATAGACATTTTTTTTTATTTGATAGTACCTACCTATAGGTAATACTTTTAATTAAAATAAAGTTAGCACATTATTGTTAATATTACGATTTACGACTTAATGTTAAATGTTAATATTGGTAAGTCACTACTCACTTGAGTCAGTAAACACTCGGTAGTTGAAACTCGAAAGACATTAATTGGATTTTGATTCTTGGAAGTTGGAAGTTGGAACTTAAATTTAAAAATAGTTTATAATTATCACAATCTACTTGCACTACGATGTATATCTGGTTTGAGATCGGTCACAGATTACGCAGAACCTCGATATGAATAAAACCAGAGTACAATAAATAACCACCATAGAAATATCACAGAAATAAATAAAAATACCCGATAACCGACCCACAGATTACGTACTATGTGAAATGTCCGTTCCACATAATATTGTCTTTCCCTCAAAGTCCGAGTGCTCTTATAATGGCATAAGGGTTTTCGCGGGTTTTTTTGTGATGGCGGTAACAATAAATTTTGTACCTAGAAGGCTAGAACAGTACAACCAACACTGAATACTGAAATATGCGTCTCGTACCTCAGTGTTTGTTGCATTTTAACGATAAAATATTAAAAGTTTTCACTAAAATGAATAGTCTGGTTGATAATCGATTATAACTGAAAACCTTTTCAATTTCAATGCAGTATTGTTCTAATTTCGAAATTTAAAGAAAAACAGTTACTACTACAAATCGCAATCATTTTCCAATCCTAATTCGGTAGTTCGGTACTGAAAGGGGTATATATATATATATATTAATTATATAGAGGGCGACAGAAAAAAACTGGACATTTAACACAAGATTCCACGTCATAATATTTAGTTTTATTACATTTCACAAAAAAAAAAATTGCATCGGATAGAAAATTGGATTACTTTAAAAGCAAAATCTCACACTATAATACTATATCCCAATATTACGCTTAGTAAGGTAAGCAGCAGGTTATCTTTGCTTAGACTCGTTAATTAACCATATAAAATGATTTTGTATCATATAATTCAAATTTAACACATCTATGGAAGCGACCCACTTGACACCTACAACTGTACAGCAGAGCGGAACCAACTTGCCAACTTTTTTATAGTAATCTCTGACATTAATAAACTCAAGTTAAAAATTCAGTTAAAAAATCACACTTTGATTTAAATCATTTATACCTTCATCCATCTACAGCTCCTACCTTCAGCATCCAAAGGCTGGTACACTACTAAACACTAATGATAGTTAAATACATTCGGCCAAACGATTTTGATATTTACCGTTTAAAACAAAAATACCCATCTTTGTACTCGTAGCAAACCTGCACCTTATTAATCTATGGTGTCAGATTCCACGCTGATCCATCACACTACCACCACAATTTCAAAGAACACAGTAAATAATAATACATACATTTAAGCTGTGAAGTTTAATTTTCACCTAGTTTATATAAAACAGTTGAAACGTTTTGAATATGAGTATATGACATCACTTGCCAATGCTCTATTATTATTATGAATTCATAATAAATTACATTTTTACATTTACGGTAATGTGAAGATGTACCATAACAGATTTCACAAAATATTTAACTACAGAGTAGATACTCAAAGTACTCAACAACATATAATTATCAAACAATATATCATTATCTACATAAATAATTAAAGAAGATTTATTACTGAGTCATTAACAAGTTAAAAATTAATATTCATTAAAAAAAAAACTAAAATTCTTTATTTTATTTAATAATGATTATAAAGAAGTAAAGGTAAAATTGTTTGGAAAATTATCATAGTTCAAACTTCAGGTGATAATGCCAAACGTTTAACTACTGCATACTGTGCCCTTGCTGAATCTCTCAAAGAAAATATATGTAATAATTCCTTTTCAGACTTGGATAAAGGTATAGCTTTTTCCAAACATTCAACAGCTTCTTTTAATTTTCCCCTGCAACAATAACCACAAATTAATTTATAATTTATATATTTATGAACAACACGTAAAATAAAATTAATGATAATTTGATGATTCTTGGTAAGTATAGCAAAAAATGTGTCAGTTATTTTAGCAAAAATATGAAAATACAGTAAAAACAACTGTTTTTTCACTTAAATTAAATCTAATGATTTCGACCAATTTTTTCAACCTCATAGTTTTAAAAACGTTCAAATTATGTAGATTGCCAAAAACAAATCCAACAATTTTTATGATACACAATTGTTTAATAAGCGTAAAAATGTTTGTAGCATAATATTATACTTTCAAATCTGTTATAGGTAGCATAACAAACCAATAATTACCTCTAATAGGTACCTCCATAATTACTGGAGATACCTCACATTATTTTTTATAAACTATCGATAAATAAACAAAATGTATAGTAATATCTTACGTTTGAATATAAAGTGTTCCCAATGTTTCATAAGCATAATCACATTTTGGGTCAACTTTTATTGCTTGTTGGAGGAAAGTGAATGCTTCACTGATCGAACTTTTCCACGATAATACAACCAAAGCTAAAAAATAAAACATGTGCATCCTTAGAGTTGGCATTGAATTTATAATGACGTTCAAAGATTTTAAGAACATTAAAATTTAAAAACCTCTGTGTACTAATAAAGTAGCATTTTCTGGATGAATTTCATACACCTTTTTGAATAACAAATCTGCCTCTTCATATGCTCCTTTTTCTGTCAAAGCCTTTAAATACATTTTAAAAATTGCTTAATATACTGAAAAAAAAAAAAACAATAACAATTGATTTTTACCTGTGCATATAGGGTATAGCTTTCAGCATAGTCTGGGTATTTAATAACAAATCCTTTTAACTTGTTTAGAAATTTTTCAATATCCAATTCATTTGATGTGTGTTTTGCATGAAGATATTGGGCGTAACAACATTGAACATTTGATAAAATAAATGTAGGATTCAATTCGACGGCTCGTTTAAATTCTTCAACTGCTTTCTCGCTATTCATTTCTAATAAATAAATCTAAAAAAAACATATTCTCATTATATGTATATATTATACATTAATTTGTAATTTAATGTTCAAATAATTATTACTTGAGCTCGATGGTGATATACTTCAGAACTGTTAGGATCAATATTTTCGGCACGTTTTAAATCTTCAAAAGATTTTTCCACTTGTTCTTGTTGATGATAAACCGACGATCGTTTGATTAAGGAATTAATCACCAACTATTAGCAAATAACGTAACATTAGTATGATTAATAATCCAAACAATGTATAGTCATAACAATTCAAATTATAAAAATATTTATTTAGTCCAAAGGTTAGTGGTTTAACTAATCAGTGGTTTTTATAATAATTTTGTAATATCTAAATATAAAAATAATTTATTAAGATCTTAAGTCTCTAAAACCGGGTAACATAAGCAATCACTAGGGAAACATTTATAGGGACTCAAAAGCATACAAATGGTCCCTTAAATATGATACTGTAGTCAATGATTGGTCTTTAATAGACCGATTAATTAAATATTAATCAATTTTTTAATCTACTTGACATAAGAATAAAAAATTTTTTTTTTTTTAGTTACTACAAAATAACCAAATTGATTTAAGTAGTTATAGTTAAGAAAAGGTATATTATAAATTACATTATTTTTATTGTGGTTTCTCTATAATTTTCAGAAGACTAGTGAAAAATTTGAAAACTACTAACTATAGTTCACACAAATAGAGTATATTCATGTGTTTTCTCCATTTTACAAATTTACTATGTTCACCAGAAGCAATTTTATGTTGTTAGTTTTAAGTGAATTGACCTATTATCAAATTTAAAGTTAGAATATTATCTAGGGTAGCGTTTTTCAACCAGTGGTAGGTACACAAAGGAAATCTCCTTTTATAAAAAAATTAGAATGAATCATTATTATTATTAAATATTATTTGATTTTATGTATAAAAATAATAATTATACATATTTAATTTTTTTTTTTAAGTGCATGTATAGTGTTTGTATTGTCATAATTTTGTAGTTCCTAATATAATAAAATTCAATACATGTAAAATAACGTATACATTTTTGATAAGCAAAAGAAAAAAGTTATTTACAGTAGTAACCGCTGATCCTGGGCATCTCTAGGCTTTTATTGATATTTTAATATTAATGTGAGTTATATGAATGAAAAATATTACAATCTAAAGATATTAACTCGCTTCAATTAAAACCTAAAAGGTCTAGGACATAGATAATATTATTATCTTTAAATTTGATTATAGGTAATTTAATCTAATATAAAAGCTAACAACACAAAACTGGATCTACTGTATTAAAATTTGCTATGTTGTACATTTGTAATACTTATACAACCAGGAGTAGAGCCTATTAATCATTAATGTGATTAGAGTATAGATACAATTTCTAAACATTAAAATATAAGATACTTGAAGCTTTTGTAGCAATGTTTTGTACATTACAAATCATAACATCAAAAAAAACTAAAAAAAAGAAAATTGTATTGTTTAACTAATTGTTTTTTTTGCTTTACTCGTAATCTAAAATATATAAATGTGGCCATTCTAACATTTGTACCTGACTTAAAAGAGAATAATGAGTCAGCAGACCGAATTTCATCAGTTTTGAGCATCTCACACCAATATCCCTGTGTTAGTGTGAACATGCAATTCTCGACGCGCCACGATGCGCCAAAAGTGATTGTTCTCTTTTGAGATAGAGTTTAATGCTTACAAATATTTTATTTCTAATAAGTTATATATAGGATCAAACACTGTGGGATATTATGCACAAACTAAGAGTATTTAATTAAATCAATTTAAAAATAATTTGGGTAACTTATCAATTATATCAGTAATTTAATTGTAATTTTACAAATGAATTAATCCTTGCATCAACCATCCTAATTTATTAATTAAGCTTTATCAAGGATTATTGTGAATATTTCATGTATCAAGCAACTGATTAAATTGATGCTTTTAATGGAGCTATAGAAATTAGTATTTACATTTTTTACACATGTGTATTTAAGATTTGACTGAAAGGTTTTATTGATCAATTATACAATTAATTGATTATGGAAATAACCAATCCCTTAAGATTACATTATTTAATTCATTAAATTATATCAATATGATAAATTTAAATTAGATAATCAGTTATTTCAAACAACAATCTCCCTTGTATAATCAATATTAAAATTAAAAAATAAATTATCTTAAAAGTAAAACAAAGACAGTAATGCTTGTTTAACTGTTGACTGACATTAGTAATTATGAATTTATTTGGGATGTATTTCCATAATTTAGCTACATTTTTTTTAAGTGTATATATTATGTAACCATCAAAGACAAAAATTAAGGAATTAACGTTAATGACTAGCCAATAACAATATTTCCGATCAAATTAGACAATATACGATATTGACTGAGAAATAACATTCATGTCCATTATGTTCAGGCAATGATGCATTTAGAAATATTTCTTAGGTTATGACGATAACTCCGGACTTTTTCAGCCATATTTGATAAAAATGTTTAGTCAAATACCTTGTATAAATTGATTTATCTAATCAATAGTAACTATCCTAATACCTAATAAAACCTACTTTCTGATTCTGTAATGCGTAATTTATCTTATAATAGTTAAATAAGTGAGAAAGTACTATGCAGAGTTATTTTAAATTTCTAACCCAATTTAAATATTTTGCTAGACAAAATTATTAATATTGTCTATCAGTATTAAACATAAAGGTAATTTTAATACCTAGGCATTAATGATATTGTCTACCATTATAAGGCATTCATGATATTGACTAGGCACTTACGTTATTACCTATTTTACATCATTAACAGTAACATACAAACACAATACAACTGTTTCCAAACACACAACACTAAATACAGTTTATTTGTGTACCTTATTTGGAACTCCTGGTGATTCTATGACAGTAGTGAGAAGTTCAATCCCATTTGCATAGTTACCACGAAGTATGGAAAGAGTAGCAAGTAGATTTAATGTCAGAGTTCGGCGAATTAAACTATTATCAGTCTTATTCAATTCTTCTTTACAAGCATCTTCAACTTTTTCATAGTTTTTTTCTTTCATACATTTTAATGCTAATTCCAAACCAGTACTAAATAAGTACAACAAAAAACCAATATTAAAAATTGTATTGTAAGTTGTAAGTATTATAAAGGTAATACAATATACATATTATAGTAAAACTAGGATGAAACTGCCTCTGTGTCATGTTTATGAAAAATTGCACTATAATATGTAATTTGTTTCAAAATATTTAACAATGGAAGGGGACGGAGGGTAATTGGGATGGTAATTGAGTAAGGTTAATTTAAAATCAACTCACTTTACTTCCGATTTCATTAATGTTTGTGGAAATTCATCATTAAATGGATCTTCACTGAATGACTTCATATAATTATCAATGAATATTTTTGTGGGCAAATTGAAGACATTGTGTTTTGTGTACTCCTCTAAATTCTGCTTGCCTAAATGTACATTAAAATATTAATGAAAATAATGTAATTGAACATAGTAAAATATTATATAGATATAACATTATTGATTAATACAATACAAAATATTTATATTACTCACACGTTATCAGGACTACAAAAATAACAATTTTTAATTACATAAAATTAAGATTTTGTGGAGATCAGGGGGTTAGAAAAAAGAAGTTTAGAAAAGTAAATAAGTTACAGATAAGAAACTAAATTGTTCACATGGAAAGGTAAGAGCAATTTTGTTTTGTTCTTTAATATCACTAAAACAATTAAAAATAATATTAATTTTTTTTGTATTAGTGATTGAAAAATAAACAATATTGCTTGAAAAAGTTCTCATCTGAAAATTTGGTTTCTTAACTGTATGCTGTAGCTTATAGCTTTAACCTGCTTAATTCTCCCTGGCAAAACAATTTTCCATTTGATGGCGCAACAACTAACAATAGTACTGACATGGGACCTCTTGCAAGTTTCTTTAAATTGTATTTATAAATACATGTTATTAAATTAAGTCTTAATTATTCTCAAAACGTCTTTCTAACTAATATCTAACTAATAAACAAAATTGTACCTAACATTTAGTTTCCAAGCCATTTATATGATAATGCCTAAAATTGTAAAACATACTTATTTTAAATACGATGTAGATCATATAATCTTACCCAAACTTTTTATCACACTATCCGCAAACATTATATCTGATTGATTTTTAAACTCGTCCAACATTACAACAGCTGTTATATCTTCTAGAGCAAGTTCAAAATTTCCCAATTCTGTAAGAGCTCTAGCTCTTCGGGATAGTGCTTTTTTGTACGTGGGAACTAATACTAAGGCTTTGTTACAGTCGGCCACACAATTCTCATGATTGTTCTAAAAGAAATAATTTAAGAAACTTGTTTGAAATAATTGTTAATTTCTAAATAATTATTCATTACCAATTTACTGTAGGCAGCAGCTCGGTTTTGATACAAAGTGGACATCAATCCTTTCTCAGACTGTGGACACATTGACAAGGCTTGTGTGTAAAAAGTAATTGCTGAATCATAATTTTGTTTCGTAAACTCTGCATTTCCTTGTTTTTTAAATTCTTCAACTTGTTCAGAAGGAGTCTGCACGGATACAATTGAGCAAAAATAAAATTTGTGTCAATAATAATAATAAACATAATCAGTCATACAATATTTTGTGTTGTATGTTTACAACACAAGTGTAGGTAATAAGATGAATAGACCAACCGGTTGATGAACTTTGACTGTGTTGCCATCAATTCCATTAGTCTCAAGTGGCTTTGGGGCAACATTATTACCCTCGATGTCATGATGTTTGGCAGGTCGACGGTTCTTATCATTCGACTTGGAGTAAAAATAATAAGTCACGCCCAAGCCCACCGCGAAACACGGTACGCACACGGCCAAACTAAACTTCCAGTTGGACAGGAAACCGAGCGCCGAATTTGTGGAATCTGACATGACGTTAGTATGACACAACTTACAGCGGATACCACTCGAATTATTCTACCACAATGAACACATATTTGACGAATTTAAATTTATCAAGCAGCGACCGTCGTGCACACGGTTGTTGAAATTGTGGACAACAAAAGTAGTTAAAATTATATTTATTTTAAACAAAAAAATGGTTTAAGCAATAATTATACAAACTAATAGAATAGCATACAACCCCGACAATAATGGAATACTGGTGCCGCCGTGGCAACAATTATAAAAAAATTTAATTGCGATTAGCGAAAACAATAAATTATTAAAGAGCCGAAGGCCCGAAGACGAAAATGGAGAGCCTTGTGGCAAGAGCACCACACTCATGAGCTACAGGCCTAGAAGAGTGAGCCCTTATCAGCGGCGCGGAGCAATGTAATGTTGATAATGGAAACCTCACGTTCGATCTAAGGCATAGTCGGATCTCATTGGACGTCTATTTAGCGGAGATCGTATAAACAGGAGTTTTCAAATTTGGCGCCAAACTTCTGCCGTTTGAACAGAATGTAAACTCTTTAAATAGACAAACACGATACATAAAGAAAAAAATCACACTTAGCCTAGGGTTCAAAACGGAAGCGATGGTCAAGATTTTCAAGGGGGAATTAATGTGTATCTCGCGTAAATGCTAAATTATAAAACACCTTCTACCTCCTATGTGTCATAATGTTACGAATTTAATAAATCGCAAAATGTGTTGCGATTACCTAGTAGATAAACTTATTTTAAATACACCGAATATGTGAGTTTAATAGTCAAATCAGAGTTTTGATAAATCGTTTGATAGGTATCGATAATAACAATAACATGATAGATATTATAATGTAGACATGTAGTAAGTAGTAACTAGTAAAGTATTATGACATATTATGTTATGCGAGTTATAATACTTCTTATACCTATGTAACAAAAGTAAATGAATAATTAATAATTTATATTTTATACTTATCTTTTACAAAGTATAAAATTAAATTTGATGATTATTTTTACCACAGTTTGAAATTAATTTGTTGATCTTTTAACAATTTTTTTTTGCATATGAATAAAAGAGTTATGATGAACATTATTGTACATTTTAAACTTAACAAATATTTTCAATAGCCATTCCTGGAATGAATGCATTTAATGTTATTAATATTTTTTAAATACATTTTGCAGCTGTAAAATGTTCTTGTACATTTATTAATATTGTTAATAAAGTAATACAATTAATAGTAATTATTCGAAAGCGCTGAGCATCTTTGTATAATTCATTAATCTACTTTCTACGCTATTAATTATTAAACTATATAATAGTTATTATGATGGCCGAAAGCGCGACGAGGAATTGACATTTTAACGAAAATACCTAATTTATATTACATCGTTATTACTAGTGTGAATAGATTTTTACGGTTATATGACGTTGCCGAGCACAGAAAATCGTTGAATATAGGTGCAATATTTTTGTTTATATAAACGAGCTGATATGATGTGCTCGCCCTCTTACTCTAGCTACAATATAGAGATGTTGCGGTTTTTTCATTCAATGATTTACCATTGAAATTCAATTTAACACATACATTTCAATGACTTACTCAATTACGAGTTACACTCGATACCTACTTTACAGCTGAGCGATTACTACTTCCCCAACTTTTTTTAAAATTGCATTATTGAAAAATATTTGGTTTTTTTGTTAATTCATTTTTTAGTTTTGTAGGTACTTAGAAAACCAAAGGATAATGCAATCTAGTCCATCTAGCTTATGCCAATGGCTAATTCTACCTATCCTAAAGTGTTCATATTATACATTTTATAACTGCTCCTCCTAAAAAGGTATTGAAGTCAAATTTTTCTCAAAGCTTGAACGTTTGCTGGTCATGGTTGTCGATAAACGATAGTTTCATTTTCCAAACTCTTTAATAGAAATGTATCTTTTCCACAAAGTGTCAGCGTAGGTGCAACGAGTAACATATGTTACGAGTTCCAATACTCAGTGGTGTATGAATCGTAAACGTCAACTCGAATATTTCCTGAAAACGTTTAGTTTTTTCGACCGGAAATGCACTAGCATTTCATGACACTATCACTTATACATAATATATAATAGTTACGAAATTATTATTAGAAATACGTGAATCGCTATTAATTTGTTTGTCGTCGTGTATACGTAGTCCTTGAACCCGTGGTGCACAGCTACAACTGAACAGGTAAATCGCAACATCAATATAGGTCAAATAATATTATTATAGAGATACGTCCCGGTGACGACGCAACGCATATCATAACGAGAAAACCCATCGTCGTTACCGTTTACACATCTTTTGAGCCCGGCCTTAACGAACTTAACATTTCGGAAACACGTCGTTTGATTTTTTTTCCCTTGGTCGGTCCGGATCATCCCGAGTCACATCTGTACAGCTGTACAACGAATTAAGGAGTATAATATTATGATGTGTATTATAATAAAATGTGTTATTATTCAAACGAAAGTTTGTAGTAGGGCGAGCAAGCCGACACGGTCGATGTTGCCATGTTGGAACCACTTTGATATACACATAGATATCACCAGCTGTCCAAGTCGATCGTAAAACTACGAACCTACACGTAGAAAATAATATTGTATATTCATTAAACAGTTGTATACGCATAGCAATAGAGACTAGAGTAGGTATTAGACATTTAAAATTTAAAAAAAAATGTATATTATGCTTAACAATTAAAATATAATATATGATATATAACATGTTTATTCTTGCAGTCTACACTCCGTGCTCTTTGAACACGTTGGCGGCGATCACTATCTTCTGGATCTCGGACGTGCCCTCGTAAATCTCCGTTATCCTGGCGTCACGGTAATACCTCTCTGCCGGCATGTCCGACACGTAACCCATGCCACCCAACACCTGTATGCACTGGTGCGCGTTGAACGTGGCAGCTTCAGACGCCGCCAACTTGGCCATGGCGGCTTCCTGAAAATCGGAATTTTATTTTATTTTCTGTTGATTTTCGTGACCGAATATTATACAAATATAATATTATAATATTACTTTCGTGTGCGACGTGTTCGAGTCTTTCAGATAAGCCGCTCGCCACGTCAAAAGCCTGGCGCTCTCCACTCTCAACGCCATATCCGCGATTTTGTTCTGATGAATAAAAAAATATATAGGTATACTCGGTATTTTACCGCCTTTTAGCGTTCTGACCACAGAGATCACAAAGTTCTATATATTATATATATATATATATTATATACGCTGCGCACATAGGTACCTACCTGTATCGATTGCAATTTGGCGATCGGCGCTCCGAACGAGATTCTTTTGGACGCGTAATCGACGGCTAATTCCAATGACGCTTGGGCGATACCACAAGCTTGGGCGGCAATCCCTATGCGGCCCGCATCTAAAACCGATTAAAACCATAAGAATTGGTAGCATCGAATATATTTATATAGCTATAACTATTAGGTATTACTAGCCAATAGCCACCATTTATTATTTTAAAAGTTTATATTTTACACCAACTCAAATTCTACAAGGTATTTTGACCTAAAACTAACCTAAAGTTATCATCGCGTAATTGAAACCCTTTCCAAGCTCGCCTAAGACATTTTCTTCGGGTACGGAGCAGTCTTCGAATACTAAACTGCACGTCGACGATCCTCTTATGCCCAGCTTGTTTTCCTTTTTGCCCACGAAAAACCCTGGAACAATATATAAATAGGTTACATGTATTGTACAGAGTGTTGAGTATAATTATAGAGACTAATGGTTCTCAACCTGGGGGGTGCGCCCCCTTAGGGAGAAGTGAGCATTTTAAAAAAAAACACAAAAACAGGACAACGTTATTTTTGATTATTTTAATTTTCAATTTTGTAGTGGAGAGGGAGGCTTGACCTCATACAAAGACACAAAGTATGAAAGGGGGCATGGGCCTCAAAGGGGTGAGAAGCCATGGTATAGAGTATAGACCATACATTTACAAAAAATAACTATACAAACTAATTTGAATAGCTAAATCAGTAAACAATAATAAAATCTATATAATATATATAGTTGTATGCGGCCGCACGACCAGCCATCACGTTTTGACCGCTTCTGTGTATCTATACGTTTCAGAGATATTTTGTTTTACAGATATATAACAATAACAAAATACAAAATACTACAATAACGCATACACTACTCCTAGTCACATACCTACATACTATTTTATTGTCATTATCATATAATTATAATAATTTATTATTACCTGGAAAATCTTTTTTCAACAAAAAGCAACTGATCCCTTTGTGTTTTTTTGATTTATCAGTGGATGCGAATAGGACTAACCCTTTTGATTCAAAACCATTAGTTGTCCACGATTTTGTTCCGTTTATTATGTAGTTGGAACCATTTTTCGTAGCCTTTGTCGACACAGCACTAGCGTCACTTCCAAGCCCTTTAATATTTTAATGAAATATTTATTTTTCAAAAATATTTTGTAATGACTTCAATGATGCAAAAAAAAATGTCCAAAAACGTTCAATTTCCGAGAAAAATAAGTGTTTATTTCAATTAAAGAATCCCCTGGTATGTATATGTTACCTAAATATGTATATTTAATTTTCCTTTGTATCTATAATCAGCTATTATGGCCTATGGCAGGGGTCGCCAACCAGTCGATCGCCATCGACTGGTCGATTTTTTTAGGAATATAAGTCCATCGTTATAAAAATTAATTTTACCATTATCGATCGATCGCGTAATAAATAATCGGATAATGTGGATTGCTATATTGTATTCTATGAATTTACCATTGTCGGTCAATCGTAATAGTCATTTATTCTATAGAGCTTAGACCTTTTTTTTTTTTTGCTCATAAAACAAATTTTTACCTAAATTCTCCTGGATGTCGATCACCTGGGATTAAAAATTTCAAATGTAGCTCACTTGTTTGAAAAGGTTGGCGACCCCTGGCCTATGGGATTGTACGTACCTGGCTCGCTCAAAGAAAATGAACCTATTTGCTTCCCATCCGTAAACGGCCGTAGGAATTCTTCTTTCTGTTTATCGTTACCGAAATTATTTACGGCATTGACGTAAATGTTTTGCACGGCCATTATAGTACCAGCCGAAGCACAGCATCTAGAAATACAAAAAGAAAACGTCAGATTTAGACGGTTTGCCGGTATCACATCATATAGTTATTAATTATACACGTAAAATTTATTATTTTTCAACTGTCATTAAAATTTTATTTTTACCTAGAAATCTGTTCCGTGGCTATAGCATAAGATAAATAATCAAGACCCGTCCCTCCGACATTTTCGGGAATACAAACAGCCATAAGGCCTAATTCGCCCATTTCTTCAATCTATATTAAGAACGCAAACATTTCTTGTCCAATAAATCATTACTCATAATAAAGCACTTCTTTTTTTTTTTTACATAAACACAATGACTTTAAATTATAAATTGATTATTATTATATTATTATGTGCTGATGCAAGTCAGATAATTAAACCAAAATAAAATAATGTAAGTACCTAAACCTTACTATATTATATTAATCAGATTTAAAAAAAAAATCTGATTCGCCTTATATTTTTATTACAATAATAATATTAATTATATAATATTTTATTTTGTTTTATATTATAATAAATTTCGTATTTCCAAGTACCTGTTTTTTAGGGTACAATTTTTCACTATCAGTTTTTGCAGCTATAGGTTTAAGTTCTCCTTCAGCAAAATCTCTGCATGTCTTGTACAACAATTGATGTGTTTCTGACAGTGACGCTAATGATGCTATCCCTTTTCCTTCCTGGTTTTTGGAAATGCATTTCAATATGGAACTAGGACACAATTTATTACTTATTCCTAAAAAAACAGAACTTATTAGTTATTAAACAGAATAAAAGTCATAATGTATGCTGCACAGTATATTATTTAATATTGTGTAAATAATAATAAATCACCATAACATATACATATATTATATACATAGGTATATATTATGAAAGGCATTTACAATTTCGGATTGGTTAAGTTAGACTATCTAGAAGTAATAAATACTGCGAGAAATATTATTATGAAATTAAGTAGGTAGGTACTTTATATTATATTATATTATATTATATTATAGTTAAAAAACTTTTAAAGTTTGAAAATTGAAATACATTTTCCGATATACGCTTATACTAATTAAGTAGGTACCATTGATTAAATATCCTGTATACTGTATATTTAATCAATGTAGGTACTATAAAATATTAACAATACATATTCTACTATTGTCAACAATATTGGAACGTTTAAAAAGACTTTATCTAAAATGCTTAATACAATAAATAATCTTGTCCACGTTTGAGATTTCGATATGGTTAATGGTTAATGAAATCATAAATTCATTTAACAATATAATATTATAGACTGCAGTCGAATACTCGAATATAAATCCATAAAGATCACAACTTTTTTTAAAGTTAAAAAAACCTACTAAAAAAAATATCAATGTTCAATCCAAATAAATATTTCTAAAAGTGTATAGGCAATAAAATATATTGATTGTATTATTTGTTGACATACCTACTCATTTAAAATAATGTTAATTAAATCTCCCTATATTGTATCTACGACCTACTCTTATACAATGTTTAACAATGGTTCAACTTTCAGCGTGCAGTGTTAAGTATTCTGAAATCGATAGAAGCACATACTGCACACACAAGAGAAGAATAAAAAAGTAAGTAAGTTTAAATAATGGATTTAATTGCCACCGCCCATCGATAATAATATATATATAATATGATTATGGCATATACAGGGTGTAACAGGTCTATTTGACTAATGCAATAACTTTTTTTCTATTCAATATTTTTAAGTTTTTTTTTTTGTAATGATTTGTAGAGCTCTGCGCTATAATTTGTATATCTTATATTTTATTTTATTTTTTTACAACAAAAATAAATAATTTAAATTTTGTATTTAATATTTTTCTAATAATCCAAGATAGCTATTTCATAAATAAGTATTTAAAAACCATTTTGGCGTTTTAAACTTTTGATTTGGTTAAGTCGTTAATTTTTAAACAATTTTCAAAGTGTGTTAAAATTCAAATTTATTTCTTGCTAATCACTATTACTGCTGTAGTCGATTTTCAATTGTTTTTTTCCATGAAACAATAAATTTGTTATCATTAAAAGGTAGGTCATTAGCATAGACCTTCTACTAAGGTATAAGGTATAAGGTCTATGGTCATTAGCAGGGCTCGGGACTTAAAGCATTTGCTTATTTTTATGGATTGACTTAAAATGAAGCAGAGTGCTATAGAAGTGTATGTCATGTTACAACACGTTCGATTTTGAAATTTGAGAGTGCTTTTTTTTGCTTTTTCAAAAAAATGCTTATTTCAAGTTTTTCTGATAATTATTGCTTTTTTTACCAGTTTTTATACTTTTTTATGATTTTCTCCTGCAAAGTTGTTTTTGATTGAATTAAAATTAAAAATAATTCTTATCTTATCTACGTTGTCGCGTAGTCCGTCGCCGTCCGCGGCATCGTTGCAGGGTCAACAAAAATATTCCAACGCTCAAAATAGAATTGGATTTCGAGGAAACAAATTAATATAATTGAGTTCATGTTTATCAAATAAAATATTTTTTTAATTATTTTTTTTTTTAATATAAAGTTAAGATTTATTTTTTATTTTATTGTTTTTTTTTTTAATAAATATTTTTGCTTAAATTTAAGTTTTTTAAATGCTTATTTGAGTGCTTATAATGATGTTTTTAAGTGCTTTTTTAAACGCTTATTTTAATGATTTTAAGTGCTATAAGTCCCGAGCCCTGGT
Organism: Neotoxoptera formosana; assembly: GCA_022818045.1. Classification (NCBI taxonomy): domain Eukaryota; kingdom Metazoa; phylum Arthropoda; class Insecta; order Hemiptera; family Aphididae; genus Neotoxoptera; species Neotoxoptera formosana. The sequence goes on along the minus strand of CM040632.1, from coordinate 63,245,847 downwards.
CATTAGTCATTACCACGGACAGTGGCGGATTTAAGGGTTAATAAAACAATAGTAAATAATATTCCAGCTTGCAATATACAATTTTTTTTTTGATCAAAATTTAAAAAAATCAAATATATAATTTAGGTGGGCCTCAGTACACAATTAAGGAGGGGGCCTCGTCGGTATTTGCCGACTAAACGACCCTTAAATCCGTCACTGACCACGGATAAAAATAACAGGATTCTCAACGACTCTTATCAGACGTTCAAACTTTAGTTCTAGAAGCATACCACTACGAGCGCTAGTAGTCCAGGAAAATTTAAGATACCACGTTATTCAGTTTTATGAGGCATTGGCCATATAACAGAACGACACTAGAAAGATATCAATTCATTATCCGCCAAAATTCAAATGGTATATTAAAAATTATTTTTACATCAATGATCAATATTACATTCATAATAAATAAGAATCAATGATAATAATTGTCCAAAACTTTGTCACTCATATTATTATGGTTGCATCACTGATTATACAGTTGTCATATAATTATAACATTATATAAATTTAGTTTGTTCATATTTGAATAAGTATATTTATATTATATTATACATTTATACTAATAAAAAAACAATTGTAAAATATTTATTTGACACAAATAAAATTATTGATAATATTTATTATTTAATTTATTTATATATTGTAATATTATGTATTCATCACCATTGGTTTAATACTGTCACACTAAAATTTTAACTCTAACCAGAAGTAGCTTGTATAGTACTTTAAATTGAGTGTCATTAACACTGTTTGATGAAATCGGTGTAAAAGCATCTATAAATATAATTAGTTCATGTAACCTTATTAACCAAATCAGCTAAATATCTTAAATTATTTAATTTACTGAACACTTAACTTTCTCCATTCTCCTCTATTTTAACTGTTTTATCCTTAACGTTCAATTATGTCACATAGTCATAAATGTTGTAAACGAGGATGTGATCCTAATACAGCTATTAGGTCAATGTGATGGTCTGAATTAGACTGAATTAGAATTACACAATAGTCAGTTGTCGGATGATATTAGAAAACTGAAGGATATTCAGGTAACTAAAAATATTTATAATAAAATCATGATAAATAAATAAATTATACTTCATTATACTTGTATATTTTAAAACAAAATTATAGGGAAATCAAAAAAAAGAATACACAACTAATTTAAGAGCTTTTCAAGTTCTGGCGAAGGAAGAGCCAAAAAAGAAACTAGACACACAAAAAGAGCTGAATTTGTCAGCAGAAATATATATATCTTTAGAAAAAGATATAATGGCATTAATATGAAAAACAGTAATGTATCATATACACAATAAAAATGTACAAGGTCAAAACTGAACATATTTGTGGGAGGGAGGGGGGGGGGGTTAAAATTTTTTTTACAATACATGCACATCACAATTTTGAGAGTAAAAAACATTTTTTACTACTATAATACATAACACAGTAAATTTTCCTAATAATATTCATTTAATAAACTAAATTAAGCTAAAACAAATAAATAATAATCTAAATACCATATAAATAATTGGTATACCTAATTAATAAAATATACAATATAATCATGTCTGAATTTCAGGAACAAGTTGAACCCCAATACACTGCATTTTTAAATACAATTTACATTATTTAATTTTAGAAAACTTAATAAATAACAAATTATGAAAATATTTACAAATACAAAACTTAAAATTAAAATATTTACTAACAAAGAATTAATTATGAAGTTGTTTATAATTATATTATTATAGCAAGAACTTCAACTGGCAAAAAATGTGAATGAGAAGTTGATGACTGACATAAAAAATCATGGGTATAACAAAGAGATATATGACAAAAAAGTAAACATAACCCTATATTTCTTTACATAAATTATGATAAGTTATTTACATAAAATTATTCTTCTAGTGTGAATCATGGTGGTGTGCTAAGCATTCAGACTTAGCCACCATTCATAAAAAACAGAATTAAAGTAAAATGTTGAGTTATTTTTTAATTGTTACCTACATATCTCCAATCTAAGTAAAAAACTTACTTTCAGCTATTTACTTATTGTCATTCAATAACATTCTCTGCTATACATGTATGTATAAGGTTCTTTCACTAGCTGAAGAAAAAAAAAATAACCGACACCTAATAATATAAGTTAACAATTTGTTGGCTAAATGTTCAAAACAAATAAAAGTATAATTATAAAACAATACACTCTTAAGTGTTTCAAACAATTTAACCATCAGAAGGATATTAAATGTCACATATTATGTCATGTAGAAAATTATTTATTTTATCTGTTATTAACGTGAACTCTGGCAATATGTAAATCTTAAAAGGGATTTCAATTAAGCTTTGTATTAATTTTCTAATACAAGGAGATCTGCAATAAAACAACAATTAAGTGTTGCAACTATATTTTTTCTAGTAAAAATAAAAATAGATATAATAAATTACAACTTACATTTTAAATAAAAATGTTAGCTATATTTTTAATTTATAGTATGAAAATGTTTTTTTATGTTTTATTTATTAATGAATAACAAACTAAGGAAAATTAGTATGTATTTTATCTTTTATTCTGAAATTCTCAAAGGTTGAAGACCCTAGTCTTAAAAAGTACATGACAAGTTGACATTAAATACCTATTCGAACAATTTCAAATCATTAACTTAATTATTTCATGGGTTATTTTTTATTCTTAGTAATTATGTAAACATACTAACACACTATGAAATATTCAGAAAAATACTAAAGAAATTGGTTAGTACTGTGTTTATTAATAACATTTATCTACACACTTTCAAGCCAATCAAAACTATTTCAGAATGCCCTTATTAGTTATTTTTCTGTTAAGTTAGTTGTTATAGGCAGTGGTTGACTTGAGGGGGGGGACTGAGTACCTCAACTAATTTTTATGATACTCAAGCATACCCCTAGTATTTATTAAATTCTTATATCAATATTTTTTTTTTTTTTTCATAAACAGAGAACTATAAATATGGTTAATATTGAATACATAAAGTTCCTGATGAACTAAATCACTACATTTAAAACACTAATATTAGATATCTACTCATCTACTTACAGCTAAGATTATTTTTTATGATCTACAATTTAACCATTTACATTATTTTTTTAAATACAATGAAACATTTGATTTATGTTGTTTTATACTTAAGATGAACTGGTTACAATTGGACTTCTGGTGGTTTTATGTATAGGTACATACAACTAGTTACAATAGTAACTATAGTAAGTATACAAATGTAGTATTAAAACAGCAAGGTACTCTAAACATTAATTATATAACTAACTGCATGTGATTGAAAATGAAATTGTTTGAACTCTCACCAAATATGTACAATTTTAATGTTGACATACACCTAGATTATTTTCATTAACAGTGAGAATATTAATATTAATATTATAATGGTTAGATTGAAGTATAAATTAATTTAATACAAATGATACTCACATTTTAACAAAAATGTTATTTTGCTATTCAAATTAAATTAAAATCTTCAATTGTAGTAGGTACTGTGTGTAGGTAAACTACATAATAATGAATTTTGAATATTTTTCTTGATAAGTAATTTGAAGTGTTGAGAATTTAAAATTGTATTATATGTATGTTTAATTTTTGATTTTTTTGTATCTAGTTACCAAAAGTTTATAAAGATATTAAAATAAAAAAATTTTAACTTGCAAACTAATGATAATAATATGTACCTGTGTTCAAAGGCATTTCCAAAAATATTTTCAACGAATTATGTTCAATCTGATAATACCATGGTATTACTAGGTATTTCTCATCAATTTAATATAATAGAATTGTCTTAAAATATGAGAAGACAAGTCTTAAGGTTTTTAGTGATTACGGCAAAATGTGTTTGATCCAAAAAATAATATTAAAACTTTAAATTTAAAAAGGACTTAAAGAATAACTATAATTAATATTCAAACCACATGTCATTTGTTTCATAATTCAAAATCAAAATGTTCTAAATTTGTTTAAACGTATTTAAATGATTGAACAATAAAATATTGATGAATGATGATGATTTAAAATAAGTAATAGTAGGTACATGATGTTATAAATTATAATCATATTATGTTAAATTATGATGAAATACGTAATTAGTATGTGTATGTATTTAATATTGATTATCTACCTTTTAATGATAACAAATTTATTGTTTCTTGGAAAAAAACAATTGAAAATCGACTACAGCAGTAATAGTGATTAGCAAGAAATAAATTTGAATTTTAACACACTTTGAAAATTGTTTAAAAATTAACGACTTAACCAAATTAAAAGTTTTAAACGCCAAAATGGTTTTTAAATACTTGTTTATGAAATAGCTATCTTGGATTATTAGAAAAATATTAAATACAAAACTTAAATTATTTATTTTTGTTGTCAAAAAATAAAATAAAATATAAGATATACAAATTATAGCGCAGAGCTCTACAAATCATTACAAAAAAAAAAAAACTTAAAAATATTGAATAGAAAAAAAGTTATTGCATTAGTCAAATAGACCTGTTACACCCTGTATAATATATTCTAAAGATATATACACATATTACACATAGGTAATAGTGTATCAGCTGCGTGTCACTGCTTTTTTATTCCGTAAAGATGAATACGTATTGGATACAAGTATACAACCACGACGTGGACTTTATATACGTATACTATATTACTATTTGTATATACAGCATACATCGTACTCATTGCTGCGCTCGTGGTTTAGCACGTCACCTAGTTACCTTAAAATTTCGTTTTTTCGATAACACGCGATCCCGGCGAGCCGTTTGTAGTGTACCTATGATACAACGTTTATTCGCTTATTCCACTCGATAGCCTTAAATTAGTCGGTCGTAGGTATATTACAATTTGTAGAAATGGACAACGACATAAATGGAGAAGTCGAAGACAACGGAAGCGATCTTCTTGCCGAAGAATTGGCCAAACTCCAACGACAGTATATGCTCATGGAGAGCAACAAAAAAGCATATACCGAAGAAATGGGTAGTCATATGGCCAAACAGAAGTAAGTCTGATAAATACGTTGAATCAAAAATGTGTAGTTATAGATAGGCACTTTATATACATATAATATCATATATTATTTTACGTTACCTATATAATACATATAATATATTGATATATATTGTATAATTCAGATATTATATTATACAACATTTTTTTTAATGACTATATAGTAAATGGATTTTATGCGAAGTTGTAAAAATATTGAGTTCAATTTATTTCAATAGATTGCCTATAATTGCCTCCGTATTTCAGTATTTGACATATTTATTTTGTAAGTATACTTCATAACACACCCGTCGCCCGCGTGAATTGATGTAAAATTATTAAACGATTGTTTGGCGTTAAATATTATTAATAAAACAAATGCAATTTGTAAGATTTTCTCATATGTCCTTAATACAATAATACATACAGATTTTATACAGCTTATATAACAATGATTTATTATCTTTTACTAAATAATGTAATAAAATATATAAAATGAGTAAGCTTTACACATTGCTTGCACAATTTAGGCGTACCGTGTAAACATTAGGTATACACTACAAACTGTAAGTTAAACGTTTCAGAAAAATTATCAGCAGCTTAGAACAAGAAAAGGTAAATCTTGTAGAGCACATGAATATGGCTAAAAACAAACGCAAGGAAACCAACGATTTGCGTTTGAAAGAATGCTTGGTCGAAAAATGGAACGAATACCTGTGCATTAACGATGAACTGACGGACCAAAAAAAGTGCCATGACGACATCGAAAAGGAAATATTAAAAATACAAAACGAACTCGACCTAATATTTAGACAGAGAGAACCATCGGCGGGAAAATCGAAAAACAAAGTCGAATGCGATCTACAAAGACACGAAGAACTACTTGAGAACAAATTGCACGTGGTAAGTCTTGCGTATATCTATATAGGTAAGCAGCTATATAATTAGTCATTACCTATATAATAAAATAAAGCTTACGTACACGAAACGCCATCGATTGTGCGGAAAAACAAATTTCAGAAAACCGTCAAGTTCAATAAGGTTTTGACGGAGAACGCCCGTTTGAGAAACGAAATCGACAATTTGCTCGTGCAGCGGTCGCAGTTCAACGAAGCGTACAAGGCTCTTACGGCGCGTTTAGACGACAGCAAACAGATAATGATGGACCTAATAGAACAGGCCACGACGGCGTACGAACAGAGGTAATAAATAATAATATAGATTGGCGTTATATTATAATATAGTTAGCTAATACAACACTAGTACTATAATAATGTGTCGTTGTGTGTTTTTCAGGGAAGACGCTCAAAACCGGTTGATCAACATGAGTGACGAAGACAAACAACAGATCGCTCTGCACAAAGCCGAAGTCAAGGAGCTGCAGAGGCAATACGACCGTGATTTAAAACTTCAAGATTTCTTGTCTATCAAAGGTACTATGACTTACTCGCCATAGGCGCAAATATAGTTAAAAATCTGGGGGAGGCTAAAAATATCAGTGTTCACCAATTGAAATAATTTATTATACTTACGAGGTTAAGTTAGGAAATAACTTGGAGGGCTACTTCAGGATTTTTAGGGGGGCTAAGTCCCTCATCCAATTTACACCTATGTTACGCTCGGACACGTTTTAATAAATAATATTAAATGCATACCTATATTATTTGAATTTATAAAATTATAAACTAGTGAGAAAGTAATCATCAGGATGTCCACCAATTGTAAAATTCAATCGGGAAGAATCTCGGAAAAGCAGATTTATAACGTATTCACCAAACAGTCAGTTTTATTTTTGTTTACCACATAATTATAATAGTTTATATTCTTTCAAGTAGCTAAATTGTGAATAAAGTTAGTTAGAATATCTAATATATATATTCGCGAGGTCGGTTGGTAAATAATATGAATTTTATGTCCAAATATCCGAGTAGGTACCTGCTCTCCATAGTTCTTTTTTCAAAGTATAGATGTCTATGATTTAATTTTGGAGATATGCGCCCTATTATAAATAGTGTAAATAATGAAGATGACCATGATAAAGGTATCATTTAAAACATCGATTTGTTATATTATTTTTCTGATATTGTAAATTACACAATATTGATATCGTATAAAAAATAGACTTGGTTTAACCATTAAAAATTAACATGTTTCATAATTTCTTATACAGGTTTTAATGGTTTTTTATATATTAATTTCATTAATCTACTTGGTGAAGCTGAAAGTATTTTGGATTTAATTAATTTTATCTTGGTCAGTATATGTATCATAATTGTTGGTCCATGGCTGGGTACGCTGGATTAATTTCGAATAGCTCTAATTCAATTTTTTACTAAATCATAATCGTGCGTTCATCAGATAAAAATTTTACTCACAATATCCAGGATCCAACAGTCAATTTCGATAAAATAGAATACGATGATGTATCGAATAATTCTAAAATTATATCGGTAGCAAATATATTTGATACTTAATTGACGTTGGCCGAGTCACTAGTAAAAATAAGTAGTAAAAATCAAAAGCAATAAATTCTTCGGTCGAGTACTATAATTACTTTTTTTTTGTAAATCAGGTCAACACCGAGTGCTTATGGATTTTGAACGTAAAGAAGAAGAAAAGAAACAAAACGAATTGGGCAACCGAAAGGAACAAGCGGAGAAGTGGATAGATTTGATGGGGTGGCTGCAGATGTACGTGGGCGAGAGCAACATCGATAGGATCGTGGATTTGTTCGTCCGACAGGAAGAGGAGAATTTCGCGTTGTTTACGTATATCAACGAGCTAAACAGCGAGGTATGCATTTTACATACATAGGTAACTATAAATTATTGATATGCCCTCTTTCAGATGTTCGGTCGTGAGTAAGTTATTTTTTAATATATATTGGAAAATTGTTTAACGTTGTAGGCTCGACACCGATTAGATATACGATTATATATATATACTATGAATGAAAAACCAAAAAAAAAAAACGATAAATAAACTCTTATCATAATAATATATTAATTTATGATAGTAAATAATCATATAAATGTGACGTATGAAATATGCGTCATTTATGTGCATATACGTTAATATATATATATATCTAAACCATCAGTCACTTCGAAATGGGAAATTAGAGTCTGATTATTAAGGCGTTAATAATTAAAATGTTTATTTTAGATACTTTTAAGTAGGTGCATATTATGTAATACTTGTTTATGGTAAAATATACTTAATATGTATAACCTATACATATATACGTATAGTGTTCTATTCTAAAAATGGCTTGTACACTATCCGTTTCAGGTGGACGACTTGCAGAAAGAAGTTGTGGTGCTGAAGGACCGAGTGCAAGAGCAGCGGGCCATTAACGAGTCGAGAGCGTCAAAACAAGAGGAAAATATGAACGGACTAAGGGCGCACTTACAGCAGCTCGTCGACGACGCGGACCAAGAAGACGGCCGGATACAAACCGTACACACCGAGTTGACTGAGCTTTTGGATTCCGTCGAGAAACTCTTTCTGTCCGTTCACTGCGACCTTTCTCCGATGTACAAGATACTCGGTAAGACTCGTAAGAGGTTGGCTGTAGGTACTGCAATAACATATAACGCTTATACACGTGCACACTGCACACGTTTGGATGTCAAGCGAATGTTTCTAGTGCAGTGTCCCATAAAATGGGCATCGGCCATATGGCGTTTTGGGTTTTGATTTACGTTAGTATGGCTGGTATTGCTGACCTTGGAATTTGAAAACCTTTATTTTTTGTTTAAAAATATGAGCACATTCCCCTCCCTACCGAGTTATATGTATGTAGGCTAGAAATTATTCTTGGAATTCAATCATCACAAAACGGACAATCCAACGTAGAATTTGGAAGACAATATTTTGATTTATTCTGACCTGACCTATAGTGAAAATTCTAGCTGTGCCTATATGAGTTTGACTATTTAGCTCAGGGTGGTCCAACCTTTTGTAGTTGGCGGGCCAATTTACACTTTCATAAAAACACCGGGGGCCGCCAGAAGAAAAAAATTATATTATTACCTATTTATATTTTAATTTATATAATGCACAAATTATTAATTATTATTATTATTATTATTATCATATAATGTTTTCGTGTTTAAAATTATCAAAAAATTACTAAAAAAAATAAATTAGGCTAGTCTTATTGCAATAAAAAAAAAAATAAAAAAAAAACTATTAATGTAATGATTGTCATTGTTTTTCAGTAGCCAATTTATCAATTTCAATTGAACACCTTGTGGTGGCTAATCTGATGCACGAATAAGATCGTATAAATTGTATACCTTCTTATTGCGATTTTGTTATAATATTATTGTGATTTAAAATTTAAATTTAAAATTGTTGAAGGAGCCAAAAAAAAGCTTTGTGGGCCGCGGGTTGGACCACCCTGATTTAGATTATGAGGTGATTGCAAACTGATCAGCGTTCAGATCATTAAGAAATCACACACGAAAATCACTAAGAAACCTCTCTATAGTTAGGTTAGGTTAGGTGAGATCATAAAAACATAGTGTTAACTTTTTAGCTACTCTTATAGGTACAATTATTCGCAAACAGATGACGATTTAAACATAAAATTATATTATATAGGTACCTACTATTTGTTAGATAATAGATTGGTAGGTCGTAGGTATACATAAATGGCAGACCGATACGTACATGCAACTCTGAATCTTTATAATTAGGGCTTTTGTGTTTAAAAGAATAAAAATACGCCAGCCACCTAGTAATATTCAATACAAAGGGTTTAATTAATACAAAAAAAAACTCTAGTACTCACTAGTTGCAGAAAACATGACTACGCCGTATAGTCCTATAGTTCGGTAGTTTCACGGGAATATAATATAATATTCGGTATATTTAAGCGCACTTGAACAGTCACGCGGCAGTTCGGTTAAGATACAAACTGACACTGAGACACATACAAATAATGAAGGTCAATCTCGCCTTTAATTATGCGTATATATTATATTATATTACAGACACCTATTATTCATGTGTATAAACCGATTAGAGTAGATCCATGGTAATTGGCTGTATTTATAATTGGCTACCTACTATATAATATTAAACTATTATACCTGCAGGTATAAAATATACGGGGGGGGGGGTACACCGTACTTGATGTGTTCACGATTGATTATGATTACCATACAGGTATTACTTTATCACCACAGAATCACGGAATAAACTGGTACGATACCCATACCTGAGACCCCGGCCATACCCAACATAATATTATGTATATATTATAGCCATATATAGGTACAATGTTCTTTTATATGATCTAAGATATAGGTGTACGCACAGGCCACTGAGCAACGTATATTCGTCCAGTCGTCAATGCATATTGCGTGCAGTAATATATAAACCGTTCGTAAACGTTCATAGAAACCTCGTAGGTAACTTATTAAGAAAAAAACTATACGAAAAATATTATTTATCGTAATGGCTAGGAATTCGACTAGATAACGGTGTCGACTTTGAGCTGACAAATTAATATTGTTCACGAAAGCGCGTTTTTAATGCAACAATAGTAGGTATATCATAAAAGTATAATATTTATTGCACACAAATATATTTTTTTTTTTATTAAGAAAAACAATCCAAGGTTTCTGTGGCCATTGAACGAAATATATTATTATTATTATTACTAATACTGTTGTATGCGTAAAGTCTACAACTACCAATAATAACTACGACAAAAACCGATAATATTATGAGAGGAATAGCGCTCCTGAGTTCCAATTATTTAAACATTAAACTACGTATTATACGAGTGGTTTCGACAATTATCCAGACATAATGCAAATGGTTTTGTTTTTTTTATGAATATTTTTTTTTAAAGTACAACTCGTCTACGCTGTTTTACACGTTTATTATAACATAATATAGTGAATAAAATGAGTTGTGACTAATGACCCAAGTGTTTACAATACACGAAAACATGATAAAGAAAGAGGATGCGAGTAATGAGTTTGTGCTTTAATAATAATTAGTTTATATCTAAATAGTATAAATTATATACGTAGGTACACCTATTATATATTATACCTATACCATAGTCGTATATTTGAATGACCTACTGAAACTTGCACCCATTATATTATTTCGCACACGATCAGTTGTTGTTTTTTACGACCGGCTCATATTGAATGTTTATTGTTTCGGTAATCAGTTAATGATTATATTATCACATTTTTAGACATTAAATAATAATATGCATGATGGTTATTGAATACTACAGCACAGGTAACGCTAAAAAATATCGAAATTATAAATTTTATTTTTTAAAAACGACCATTCCTAGTATTCTATAGGTTACCATAGAATTTTAAATGCTGTAAATACAACGTTTTTATAGTTTTTACATCACGTAAGAGTTGATCTATAAGTGATTTTTTCCGCAGCTATTAAACGTTTAATATCAAGCCACTAATAATAATTAGACTAGCAGGTAGGTTAGGTACATCATACATACACAGCATGTTAGCAAATAAACAATAATTTGAATAAATGAGTGCTAGACTGCTTGAGCTGACGACATGGCGACATGCGTGTTAAGTACCTATACCTGTTTACTTATATTTTATAACTATAACTATATACTTATATCATAAAAAGCATTTGTGTTAACATTTTAAAAACACGCATTCCATGAGTAGTTTGCATTCTGTTTAAGGGTTTGCCTATTGACATAACTTTAACAAGTGGTATATAAGGTTGGTATACAGAATAAAAAAATCACTACGATTAAGTATTACAATCGGTCTTGAAATATATCTATAATTTATTTGAAGATTTGTGTACTATCTCCAATTATTTGAAAATAAATACGAATAATTTATTAAATATTTCAAGTAAACATATTATATGCTTTATATATATATTATTGGTGATAATATAATGTGACATGTGTGTTAAATTTTTCAGTATAAACTTACGTGTTATACTAATTTTAATTATTCAAGAATCAAGAGCCATGACTATACATCTAGTTCGAGTTAATGTTGGCATGTTTGAAATTAATAACGTGTACACAAAATGCATAATATTTATTAGGTACATATTATCTAGTACACGTAGTTTAATGCATGTTAAGTATAATATTGTTCAACTGTTCAACATTTAAATTGTAAAAATGGGAGTTATTTGAAAGGCAACATCAGTACTTATAATATTTTGTTACTAGAAATGAAAATCTCAATTTTATTATTTTTATTTTTGAAATAATATTGGTTTTCCTAAGTATACTTAATATAGATAGCTTATCAGCAAAGTCGGTGTCTCATCTGCCATACACTAGTGTTGAGTAGCAATGTAGATATAAGATAGACATTATAATATTTTGTTATAAATAATTATATTATATTTAATATTTTAACAAAAGACATTTTCAGAAGTATAAATTTGATTCTTACCTACATTATGAATAAATCTGGTCGACGATGTTTTTAAAACAAAAATAATACCTATTAACTGTTTATAATTTATTATTCTATATGTGCGCCAAATATATTTCAGGAGATGACATTCGAGCAAACGTGTATAACATGACTTTTTACGTTGATCTGATTGAAACAAAGGTGTCAGACGTTGTTAAAACCTTGAAAAATATGGAGCCGATGTAACACATTATAAGTTATAATATAAGCTATTATAACCAAATTCCCGAATTATCACATCGGAGGTAACCATTAATAATTACTGTAGAGTGTAGGTGTTTAAATTATTTAATAATAATCATTTTTCAAATAACAATAGATGAATAATATGAATAGACAATTAAATTGTAATATTGTTATTTGTTTGTATCTCGAATTAATTACCTGTTTGTATTATATTATGGTTATTTTAACATTTTCAATTATTAAAACGCATTTAAAAGATTACACTTAAAATTTCTTTTTGTAATTTTGTACATAGCATTTTATACATCTATAATTCTATAATTATTGTAATTTGTAATAAAACTATTATACATATATATAGATATCATGTAAACGATAATACATATAGTGACTATGTATAGTATTACTATAAAGTATAAGCTATTATTATAATATGTAGTTAACATTCAAACTATTTCTTTATACATATAGTTAGGACTTGGAAATATACTTTAGTCAAATAATATAGTAGATACTATCACTACTATATATGTTTTTTGTCTATAATATTGAATATTGTATCATCTGTAGCAAATAGTGTAAATGTAAAACGTTTTTCATATTATGTTGTATGTAAATTTAATCACCTCCGTAAAACAATAATAATTTAATATAAAATACATTTTTTGTACTAATAAGTGATAATAAAGGTTAAAGAGTAATAATTATTATTCTTCCTGCGTCTAACATTATGATATTATGTTCTATCCTATATTGGCTTTATTGTAAATTGTTAAGGTACCTATAATTATTTTAATATAAAACATACCTACCTATAATACTTTGATTTTATAAGGAGAGCACAGTGTAACGATTGTCGTTTTTAATGTACGATATTTTTATGAGATATTATGAAAATTGAATAATTTAATTACGCTACAATTTACAATACCTATATATAAAAAAAAATTGTTCAATCAATCCCGTATTATAGATAGTGCGGAAATTAACTATTTTTAAAAACGTGTAATTGCAGAACTTGTTCAGTTCCGTTTTCAAATAAAACTAATAATATGTACGCCGTGAGAAAAAAAACACGTATAGGTTTAAAATCGAAAACTGTACCTCCAAATGAATAAATAACAATAAAAAAAAAGTTAAACACGCTGTTTTCAACCATTCTTCTAGTTTCTACTATAGTCGCTAAACCAATATGTCATATTGTACTCATAACTCTATTGCAGCCTATTAAATAGTGGTATATAGGTAACGTTATTTGTACAATAATTATATCTACAACTTTTTAAAAGCACTTTCAAACAAACATTTTTTCTATTACCGTGAGCATAAGAAAAAAAACAAGAATCATGTTCATACTAACCAGTAGTCAATAATACTAAGAGTTATACCGAGTAATATGTTTTGGCAGAAAAGACACAAGTGTTACACAATAATAATAGTTCATACAAATTCACAAAAATTGCAGTGATCTAATACTGCCAAGTGGCAAGGGCGCTTCCCAGGATTTTTTTTTCTTGTGTACGATCTTTAAGTTACTTTTTTTTATGAAATAAACCATGTTATAATATACATTTTATTGTTTAAGCCTTTAAGGTGTTGTTTCACTAGTTAAACAATTGTAAACATTTATCACTTATTATCCATATTTTGTCCTTTGTATTTTACTTTGGATTTTAATCGTGTGTTTATATATTTATATTTTATTGTTTGTTAAATTATATAATTATGTATTAATACATTTATTAATACGTTTTTTAAAGGTTTATATACCTATTGGCAATTTAAGAAAAACGTTTCTATAGATTTTATATATATTTTTGGAGTATAGGTGGTGTTATAATAATGGTTTACACTTAAAAAGTTTAAAATCAATGAAATTGTGTTTGTATGTGAATATAAATAATATGAAGCATTTCTGTAAAATAGTTGTATACTTACCCTTTAATGTCATTAAATAATTTCTAATATGTTTAGTTTAATTTACGTTTATCTATTATTAATACTATAATTGTTGAGATGTAGCCTGTAAGTAGTTGTTTATATTGTTTGCGATAGTTGCATCAGCTAAGCTAACCAGCTGTTAACCATATCGTATAGAGTATATTTCATAACTATAATAATATTCATAATTTTCAGTATAATATGTATACAGTACCATCAGCATACCAAGCACAATATTATTTTCAGTTTCTCAAAATCTCCCTTTTGTTGGTTTTTTCTTTAATTTTTTCAGCCATGTTTAATACTTTGGTCAACTGTTGGTATTCCTCGGCAATAAACGCCAATTGAGTTTCTATGTCCAGTATTTTATGGGGAACAGATTTTTTTACACGCCGACACATTTGCTTATAGATATTCCACACAGATGCGGCTACCTGTAAATACAGACACTTGGGACGATATCAGTACAATTCGTAGGGATATAATGTATATCATATTTCAGAACACTTTTAAATATCCATAATACGCACCAAGTCACCCTCGATTTTCTTTTCTTTGGCCACGTTTTCGATCTTGCGATAAGCCAGGTCGGTTTTGATCATCTCGTCTTTCAGTTTTCCCAACGATTCGACGACTTCAGCCATTTCGACGGACACATGCTCAGCCTCTTCGCTCGTTTCCTGTACACAGTATTGTATTGTATTTTATATTAATTATTACCAATGTTCAATTTTTATACTTATATAAGAATTATAATAGTTACACCTTTGAACGTCTGAACACATCCGTCGTCAACCGTTTCAAATCCGCAGTCTTCTTTTCGTGTTTTTGCGCCAATTCCTTCCGTATGTTGGTCAAGTTTTCGTATCTCTTTATAACGTCATCTATGTTTTTAAACTCTTTTGACTCCTCCACTACTTTTTCGAGGAAATCCTAGAAAACAAAAAAAAAACTTAAGTTTAAGTACTCTCAATAAAGTTCTAGCGCTCTGCGTAGATGGGTCGCTCGAGGGCTGATGCTATTTTTACATTTAAACACAATTTTTGTGCACCCGCACAAATCATTAACGAAATACTCAAAGTTTATAAATACGTAAAAAACAATTTATATTTACTTCGAACGGCTTCAACTCATCTACGCTACGTTGCATGCCCTCGGCGGCGTCTTCGAGCTTTAATATTGACTGCTGCATCGGTACAGTTTGCTGCTCGTAGCGTTTCGTTTCTTCGTTATCCTCGTTTGTCTTCCTCGTAAGCATTTCGCATTTCGATTCGTTTTCCTACGTAGGCATAAATAACTTTACAACAGTATACGGCTATTATAATTGTGACCGTGAGTGGTTTTTTTTTAAATTTATTATTCATTAAATATTATACATATACTTATTAATTTATTATTTATTAAAAAATATACATACTTATTAATTTATTATTCATTAAATAATATACATACTTATTAACTTATTATTTATTAGGTAGTTATTATAGGTACTTATTATAACTAGCCACTAGGTACACATGAAATATAAAATTATTATTTAATATTAGCATATTATTTTATATTATAGGTACACACAATTTCGTTTCAGCTTACCGAAGAAAATTGTTCGTGTCTCGACTCTTCTTCTCGCAGTTCTTTAAGTTTCTGCTCCAGATCTTTCCACTTTTCCTTCATCTCTCGGTCAAACACTTTTTTTTCTTTGCGCTTGATTTCCAGGCGACTTTTTGCGGCGTCTCGCTCGCGAATAGCTATTATTAGTTCGTTGTCAAGCGACTTCGGTAAAGTTTCCCAGTCTGGAAATTTCCTATTATAATTCAACACACCATATTTTTACAGTCTTTATTAATTCATTAATAATTTTAAGTAAAATTAAATATAATTTATGGAATACATTTACTCGACACAACTAATAATTTCTACAAAAAAATTATGTATAACGTGCACGCCTCATGAAATAGGTACGGATTTCGATTTTTTTTGTTGTGAAAGAAGAAAACTTAATACAGTCCACCATACAGGTCACATAATACCCAGATTTTAAAAACTCTATTTTCAGTAGTTATAATATACTTGTATACCTAAGTATTAGTAGTTGTAACTTTTGTGGACTAACTTGATAAAATTGTTCGATTCGGCTTTAACTTGCATGTACGTGTTGACCGCTTTAACGCAGTCGACTTCGATGTTTATCATCCTATTTGGCTTGGTTTTAGGATCTTGCATTTTAAATACCCGTTGTTTTTAACACAATTAAAAAAATCTGTGAATTGATTTGATTAAATGTTGATCAAAGTTTAAATATAATTCTCGGAAGTCAATAATTTAAGTTTGAATTAGTTATTATATTGTGTCTACTTCGCAATCACGGTATATTTTCAGAGCATTTTATTGCAGGCTAGAAAAAGTTGTCTCCTAGCAACTCTTTATTATATAATCGATGCTAATAGTTCAGTTAAATTAAACTTGTATAAGTAAAACCGTAATGAAAATAGGTTAGGAATATACCATAATATGTGATTATTGACTTGTTAACACGATTATTTTTTTCATATTCTTACATTATAATTAATAATATCAACAATTATTAAAATTAAAATTATATCTAAATTTTAAGTTTTTAGAGGAGGTGTATGGGCAAAATTATGTCTAGCTACCCCTTAAAATGTGTTTGGGAGCCACTGTAAGCTGAATCTAAAGAAATAGAAGAAATACCATGGTGTATTTCAGTAGCGTATCATTCGCATAATTAGACTAAACTAGGAATTAGGATCCTTTGCAAGTTTTTTACGCTGATGCCGAAAGTAAATTTTAATTTTGGTCTCTGTACATCTTTTTACTTACATTAAACTGCATAATTAATTAAGCAATTAGTTATTAGTTATTAACCCTTATCATTAGCGATAACATAATATAAATACCTACTTATTTTATATAATATATTGAATGATAATATTATATTATAATATCAATTCCTTTAATATTAAAAGAAACAATGGAAGAAATTATATATTCATTTTTGTATTAATAAAATATCAACATTTATAAATTCAAACATTTTATTAAAGCTACCTATATTATATGTAACATGCATCGCGTGTGTGTGATAACAGTGTGAAAGATACATGATAACCTGCTTATACCATCTTATACATAACTACGTTACCGCCACAAACGATGCGTAACGGTGCACAATCGAATATCAAATACTCGAATACCATACAGTTTTTGTTAAAAACATTAAACAAGTTCCATTAAGATAAGAAAAAGAAAACTTAAATCTATAAACTAAAATTTTAGACTTATTATGTCTTTTGAAGCAATCTTAATACAAATTCAAATTCTAGTAAATGGTACATCATACGAAATACTGAACACATTTTTGAATATTTTAAACTATAAAAGGTCGGCAAATGGGTACCACTCTGGCGCTCTGCTGTGGGTGTGGAGTGGGGTCACTGTAATGGATTTGTTAAATTTGTATTCAATGATTTAAATCATTGTATAGGAAAAACGATACTGAACGAATACAGTATGTCAGAGTACATAACTAAGTGTATTTTAAGATATTATTACTATTAAAATAATTAATTTTACTATTAATAATACAATAGGTTGAATTCATTTTTGCAGAAAACATTGCATTTGAAAATTTGAAAATTGAATGTTTAAAATATAATAATATACTTTAAATATTTAAAAGTTTCAAGTACCCACGAATAATATTTTTAAATTACAACGAAATAACTATCATCGTTATTCTTCATTTAAATAACTAATTTCGTCCAATTTTGAACTTAAAATTTCTATAAAAATCAAACATGTAAATATATATTTATGATTTTTTGGTTACACTGTTAAATACTTACGAAAAACCTTGATTTAAATTTTCAATTCTTAGCTATAAAAACTGATTATTTTGTACATTTTTAACTACAAAATAATTTGCAATTTTTCGAGATTTTGATGAATTTTGTGAAAATTTGAACTTTACATACTTATAATAAAAGTGTGCATTCGTATCTTAAATATTTTTAAAACTGCATTTAGAACAACTTATGACAAATCTTATTTTTAATTTGCAATCCTTAGCGATAAAAATTGAACATTTTATAAATGTTTAACCACAAAATAGTTTTAAAATGTTCTATATTTTAATATCCAAATGTTAACTTAAATTGTCTATAAAAAATAATTTTTTTAATTTTTTTTTTTAATTTTTAGGTTACACTAAAAACTACTCACCAAAAACCTTGTTTTAAACTTTCAATCTTAAGCTATAAAATTTAAACATTTTATAAAAATTTTTTAATTTTAAAACAATTTGCAAATATTTAATGATGGATTTTGGTCAAAATTTGAAGTTTAAATGTTTATAAAAAAAAAATGTGACTATGTATTTCTAATATTTTTGATCTACTAATATAATAACAACTTATGAAGAACCCTGTAATACATTTTCAAGCAAATTGACCTAACGAAATGTATAGAAAAAAAACGAAATATTTCTTAGGCCAACAATTAGCTTAACAATTGTTAGTGCATAGAAAATAATAATCTCGAATTCTCGACATTCGGTGAACATTTCATCAAAATAAGAACAACGTTACCTGATAATTCGGAATTTTTTATTTTTGACCCCCCAAAGTTTCAGCTAGAACCACTTTCCTACTGCAGGGAAAGATGCTGATGAAGAAAATTGGAATACTTTTACTACCCTAAAACGCGATGACTGACACAAAAAAAGAAAAAAACACACATCATTGTAAAATCAATACATTCCTCGCTACGAATCTAAAATTCTGAAAGGTCAACATGGACAGCATTATAGTATACTCAATACTCACAACTGCAAACGAAGTAGGTATAAGTGTATAACCGTGATAATAAATAGAATCTTTTTTACAAAACACGATATTATTTTACATTTATATCACAACAACCCACTAATTGGTGATTAATATGAGAATTCCAGAATCGTATGATGCTTCACAATTATTTCCCCTCGATGTTTTAGCAGGGTGGAGGTTATTATTTCAAACTTATGTAAATACTTAAATACCAAGTTATACCAAGTAAATACAAATCAAAAAGTATCAGCAATGGTTTTTTTCGTATCATTATACGAATAAATTCTACTATTTATTTGCTTTATTATGCTCAATATATATTATTCAATCAATTCATCTTTAATTCGTATGCAAAAATTGAAAATGAACAATTTGTTTATATATATAAAACACAAAAAATATTTACTGTACTAAATTTCCTTTTTTCATAATTTTTATCAGTTGTCTAAATGTAGGTACTTAAATTCAATGTTGACTAAAAATACAATTTAATAGGTATACCTATAATTATATATTTGGAGCGCAGCTGTTTTATGAAGAATTTTGAGTGTGTTTACTAAATGTATATTGTTAGGTATATAATATACAATATATTTAATATAAATATGCATACAACCACCTGCTGTGGGTGCGTTTGCCCGTCGCGCGTCTTTTTCTATTCAAACTGGCCATTTTACGTCGGCGACCGCATTCCATTGACCTTATAGGTAGTATCTTCCATTGTGTGCAGAAACTGTTTTTTTTTTAATCTATATGTTAGTCATCGGTTCTTTGTTCTTGGTGTATGTGTTGGTTGCTATCGTTTGAGTTAAATGTGAATTTTTTGTACAGTTGTTTTAATTTTTTACATACATTTTTTTTTCTTATTTGTTTGTGAAAATTGTCATTTTAAAATGTCGATTCGGCCCGATATACATTCACAAACTAAAAAAATAATTTATAACGTGTATACATTTTTTTAAAGATTTGGCCTAGTGTAAAGATCAGCCGAAATTTGCAGATTTATTTATACAGTCTCGGGAGAGGACGTCTGAGGCTTGTGAGGTGAGTCTAAGAACTAATCATCGGATATGCTATGAGATTAAAATAACAGGAAATCAAGTATAAGCACCGTTAGATATCGGATATTCTGATGATCTTAAATTTCGATCACCAAAAAAAAATTACAGTCACGATAAATATGTCACTAAACTTTACGATTTTGACAATGAAGTGGTCAGAAGAGTTGTTCATAGCTTTTTTTGACAAGGGTGGATTTCCAAAAAGTGCCAAAATATTAGCGGCGTTGCGTGAAAAAGTAAATTACCGGTGGTCGAAATCGTCAGTGAAAATAATTTTAAAACAACTAAATGTTAAGTACAAGAAATGTAACGACGGTCTCAAATTTTTAATGGAACGGACGGATATTGATGCTGCGCGTGTTAAGTTTCTAAGAAAAATTAACCAATTTCGCAGGAACGATGATACTTGGCAGGTATACAAAACCGGAGTTTACCAAAACCATACTTGTGTGCGCATTGGGCAAAACTGTGAAAATAGAGCAGATTAAGTACCTACAAGCAAAGGCAGCTGTGTCATCGTTTGCCACAGATATTCAACAGTGGTTATAAAATAAAAATAAAGATTGTTCTCCCTTAGAAACTCTCGATGAGTAATGGCTTCACCCTTGCCACTGTCAGTACAATCCGATAGAACTCATTTGGCCACAAATTAAAGGCTCTCCGAGAAGAATTTTACTTTTAAAATTGCGAATGTTGAAGCACTTGTACAGTTCTACATAAAGAGATCGATGCGGTAACTTCGGACGATTGGGCCTAATGTGGAGAACATTGAGTCAAAATTCAGGAGAAGGACTTCGTTAAGGCTGGACTTTAGGATGAGATATTAGAACCAATAATATTGACCATTAATCCTGACAAAAGCAATTTAAGCGAAGATGAATACGACTATGAGGACCTAAGATTATTACAATTCGGAAAAACAATTTTTTTGTAAATATCATAATAATAGTTTTACGTTTCATTAGTTTCTTGGCTTTTAAATGTACATACATATATGGTTATATATATTATTGATGTAAGTTAGTGCATGTGATAATAAATAAAATATAATGAATGTAAAGTACAGAAATATTAAATCTTTATAACGCCTCGTGAGCTTTTAAAATTATTTTACACGGGAAAATAGTCTTAGAAACCCTACCGGAAATTTGCCACCCGGCGCACGACGGTCACCCGCTTATTTACAGGGTCTCCGCCGGGATAAAATCGCTGTAACATCAATGATAATGTGCATTGTGCTCATGTATAATATTATACTAGGTATTAGAAACCGGTTTGTATTTCGTCCACCACTATGGCATTCACCCCCATCCTCCTTCCACCGCCACCACCACGACCACGACCACGACGACGACGACCACCACCTCTACCACCACCACCACCAGAGTAGGGTTCTCATTTCTTACTTCTTATTGCGTTCCTCTCACACCCTCTCTCTCTGGTAGCTTTTCTACAGCTGTAGTCACCAAACCTCACATAATACATCGTGGAGACGTTCTTCTTTTTTTCATCAGCTACACGCCCACAAATTTACCGCAGTCATAATTATTAATCCGTTTATTTATTACTTATAGTTTATATTATAAACTTATAGTTAATCATCGCTGCAGTAATCTGTTTCATCTTTCATGACAAAATAATATTTTAAAATATTTATTTCTGCTCAATCCTTCGTTGACCTAGTTACTACTTAGTTGGCTAGCGCCATCAGTTCGATTTTCCACTCGTCGTAGCTGCTGAAGATTGCTGCCGGCTGCCGCACGCGAGCCATTGCAAAATTTGAGTTTTCGACAAGCTCTTCAAGTATTCCACCATTCGACATTGGACCTTGGGACCAAAAGTTTTAGTAACAACCCACACCGAGGTAAAATGTTATAATATTATTTGTTAGGGCTTTATGCGTGTACCCGTAGTTAACTCACGGCACGAATCAATGGGTGTGTGTGTGTGTTGAAACATTTTTTTTTATTTATTTGGTTTTTTGTTACATTTTAGTGTTTCTGTCTTGTAAGCGTAGTTGTCATCCAAACGACATTAGGACACGTGCAGTAGGTAGTTCAGGAGTCGCAGGGATGTATTTACGGGTCGTAGAAGAGGGGTGGATCCTCCTTGACTTTTTTTTGTTTTTAATAATTTTTTGTGTCCCTAGAAAATATTTATTCATAGGTGTGTAATTTTATAATATAGAAAAAATACGAGTCTGTAGTAGATAGATGGAGATATTATGTAGACAAATAACAATAATAATAATTTTACTCCGACCCATGAAATAAGGAACCTGTTTAGCGCATACGACAGACGTCCCGATTCCCGGGGCACTATTCACCCCACTCAAACATTCCAGGTATACTCGTACAGAGTAAGCGATCTTGGCCGAGTGTGACCGAAGAGCTAATTGGTATATAATACGTGGTCGGGCTGCACGAACTCGGGTACGTTTTCGTCACAAGTGTCTATAGTGACAGAGAATCCGAAGGGCTGCATGATGGCGGACTTCGTTATCATTATCAGCCATCAAAGATTTTTTTTATCAGTTACCACTTTTATTATGAATATCAATAAAATAAATATTATATTATAAACATTTTTTTTTTGTTTATTACTTAGGCATTTTAAATATTCAAATAATTATGATTTTTTAATACAACTCCACCTTTAGCCTATCACAATCAATTTTTTGTTTCATGTTTCAAAAATATTAAACAAATAAGATTTGTGAATCACACAAATTCATTTCAAGTTACAACTGATTATTTATATATAATTTTACAATTTCGTAATAAAAATATATCTAAAATGAAATGTAATTAAGAAAAAATAATACCCAAACCTGAAAACTGTATACCTACTATAATTGTACCTATATAGTTATAGATAATATAATATAGATGCTATAGAATATACAGTATTTATTTTTATTGGTTCTTGGTTTAATAATTTTATTTTTTTGAGATTTACCTTGTTATTTTGTTTACTTAGTATTTGTAGAAAAACAGTTATCACGCTTCGTAGTATGTAAGTAAATTATTTCTTATTTTTTCATGTTTGTGAATTATGTAGAATATATATTTTATTTGTTATGAAATGATTGACAAATAAAAAATTACAATACTTTTGTTTTCACTTCTTAGATTTATTTTCGAACATGTCTAAAGCTAATGAATTTAAATGCATTGAATGCGGAAACATATTTACATTTTTAAAAAACTTGAGAGTCCATTAAAGAAAAATCACCCTTTTTTAAAAGTAGATGAAATAGTACCCACTAATAGATAGAAAAATAAAGACTTGTACATATTTACGTGTGACTTATGTCAAAAATCATATAACCATAAAAAAAAAATCTAAATGAACATAAAAAAAAAGCGGGTCAAGTGCGAGTTGGACTCGCGCACCGAGGGTTCCGTACAAACCTGTAGGTATATAAGTAAAAGTTCAACCAACACGACAATCGAGTCATAGTTATGGTATTTTTATTGCAAAATGAAATTTATAACATCAAAATATGAAAAGCTGGAGGATCATAAATTAATGACAAAGGTATCTTTATCGTTCCAGTAATCCTTCATTTTATATTAACATCTATCATTTATTTTATAATATAACACGGGCAAGCTTTTTTATCAAAGTTATTTATTTGCAGTTTTTTAGTCACTATTTAGAAATCTGGTACAAAAATGTTAATTGAGAATTAAATTTGAACTAGATTTGTAAATGGTGACTGAAAAAGGTATGAATAGTACCACATTGAACATTGAAGTTCGAAAAAACGTTATCTATAGTTGTACTACTTCGTGTAGTGCTAGTGTTTATTAACGAAAACATGTTTAGGGATGAAAAAAATGTGGAAATTCCATTTTGGGGATTCATTCTAAAATCAATATTGAAGTCTCCCACAACAATCAGACGAGAACATGATGTATACTTATTGAGGTTGTTGTCGTATATTGCTGTATTTATGCATTCTATTGCAACATTAATTGGACATTGTGGTGACCTATATACAGTTATCACTCTGACATTAAACATTTCAAAATGCAAGCATTCACAATGGCCGTTTGCAGCGCCTGGGTTATTTAAATAATATTTTTTACATGATCCATCTGTCACGGCATCTTTGAGACTGCGACGTACATACGCGATAGATCCCCAACCTGGATTTGCATTAGATATAGCTGGACCATCGACTCTGCACACCTCATAAAATCCATTAAGTTCGAAAGTATCTCTACAGCACCCCCAAGTTTCAACAAACAATGCTGCATGGGAGGAATGGATAATAGGATCTATGATGACGTCCGACAAATGTTTGCGCAATGATTGCACGTTATGAAAAATAATTTGAAAAATATGTGATCTAACTAAAAATTTAAGGTTTTCGTAATTTTTCCTATATCTGTACTGTAAGACGTGACTTCGTACGAAATTTCAAGATTCTAAGTTCACGGGAAGTACCCTGTAGGTTTTGATTCCCATGCGAGTTTCGAAAATTTGCGGAAATTTTTCAAAAATATTTTATTTTTATATGATGAAACTAAAAATTTACGGTTTTCGTAATTTTTCCTATATCTGTACTATAAAACGTGACTTCGTACGAAATTTCAAGATTCTAAGTTCACGGGAAGTACCCTGTAGGTTTTGATTCCCGTGCGAGTTTCGAAAATTTGCGAAAATTTGCGGCCTAAATGGCTGTATCTTTTGATTGCGTTGGCTTAGAAGGTTGATATTTCTACAACTTCCAGGGACAGTAGACCTGAGTGTCATATAGAAATTTCAGTTTGATACCTCCACGCGTTCCTGAGAAAAACGGTCTTGACAGACGGACGGACGGACAACAAAGTGATGCCATAAGGGTTCCGTTTTTCTCTTTTGAGGTACGGAACCCTAAAAATTACTCATTCTTCTACTAAGACAATAGAAATATTGGTTCCATGTACATTTTGCTCATTTACTGCTCCATACAAAGTTATGGATGAACATTAATTAAAAGACCATAATACTCCACAAAATTCAATCAAATTAGAATTTGAGAATTTTTATAAATTTGAAAGTTAGAAACATGAAATTCAAGTTTCCACTTAATCATATTTTGTGAAAAACTGTGGGTCCTCTGATACTGGAAATCAAATATACAGCTATTATAAATGTAATAGAAATGGTTTTTATATTTCAAAGAGCTTAGGTCAACGTCATGTAAAAACTCAAGGTAGTAACAAAATTAATGGGAACTGTCCTGCAAGCATCAATGTAATAGTATCAAAACTGACTAAAAAATGTACTATCAAATACAATAGTAACATGGCATAGGTCCAGGGGCGTATTTAGGCACAGGCCCTATAGGCCCGGGCCTAAGGCGGCGACATTTGGAAGGCGGCAAATTTTAACCATTTTTTTTTTTGACGAAATTACAGAAAGTAATTTTAATTTGACAAAAACAAATTTTACTAATTTTTTGAGTAGTAAAATTATTTTTGTACAAATTATATGTTATACAATTTGGAATTGCAAGTTAACTGTTAAACCATAAACATTCACGTCCGTTCGCTCAACATTAAGCAGCTACCTACATGTAAATACAATATTATACACAATATAAACTTTTAAGTATAATCAATTTGTAAATTTCAAAAAAATATAATACGTGCAATTAAATTTTCATTAATAATGTATGTTTTTATATAATATTATAAAAGTTGTATATTCAAATATGTTTTATAAACTATTTAGGGAAGGATGGGGGGGGGAGGCGGCGAATTGGAAAGTGCCTATAGGCGGAAAAAACCTTAAATACGCCACTGAATTAGGTCG
Source organism: Neotoxoptera formosana (assembly GCA_022818045.1). Lineage (NCBI taxonomy): Eukaryota > Metazoa > Arthropoda > Insecta > Hemiptera > Aphididae > Neotoxoptera > Neotoxoptera formosana. Next base: position 63,219,464 of record CM040632.1, on the reverse strand, counting down.
TGTAAGTGAAATAGGGCACTTGCCATTAGACAAAGTTACAAGGAATGACATAGCATCCAACATTTCACAACACATTAAATTTGAGCAGATTTTAGATGAAATTCGGGATAATATATCAAATATCAATTAGAAAGAACCCATTTGTTAACTAAAAAGGATTTGTACAACATCGAAGCATCTTATAATCTTAATTCTTAATAATAAGGTGGTACGTCATTCTAATGATGCTACATTAGTGTTGAAGCTTGGGTCGAAAATTTAAAATCTGATGACAAGTTTAGTCTAGTGTATTACAAATTGCAAGGTAAAATTGATGAGAATTTAATGGAACTAAAAGTAAAAGACTTTCTTTTACTAATTATGAATGACAATTCAAAATTAATGCTTGAAAAATGTGGAAACTAAGTAATTTGTATTGATGAGACACGTGGAATGAACTCGTATCATTTCAATTTAACAACTATTTTAGTTCTTGATGACATGAGAGAAGGATTCCCATGCTCATTCATGATAATCAATCGAATTGATGAAGTCGTATTAAGAATATTTTTTTCTAAAATTTAAGAGTTAACAGGTCCTCTCCAGCCAAATATTTTCATGTCAGACATGGCTGAAAGTTTTCACAACACATGGGTAATTGAAATGAAACATCCAAGACATCGGTTTTATTGTACGTGGCATGTTGATCGAGCATGGAGAAAAAAACTGTGTAAAATAAAATCCAAACCAAAAAAGTTAGAAATTTATAAAGTTTTAAGAACTTAACTCCAAGAACTTGATACTGATGCATTGGAAAAATATTTGAGGAAGTTGTAAATCGTATGTCCAGTGATAATGAAACAATAGAATTTTCAAATTATTTTATAGGCAATTATGCAAATTGTGTTTTGTTATGGGCTTATTGTTACCGTATACATTCTGGAATCAATACAAACATGCATATTGATAGAATGCATAGAACGTTAAAACATATATACTACTTACAATTTACAAGGGAAAAAAGTTAAAAGGCTTTATAAATCTTTGCATGCCTTATTGATGAGATTTATCAGAGACAAAGCAATAGACAGATGTATAGTCTTACACAAAAGAAAAATATGGTATATGAAAGTGGCGTATTCAGGCATTTTTTGACGGGGGGGGGGTCAGGTGTTCACTTGGTTATGGGGGACACGCCAAAACCCCGAAACCCCCTAACTGTACTCTGCTCTACGAAAGAACGGCACCGTTTCGCGCTTCCTGATCCACATAGTCGATGATTTACGAAAATGACCGATGACCGGTTTGTGTGGTGTAATGCATAAGTCATGCTCAAGTAGCATAAAAAATATTACTTCATTTAATGTTAGGTACGTCAAACTTTTTTTACATAAAGTCTGTAATTAATAAATTACCTATAACAAAACACAACGAGTTGATAGAGCACAATTGGTAGGTAGTAATATTATTTTATTTTGATGTTGCAACAAATGTAGGAAAAGATAATAAAAACAAAAAAGTTGTTATGTTTAAAATACATTGTTTTAAATTTAAACATGTTTGTTTAAAACATAAATTTCTTGAATCTAAATAAATATTGTGTAAATAATACATTATGTGAATTTACGAATTGTGTATTACTATATTTTATTAAATGACGATCGTATTATAAATATTTAACTATTATATTTTAAATTTAGTATTTACTAATAAATAATACTTAAATCTAATTATAATAAAATATATTTTGGATGAAAATTATGTTATCGTATTATATTAGCTGCAGAAAAGGGGCCCTTTATATTTCGGCCCAAATATAGGCAATATTATATACGGACACAAAAAATTTTTTCCTGCGAATATCCATTCGTGGATACTTTGTTAAAAGTGTTGACAAATGTTAACAAAATGTCAACAACAATCTTATAATAAATAATGATAGCCTAATGAGTTAGGTTATGTAGTAGTTCATGGTATAAGACCGCATAGACATGTCCATGGTATAAAGCACGATTAAAGATTTTATACAGGTTACTCAACGCTGCGCTGCATAGAAAATGATGATCTCAAAAGTGTTCCACAATATCAGCTGTTCAATATAGGAAGAAATACAGCTAGCGATCTCAGTGCATGTAATTATAATATTACCTGTATGAAACTATAATATAATATTCTATAATTAAAAAAATATATTATTATCATGAAAATATACACTATTTAACTACATTAATTTCCGCTTGAGCGCTAGATGCACTTCTCACAGGCCGTAATCTGAAGATTTCACTGTGCGTCTGTGGCCTGTGCATCAAAATAATTGCCCCCATTGAGTAACTTATATATTTTCTTAAATCGTGGTATAAACCCGATAAAGCATAGTATTATAGGTAGGGTGCGTTTTTTCTGAATGTCCTAAAACAATGATTTTCAAGCACAAAATCCGTTTCAAATATATCAAAGAATTAAAAAATGAAACTTTTATTTTGCATTTTTTGACATTTTAAGTGCATTTTTAGGCTATTTTTTCATACCTACTGCATAGCAGCGTTAATAGAAAATTTGATACAATTTATTTTGATTTCATTCTAAAAGAAGAAAAATCATATTTCTACTTTTAAAATGTATTATGGATTTACCGATTATATCAGTTAAATACTATGCCGGCTACAATAAAGATGAAACGATGAGTTACCTATCGAAGTCCTAATGTAATCGTATTGCACTGTTGTGTTTAGACGTTTAGTATTGCACTATTACGTATAGTCTATAGCTGATCCCCGGATGACTTTTATAATTTTGTTCTGTGTAACCAATTTATCGATTATTTTAAATAATAAACATTTTAAAATAAATCATTTTTAGGGCATTTTTTAACAATTTTTTTTAATAAGTACATTAAATTGTATTTTTAAGGCATTGTTTTTGTTTTTCAGAGCATTTAAATCTACACCTTGTTATAAGTAACAATATACAAAAAATACTACCTACATAATAAGTATTTTTTCTATATAATCCTGTAAAAAAAAATGTTACATCGTTATAGGCCAATGGGCGAGAAAGTCCGGAGTCCGGATCTCATAGACCCCCCTCTTGTAAATACACCATATCCAAAAAAAAAAATTCTGATAGAGGACAACAATTATTTATTTTGATATAATTTGGAATGACATAGAAAATTGTCGAGTTTTGCCTGTGAAAAAATTCCATAACTTACTCTTATGTTAAAATATTATAAAATACTTGTACGATACACCGTGAAATGTCTTATGTCTATATAGAAAACCAGGGAAACTTCTAGAATCTCCCAGAAATCTGCCACGGAGGTAACGCCAAAGTGACCGTAATAGCGTGATCATACAACCTCCGTAGCGACATTAAACGGTTGATAACCCGACTGATAGCGAGCTGGTGTTATTGCGACACATTCGAGTTGGACACAGAAAGCAACAACAATACGACGCCGATCTTGGTAAACAATCGTCGGTTTTCTTTATAATAATTCGCTTTATTTTTGTCTTCCTACCGGCACACTACTGTCGAATTCCATCTATCGACGTCCGACGATGATTTAATGTTTCTAGTGCCGACCGTGACTGCACTCCGGACGACGAAACGTCTTGTTGTCGGCAGGACATCAACGGAAACAGCTGCTACTCGTTGTCGGTGGTCGTGAGTACAGAACTTGTGTCTGCGAAGACAACAACACGACCAAGTCGAAGAAGACGACGGCGGTGGTTTTCAAAAAGGCGACCTCTCCCGCCCGAGTGCCGCCGTCAGGACGGTTGCCGATCGTCGAGACTTCGGTCCGTCGCCACTGCGAATCGCGTTTCACCCCTTATCCGATGTCGCAGTATCCCGTAGTTCCGTCGGTGGTCTTGGAGGACATGTTCAAACGCGCGTATCCGTCGTCTGACCCGATGGCCAGCAGCCAGGTGGCCGCCGCGGCCGGATCCATCCCGACGCCACCGCCGCCAGCCAACGTCCCGTTCGGACTGCCGTTCAGCCACCAACAGCCGCCGCCGCCGCCGCCGCCCGCCTTCTCAGCTTTTACGCCAGACTACCAACAGCCGCCGCCGCCGCCCGCCTTCTCGGCTTTCACGCCAGACTACCAACAGCCGCCGCCGCCGTCCACCTTCTCGGCTTTCACGCCAGACTACCAACAGTTCCCGTACACGTTCTCGTCGATCACGCCGCCTGCGTATAGCTGGGCCAACACCAACAGCACTCATGTCATGAAGTGCGTAACACATCGGCACAACACACAGTTTTTTGTTGTAGCGATGACCCGACGTCGTCTAACCGCTAACCTTATGTCATATTTATTTTTCGTTTCAGGTTCACGGGATCGAGTAATCCCCAGCCTTTAGACACATCCACATACCATCTCAACAACTTTGCGTCTGTGCCAAAACGCAAAATCGATTTGGACGCCGAGTAAGTGTTTTTTCAAATTTTGTTTTTTCACGATCCAGACACTAAAACCATTGTCTAGATCCTCTCACTAACGACTAACCTATACCTACTATACATTTGTTCATCATGTGACAACAAGTTATGTACTCGTGTTAATCTTGTACTCAATATTTTTGAAATTACAAGATAAGATGATTTTTTTCAGACTTCCACAACCACCCAAAATGCGTATCACTGAAGAAAAAGTATCTGCCAGCTTACGAGACATGCACATAAGCAGTAAATTCACACCTCATAATTATTGCATCAACAGTGCTGTGAATGAAATGGATGTGAGTTTTAGTTGTCCGAGTTTTGTAATGTGAACTGTTGAAAACTTTTTTTTTCTTTTAGACTCTAGAGAATCCTAGTCTCATGGAGATCGTCAACATTCCTGAAACTACCAAAACAGATTCTCAGACCACATTAGTCATGTGTGAAGAGTTGCGTAAACTTCACAAAATTGATTCCATAATACCTCAACCGCTACTCAAAGTGTATGTAGTTATGTTTATAATTAGAGCACAGATTTTTATACACTTTAAAGGTATCAAAATATGCCGTGTGATATGCAGTCAAAATTGTGAAAATATGCAATATAAACAAGTTTTTTAGAGAATTTTCTGAACAAATTAATATATTTTTAAAATTGTATTTAAATGAATAAAGTAATAAAATAACCATATTATGCATTATTCTACAATAAAGCTGTGACGTCTATCCGTTAACATATTTTTAAAGACTGAGAACAATCGTTCGATGTCAACTGAAGTTCTTGTGGCATATTTGAAGCAATTAAGTATTGTTGGGTCTTAATATAATATCATCAAGCAGAACATTTTTGCCTAATAGTACTGCATTAATTTGTTGTAGAATTTCCATGTAGAGATGCGACTTGGCGCGCTTTTAAGAATATTTTATTGCTTATCAAACTACTTATTTTTGACACGCCTATTCATGATTTACGGACATAAACAACAAACAACGTTATATAGTGGTATAACTGACTGACATAGCAAGAATAAAAAAAAATTAGACACAAAAATTAAGTCGTAATCGATTAGTTATTTTATCTTAATTTAAATCACTATTTAGTGCCTTCAAAATTTATTTTTGATTTTTCTACTTGACAATACAATATTATTTTATACCTTTTTTTCTTTTTTCTTCAATATGAAATTAATTTTGAATTTTGTAAACATATGCAGAAATATACAAACAAAAATTTCAACATTAGTTTCAAGCCATTATGATTCATGAAAATTACTGACAATAATCTTAAAAAATATGCAATTGTATAAAAATCCGCGCTCTATTAATAATAAATATATTAATTTCTGTTATCAATGTATTTGTAATGTATCTGTATTTCATACTTTAGAGAAAGACCTAACAACGCAGTTGTATTATGGAACAATAAGCCTTTAATGGAATTAGTCCGATCATTCTCCAACTACCAGGAACCCAAATCGACTGTCGTGATAACTGAGATCACTGATGAAGAGGAAAATGAAATAAACAGCAAAGACATAATGTGTGTCGAAGAAAATAAGTAAGTTTAACAATAATGAATAAAAGCACTAAAAAGTCTGATATTTTGAAAAATATTTTACTTTTCTGTACATTTCCTTATTTTTTAAATGATGTTAACCGTAAAAGTTTACTATGTATGTGCAAAAGAAATTCAAACAAATATAATAGTTAATTTTTTTTATATTTAAAACTCAATTACAAAATAAACAACACAAAATAGTTATTAGTGGGTCTTTTGTTCATTTACAATAATTTACTTTAGTAACACAATAAAGTATTATTATTACAATGTCACTATCAGATTTCAATGATATTTTAATACAAAAACTCTGAAGTAAATTGTTTGATTTGTACAGGCTGTGTATACAAACACAATTAAAAATAAATTATAAAAATGATTTATTATTCTAATTTTTTATATAATGTAATACGTATAATAATTTTAAATACAAAAATGTTGCAGTTGCATCGCCTCTGAAGATGTTAATATGGAGCTGTGATGGGACCTTGATCTGGGTTTGACTCACGGTAGGCGAGTTAACTTACTGTCAAATAAATAGCATTTGAAAAAAAAACAAACAATTAATATAATTAAGTTTTTAATGTATTTTTAATTAAATTTTAAATAGTTGTAAGAAGAAATCAACTTTTTTTTTGTTATTCTGTGTGATAATATTATATACTGAAAACAAACATATTATATTGTAAGATTAATATTACTCATTTAAATATATGTACGTATATATATTCTTTTCTAGGTAAGTTATTCTAAACAAAAATTAATGCGTGAAATGTTAAGCAGTAATACGTGTTAGGTGACATAATATATGCATGGCAAAGGTTAAATTGATATTGTTATTTTTGATTATTTATCCTTCTAAATACACCTCAAAAGTATTGTTAATAAGAAGAAAACAGTGGCGTATGCAAAAAACCTTTTGTTCATAGTGCCCTGTTTTAAGTACCAGGAAGAAATGTTTGAGAAGCAATCAAATTAGTAAACCTTTTTTTTATTATTATTAATTTCATGTGGGCAGCATTAAAATTTGATAAATGGTTATGCGCCAAATCAAGGTGACATTGAAGCACAGATTAAATCATAATTTATACTTTGTTGACAAATAAAATGGTAAAAGTTAGTTAAAACCTTTAAAGAGTTAAGTTGAATAACTTTGACAACAATGAACTTTGCAGTTTTATCCAAAACAATAACATTTTTCAATGGAACAACAAAAATATATTAATACCCATAAATAGCATTACTTAAAACAAATAATGTAATAAAAACAAACGGTTTGATGTTAATTGAAAATTCAGTCTTTCCTTAAACTATGAATATCATTTCAAAATAACAATCATATAGATAAATATAGTGAAATAAGTGGAATATAGCAAAGGTAAATAAATAAACTCCAGTGTGTTTCATACTTACAAGTGTTATACACTTAATCAGAATATTTTGTTAATGCTACTTAAATCATGATCCAATTAATAATATTGTCAATAATGTAAAACAAAAGAAAATTTTTTAACAGTACAAAGGTTTAAATCTAAATATTTAACAATAGAAAATAATTTTACAATGAAACAACATTAAAATATAATGATTTTTAATTACTTATAATTAAGTTTTAGTGTTTGCACTGGTTACACAATCACACAACTCGTACAAAAATCCAAACGCTATGTAACTCCAGACACAATTGTCATACGCCACTTATGTTAGTATCATGGTGGGGGGATTTTCTTATTACTTACTATTTAAAATACTTAATAATGATCTTATTACCATCCTGGTGTGGTGTTGGCCAGTCGTCGCATTCGCCTGGAACATATACAATTTTTGGTATTAACAGATTTATTTAGCCAAAAGATAAAAATGAAGTAGTTATTATATTCTTGCCTAGTGTTCCTGTCTTGATCTCTAATCTTCTTTTCCATTTCTGCATCTGTCAATGTCTCCAGGAATGGACTCCATTGATCAGCATCTGATGGTGGCCTGAACGGAGTCTCAACAACTGACAATGGTGCCTCACTAACAAAAAACAATTTTATAAACAACACATTTCAGAACGAATAGTATAATTTAAAGGGTTTACCTGAAAGCGTAGGTACGTTGATGCCAGCTCAACTGCCCTCTGATCGAGTATGCAATGGCAGTTACAAATTCTCCACCAAGGCCTAGTTCGGCACATAGTTTCATAGCAAACTGTTCAGGGGAATTATCTTTTTCACCCATGTCCCATTCAACTTGATCCACTAATGATGTATTACCTACATGAATGTTTAACTAAAATACAGAAAACACTATCAACATTCCACTTTTGTAATTAAAACTAAAAATAAATATAAAATGTATTTACCTTGATAATAACTCTTTGGTCATGTTGTTCATCTAATATATTATCATTATTAAATGCTTCAATTTGCTGACGTATAGATTGTGCAATGGCTGGTACAAACGGCAAAGGGTTTAAATCTAAATCGTCACATAGCACTTCAGCAAACTGTTCTGGAGTTATTAAACTTTCTAAAAAAAAATTATTAATTTAAATTGTGGGTCCATCAATAACAACAACATTTAATTGGTTTACAAACCATTTTTGTTCCAAGTAAATGTATCTCTCAATTTTTGTCCTTCAATTTCCATATCAAGTCTGATTGGAACCAACAATTCAGAAAAGTTGGCATTCTCATGAATGTTTGCTGGATCAGTATCATCATAGCTAAAATTAATTATTATTAATTAATAAATATCATATTAACTAATATTGAGTAAAATACTCACCATAATGGGAAAGTCCTGACTTTTTTTTGTATAATCCTATTACGATTAATGGGTGTAGCCTGAGGAACGGCATCTAAATGTGAACTGTTTGGTAATGATGGAACCCATGGAACTGATTTTTTCCCTTTAGATTCTCTATAATCATAAAGTAGGTTTAATCATTAGTTTTTAGTTATATTACTCAAGAGTCAAGACATCGGTATAATAATGTTAAATATTAACTAGAATTTATAATTTAAATGTTTATAAGGAATACATTATATCATTATAAAACTAACAAATATTCTATTAAGATTCATACGTGGTAGCATCATTTCAGTTTTTAAAGGAGCACAACAACAACAAAAAATGTCTTCTTCAAATTATTATTTATTTAAAATTATTGTAGTAAGAACAATAAAAAAAAATTGGTCAAAATTGAATGTGAAAAAAAAATATTATTTAAGGAGATATTAGGGTATTTTGTAATTAGAATGGCAGGACTCGATAAAAGTTGCTCACTTTACACAATGATTTACCAACCTAAAAATGTTATTTTTGATGTTTGATTTAAGTATTAATATGTGACTTTTTTGTTCTCAAGTCAATAGAAGTATCAGAATATCAATAAAACATTTTTTTTTTTTAATATTAGAAATACTAAAAGAGATAATGGTCGGTTACGCCATGTCGTGTTACGGTTACAGAGGCATAAGTAACAACAAAAATTACATTAATAGGATTTTAAATATTTTCAAAAAACTAAATACTTAGACAATTTCTGGTCCCACTTACGTCGTTTTCGGTTCATAAAAAATATTATAATTACAAAATACATTTTAAAATATGTTCTAAAAGTAAGTATATTATTGTGTGAAGCAAGCAACTTTTAAACACATAAGATGGGCAATTACGGTCTAATGACGTTACATGACATTATTCAATTCTTCATAATGTGAGTAGAAACATTAAACAGATTCCATTTTTCTTAGAATTTAACATTCTTTTAAATTAAAAAAAAATTATTTATTTGTGTTATGTTCTCCTTTAGGCGCCTGCACATGCCCTATTTTTTTGCTCAAAAACATGCTTTACCGGACGAGTCTTAAACTCTCATGCTTTGTAAAGTGATACGATTTTGAACACTATTTATTTTAAAGAAAAACACTTTTTACAATGCACATTGTACTTGGATTTTAAAATTTTATTTCATAATCATTTAATACGGCTTTTGAATACTATAACATTTTTAGGGAAAAACAGCAAATTACAATTGTTTAAGTACAATTGTATAATATATTACATTTATTTTTAATCCTATATTCAAGATATTTTAAATGAACCACTTATACCAAATATACTAATTTAAAATTAGATTCAGTACTAATACTTATTATTACCTTGTAATTAATGGTTCAGTTGAAGTTACAGACACAGCTTTGTAACGTTCATCATTACCATCAATAATATCTTCAACTTCAGATGCTCTTAATAGTGACACACTAGAGGCCAGGCAATGAGCACTTAAACCTACATAAATAACATTAAAATGTATGTAATTAATAAATAATAATACTAAATTTCCCCAACAGTAATAATAAAATAATATTGGGAAATACATAATATTTTATAAAATATATAAAATAAGTGTGAAAAAGAATAGCAAATAAAATTCAATAGTGTTCTAATAGGGTATGTTATTTTATTTTAATTAATTGTAGGAAGTTAAACCAGACATATTAACATTTAAACTTACAATCTCAGTAGTGTGATAGACAAATGGACAGTTAATTGTACCTGAACACGATTAAAAACTACATAATATACCTAATTAATGTTTGTACACAATAGCCTTTGGTACAATATCTAATCCGCATCTGATGGTTTTTTTGTTATGCCCTACCAGTTACCAATCGAGCGTTAAATTGTTGAAAAGAACTCTTAAACATAATCGGCAAGATGATGAGTGAAATATGATAATCTCATTCGGTAAAAAATAGTTACAGACTTACCTAAATCGATTAAACGTTTCCTCTCATCATTCGTAATGGTCCTACGAAACATTCCCGGATACCGTTTGTACAAAGAACCGCGGAACAGCCGCAAGTAATTGCCGACCTGAAGAGCCACAAAAAAATAAATAAATAAAAAATAACGAAACAAATTAAAAAGAGACCATAAAAAATTTGTGATTTCTTCAAACGGCAGTACGGGGAAAACTGTCGTCTTACCTCGGACCCAATGCAATAGTATTCGCCATTCTCTTCTACTTGGAAACTGATCGGCTTGTCGCCGTACGTCCGGAGTGCCATTTTCCGTCGGGCCTCGGTCACACGTCAGCTACAGAGAGGTCTGTCGTCCCATAAATTCTCGTCTCAAACGAACGGCACGGACCGTACAAGAGTACAATTAGTAAATTAATATCGACCAGACGCGAATCGGCTATCGAGAGACGAGACCGTAGGACAAGCGCTCGAAATTCGATGACTTGAACACTAGTCTCTGGGCGACTGGGCCGGACCGGGTTGTTTACTTGTTTACGTTATGTTCCGTTTACGCGATTGATTATCACCGTTTCGGCAGTGTAGCCAACTTGGCGACGGCGTAAGTGACCGGGACGAAAACATACCGTATCGCGTTAGCCATCGGTCCACAGATAGCGTTACCTAATACGTGGGCCGAAAACAATATTAATAATATTAATCTTTTCATATTATTATTATACAATCTACAGTAGATTGTAGAATAATATGATCTAAGAGCACTCAGAGCAGTGGCATATTTATGGTGGGTGGTCCCCCCCCCCCAGAAAAATATTTGAAAACGTCAAGTGTTTGGGACAATATTGAAACATCCTCCCAAGCAAATAATTTCAAATATGCAATTTTACAATCTGATTTTCCTGTATCTATATTGATAGTGTCTAAAATATTTACGCTTGGATTGCAGTTATCGAAAAGTTTTCAAAGTACAAATATTGATTTAAGAAAGGCCTTTACTTTGGCAGAAGACACGCTAAAAGAATTAAAACACCTCAGAATCATTCGGCTGAAAATGAATTTAAAAATATTTTTCAATAGATGATAAATAGATTTGACAGTATTAGCCAAAAAGTTGGATGTTCAGATGGTTAGATACCAAGACTTACAAAACATCAACAAAATAGAATAAATATTCAATCACATGCACCAGAAGATTATTACAGAGTTTCGATTTTTATACGTTTTTTGGATACATTTATATCTGAAATAAAGTGTAGATTTATTGAACACAAAACCACATTATCAGGTTTTAGTTGTTTATTCTCAGAAATTACTACTTCCAGCACTGAAGACTTCTATAAATTAATTCATCATTATGCTAATGATTTAATTGATCATAATACAGGCATTCTAATTTCGGAGTTTAAACTTTGGATTAGAAAAATTAATTCACTGCCTACAAAACCAACAAATGCAATAGAAGCTCTGTCAATATGTACTGATATAATATATCCCAATATTTTCAAGCTTTTGCAAATTCTGGCCACTTTGCCTGTTTCGACTGCAACAGCCGAGAGATCTTTTTCGACATTAAAACTTACTTAAGGAATTCAATATCTGAGGTTATCTTAAACCATGGTTTGAACAAAAATATCGTGATATGCCGACGTACAAATGGAGGTAACATATGTTGGAGGTCGGCGGTCGAGACTTTGTTATGTTGCTATTAAATTGTGTACATTCTTTCAACTCTTGAATATTTTACACTCTTGCCCATGTAGTAATTAAGGCTCCAGATTTAAATACCCTAGAAATATTTAGGTTAAAAAATGTATTAGTAAAATAAAATGTCATGTAAATAAATAATATACCGTCTAGGCAGTGTTGGGGAAGTTACTGTTTTTTGGTAATTAAATAACATTACTAATTCCTCATCAAAATTGGAACTAAATTATTCTTAAGTTACTTTTTTTTTCATTTGGTCAAGTTACATTTCTTTGGAGTTTAAAAAGTAACTCAATTACAATAGAAGTTACTTTTTTTCAAAAATATCACTGGAGCTTAATATAATCATGTGTTTAATACTACAATACATTAACTAAATATTAAATAATGACAATCAACAATATGAAATTATTAATAAATACTCATTTTGCTACATATTAAATATTACATTTTTTTTTCAAATTTATTTTAAACAAAAGTGCATTTTCAAAATTGCAGTCACTAATTTTGATTGCTTTTTAGTGCATGTATTAAACCAAATAAAGTAACTAGTAATTAAGTAATAATTACTACAAAAAAGTAACTCAAATGACATATAAATTACTTACAATAAAATGTAATTAAATTACCATCAAAGTAATTTCTTTATAGTAACTTGTAACTTATGTTAAGTTACTCCCAACACTGCGTCTAGGTTATATTGTTATAATTTTGATTGATATGATGTGATTAAAAAAAATAAATAATAAGCGATTAAGCTCTTGGAGAATATCTAAAAGATGTCATATGTCTGCAAATACATCAGTAGCTTTCCTAACAGAACTAAAGCCAGAAACTTCGAAAATTCAAAGTATAGCAAGTTCAAAGACTTTGGTCTCAAATCTGTTATATTCACAGATATATAAACATAGATAATCATGTGAGATCAGCACCTCAATATTTTTTGCCTGATATTAAATTTATTTCTTATACCACACAACATGGGCGGAAATTGGATACTATAATCAATGCTATAATTGTGGAGGGAAGTGGGCTAACCAGGGACTGGAACCGTACCGAAAAGAACCGGTTTTGGAACCATTATTAAAATTAATTTTAAAACTGAAATTTTCGTCTTTAAGATCCTACCATTCCACATCTGGAAGCAATTTTTTTTTTTAGAATCAAACCAGAATCAAGAAAGTTATCTAGGTTCCAGTCCTTGATGCCAACACGGCAACACTTTAAAATTCAATAAAAATATTTTCTCACTTTGCTCAAACTGCCATCATTGAAATTTCTGATGTTTCTAATGATCTGAAATTGATGTTACAAAAATATTTGGTTTTTTTGGTTTAATATGTACCTATTCAAAATCTTGAAATTACAGAAATTATTTTAAAACTTCCACTCAAATACATATTTAATTTACTTATCTAAGGTCTAAAAATGTGATACTATGTCCAGTAAGTGGTTCTTTTAGCAATTCTAAAAATATCAGAGATATTCATACATGTGAATCATTTTATTTGATAAGCGTTTTAAGTTTAAATTGTCTGTCTTCTTTGCTTAGAATGGTTTTATTCAGATACTTAACAATAATGATTTGTTGAAAAAAACCGACTAGGGATGTTAGTCCGTCGACCTTAAAACAAATGTTGACAGTTTTTCTCATATCATAGTTGGGTTCAGATTGAATTAGTAAAATTGGGGAATCACTGATGACTAAAGCGCCAAAGAGCATATTGATGGTTAAAATTAATTATAATATCATGCCAAATGAAGTAGGTACATACTTAGTTACACAGAATAATTATTTATGCGGTAGTAGGTAGTAGGTACATAACCCTAATAGGTACAAATCATTATAATTACCTACTAAATAAGTTATCATAATTACAATTATGTGGTCAAATGGAGTGACCTTTAACTTGTCATTAATAAAGATAATTTTGATGATATTTATTATTTATAACTCATAATGCTTAAGATTATTAATTCATCAAAGGATAAAAAATATTGATTAGGTAAAAAGATTCTGTTGATAAAATTTATCATAAATTTATGATTTATCATTTAAACATAAAATTTATATTATATTTAATATCATGTCATAAATTTTAAATTTTCTCTGTAATTATGTTTTGTGCATAGACGCAAATGAGAGGGATTGCTTTATGGGCTAAGCCCCCCCCCCCCAAATCTCAAACGCTATTTGCGCCTATGGTGTTGTAGGTTACAATAGTTGGACTCAGTGGCGGATTTAAGGGTTCAAAAAAAGTCGGCAAATCCATAGAGGGGCCTCGTACAAAATGTATCCGTAACATACTTAGACCTATTCTACTAAACCGCTCACTTCGACAATGACTAACCAATACCTATATGAATTTTATAATTTAAAAAAAATGTTTTTATTTTTATAAATAAAATAAAATGTTTTTATTTTTACAATTAAATTATAGTTGAGATTTTGAGAACCTCTGAGAAATCACAAAAAAAAAAAAAAGCATCGTATCAATTAATTATATAAATTTACAATCAATTATTGGACTTCTAATAGCCTATGAAAATTTATGAAATATAAAAATAATTACTGAAATATCCCAATTTCCCAATGTTTTTATACTGATAAGTATATACTAACAAAAAAGGCTAGTTTAAATCAAAAATTGCTTATAACTTATGGCTATTAAGTAATTTAGTTTTATATTACAAAAAAATAAAAATTTTAATGGTAAATAAAATTTTATTTTGCTTAAATCAACTAAAAATTAGAGAAGACTGAAGTGCAAATTTTGGCATTATGTTATTATTTAATTTTGAGCAATATTTTTAATATCTACAAGGGTACCTACCCGTTTTAAATTACTTACCTGTATATTATTGTTTTGATATTTCAATATAAAAATGTTTAATACCTATCTATTTATTTGGTTTTCGTCAATAGTTTTAATACCTACCTTTTTATTTTATATATTTTATAATAGTAGTAGCTGTAGGTATATAAAATGTTTTTTACATTATATTATTATTATAGTATAAGCATATAAATTTTATTTAAGTATTTTTAGAGCATTTTTTTGCTTGTTGGGATAGTTTATAATATCAAAAACATCCTTCGATTTTCTATAAAAAACCACGTTGGAGTAGATCAGAAGGTTCATTTTTATTCTAGATACCTCATCTAATATTTTTATTTTTAATAAAATTAATTAACGAACATGATTAATTAATATTAATATTTTATTATTTTATGTTAATTATCTGTACTATGTAGGTTCTGACTTATGATAAATAATATGGTAGGTCATACATGCAATGAATGTTGATAATGGTGTTGAACGTCCACCTGCTTCACTTGATATTATCAGTTAAGTAAAACACATTATTGTCTACAGAATATTACAATATTTTATTTTTGTAGATAATATTAATTAAAAATTTCAAATTTGTCTTACCTTTGGTCTATGGAATTCCAATATGACAACTAATAACATTCCCGCACAATTTAGTGTTGTTTAATGAAACATAAATATACATAGTTAACTATGTATATAGGTACTTATATAAAATAGTAATTTAAAGAAATGTTGGTAATATTATACTCTTATTAACTTATTAAAGAACATTAGAGATTGTATCATTATGCTAAAGAAGTGCTAAAGACTTTAAATTGATAATGTAACCACATTATTTATTATTAATAGCTTATAGTACACTGTATTATTTAAAACTGGGTTAACAGCAATGAGTTAATACTATGAACTTATCATAGCTTGCTAACTAATATTTAATTTCTCTATACAAATACAAATGCCTGTGATTATTCATAAGTACCTATGAATAATGTGGGTATACAAATCACCTTAATCAGCAATTAATAGAAACATATTATGAAACACATAATACCTGCTATTCAATAGTTTGAGCAGCATCTCGTAGACTAGGTACTACCATAACAGCTTTTCAAATTAAAATTGTGAGCCAAGAACCGTCAACTATTGAAGCAGCAAAAAAAATTGGTAAATAATAAAAGTAAAAACACAACACCTATGGAAGAATATAGAGTATAGACCATTTTTATTGATTAATGTGTACAAAGAAAATAAATTGGCCGAGAATAAAATATGTTAGCAAATAATGACAAACTGTTTACATAAGAATGAATGATTTAGGTATAATAATTATTAAAGTTAAACAAATTTTTTTTTTTTACTACATACTATTGGCCTTTACTACGGCTCTTAAATATAATTGACGTGTCCTCGTCTTTTGATCTCAACGTTTTGGAGGTTCAAGTTACCTTAGAAATGGGCGTATGACGCTCAATTCTTCCTCGCTGAGAGATTGAAACAGATCGTCAACAATAGGCTGATTGGACTTCAAAAATTGCATGATACTATCGAATTCGATTTGGAGTTTCGGATCAACCGGTGGTGCCGGTGTCTCGGAATCCGTAACGTTTGCCGATTCTTGAGCCAGCAGTATTTGACGTTGGATGGCTTTCGCTCTTTTACGCGCAGCCCGTTTTTTGGTCCTCACTACTTCGGCGACTCGCGTTTTGAGCAATTGGGAGATCTTGGCGCGTTTGATCATTTCGGACTCGTACCATTTTATCATTTTAAAAGTTGTTGCCATCTCTTCAGTAATCATTTTGGTTAGGATATTTCGTTGAATTACTGTTTGAATTAAAGGCAGGCTCGCAGCTGGTTTTCTTCACTCCGTCGGAAATGCGGCAATTCGGAAACCACGTGCGAACTGGAACCGATTTACCGAGGGGCGATGGACGCAAAACGCGGGCAACAAGTCAAAAGTGATAAACTGACAAACTGACGAGTGTCAACTGAGTGTCTGTCGTCTGAGTATGACAAAGCGAAAGAAAGCGTCAAACTGCCACAATCGTACTTCGTCACTTCGGTGTTCGATTGTTCGACCAATGAGCACGGGTCTGAGGTTAGCGGACAGCGACTAAAACGAATAAACAAATAACAAAGTAACTAAAAATAAACTATAAATAAATACAGCTAAACTCGGTCCAGCGGGCAGCGAGAGTCGCCGAGAGAACACGCCACGGCCCGACGAAAATCGGTTCTTCTACGCATGTCATATTCCCCGCACAACACCCTAGCCCAGCCAAAGTGGAACCGGTCTCGTCTCGATGGCACTACTCGGTAGTAGGCATTGTACTATATTTATAATTTTGTACTATTGTAGACATGCAGGCAGCGTCGAGTGGGAATTCGCAATATTTCTAGATAATATTATACTATGATGATATTACACGTCTAAACGTCTAGTATATTATGATCTAAGAATAGCGAATACAGCTAAATACCACGAACTAAGATATTATTTCTTAGTTACTATACGATCAAACTATCTAAGGTTCGCGCTAAATACTAATACCCGTAGACCGTTAATCAATACTTGAATCGTTTGTCTACGACTACCTCCGACTAATAGTTAATACCACATAATAACTTATATTATATTATTCTGACAGTTTGTGGGGCCTGTCGCCTTAACCAGTGGTCTTTAGTCGGTGGGTCACCTAAGCTTTAAAAACGGGTCGCTACAGGTCTTTTTTATAAAAAAAAAGTTTTAATATTACCAATAACAAAAATAGAATTTGTATATTTGTCAAAAAGGTTGAAGATCACTGGTCTATGCTAAGATGACCCGTTTGACGGCCACGTGTACGGTAAGCGTGCGTAGGCTTCAAGCGTCAAGCCGTCAGCGCGTACGAAGTACGAACACTACAAACTAAAATCATGTAATTCGAAATTTCGAAAAACGCGCGTATGATACGGGCCCAATTCCTAATACCATTATGACATTGTGACAACAAATTTTTAACGAGTAATGACAACAATTTAGTTTATTTTTATTTGATACCTACTTCAGTAATTATACTATAGTGAGTAAGTCATGGCGAATTAACATTTATTTCGTCACGCGAGTTAACTACCTATTGACGTTTGACAATCCGGCCAATCCGTTTCCGTTAATCCTTTTATTTTTTTACCATAATATAGTGTAATCGTTCCGTGCCCTGTTGACGACTAAGGCGGTGACTAATTAATTAAAATTTAAAGTGAGTGAGTACGACATAATATTCAAATATTGCATCGTCGTATCGATCGTCATTTATCGTTGACGGTCGGTCAATGTTATACAGTCGAACTTGGTTAACTCGAAATCGTCAATATCTCGTATTTTTTCGGGTTTTTCCCCGGTCTCTAGAATTTCCTATTTAAACAATGGAAAAAAATCTTGTTTGGCTCGAATATTTAGGTGAATAACTTGAAGTATCGATTTTTATAATTATAAATTTATAAAACTCCATGATATTTGCCTCATGTATGTAGTATGTACATTTACTATCGAAAATAAGGTCATTACTCATTAGTGTTATCGTTACCGATACCTAAGTGGTTTATCTAACTGGTTTAATACTTAAATGTTGTTAATACTCTGTAAAATGATGTACTCAATCATCGGATGAAGATAAGGAACAAGAATGTATTGAACCTCCCATCACCACGATTACACAAGCTACAAAACTACAATAACTAAAACTTAGGTATTTATTTTGCATAATATTAGGATTTTTTGCTTTCTATTTTAATAATACAGTTAAGAATTTATTTGAATATAGTTATATTTGTCTAATTTACCAATACATAATAATATGTAGATACAAGTATACCTAGGCAGGAGCGGATTGGTGATATTTTGCTACTGCCTGGAATATACAAATTTAAACAGTCTACATTACCTAGTCTATATTTTTTGTTTTTGTTTAAGTAAATAAAAATGTATTGTTTGGTGCTGATACACCAACAATAAAATTGATCTATTGCACATTTGGCTTTAAATAACAAAGTAACAATTAATGTAATACCTACAAGGCTAAATAAGTTATAAATCATAAATTAGTTTAGAACATTTTGTAATAGTTTCTTAGTTAAATACAGCAATGCAATGAAAAACATCTTCAAATAAATTAATATAATTATTTGAGGATTTAATTTTAAAATATCTGACTATATGCGGCAGTTTATTTATATTTTTAAATATTTTGATAACTTCATCAGAATATATCTATATTATTTGTTATTTTTTTTATCAACATTCATAAACAAAAGCTACTTAAATGTCTTAGTTTTACAAGCTTTGTAAAAAAGCTTTTATAACCTAAAATTGAAAATCAGTGTTTGCCAGCCACCTAAATATATATTTAAGCAAGTGTAATGTAAAATATTCAAGCAATGAAAAATAGTTTTTTAAGCATCACATAAGTTGAAAGAAGCATAAAAATATATTTTTAGGTATGCAAATATTAATTGTTAATATTAATATTAATTGTTGAGTTTGTTTCATCAATATCAACAATATTTTATTGATGGTTTTCATGGTCATCAACATTTAAATTGGCTATTATTAATATGAATCAGTTACCTAATTGTTTTTTTAAACTTTATTTCCGCTTAAAGCAAAATTTAAATTCTGAAGTTAAACTATCCATTGTACCTAATATCTTTGTTAATTTTTCAAGTTTTAAGCAAGAGAATAGTATTATAAATAATTTTCTTTAACTACCTACTTAAATAAGTAACAAGTATGAAAAATATATAAAATCTAAATACATCTGATTATTTTTTATAAAACTTTTCTCCATATTTTTAAGTATCAACCAGTATATTCATCACTGTATTATAATATTTCTACTATACATTTTTTGAATGGAACAATGTTATAGATGTATCATCTTTGGTTAATTGGGTCAATTTGAAAGTAGGTACATATTATTGTAATAATAAGCAAAATATATTTTATTACCACAACCCACTCATAACTTATCCATATATTTATAAGACAGTATTTTTTATTTACATATTTTCCAATTTACAACACACATAGGCTTTTACTGCTTTTGCCTTTTAGTGATTTAAAATAATTATAAAAGTTACCTCACTAACCCACTTACAGAGTAAGTTGTAAATAAAAGAGGGGGGATTTTGGGTGTTAAAACCCCCATAGGTTTCTTTTGCTGTAGACATCTGTCAAAGCCCAAATGTAACAGTTAAATTAATAAGTGTGTCCTCTGAAATCAGATGTATTTTAGGCCCTGGGGAGGGATGATGTTACTTCACTACACTTAGCTTCCAACAAAAGCACAATTTTTCCTTAAGCGCCTCAAGTTCAAATGTTCATAATTCTTCAAAACCACAATATTTAGCTTATTACTAAAATTTACAATAACAAGATGTTCAAAACAAAAATATATAAAGTTTTATTTTTTTGGTTATTATTATTTATTATTTTTCATTTATGAGGCATCTAGTTTATTTGTATGCTCAGTAATAATTGAATTTTATATTTAATTTAAATGGTTTAGTATTTAGTATAATTACATATTTTTGAATTTTGGTAGGGTTGTTTTTCTACCATAATTTTTCTGCAATTGACGCAATAGAAAACATAACTTTTTTGGCTCTAGATCTTTTTCTGTACCTGTTTTTGTATTATTTTATTCCGTTTTTCACAAATTAAGTTCCCAAACCTTGGAGAATTTTATTAGTGAGGACTAGCATGCATAACGGTAGGTACATGGTACATCATATTTATTTTAAATTTATATTTTCTACTAGGCGTCTTCTATTCTAGCTTCTAGCTCATTTAAATACAAAAATTTAAAAGTATTGGCTAAGGTCCCCACTCCCAACACACGGTGGCTGTAAAATGTAGCTGAATATAATGTATCGCCAACAGAGACAATAATATAATTTTACCGCCCACTACACAGTATGTCAGATAACTTACTTTTATGACTCAAAACTATGTATTATTTAATAAAACAATTTAATTTTAGTTTTGTGTGTTATTTTAATACATAAATTGGAATTGAAAGTGGTTTTTAATATTTAATATACATTTTAATGAATTACAATATTTTTTACCATACAGTGTTTGTTTCCTATAATAGATTTGTTATTGTAACAAATATTTTTTAAATATAATTTTTGAAAATATATTATTATATTAATAATATAAGATTGAAACGTATTAAATATTGATTAGTTTTTTACAATAAGCAAGTAAAATTTTCATTTATTTGTTTGAACTAAAAATTATAATTTGAAATATACTAAAACTTTCAAATAGGTATAATTCATAAATAAGGCAACTATAGGTAAACACAATTTGTACCACTGTTTAAATTACTAAATTAAAAGTAAATTCATACATTTTAAAAGCAAGAGTAGCTCAGACTAAAAATATATATTGTATCAAATAAAGAACAGTGGTATGAAATGCAATAATGTAGATTTAAAAAATAAAATGTAAAAATGTCACTAAATTATTCTAAATAATAAAAACTACAAACCAACCTCCAACAAATCAATGAAAAAAAAAATATATTCTGTTTAAACTAAACTTTTAACAACCAAATATTTTACTTATTTTAAAAATAATACATTTACAGATTGTATAATAAAACAAATTAATTTTAAAAAAAAATGTTAGAATGGAAGGTTACCATTTTTATAATCATCGAATGCATTTTTCCAAAATGGACTTGCTTGTACTTCTTCTGTTTGAAAATTGATTTGAGTCCATTGAAGAATGGTTAAATATGAATATGCATTACCAAGGTTAAATTTATTCCAGTTATTTTCTCTTTCATTACGCGCCTCAAGATCTTTAAAAGTACTAACACCATAATCCACTAATAAGCGGAGTGTTATATATCTATATAACATAAAACATTATTCTAATTAAAGCTTGAAATTAATATAGGTATGTAGGTATAAATACTTCTTGCAAGACATTTCTTCGGTTTTTACTGATGCTGGGTTCATTATTTTGTTTTTAATATTGTCAACATTTGAAAATAAGACTAAAAAAAATTAAAATTAAAAGTATTCTTATATTAGTATTTGGTTTGAAATATAAGTCTTTAATTTGATGATTATCTAAAACTTAAGAAGTAACAATAATGCTGGAAAAAAAAAATGTGAATTGTTTTTTATTAAAAGTAGTTGTAACCTTTAAATAACGAACGTAGATCTTTGACAAATATTGATGGAAAAGCTTCTGATTTCAATTTAAAATAACCAAATGAACTTTTAAACAAATCATTTTGTTTAAAATGCTTGGAACATATGCGTCTATTATTTTTTAAAGATTTAAATTTACCAACTTTTTTTATAGCCGCTACCCATTTTTTCCGAAGGGTGGAATTCAACGGAAACCTAAAATTTCAAATGTAAAAATTATGTTTCTAATTTAATAATGATATATTTTTGTATGACTTACAAGTGTAATTGATTATTCCAATAAATCAATTTTGACTGACATGAGTCCACACAACATTTGAATTCCATTTTAATATATTAATAATAATTATATTATTTCAGTATAGTATAATGGTTTTGTCAACTAAAATGTAAAATTATAGAATTAATAATACAATTCTCCCACACAATATGAACATAGTTACAAAAAGTAACCACTATACATCATAGACATAGGTACATATGTTAAATAAATGGACTGTATTAGTGGAATTAATTTTGTATGGGTGATAATAAAATAGTAACAGTAATCATTTACATAATAATTAAACTTATTATTGTCAGGTGACTAATAATCATATATCATTATTCATTGCAAATAAATAACAGTGTAAATAAAATATAGCCTGTTTGGAAAATAAATAAATATAAATATGTCTAACTAGTGGTAGTACAGTGTGTAAAATTAGTGGCTCAATAATGTTGTAATAATTGACCAGAAAGGCCCATTAGCCGTACTAAAACAAAAATATGGTCGACCAATCCTGATAGACATAGGTGCCAAGATTTCAAAACACCATTGGATGCTATACCTAAGTGAAAAGCCTTCCCTATTAAATAATAGTGTGTAAAGGCTTTAAGCCTTTAACCATCTATTCTTAATAAAAGTTATACGGCCACTTACATTTGCAGCACCGTCTTAACATTGACCACAGCAGTCTGATATTGATAGTTTCAATTGAGTTAAAACATCAGAAAATTAGTTAATTCTGTGACAAAAAACCCTAAAAACAGTTCAGATATATTTAAATTACCATCGACAAAAACATATTGATAATTGCTCTATAAATGAATTTTCTGCTATTTAATCTGTAATATTATCCAATATTTATCAATTTATTAAATTTATTAACTGTAAAAGTATTACACTACTATTACTATTTTCCTTGTGCCTTGAGGTACACGATGAATCACTAACAAGATCGCTGTCAATTTTGACCACCGTATACCGCGGGGATTAACAATTTAAAGAGAGAATATTATATTGTAAAAACGATAATTACCAGACGATATTCACAATATCATAGACAATGTGGTTTAGGACGACTGCATCAAAGGTACACAAATTACAAAAATCACTGATAGAAGAATACAATTGCCGACAGCCGAAAAAGAAGAGACGACTGACCAGTGGGCGGTGACCACTAACCAGAATATGAGTGGACTCCTTAGAGTAAGGACTGGTTTGGCCGACTGGTGATTGTGGCTATTATTTAAGCAACTCAAGCTGACGTCACAGCCAACAGGTATGCATTCCATCTTATACAACGCAGTGAGCACAAAAAATAGAGCGATGCGCATGCGTGAACCCTGACGAAAACACGAATCGTGTTGACCATACTTGTTATCCTTTGTACTATGATTTTGGCCTTGATATAATAGCGTCAGTAAACGTTTCCGTAAATCGGGTAAACTAAATCGCCTAACCACTGGTTGATGCGGAAGTTATTCGTTTCCATGTTTTGCGGAGGTTCAGACTTCAGATCACAGGTAAACAAGAACCCTTAGACATAAAGAAGAACTATATAGATAGCCGACTACTATTATAGTAGTTTGACAATTTAGATAATATAACACAAACATATTAGTATATTACATTTATTATATTATTGATATTTAATAATTATAATAGTACATATATATTATTGTTATTAACTTTTGAGTCCATACCGATTTACCGTAGAAGGGTGTTAAAAGGTTCGTGGTATAATAAAGGTAAATATAGGCAATAGCGTAAAATTAGTCTAAATATTTTGAAAATGTCACTGCAGTGCATATACTTATATAAAACGTTCTAATATACGTAAACGTTTCAAGTCCCCACGGATAACACTTTTGTATTACTTCAAAATAACTAAAATCATGATTCTTCTTATAAATATTTAATTTCGTTCAAATTTTAAATAGTTTATGGTCCTTTGACCATTCAAGTGAGAGTAAAAGTTTATTATTACCGAAAGGTACCTGTTAAACAACAGTAAATTATAAAAAATTCTTTTTCAATCCTTAGTTTTATCATTGACTTTTGAACATTTTTAAAATAATCGATTCTCTGGAGGAGAAGTCATAATATAAACTAATTTTCAATTTAAACTACGATGGAATAAACAGTAAGGAAAATATTATGTTATTTAAATTTTTATGCACAGTAAGGTTTTTTGGAAAATGTAATTAAAGTTGTAATAGAAAAACCTGACAAAATATGAAACAACATTTGTTTAAATCAATATTTTAAAATCCATTTCTTTTGAATATAATTTTAGACGCATGTATTACACGTATAATAATATTATTTTTATTTTTATTTTCTAATATTGAAAATAAAAAATTAAAAACCTGAATTAAATTTTTTTTTGAAAAATTGAAAATAATCAATTTTTAAAACTGATTAAAAGAAAAATGTTGATTGTAAAAACGTTTATCTAATAGTCCAAGTAGTTTTTTTTTTTACAAATTTTTAAAATATCAACATTTTTTAATGTTTAAAACGAATTAAAATTTGTTTTAATTTTAAATATTTAAATTTTAACAAGTAGCTATTTAAATATTCTCATATAAAACATAAAAAATAAGTTTATAGATTTTGAGTTAAAAATGTTTCTTATACGCAATGTTATGTTACTTGATCAATACATTTACTAAAAAAAAATTAAGATTTAATAAAATTGTAAAAAATCAACTAAATTACTTAAATAAATTTTTTGATAATCAAAATTGTTCTTAATGTAAAATTTATATATTAGATATACTTAACATTTTCTCAAATTAAAAAAATTCTAAAAAAATACGAAATGCGGTGTATGCAATTGTAGAACAAAGGATTTTTGCCATGGGGGTGCGGAGCGCATTTTGTATCCGGCCATATAAGATAACCACGGTAAAAACTCGTTAAAAAAAAATTGGATTGTACTTTTTCAACTGTAGAGAATATTTCAGAAACAGAATCAAATTTCAGAGAAACTCTTAATCTTAAAATAAAAAATTTAATATTTTAGTATAGTAATTCAATAGTCATTTATTAATTAACGTACAACGATTTGGTTGGTAATAAATGGTGTAAATTAATGCCAAGGACAACTTGTCCAATAGGCTTATTTACCATGTTATTTTAACTCCGCTCGTTCATTTTTAAATGATTGTAAACAAAAAACTACAAGTTCAATATTCATTATTTATACATCAAAATTGTTGTCAAATAATTTTGATTGCCGATATTAAATTACAAATATGGGTTTCATGACAACCCAATCGATCTTAAAAAATGTAATATTTTAACTTTTAAGTAAGTAATTCCAAATCATAATATGATATTTTATGAACATTGAAATGTACAGAAATTAGAGATGACAAACTATGTGTTGTCCTGAATACAACCCCGGTTTTAAGAGGGGGCGCTGATTGGAAATTTCCCGGGGATGGCACACTTTGGGGGTGGAACATTTTTTTTAGATAAAAAAAACTAATAAAATTAAGTTTTTTTTGTAAAGAGAATATTAAATTTTCAAATCTTAGAAATAAAAATAGAATTGTTTATACATTGCTCACAAAATAATTTGTAAATTTTCGTATTTTTTTAAAATTCTAACTTTTCATTTCCAAAAATATATTTTTTCAGGTCAGTTGGGTCTATTTTAAAAGTATTAGAAGCACAACAATACTGCACATCCTCTCCTTCAAAAGGATCCTCTCCTTTTTTTTATTACCTACGTCTTTGCTGAAGTATAGACAGAGCGGCGGTAAAATCAGTGACGGTCAAATGATTTTGTCTTGGGGGGATGTTGCTAATTTTTTAACATGTACTACTTAACCAATAAAATATAGTTTATGGTTATGCCTAACATAAATTTTTTAAATTAAGGTAAATTAATACTTTATAACAATTTAATATTAATAATATTTGTATTATATTATTAAATCTATTTTTTTGTTTTTTTTTCGCCAATTCGTCCAGTACTTCGTTGGTGGTTTTATTTATAACCCCACAATAAACAGCCATATAGTGGCCAAGCCATCAAGCGTAGTAGATTTACTATTGATCTAAAATTTTTTCTATAAATATCTATAAAAAATTTCGTTCGATCAAAATTCTTGATAATTTAATTCAAGGTTCCTCATGAGTTGTTATAATAGCAGATCAGATGGATTTAAGTTCAATGAACATTTCAAAGTTAAACAGTGTCAATAAAAATAACATTGAAAGTTGCAAAAAAGGCGAAAAAAACTCAATTTGTTAGGATTATCCAAGATTGAGTAAAAATTATTTATAATGATTTAAAATTATACATATTATGTATACAGTTATACAATTATACAGTTTATTAAAACGATAAAAATAAATAGATACCGTTAACAGTGCAATATTAAAACAAATTAATTTAAATAAAAACTGAAAGAAAAAAAATAAAAAGTATGAACAAATATTATATCTTTAAAATTATTGTCTCATTAGAATTGTCGATAGATAAATAAATTAATAATTTGATCGAACATCGATATATTATATTACTTAACACAAAATGTGACCTATTTAGTATTTACTTATAATTCATAAATAATAAAGAATCACATCTCCGCCCGCATAGTAGATATGCCTATATTATGTTATATAATTTATTATTCTAGGGAGAGCTTTAGTTCCTCTAAGAATTTAGAGGGATTGACTTTGATTTTCCAGTCGTGGAGTAGAGTTAGGTAAGTGTTTAAGACAGGTGGTTTTGGATTTTTTGAGCAGCTTGGGTAAAGTCTTTATCGATAGCAAGAATAGCAGTGTCATCCGCAAATGTACCTAGAAGAGTGTTTACATTTAGAAGTAAGTCGCTGGTAAAGACATTAAACAGGAAAGGGGCTATATCGCTGCCACGAGGAACACCTGCAGTTGCTATTTGAGAGTTGGAAATGGCGCCGTTTATTTTTGTGACAAATGATCTTTGGTTTAGATAGGATTTTATTAGTAGATAATACGGAGCGGGCAAAGATGATTTAAGTTTAAAGAGTAGACCTGGGTGCCAAACTCTGTAGAAAGCCTGTGCGATATCGAGGAAAATACCAATATAGACTTTTTTTGCTCTCAAAAGCTAGAGATATATTATCAACAACTCTGTGAAGCTGGTGGATTGTTGAGTGTCTATTTTTAAATCCGAATTAGATGTCAGGAACAATTTTGTTTTCTGTGGCAATGTTTGTAATTTTTTTAAGGAGTAATTTTTCGAATAATTTGCCTACTACTGGGAGAAGGCTTATAGGTTGGTAAGAAGAAGGGATTTCAGGAGGTTTACCTGGTTTGTGGATTAGTATTATTTGAGCATGTTTCCAGATAGATGGCATGTAGGAAAGGCGGAGTATAGAATTAAATATGTAAGATAGTAGTATTATATTGTTTTATGTGGTAGCTGTTTTAAGAATGGTGCAGATATGAGATCGTAAGTCGTAACCAGGTGCTTTACCGTTTTTTAAATGTTTTATATTAAATAATACTTAATTTGGGGAAGTGGGTTTGGCAGGCATAGATACTGGTAGTGGACTATCTAGGAACTCGAGAACTCTGGCAGAGTGCTGAGGGTTAGTTCGGATATTGTTTGGCTTAAATACTGTAGCAAGGTGTTCGGCAAATACGTTTGACTTTTCAACGTCGTCAATGATTAAAGAATTATCAGGTCGACGGAGTGTAAAACTGGGTTCGGTGTGATTAAGGATTATTTTAGTTGCTTTCCAAAGTGAGCTATTTGTTGGATTTAGGTTAGAAATGTAACTATCGTAGGAATGATTGTAGTTTTGAAGTAGCCTTTTAAGTTTGTTGGCTATAGGTTATTAAAGGTTCGGTTGTCGTTGGGGAAACCTGTAACTTGCCATTTGGCACGAGCCTTCCTTTTTTGTCTGAAAAGTGCATTGATGTGGTCCTGGAGTGGATATTTGTCTAGTATAATGTTTTATGTTACTGAATTGTTGTTATTTATGCGTGAAGACAATTTGGCCGCTGATTTGATCATTTCTACGAAGGCGACTGAGGCTTGATCAATGTCTTGGGTGGTTTTAAGAGTTTTCCTAATTTTGTATTTTTTATAATGGGTTCAGTTGATAGGACCTGTGGTTAATGAAGATCGTTTCGGGATTTGACTCAGTCAACCATCAATGACTAACAATACCGGAGTATGGTCTGAGGAAAGGTCTGTGACATTGAATATAAATTATTAACTTAAATAATAATTTCATAAATTCAAAATTAGAGCATTTTTAGTAGTTTATTGGTAATTTTTCAAATTTAATTTGAATAAGATTCTTTTTAGTTTTTGGCTAAGGTGTACCTACTAAATATTGTTCACTTTTATGAATGCGCTAGATTTTTAGTTAAAATACGTTTTGTTTGATGCAGTCGGGATGTTTATTATTTGATTTAATTTTTAACAACCACTGTAAACAGTTTATATATAAACAGTATTTCCTACTTATTTTTACACGCAACAATAGGGATATGCAAAAGAAAAAAGGTCATTTCGGGTCACCACCGGGAGATCCTCAATTTATATATAGGTACCCAAAATTAACCTGCAAGTGTTTGGGCATAATTTAAAATCGCTCATCGTGCACTGTGATAGTCAACTGTGCATAAATACAGGTAAAAACAAAATCATTAAATGGTTTCATCGATCTCACAGGGTTCATATCTAGAGAGAAATGTTATAATATGTAAACTGAGCCTCGTTCGTTATCAGTTATCACCAATTATTATGTATATATAATTAATAAAATCTAAATAAAAATGTTATTGAATAAAATTTACAAATATGTTGATTGCTGTAGGACACTTTTTGTAAAAATAATAATAAAATTAATTGAATGATTTACATTGAAGTTTATAGACTAAATAAATAAAAAGATAGGTAGTTAGCTACTGTTGACACATACTATGTCTATCTATACTATGTCTCGAAAACAGGGTTCACTCTATAATTCAATTATCCATATTAGTTATCACTCAGTAGTCAGTACCCTAAACATATTTTTGAATTCTGTTTGCGAGACATAAAATTAAACTTTTAACTAATTAAAAAATTAAATCATAAATTTTCCTTGGACCTTAAAATATGTTTAGAGTACTGAGTAATATGGGTAATTGATTTGTAGATGATCAGGTTGTTCATAACTGAATATGAGTTGTCTACCAAAAATATTCACACTATAATAGTAAGTTTAGTCTTCCATATAGAATTAATTATATATCTAACTAATTATATATCACGTAAATAAATCAATTTATATTATATGTGTCATTATAAATTGTGTAAAAATTAAGTTTACAGTAATACCTATACCTTTATTTGATGATAATAATAATATATTAATATAGTATAATATTCAATGTATTTAAATCAAAAAATTAAAATGATTTGTTAAAACTATTAGTTAGAAATATTTAAAATTCATTAATTGCCAATAATATATTGTTTGTATGTAAACCCCCAGCTCAAGCTAGTTGAGGCACTCACAGTACATTTTATAAGTAGATACTATAAAATAGGTTATAGACAGTGGCGCCGAACACGTACTCCAGGTAGTTCAATTGAACTGGCTAGAAATTTGGGTGGGTGGGTGGTGGGTGGTAGGTGCCAGGTGGTTGGGTAGCCGGGTAGGTGAGGGTCGCCGAGTGGGTAAAATATTAGAGTATACTAGTATAGTCTGTCTGCTATAATTTTATTAAACACAAGAATGTAATTGTTTAAGCCTATCTGCCTATGCCGACATGAACAGTCGCACCCGCACGTATGAATGTTGAATGCAACGCTATACGGCAGTCGGCAATGCATTACGCATAAGGCATAATATGTGTATTGAATAATTTTGGAGTAATATAGAAGAAATATTATTCTCAATTCTGTGAATTGTGATTTGTGATATGGTATACTAGGTAAAATGCATAGTATATACAATTATAGAATATGAACATTTTATCAATATTACTATTATTAGATCCTATGGTAGTAAGTGTGTACCACGATGATACTAAATCGTGGTGTGTACTGTGTATGAATTCCCACATTAACACAAGATAAAAATAGAATATTTTTCCTTTGACGTTCTATTATACCCGGGATACGTAAAGTGAACGCCGCAGTTTCATTATTCGCCACTCGGCACTCATTATTTACTATTTGTTATAAACTATTGTCTGTTATTAATTATTATTTAATATTTATTTATTTTACACTTTTACTGCTGTGATTTACCATTATTGTTGTAAATGTTTAATGGTTGTAAATGTTGTTTAATGGTTACCTATATGATGAAGTATCAACCATAAAAAAGTAGTATAAATTGTAAAAATTGGTAATAATATGCGAACAGACAATGGATACATAGAACTTTGTAAAAAAAGTAAAAATTACATGGAAAAATCAGATTTTGAGTTCTCACCTTTACCTATTCATCGTTTAAGAAAGAAAAAAAGATTATCGAATGAAGAAGTTGAAGATCATTCTATTACTGATCCTCTTTATGAATTTAAAATCAAAACATACTTTGTATCTTTAGACACAATAATTACTGCTATAAATGATAGATTTACTTCTAAATCTCAAGATTTACTAAAAGATATTTCTCTTTTTTCTACAAAACGATTAAATGAAGTAAAAGTTTCAAACAACTCTTTGCCAATTGATGCATTTAACACATTTTGTGAAATATACTCAAAGTTTGTACAACTCGATGATCTTAGAAAAGAGTATATGCAATTTGCCAATTATTTTTCTGAATTTTCTAATATCATAAATTTACCCAAAAATTTACATGGGTGTAGTGAAAAAGTTTGTGAGATGTCTGGTGGTAGTGAAAATACACAAAGCGATGATTCTGATTCTAATGACAAAATGGACTACAATAATGAAAATACAAATTTAGTTAGTTTACTTGATTTATTAAAATTATGTCATACATCTGGACTAAAAGAAGTTTTTTCGACTTTTTATACCGCACTTCATATTGCAACCACATTGCCTGTTACAAGTGCCTCACCTGAACGCACATTTTCAAAACTGAAAATCATAAAAAATCGACTACGTAGCACAATTGCACAAGGCAGACTTGAAAACTTAATGTGAAAATCTTCCAATAAATAACTCTGATGTTATTGATAAGTTTGCAAGTCTATCATCAATCCTATCTAATAAGTTATTATGAAATCTGTATTAAATGGTTTTTACTTTTTTTATATTTATATTTTATATACATTTATACTTAGTATATACATTAATTAAGGAACATACATTAGTTTTGTACATTAATTAAGGAAAACAAAAAAAATAATTATGTCATTTTGATTAATGTGCAAACAACTGGTCAAAACAGTTGTAAGAAATCCATTTGAACATTATTAAAAAATAAAAAATGATCATTAAAAAAAATCAAATTAATTATTCTATATATTATTTGGTAAATTTTTTCTATTTTAAATGGTACATTTGTTTATAGATTATAACTAAAAAAAATTTTTGAGGTATTTAAAGAGGTGGTAAATTGGAGGTGTGGGTGGGGAATATAATTTTTTGAACTGGTAGTTTCAATTTCATTCGGCGCCACTGGTTATAGACTATGACATTCTATGATACTTGCTTTACCTGGTAATATATATATAGCACAATGGAACGACGCAACCATTGCGTGTTGACATTTCGTAATATTGTTCATAAATAAATAAATAATTTGTGATTGTGAAAGTTGTGTGTATTTTTAACTGAACAAAGAAATATAGGAACATTTAATAGTAATAATATAGTGTTAGAACTGTCATTATCAATAATAATTTATTCAAAGTTTAAATACCAATCGGTATATTGTATAGCGTGTCTGGTGTGTTAACTAAGTACCTATATGAATTGGAGTTTTATTCCCAGCTGGAAAGCTGACGTAGTAGTGACGTGTCAATATGTAAAATGTAAATGTATAGTCTTGAGGGAATTCTGAACCCTCGGTACAAAAATGAAGCTCGTATATCGACCGATATATTTGTAATACACTCGGTGACAGCTAAGTATACGTATACCTACTCATATTTGAATAGTAGGTACCTTATTTAAAACACTTATTATTATGACAAGGTTATTCGTGTTTAAATAAATGGATATCATAAATAACAATACGAACAGCTAAAAACGGTTGGTCAGTTTACATAACTAAGTGTATTTTATGATATTATTGCTATTAAATAATTAATTTTACTATTATTCTTACAGTATGTTGAATTAATTTTTAGAGAAAACATTGCATTATAATGTTTATGAAAAACAATCGTCATCATTTTTTGGTTACACTAAAACTACATACAAAAACTTTTTTAAATTTTCAATCCTTAGCTATGAAAACTGAACATTTTATACATTTTTAACTACAAAACAATTTGCAAATGTTTGATTTTTTAATGAATTTGGGTCAAAATTTAGACTTCGAATGTTCACAAAAAAAATTGTGCCTATGTATTTTTAATATTTTTAAACTACTGTCTACTATTATAAAAACTAATGAGGAATCTCGTATTTTTTTTATCAATATTTAAAGTAACAATTTTAAAAACTGACGATTTCTTATGCTTACAATAAGCTTCAAAATTGTCAAAATATTTTAAGAATGAATGTAGTGTATATAGAAAATTATAACCTTAACTATTTCCGTTTTTCCTTAATTTGTTTTTTGTTTTTCCCGACTCGTTTAAAAACTATTGGGAATAATTTTACTTTTGACCTAACAAAAGTACCAACTAGATTCACTTTTCTACTTTTACTGCCCCAAAACGTAATAACACACACATAAAGCTTTTTGACCAAACAAAAAAAATTTTATCAGTCCTTAAAAAAAAACCTAAAACAATCGTATATTTTTCATGCTTACAAATAACTTAAAAAGAGTCGAAATAATTTAAAATTGTATTACATACAGAAAATGATAATATAAATATTCGATGAAAATTTTAAGTATCTAAGGTTATTTGTTTTTGAATTACAACCAAATAAAAAAATCGTTCCATGAGAAATCGTTGAGTGAATATCCTAAAATGTCTTATTTCAAAAGCTCATTCAAATTGAGTTTGACTTTCAGATAAGATACCTTGTGATAGGTAGAAAAAAAAGTACAGGGAAGCTTGGTTAAAATTTAAAATCTTAGGTATAAACAGACAATTTTTTATGAATTTTTAATTAAAAAAAAATGGAAACAATCGCGATTTTGTCGTAATTCAAACTTTGAACGCTCATAAAAAATATTGTTTATTTACGTTCAATTATTTTTTTTAATTACATTATTTTCTATTGACAACTTATGATGAGGCACTTTATATTCAACATTGTACCTAATCTTGTACTTTTAACTTTTCAGAAGTACCAACTAGATCCACATAGAAAATATGCCGATGAAGAAAATCGAAGTAATAATTAATAATTATAGATAATATTATGGTCGTTTAATCTTTTAGATAATGTTTAAAAATCCAAATATCAAAATTTGACAAAAAAATGCATTATCAAATGATAAGCGGGATTGAGCACTGTTTGCGCTTGGCGAATCAACCTGTACGTGCGTATACCCGCATGCGAGCGGGAGAGTCGCGGACGTGCGTAAGTTATAATAATATTAGCACAAGCAGGCGAGCGCACGGTAATTGGCCGAAAACGGGCGCGATCGTCATTTCCGCCGGTAAAAACGGACGACGGCGGCGCGGCGGAACTAGAAATTTCGCTCAGCAGGGCTATAATACATAATATAATAATATTAATAATATATATATATATATATATATATATATATACGTATAATGAGTGTGTACCTATTGTGCATAATATACAGCAGTACACACATTATAATACCGATCTGAGTAGGTACATAATACGTACGCGGGACGCGTCGGACTTAAATACTTTATACGTAAATAAACATAAAAGCGTGAGTGTGCGTAATAATATAATATATTATACACATTAACTACGCTGTATACCTACATTACGCCGGGTCGTTTAAAGGGCCCGAAATCGTGCGGAGTATGGCACCGTATATAATATATATACATATATATATATAATTTATATTATGTATACGTTTAAGTACAGAAAGGAATGTGCCGACAGCATTAAACGATGTATATTGTATGTAAAAACTTTTGATATTATATATTCGGTAAAAACATGCAATTTTTCAAAAACTGTTTTTATACTTAATATAAACGTGTAAACTTTATATTATGATGATTATACGTAGATTTTTTTTTACACCGGGTGATGCATGTATAACGTAAAACACTCATTATTCCAAAAACTATTAACGCGTTTTTAAAAATACTTTTTCTTACATAATTCGTTACACAAATCGTTAAAAAATCAACATTTTTTACTATATATTGTACCTAAGAAAATGTATCTCTATTATATCATAATTTCGGCTGTATAAACAGTAATTTTTTATGTGTAAACATCTATACGCACCTCCGCCCCTGCCCCCTTTACAATTTGAGGCTATATAGTAATATTCTGTACAAACTTCAGCTGATGTCACAAAACTTCGTTACTATTACAATGTTGTCAGTATTTAAAAAATAAAATTACCGTACAGACTTTAATAGAACCTTCAAATGACTAGGTGTAACTTACAGTAGTTCCGTGGACATTGAAGAGAACATATTTTGCAAACATATAGTAACTTAACTTTGTAGTACCTATATATAAACGCCTTGATTTAGCGTTTGGTCTGTTTATAGTACCGATAACCAAAACCGTGGTTCAGTTTATTAACTATATAATCTGTGTACTATTTTACTCATGTTATACAGGTTACCATGTTACCAGTTACCATTTACATCAATACGAACACTCGAAATCACTCGAATCACTTCATCAAATCGAAAATTATTTAACACCATTTATCCCGTGCCACCCGAAATGTATTTAGATCTTTACACATAAAAAGAAAACCCCTGTGAGTATTTTACTTGCTCACACTTCTATTTTAATATTACCCCCTATTTTTTTCTAAAAAAAAGATAATATATAATAATATTGCGATCACGTGTGTTTAATACAGTGTTAATGCATAAATATGCATTTTCAAAATGCATAAATAGACTAAATACGCATGTAGTAGGTATACCTACTTATATATAGGTATTATTATGTCTCCATATGTAAAGACTACATAAATAGTATAAGTACTTATCCCTATATAATAGTTATTTACGGTTGTAAAAACATTTGAAATGAGGGGTTAATATGATACGGTTACTCGATTTTATAACAACGGTAAAAATCTCAGTAAATAAATTTTTATCCGTATGACATTCAACGTGTATACATTTATCGAGCCAGCACATTATTCTCTACTAAACAATATATACGTACAGCGTAACAGTAACGTGCGTACTAAACTTCAAACTTGATGACCAATGATCATACCGATATAATACTTAGGTAATATTATCTACATTAATAAATATGTCAATGTCTGTGTAGTGCGTGTGTGTGCAAGCGATTCACATCAGCCGAGTTTGACGCACTCGTGGTTTTGAAATTTGGTTCGTAGGTAATCGCCTATACCCTAGGACGTGAAGCTTTTTTTTAAAATTTTTCATTTCATAAAGAGGAACTCACACAGATATTTGATGGCTCACAAAAAACGAACATTGTTTATTTGATCAGCTAGTATTTTATATTATACCCGCGAGTAGGTACTTCAAACAGGACGAATAATTTCGGTATGACGTTCGCAGGCTGCAGGTCCTGCGCAGCAGCGACGTTCTATATATAATATATATTATTATTATATGTGTGCACTCGCGTTATACAACTTATATGGCTATATATATATACATGCATACAATATGGACGCCCCGTCACTCTATGTACATATACGAATATTATATATAATATATATATATATTTATGTGTACAATGAAAATACACATATTGAAGAGCGCGTCGCAACAGATGCGTTCTCAGCGTGACGCCGAGGTCCTCGTACATATTATATATAATATTATTATACACTCTACCTCGCATCGTCCCTCGTACACAATATTTTATATATATATATAATATTTTATGTATACCTATACGCCACTACTCGCGTGTTTTTTCGCATATTGTTTTGTTCCGTTCATTCTGCACCGCGTGTATATATGTGTACACTCGGACCGAGACACGCCAACTGTCGTCGCCTATATAGTCCCTTATTATTGTATGTTCAACACGCATAAATATAATATTATGAGGTAGGCAGTCGCGCGTATTATATTATTTTGTACACAATTATAATATTTTGTGCGTATGCGTGTATATATAATATATATATATATATATATATATATATATATTCAAATAACCGCTGCACCCTTTCGCGCGACCCGCCCCCACCGCGTCGTACAATGAAAACCATTATGACAAAATGATAATAATATAAATCTGCGTATTGTTTAGTGTACCTACCTATATCAGCGCGTCCGATGCGTATATTTTCAATTTTGAACTCGTCACCATCGTCGATATATTATATATTATATTTATGTATATTTTATAA
This sequence comes from Neotoxoptera formosana, assembly GCA_022818045.1. Classification (NCBI taxonomy): domain Eukaryota; kingdom Metazoa; phylum Arthropoda; class Insecta; order Hemiptera; family Aphididae; genus Neotoxoptera; species Neotoxoptera formosana. Next base: position 63,182,148 of record CM040632.1, on the reverse strand, counting down.
TATTATTTATTTATTTATGTATATTAAATACAGGACGGGCCCAATTACATTGTTTTGTATTAATAATAGTTTCAATAAAATTATAAAAATTTAAGAATGTTTAGACAATAATTACACTAAGTACTAAGGAATAGTGGATCCTCATTGGCCAGTTTCATCATGCGGACAATAGGGTGATAAGTTAAATAATTATGTAGGTACCTAAATATATAATATAATATAATACGTAAATTGTACATACGCGTACTAAGCACTGCAAGTGTATATACGATAATTATGAACATTTTATACTATTTTCAGGGTCGGATCTAGGAACGATAAAAGGGGTTGGCTATAGATACAAAATATGCACCTACGTAAGTCATACAAGCAGGGTCGAATTTAGAGGGAGCGAGGGTCCCAGGGAAACGGTGACCTCTACAATACTATTTTTTGTTTCCTTATTAGCTATACAAGTATACACGGAATATCAGTATATTATTTAAATTTAAAAATTTGTTTTTTTTTTTAAATGTACTTTTTATATTAAGTACCTATACATTTTGGTTGTTTTATATAATTTTTAAGTCACACTTGACACTTCTAACATAAATAAAACCGAGAAGTGTCCAATACAATATTTTGTTACAGACTAACTAGGACAAACAAATTCTACTTATTTTTTTTTTTTTGACAAAATTATTTCACTGTTTATCATTGTGTAGTTTGTACAATACTTATACAATATATACATACTTCTATCGTTGCTTAAAAAATAATGACAATTTTATTACAATAGATAAAAATTATATCATATTTTGTTAAACAATAGAATATGGAGATTGTATATAGATTGTATATATATTGGTATCGTTGGTAGGTACTGTGAGAGACTACATAAAAACTAACAAGACGTATTACTCTATTTTGTGAATTAACTAATTTAAACAAGAAAAAATTCTGTGATACAGTATCTAAATTTTAAGGAGGCTACAGCCCAATAGCTTTTTTTGTAGGTACCCATGTTTATATTATGTGACCCACGGGTATTGCGAGTGAGCTAAATGTCCAGCGCTGCGTCTGGTTTCAGGAGTAAAAAAACGTGTGTACGATATGGCACTATTATTATTTTATGCTTTATGTTTAATACGTGAGTGTGATGTCCATCTGCGAAGCGATAAAATCAGACCTTGGAAAATTCATTAAAAATATGAACTAGTTCATGAGAATAATGTGATTGAATCAAGTTCATCCATAGACATTATTTAATAGATGGGCGTTGGGATGTTCATGTCGGGTTGCACGGAGGGACCTGGAAAAACGTAATATATAATCGACCCGATCAACTAAAGTACCCATAATGTATTATACAGCAAAATATACGCACCATAAGGCAAATCAAATGATTTCGAAAAAAATTCTTCTCTTATCATATTATTATTATATAAATGGTTTTGAAAAAAATTAAAAACAAGTCGTAGAGTATCTTCTTTTTTATGGTTGAAAAATGATTATACGCTTATTTAGAATGAAAAAAAATCACGAACTTGGCCAATCCTGATTAGTCGTTTACCTCCATTCGAAAATTATCCGACCTGTGCTTTGGGCGCAACCTATTATGCACATAATAAATGATGTATACGGGAGTATATAGTGAGTAGCCGCCATTTTAAGACGAGTTTACAAAATAATACCTATACACATATATATATATATATATATATATATTATGTTATTATACTTATTATATAATTTACTCGTACGTCTATAACATTTAGTCACATAAAATATATAGGCACTTCTTATAATAATAATATACTATATACACATAATCGTGGTTTATACATAATACATAATATATAATATTATAATATTATTGTATTACATGGCAGAAAAAAAATGAACGCTAATTCGAAGGCGGACTTGATACGCGTATTCGAGGTGGGACATTGGAAGGGATTGAAGGGAAGGGATGTAAATCCAAATACACACGCACATTCACATAATATTATAATATACACGCGGACGTGATATAGGTGTGCGTATTATAGACCATTGTGGTGATTTTGTAAGTATACCTATATAATATATGATGTATACATATTTATAATATGCACGTGTAGCCGCAATTCGTCTACCATAGTCCATAATACGCTTACGCTCGTCTATATTATAACTTAGCCGGCTAATATGTATAGCTATATATGCTAATACCAGCCTTTATGTATTATATACCTATACGCTTAACGACGTCATATACGGTGAAAAGAAAAATGAAGGGTAGCCGTAGGCCACCACGCGACGACCGCCGAATATACTATATATCCGCCAGGAAAACGTATATATATATATATATATATATATGCGCGTATTATAATATACACTGTGCACGCTCGTATACTCGCACACACACACACACACACTATATGGGCTGCCGCCAGGTTTAATTACACGTCTCTCTTTATGAAATATATTATATTATATTATGGTTTACGGTATATATACCAACGACAAAGCTAGATGTATATTATTGTGTGCGTATACCTATGCGACGCGCGCGTGTAACGATACAATATCATGTATAAATAGGGCGGGTGGCGGTGGGGTGGGCGGCTTTGGTTCGGGGACGACCGCCTCCCGTATAATATACGATAAGAAAAAAAAATTATCGTTCTTATTATACGTACTTAGGTGCGGTCGTGCGTGTGCATGTGTTCGGTCTGGAAAAAAATAAAGCGTTAGGTATAAGAAAAAACTTTAGTCGGCAGGTATAAGAGGAATATTTTCATACACACAATTTATAATATATAGGACCTACCGCTACTATATACATACTATACGTCATGTAAAATATATACTTATGTGCGTATAATGATATATTATATAATGTGATATTATAACCTAACAACGGCCTATATGTGCCATCGGGTGGTGGAGGGAGGAGATAGGGGCGGAACCTATTTATATATATGTTAATACTTATAATTTTTGTTTTCAGTATTTTTCACTCTTCTCGAAGCAGAGCCCCATCGCCGTACCGTATACTCGGGCGCACTGCTAGTCGAAAAATATATACCCATATATTATATAATATAATATCTAATGTATACATCTACGCGATGCTTACGGAACAAACATTATATGGTGAATATATATATATATATATTATACCTACCTGTTAATTACACCGCATGTATATATCGTATACCTATATATATTATACCGCGCCGGACTGGTGCAGCTCGGTGCAGTTTATAGACGCGTTCGTTAACAGTGTACCTACCTATATATACCTATATATATGTAATATTATACAGTAAAAAATTAATGTCCGCTCGTCCCATTGTATGAATATATGTATGTATAGTGCGTGTATAAGTATATTGGAGGTACATCATATTATATACCCGGTGCACACACGCACGACCGGGGTAGGCGTGACTAAACCGCGGAACCGCTTACCGCCGCTACCTTAAACGCTTCTTCTTCGTCTTCATAGTCTTCGAGAACGTGACCGCCGAGGCGAATATACCATGTATACATATACATTATATATACAATTGTTTATATGTACCTATATGGTATGTACATCACCCTGCTCCTCCTGTTCGTCCGGAGTCGGCCGCACCCTATTTGCCCCGCGTGGACAGCTCTTTTGTTCTCGCGCATATGTTATTAGTTATTACTTGATAATTATTATTATTATTATTTTGTAGGTAGGTACCTACTATTGCAGTCTACAGAGGTACATAATATACCTGTGACAATAGTTACATGTAGCCTAATGTGTACGATGGTAAATACTACGTGAAAAAAACTTGAAAATATATTGTTATAGGCTGCAATCTTAGCCGGAGATGTTTGATGTATAAACCGAATGTCCGAATTATCCGCTGAAATATTAAAAAAAAAATAATTGATCATACAAACACAAAATTAAAAACTATTGTATAAGTACAAAATTATGTAGATAATCAAAATGGTACAACACAATATATAGATTAGCGGTTCCCAAATTGTGCATCTCTTATACACTTATTTTTAGACCATTCTCGTGGTTAGATTAAGTTTCTACTTTTAAAACGATTTATTGAATACATCTTTATTGAATAGATGTTGATATTCTTGAACTACTAACGAGTTCAATGAAAACATAATTAGATTGCATTTTAAATTATTTTGTTAAAGATAGTATTATAAGATTAAATAAGTTACAGTTTCTGTCATAAAAATGCAAATATAAAACAATAAAGTTTTAAGTATGAAATCATTTTTAACCTATTTTATTTTATATTATTTGTGGGTTCGAGATAATCGTTTTCTAAGTTTAAGAATTCTAGAACGATAAAAGTTTGGAAACCGCTGATATACCTAGACTTAATTACATAATACTTAACTATAAATTTTAGTTTAACATTCAGTAAAATCCTAAAACAAAGCAAATCAATGAACTTCCGGGCACTATAATTGGTACTACATTCATCACAAGACGCAAATACAAGATAGGTATACCGTATACGCTATATATTATGTAATATGTATACTTTATGTCTTTATATATATATAAGTACACGAATATGGCGATATACATAATGTGCATTAGCGTTTACCCATAATATAACGAAGCCACATAAGTGGTAAAAAATTAATAACATAAAAACTAAAAATCATTTGGTTATAAGTACGTCTAAACAAGGGCTTGCATTTAAAAACAAATGTCGTTTACCGTTACTTAAAATCTGAACGTTATATAAGTTTTGCGTTTATCGCGTTATTTAGAACTAGCTGTCCCGCCCGGCGCGGCGTTGCCCGTGCCAAATATTTGTTTATTTTATAAATATATTTTTGAAAAAATCTACTTATCGTAATAATAATATAATAACATGTAACCAATGGCAATCCATTGTAAATCCTAAATTACCCGCAGTTGTCGGGTGTAAGTATAAAAATGTATATATTCTTTTTATCTGGCAAGATTATATGAAAAATGAAAATTATTAGAAAATATGTGTACCGTATATTATAAGTGGTCGATCGCATATTATTTTATTACACAATACATAGCATTCACAATACAATTTGTTATAGCTTAGATGCCTTATAGAACCTGCAAATAAAATGTGATATAACCTCTCCCTCCTCTCCGACAAAAACAATGAAAAATTGAGCAACGTGGTGACACTCAGAAAGGTATTTGAAACAACTCTGTGGAAAAAAATTGCAAAAATGTTAAATAGTGTCGTCAGATTAATTGGAACATGAAAAAGGCCTGTTCTTTTATATGGGCAAATGTAAACTGGGCCCGCGGCCGCGGTTACCTTTTTTGTTGTAAACTCGGCCCGGGAAATTTTAGGTAATGAAATTGATCGATTGTAAACTCCGCCCGGAAATTTTAGGTAATAAAATAGGTAGATTGTAAAATCGGCCCGGAAATTTAAGATATCAAAAAAGATCGATTGTTAACTCGTTCCAATGTAAATACATTTTACATATATTTTTACACTAGTTTTACTTATATTTTTACATTTTTTTACACTTACAATTTTACATAAATCCATTTTACTTATATTTTTGCATTGAATTATCAAATGAAATCCAATACTGAAAATTGATACTTTCATTTTACATTTATATAACTTCATACTATGAATAATAATTTGAAAATAATTTTTGGAGGATAATGAGAATTGCCTCCTCATGGTGTCCTCTGGGTTATGATTCTCAAAAATATTATACGAAATTAGAAAATTATATGTACATTTTTATTCGGTCCGAGTTTACACCTAAATAATTTTTACCTAAAAAAAACACGGGTCGAGTTTACAATAGACGTTTTGAACATTTTTTTTCCTCGGGCCGAGTTTACAATCGTCCCTTTTATATATGTAAGGATCATTTTTTACACCTTGTGTTACACTATTAAAGTTTAAGTAAGGATCCCTAATTTTTTTTTAAATATAATATAGCCTATGTCACCCGGGGATAGTGTAACTTCCCAACAGTGAAAGAATTTTTCAAATCTGTCCAGTAGTTTCGGAGTCTATTCAATGCAAACAAAATATGTACCTACCATCAATAATATTATATTTTATCTAGAATTGCATTTAATAATATTTAAAGCTTTTAAAAAAATGTATCTACTTTATGTATGTATCAAACTATAATAATATTATATTATATCATGTAACATATTTTGTGGTTTTCGATTTTATTTTTTTTACATTACATTATATGCGTAAAAAGCCCGCCGGAGACTTTGCATGTATATATAGGTACAGTATAGTGATGGATAGAGGGGCAACAATAGTCACCACTTAGGTTCATTTTTATTTCTGTTGATTATAGGGCCCACCAATTCCTACCATTTCTGTTGAGCCGGCTAAACCAAAGTTCAGTGGTGCGAATCCATCGCAGCATAATATATTATGCGAACGCCACTACAGATGACCACCTTCCGCCGAACCCGCGATCCTGCGGGTCATTAATAGCGCATTCTTTGATAAAAACATCGTCAGTCCGCTAATCACTATCCTCACTTCTATTTTAAATATAGGTACCTACTAGTTACAAAATCACCGTAGTATAAATTATTAGATTTTTAGAACCACAAATTTAATATAGGTAGGCAACTTATTGTTTTTCAAACTCTCTTTCATTTATAATATATAATTACTGACTATTATTATTATTATTATCTTATAATAATGTCAGTTTAATGTTTTGCTATATTTACGAATTGGAAAACTTATGTATTATTATATAATGTTAAGGGCCAAATATTTTAATAACTTACTCTTTTTTCTTGAAAAAAAGAAATACTTATTTGTAGAGAACTATAAGTATTTTGATCACACATATTTTTTGTTATCTCATATTTCACGTACTTATATGAGGTAAGATGAGCTAAAATTGTCCTTTATAAACAGTATTAAACCTATTTCTCAAAAAATGGAACTTGGCCCTTGTTCTTGTAATATATAGGTATAAATATAGTATTTTCTCAATCACATAACGAATACAAAAAACTATTTGATTACGATTTCTTTTACCTACCTTTATATACCCATGGCCACATAATATATTATAAGCATAATAATAATATACAATACGGTGGGCTGCAAATCTGCAATGACGTGACAAAAATGCCTATCTATCGTGGAGCACGACGAATGACGAAAAACGTAGCCCATACAGTAATATTATATATTATGATTACACACGACTTATATACGGGGCACTGACATACCACATACCACATATCCGAACAGCTTGCCTGGAAGAGTGCTCGTGCGGTGTACAGTAGGCAGCAACACGGCGCGTTAATCTCCGGCGGAAACCTTTTGTTATCGCCGTCGGTCGTCGTCTTTTATTTTTTTGTTCTCTGTTCAAAGCCGCCCGGAGTCGTGAAAACCGCCGTTTGTTCGTGTTGTCGCGATCGTCTCGGCGCGTCTCTGCAGCAGCAGCAGCCCGCACGGCCGCAACGTCACCGCGACAACGGAACGCGCCGACCCGGTAGGTATATATTATATATAATCACAGATTATAATATGAAAATATTATAAAATAAAAATTATATTTCATATAATCTGTGGTATAATATTATTGTTATTATAATCTGCAGCCGTGCACGTTTTCTTTTGTGATCGGCCTTTTCGCATCACGGTTCTACGTATAGTGTTTGTTGTGTAGAGGTGTGGGTATATATACACATTTAGCATTATAATTCGCACACCCGTCCTGCTTTGTCTGCTGCGCAAAGGTCTTTTCATTTTTAATGCGACAATAACGATCAATATAAACTCGCTGTTTTGATATTAATAATAACGATAATAATTGGTTGCTTTATTCAGGGCGGTCCATCGTCGTATAGCATAATATTATATCTTGTGTTTTACCGTGTTCCCGCATCACACTATATATATATCTATATAATATTATAATATGACTTACGCACACGTCGTCTGAATAATGCCTCGAGGTGATTTTGTATCTTTTATCACTGTAAGACACCCTCCCTCTCACACCTCTGCACTTTTTTTAAATGGGTTTATCCTTATTTTTTTGATTTCGCGGTATCCCGCACTATCACAGAAAATTCAAAAATTCCTTTTATCCGACAATTCCGATCACCGCTAACATAATAATAACACGATAATATATATTATGATTTGCGTTTATTCCAGCCTCCGGGTGATATTGTATATTATTTTAAACTCCAATCTGAAAAGATAACAAAATAAAATATTATAGACTATGCTAAATATTTCGTGATGTCGTGTAATTATTATTTGAAACAAACGCGTACCTCCTACGCTGAATAATACTGATAGAGGTCGTAATGATTATGGTAATGTAATAAAAAATTACACGCTGTCTGCGAACCGTTCACGCGTCGACGCCAAACGAAACAAAAAAATACCTTAAAAAATAGATGTTTGAAATGGACCACGAGTATAGGTATAGTAAACCTATATGCGTATACATAATTTAGAAATTCGGTGATCGTTTTTAGTAACTATACCTATATAGTATAGGTACCTATTGGGTAATATATATTAGACAACGATCGCGGGCTGCAGATCAATAAATCAAATTCGAGTATATATATATTATAAAGGTAGCTTTCTGCGGGATGCACCTATATAAACGCAGGTCGTCGTGACCCCTCGCGCGCGGCAGAGAGAATAATATAATAATATTACAATAATAATAATTATGTAATAACTAATAATAACAGTAGAAAAAAAAAATAAAAAAAACCACTAGCCTATTGTTTTCGTGCAGTTTTTTTCTTTTCGGTTAACGATTATGCATTAGAACATAAGGGCGAGAACACGCCCACACGACGTCGTTCTATACCTGCCTGTATGGTATATTATAATATGTATACACACACACACACACACACTCACTCACATTATGGATGCGTGGTAACATGGATGTGTAGAGAACACCGTGAGAGAGTTATAATTGCTGTCCCGCGCGCGCGCGCACACAAGAATGTTGTCGGGTTATTTATATGCATTTCATATTAGGAGGTATATAAGAAAAAAAAAAATAATACCAAATAGTAATCATAATCGTTTTGACGAGTGGTATAACATTATGTATTTTCTTTACACCAATTTATAATATATAATAATACGCATACCTATATAGGTATAAATGCAGGTCGTGAGGGCCGAGCGAATTTCGTTTGAAAGTTTAATCTAGTTTTTGAGCATTTTTAAAAATATATAAGTACACGCTTCTGCAGTGCACACACGAAATGGTTTGGAATTAAGTTTGTGAACCTCAAGAGAGCAATGTATTATTCCAATAGACGATGAGCAATTTGAAAACATGATGCAGCGGTTATACAGCGACAACTATAAGCTTGAATAAAATATCATAATACATATATATAACAACTAAATTCAAAAACGTTTTTCGCTCTAAATCTAAATTGTATTTTTCTGGCGTTTCGCAGTGGTTTTTTTTCATGGCTATCATCGTTTTGGCCAAAAATATATTGGGTACCTATACTGATTTTGAAGGACATTGCGTCGTGACGTAAATTAAACAATATAATAATTCTCATTGACAATTGTTCCATGTGCTGCAGCATTAATACGCGTGTTATTATTGTTGTTTGGAAAAACGAGTTTTAAAGTACACGTCCTATTGCTAAGTTGTGTATTTTATTGTAAACCCGTACGAACTGGAAACTTAAATTTTGTTGGTAAAATATATTCACGCATCAGCAACGAACGAAGAGTTCAAACGCACTTCAAACACGTTTTGGACGCGTCAAGTGGTTTTACAAAATAATAAATCGTTTCTGTCAGACAGTAAGTTGTGCCATGTAATAATTGAATGTACAATTGCACCAATATTTTATTAACCATTCATCCATATCACATAATAAAATCAAACATGTTATAAACTGTTATTATAATATATAATAATAAATTATTGTGGTAATTTGGAGAGTCGAACTATGCGCATCTTCATTGTATGTATTATGTACAAATATAATATATTATTACTAACAATAATGATGAGTACCATTTTACGACAACTTATAGACAATTTCAGTCGTATAGATTTGACGTATAAGCAGGTTAATACACCCAGCATGATCACCCCCTTTTTTTTTCTTCAAAATCTTATTTTTGGAATTTTAAAATAATTTACACTTAAAGATCATATTATTTAAGATCATATCGTATTCTTGAGATTTTTTGTACAATGGTGATACAAATTTCTGTTGTTCAAATAAGAACCCCCTTTTTAACTGTACATTATTTAGTGAATAATTGTTCTTAAAATGTTGACGTATTACCTACATGCGTATCAGAATCAAAATTCGTATACGAGTATTGTTTGAGTTATTTAACTTTCAGTAGGTACCTACTAAGAATATAATAGCTCTACAATCATGGGTTTGTATACGATATGGGGTTGAGGGGCTATCACGGTGATTTAAAAATTTTAATGGTTAGTATTAATTTTTATAAACACTAATAATTTGTAAAAATAGCCCAATAGTATAATAAATACTAGATTCAATATAGGTATTACATCTATTTAATATTTTTACAAAATCCATTTTAAGGACTATTATTTGTAGTACAAACTTTGTAATAACTGAGAAACTACGTGTTCAAATTTTGAATTAGGTAGGTACATTAAAGTTTTAAAAAAAATTATCCACTAAATAATTTACAGTAAAACAGGCGAGTTATCATTTGAAAGACAGAAGTTTGTATCTCCACGTGACACTCCTTTAGAAGTACAAAAAGTGGTCTTTGAGTATATTTAAAAATACCAAAAATCAGAATTTGAATAAATTGCAGGGGGAGTGAGAAATGTTCACTGAGCATGCTTGGCGAATCACCCTGTACCTATAAATAGTATATTATACAGGCGCGTGCGCAGACTTAAATTTTGGGGCGTTCCTCTGGTTTTTAGAGCTCAGGGCTCCTATAAAGTTTAAAGTAATTCAGGGCGTGTTTCTACAGAATAAGGCCTACTGCAGGAATCACGCAGTGTTGATGTAAGCTGTTTATTATATTTTAGTAGATAAATTTCGATAAAAGTAAGTATATGTATTCGAATAAATGTTTTTCAATAAACAATACTAATTTAGTACAAAATACCTTACAATACTAAATGACGTGTGTGATGAACAATTATTAATAATAGGTTTTAAACTTTAGTATAATAATATACAAACTATATAAAATATTACTTATACATATGTAATAATTATTATAAAAACGTATGGATTTTATTTGAAGGTTATTTTCTCGTGCTATAATTATTGTATTCTAGGTAGTATTCAAACACACATTTTGAGAGTTTTTTGGGGTATTTATACTTATAAAAAATACGCTTTACGACACTGTTTCACGTAGGTACCTACTGCAGTGAGCTGGCACGCCCTGCTACAGCGCGGGTGTGCCCACACGCCCATACCACAGTATATAATTTTAATTACACATAAACTGTACCTATATATATGTATAATATATGTATATATGTATAGAATATATTATACTATATAGTATACTTGAATAGGTTACTCGGTGGCATTGTTATTAAAGAATTGTTTTCTACCGCCGAGTTTACCGAACGGAGATCATCGAACACGGTGGCGCGTATGCGGATTGCAGACTATAAATATAATAATATTTTGGCTGAAAAATATGCATCATGCGTCTGTCGATAATCGTTTGCTGAGGTCAGTGGCCGTTGTCTGGCATCTTGCAGACTGTACCAGCTAAATATTGCACATTCCGAAAATGGAAAAGAACAATTGGTACATTTTCCTATATTTTAAATTTTGAAAAGCCGTTCGCTTTATACCACGCATCATGCCTTTGTTCATTATACCTATTGTACATTCGACCATCCTTTGGAATTGTCGTCAACCATTTTAGGTAATATTATATTACCTATACATTAATGGACAAATATTTGGATGAATTGCAGACTCGCGGTATTTTCGTAAGATAATTACACTATGCCGAGGACATAATAATTATAGTGAGTTTACCTAATTAGTAATTGTAATTGTATTTCTTTATTCAACGGATACTTCCAGTATCGGCAATCATAGCTCTTATTTCGTATGAATATGTGACATAAAGTAGGTACCTCGTAGGTTTAGGTATTTAGGAAACATTTAACGGGGATGTCTTAAAAATGTATAATAGATTTTCCCCCATTTTCTTACAAAACTATATTTTTTTAAATTTAAACAACATATTTTATCATATTGATAATATGTCAAAAACGTTTTTAAAGTTTGTATCACAATCCACAAATAATCTGTAACAAAATAAAATTAGTAACCTATATCACAGATAAAAAACACAAAGCTGTTATTAATCATATGAAAAATATTGATAATAGCTTTTAATCCATACTTTAGTAGGTATTCGTGGTTTAAAATATTTTTAAACATTCTGATGATAGCTAGAACCATTATTATTGTTATATATGTATATTGACCACAAGCTTGAGACACAAATATACTGTAGTTATATGACTTTAGTGAACAGCTATTTATTTTGAGATGGTGTTATAAAAATATGTTCATCATGAATTATAATCTCACAGAGTTTTTTAATAAATAAAAAGTAATCTTAAATAAATATTAAGTTGCGTTAATATTCTTATTTTTTTATTGTTAGGTATTAAAAATAATATGATGATAATGGGGGTAGATTTGGTACATATTTAACCCAACCTCCTTCATTGAATACGCATACGAGAAACCTAAAAAATATAATAGCCAATTATCATAGTGAAGTATTATATGAACCTTTATTATTCTCCGACTATTGCAAACAAAAAAATCCTGTTTATCGACTAATAAAAAAGATATAATGTAAATCACATTGACCTTTACGAATTTAAAGAAATAATTAAATTATTAATAATTAACAATTATTGTTAATATTAAGACAAATAAAATAAAACACAATGTAACAAATACTAAAAACGGTGTTTAGGTGTTAATAGGTACCTAAAATAATATCATTTCAATTTTTTCATTTTTTTTTAAAGAAGCCAAATCAAAGTGGGAAATTTCAAGTGTAGAATCTCCTAATTCCTTTTGGACTGTATTTTGGTATTTTTGGTATGTCAATAAATACATTTAAATGTAATAATGTATTTTACCATAACAAAAAAATATATTATTATATAATTATGATCTCCCATTGCACAGACATTTTCTGCGTTATATTTTTCATATTGTTTTAAATATTAACATATCAATGGCGCAATGCAGTTTGTAAACAGCAGCAGCTGACGTATTCTGAATGTATAATGTGTATTTTAAAAATAATTGGGAGGGATGGTTGACTGGTCACGTGGTGGTGGTTATGAGCGAACTGCGCGATGGTCGCTTGTAAAACAATTAAACAATCCATGGCCGTCCGAGTCGTGTGATAAGAGACTGAGTGTCTCACTAACCACTTACCAGCTATCAGGTTTTCTGGTGAACCCCATAGAACCGTTGTCGCCGTAATCATTCCATCGAGATAGATAAACAATACTAGTACTGTTTATCTATCTCGGTGTTAGTTTCTATATCGCGGTCATGATGTAATATCATTGTTCATTAATTGTTCGAGAGTCGAGACAGTATAATAATATTATTTAATTTAGTATATAACAGACTTTTGCAAGCGTTCTATACGTATTAGTGTATATTGTCATCATATCGCACGGTTTTCTGCTGCAGTCGTGTTGTCGTGTGACGTTCGTCGAAGGTAAATCATCGTCGTGCATTAGGTACTGTTTTTTTTTTTTTTTACACAAAACAGTATAATAATAATATATTTAGTCACCGCTCGCCGTCGCGCGATGACGTACGCCACCGAGACCGAGGCGGCTGCCGCGGCCGCGACGAACCTGCTCCGCGACAACGTCCGGTTGGCCGGCACGACGGGCGCAGGCGTCGGCGGCCCGTGGTACTATCCGCCGACCGTGGTCGACGAGGACGGCCGGCTGTGGGGCAGCTGCGCCGACCACGTGGAACGGGTGCTGGAGAACAGGACGGCCATCCGGCACTACTACCGGTCGCTGCAGCCGGACGCGCCCGCGCCCCCGCTGCTGAGCCGCGCCGGCCACGTGGCCGTCATCGAGACGTTCGCGGCCGACCTGCTGGCGTACTACCGGCCGCTGCTGGCCGCCGTCGACCCGCTCCGCAGCGACCTGGGCGCCCAGGCCGTCGTCCTGCTGGCCGAGGCCAACGTCTTGTACAACATCGTGTTGGCCATGCGCCCGTGACACGCTCAAAATCCATATCGGTCGGCGAAAACGAACACCACCGGCTGCAGTCTTGTGATAATATTATCATAATCATTTTAAGATTTTTTTTTGTTTTCGTCAATAAAATAATATGAAAATACCGTGACGCTTAAGACGTCCATATCTGTCTAAATCGTGGTTTTGGCTTTTGACTTTTCTTAACAGGTACCTATAAACTATAATATATTATACACCTATATTATAATAGGTACTATTATAATATTATGCATATAAAAACAATTTACCGTTTAAAATACAAATTACAAAATGGTTGTACATAATGTTTATATACATAATACGCATTAAACTGTGTATTATATAAATATATTAAATTATTCAGTGCTAATATAACTCATAAGTATACAATATAATATGGTACATAGAGTCTATACCAAGGTAGATTGATATTATATATACTATATATTTTATATCAATCCACCTTGGTCCATACTATAGACAATATAAATAATAGAATACAAGAGTTTTGGTTGTCAAGTTACCTCGAGGTTCTGTTGTCAAAAATTACATCCTATACATAACATTTGGTGTGCAAATAGTAAAGACATTATTAATAGGTACCTATATAAAGTATTTAAATGGTAAATTTTAGTCGGTAACTGGTAATACCATATAGTCAATAAAACATAAAAATATTAAGTATTTATAGATAAAAACTTTTCTTATTGATTTTAATAATAATAAGTCTTGCAAATATATTGTCAATCATGAGACGTCTGTTTGGTGTCAGAATTAAACCATCACCAAAAATATTCACTTACTGCCGTTTGGTATACGTTATTTGTAGTTTGCACCCCTACTCACTATCATCAATTATAAACCAAATTATTTATCATGGGTAATTTGTAATACACAATAAATTCATTTTATATTTTGTCAAAAAACTACGACGTACTTAAACTTAAAAATAAAAATACAAACTATTGACAGAATATTAATTAAAATACAATCAAAATACACACAAAATCATTAAATTAAAAATTATATTATTTAATTCAAAATAGTTCAAGAATAGAATATCAAATTTACCCAACTAAAAATACGATAATTTTTTTTATTATCATCCTGGTCAGACATATAATTTGATTATGCAACTTTAAAATTTTTAAATAATTACTAGAATCACAGTAATATAATATACTGCAAGATTGAAGCAATACTTCTCCAAAACTCGATACGACACACACACACACACACCACACACACACACACACGCGCGTCTATAATAAGACACTATAAAATCTAAAATTATATTGCTCAATCATACGTATTGCGTAGTGCGTACGCGTGGTCAGATAAGACAAATACTCCCCAGTCCCCAACAACAATATTGTACAAAGCACGGCGTAGAGAAGATACAGAAGATAATAATATTATGTTCTCTACATCGTGTTCCAAAGCAATATAATGTGCGACAAGGATGTTGTAATCGCCGTAGATTATAATTTCGGCATAATTTGGTCGATGAATGCCAAAACGGAAACGAAAAACGCGGTAGGCGATAACAATTATTAATATGTTATTAAAATATAATTAATTTTAGGCATGCTTCTTGATGCGCAATAACCTGATATAGCACTGGTTCAATTTGTCGTCTTCTCTCCGGTCGTCCCATAATATTTCGTTATCTGCGCGGGTCGTCGTCAGTAGTCAACAAAATATATAATAATTTACTTGAAGTATAATATCGTGTATTCGTGTATGACATGTGTACAACAGTAGTATGTACAATATTATATTATAATAAAATATTATAGAGGTGTCCCGGTTTCGTCTGCGTAGAAAAACGAAAAAACGGCCGTCTCGACGAAACGGAAACACGTGTCGGGAATGTGTGCGCGCGTGTTAATTAACGCAATTAATAACATTACAAGAGGCGCCTCCCATACATATACGTGATAATAATAGTAATAATAATAATATATTATTATACACGCCGGGGCTGCCGTTCCGTGGGATTTCGTGGAAAATGTGAGCATATTTTGTCTCCTGCTGGAACGCGGCGGTTTTAACGCCGTGTAAACGACACGTGACCGCCGCTCGCGCTCGCGTGATACATGTGAGCGTGTGTGCGTTACCGCATTACCGCAAACGCGGTTGACAAACGGCTCCCGTCAACGCCGTCTGGTATCCCTCATCGGCGTTCATATATTTATATACACATAATTACGACCGCGTACCGAAAAACGGATTTTCGGCCACGGGCCATTTCTTACGGTCCGTCAAAACTTTGACGTGCCGTACATAGGCCGAACGCCGAGTAGAGGAAAAGAGAGAGAGAGAGAGACAGAAAGACGGAGTTGCGTACATATCATATTATAATATACGACGATGACGTGATATATATATATACACCGGCGGGACAGGAAATCGTAATTAGTACTCGTCGAGCGGTCCGACACGCGTCGTTTGAGCGCAAGTTTCCACCGCAAAATGCTCCTCGGCGTCTGCACTATATGGATCATCCCTGGGAACCGCGCGACACGTACATTTTAAAGAGACGGCCGAAATCGTTTTCAAAATGATGACATTTTCGAAAACCCAAAATAGTTTTATGTTTGGCGCGGTCCGTGTGTTGTGCAGTATATTACAATGTCGTGTATATTGACGTCGATTCGCAACAGTGGTCGAATCGCGGTGTTTGTGTCCCCTATTATGGACCGCGACGGATTGTGCAGACTGATTTGTTTTGAAGATGTTTTAATCTTTTATCCTCAAAGTTCGCGAGTTTATCGTTATTACGGTTTTTACTACATATATAATTATTATACTATTTGATGGTAAGCGCGATGTAAATAAACATAATTTATCCCTCTAAACACATTTTTGCAGTACTATAGTTGATACCTATATAACTAATCTAATTGAATAATAATGTTTCGCACGAGTATATGCAATAAATTTAAGCCCAACACTTAAATGGGAAATCATAATCTGACACGATCAAAAATAACAATTCTGAATTAGATCAATGGGTAGACCTTTGACCGCGATCGTAAGTATAATATTTTGTTATTCGCTGTAAATCACTTTTTCTCCGTGAAATTGATCATTATTATATATTACAACTATAGCTCACACGCAAAAACGTTGCGTTGCCGCTAAGAATTTTTTTTTGTGGCACCTAACCAAAACAAAAATTAATGGGAGCTGCAGTGAAGCACCAACCGAACATGATGTTGTGATGTGAATATGGCTTCGAAAGCTTTTGAGGTTTCCGAAATCACCGAATACTAACAAGTATACAATTTTTTGTTTTTAATAAATATATAGTTGATACTTTTTGCACATAGGTAACTGCAATTTTCAATTACCTACCTCACAAACGGGTTTGCCGTCTAACCGTCCTAATCGACACATCTTCCAATTTTCGGCCCCCCCTACGCATATAATATACGAAGTACCTACTTTCATAAAATATAGAGACTATAAAATATGCTTTTATTGCTGTAAATATACGGACAACGATGCCAATTTTTTCCACTTCGTATTTTGCTAATATATTATATGCTTTTTTAAAATAACATGCTGCCGCCTGCGACCCGCCGACCTCGTATACGCTTGCGTTAATTGAAACGCGCTTGCGGAACTTTATCGTCCGAGATCTATGTATACAGTTTTTTTTTATCATCGTATATAAACGTATTTCACGGTATCTGTATATACGTACCTACTCATTGTTACATGCGTCACACATCTAGGGGCGCCATTTCAGAGTACCTACCTCAGACTTCAGAGCATACAATATAATATTAGCAACCCTATTTTATACCTATATTGTCCTGCCCTAATTTTGCCTGCAGTACAGTCAAAGTCGAAATTATCCATAAAATTTAAATAAATAGTACACATTTTATAAAGCATTGAAAATTAAATAAAATGACATATTT
This sequence comes from Neotoxoptera formosana, assembly GCA_022818045.1. Classification (NCBI taxonomy): domain Eukaryota; kingdom Metazoa; phylum Arthropoda; class Insecta; order Hemiptera; family Aphididae; genus Neotoxoptera; species Neotoxoptera formosana. The sequence goes on along the minus strand of CM040632.1, from coordinate 63,163,954 downwards.
CTTTGTGGGCATAGTTTGTATAAATACAATAATTAAGTGGTGGCCAGACAAGGCAGACAACAGAAGATGTATAATAACAATTATTGATATGTGGAAGAAGTTCGTAAGCAAAGTTAAGCGTTTAAATATTGAGTCAGATTTGTAGTATACATTTATGTATTTTGTATCCTGTATTCCCGTGTAAAACCCAGAATGACACCTGATGCAGGTTAGGCTACGTTAGGTTCACATACAGTGGCGTATTTTCAATTTTTTTTTAGTGGTGGTTCAATAATTCTGACATAATATAGGTACTGATATAAAGAAATAGCTTTTAATAAATTATAATAATAGAAAATAGTTATTTTAATTATATTTTAAATTGCATGTGCTGATTTCAACACATAATATTACAATATAATATATATTATAATATTTTATAAATTTAAAGTGTAAAATATTATAATCTTTTTTTTTTTACAAAGTTTATACAAAATTTCATATTTGTAAGTTAAAATGAAAAAAATCTTCAAAACCTGTCTCTAGTATTTTTTTATTGGAATACTTATTGTAATACAACAGTTGAACAGTATAACACCGAAGAAACCACTTGTTTTCTGTTTTTTTTTTCTTCTAACGATGATACTATTGTTGTTGCTCGAATTCGAGTGACTCAGGTGGAGCATGGTAGGCATGTGGACGACGTGACAGCCAGCAGGTTAACTGACAGGATTCAAAATTTGTTGTGTATAATAATATACGTTTCGAAGGCATATGCAGTGGTCGGTACACATGTCATAATCATTTTAATCTATTATAATTATAATATTCTATACACACACAATACTGGCGGTCAGCTGAAATCAAAACTAATTTCAAACTTTTTATTAAAACCATGCGTAGGTAGGAATGAACATTTTTTGAAGATATTTTATGTACCTAAATCTTATTTACTCTATTTTAAATTATATAAATATATTATACCTATTGCATTATAATATTACGAACGTTATGTTAAAACGATATGTGATCAACAATGTACGAAAATATTGTTGTTAGGTACTTAGGTATATAGTATCTATCCAAAGACGAGCATTAATTATAGTTAAAAAGCTTAATTTTTTTAAAATTTTAATCTTTTTTGCTTAATTAGTTGGTTAATTTTTTAATTACTCAACGATAGCTTAATTAGTTAAAGTATTCATTGTAATAACTTAAACTTTTTCTGTTGTTTATTTCAAAAATAATATAGGTACATTAAGTTTTTCTTTTATGTTGTAAACTTGGTAAACCATTATTAGTTTCAACAATTAAAATTGTCTTTTTTTACAATATACATAATGATATATAAACCTACATTAAGTTAAACGTAAGTATAACTTAAGTTACGAGTTTATTCGCGTTATTTAGCTACACGATGATTTTAAAAATAAACATTATTAAATATTCCTTAATTTAGTTGACACAAACGTGTAATTGTCTAAAGTTTAGGCCCCAAACCACCACAGCTATATAGTGTGTAATGAAAAGGGATAGCACTGTAACGTGGCCAGGGGGTGACTCGTTATATATAATAACAATATCTATAGGCAGAGTCGTTTGACTCTATAGATATAAATATATAATAACCTAATAACAATAGTACAGGGGTTACTATAATATTATAAAGGATTATGTATATCTTTAACAAAATGTTTAAATGTATAAGTTATTTCTTATTAATTAAAAAAATTGAAAATGGCACAATCTGCACTATGTACGGTGTGGCTCAGCTATAGGTGACAATTATAAAGAAAAAAAAAATTACTTTCGTAAACGAATAAAGTTGGTATTTTTCTCTTCGTATATTAACTTTGAACGTATATAGAGACTTAGAGTTTAATAATGTATTTTTTGTTGGCAGTTAATTTTTTTCAGTAACTTGCTCGACTTTGGACTTGTACTTTTCGATTTTGTCAAATGGTTCGTCTGTAGTTATATTATGCACATTTCTGCGCCGTTTTCATTATTATAGGCACATAAACGGTTTACGCGCTTACCTATATATTATATTATATTATTATAATATTCTGTGCAGAATACGACCTCGTCGCGCATTATACCGAAGAATATAATTTAACACGCAAACCGGTTAACATCATGGGTGTATGATATTATATAAAATATGTGTAATACAATTTTTTGATTCAGCACACACACGCACAACTATGTATTGGTATAGTATATTATTATAGTTATGATATACGCGATACGCACGCCACACGCATCATTAATGGAATTTGAGTATCGCTATCATAATTTTTCTACAGAAATTAACTGCAGGCTATAATATATATATATATATATGTATATTGCGAATGCGTTGTATAGTCATATATATCCGTATGATTACGACCAGTCAATGAGTGTTTAGTTCTTTTTTTTATACCAAACGAATGCGCATATACGATAAAGACTTAATTACAAAGCTGTCAATTCTGTTATAAAAAACAACAAATCTCAAGAGTGAAAATTTAAATTAAATTATTTATCTAAAAGAATCAAATAATCAATTGTTTATTTTATCAGCGCAGTAGGTAGGTTGTAGGTATACATACTTAAACTTAATTAAATTTTGATCGACATAAATCAATCGAAAAAAAATGTCAGAGGATTTATTTTACGTTTTATGTAAATTCGCATTTATTTTTAAATAAATTATGCGTCGACACCCACTCTAAAATATATTAAACTATAAATGCGTTTCATCCATTTGAGATCGATTTAAAAATAAATTAAGATACCTACTAATAAATATTATAATTTTCGTACACTCGTACCTCATCGGCGCGCTCCGGAAAGGTTCTGTGTATATTATATTTAGTCTTAGCGTTTTCATTTTATCTCTTGTGACGTTTCACACTGCTGCAGAAGGTCAAAATTAAAATTAAATCGTCCGAATTGTAGCAAAATATACAATTTTAAATTCAGGGAATTTATTTATCGAGTCTAAACTTCTAAAAACTCGAAATTAATCCGACAGTTGTGTAATATTATGCTAAGGTCCCCGGTGCCGGCTAAGGATTAAGATGCTGATTAAGGAGCAAATTATTGGCAACCTTATTCACATATTGATTCGGCGTCGCACGATCTTGTGAGTGTGTTGTAGTATAAAATATGGTTATCGGTGTGAGAGAACCCTCTGCCACCCGTATATGAACGACGCGAACGCCCTCGCAAGTTCATACGTCATAGAACTAACAAATAACGAATTATTAGTTGCCCATTTCGACATACGTAAATGACTTCACGCGAATATATGGATAAATCACTGTCGATTGAATATTTTCAGATAATTTCCTTTTTTAATTGGACAACAACAACAATATTCTACAGTCCGCATTGAACTGAAATTTTTTATTTGATTTTAACTAATGATATAAAATAATTTGTAAAAAAATACTTAATATCGTCTTTTTTTTAAAAGACTTATTTAAAAGTTTGAGATTAAAATATTATAAAACTAAGTTCGACGCGGGCTGTAAAATATTTCCCTTTATCGGTTAAAAACAAAATTCAAATTTTAGCCTAAACAAAATCATACTTATTATCATATAATATACAAAATTTATACTATTTAATAGCTTAACGCCGCTGCATGTTTTGCTGACGGGTCAGTTCGCCGTGACAAAATATAAACAACTGCAGTGGTGGTGGGTGCGGCGCTCGTCAGTATCTCATATTGAAGGCCGAGAAAATCGCGTAAAAAGTGAAATCGGCGATTCGTTTGGGTGAATGATATTCAATAAAATATAATACACCTCTCCCTGTGGTCTCGTGTTCCATAGATACTCGATGAATTTTTTTTCAGACCATACGGTCGGAATGGAAATCGGCTATAGCCACAATAATGAGTAGGTATATATCGTCACGTTCGATTTGTTTCCTTAATATATATATATATATATATATATAACAGTCGAGTCTCGATAATTCGAAACTTAATAACTCGAAAACCTCGATTACTCGAATTTTTTTCTGGCCCTTTGAAGGGTTATTTTAAGTTGGGTTTGTGGTAGTATATACAAATAACTCGAAAAATACATATTATATAGATAGAATTTATTTTTATTTCCCTTGAAATTCGAGTTGTCGAGACTCGACTGTATATTATAATATGCAACACGTCCCAGCGGCACGAACGGACGATAACTGATATATAGTATTATGATTGGTTTAAAATACTGTATACTGTACAACAATAGATGTTAAATAAACGTTGGTAGGTACGTTTTTTTTTTTTTAAGAAAACTCAATTTTTTCTATTTTGGAGGTGGTGGCTCGTAATACTTTTGATTGAGATTGACCAAGGTTCCGCGGGTAAACGAGTTTATCGAACAAATCGTGTTTTTAACCTTATGACACTATATATAGGTACAGGTAACAATGGCGAATTCTTATTATAATGTCGTATTCACTCGTATTGATATATATTATACATTTATACATATAAATATGTATGATAGAATTTTATAAGCGTAACAATTGTCCGAGTATGACCGAGTAGGTTATAGGTACCTGAACCTGATTAATTATCAGACTGAATAATAAGACGTATTCTATTTGATATTTGATATAATAATTGATGTAAAACCATTATACCACGAAGATTATTGCTCTTAGTTCATATACACAGTTTAACAACTCGGGAATGTCTGTCGTTTGAATTCTGATTTCGATTTTTAAACATTTAAAAACAAGTAATCTGTTTAACTAAAATCGGAGTTTAAATAAATAACGATTAAGGGATGAAATGGGAAACCACGATGAATACATGATGGTACGAATCACCCTGCATGTATGGATACGATATCTATATATAGACTAGCTTATAAGGCGACTATATACAGTGTAATATTATGGTATGCACACATGTTGTTATTATGCCTATCGAAATCGAAAGTATATACAATGCACGTTATATAATAAAATAATAATATACATAAAAGTACGTGACAATAGGTAGGTATAATCGCCCAACTCGGTGGTGATGCGCCTATATATGTATACCTATATAATATATTGTAACAACATCGTTTCATAATAATGGAAGTATATTATTATTATTATACTCAAGCATAATATTATTATGTACTCTCGCGTATTATATATACATATAGTTACACCGCCGTACCTAAATAATAATAATATTTACACGACGTATATGTAAATAGTATATTATACATTAGCGTAGTTTGTTTTCGACTCTAACAATAAAACGATCAAAAACTGTCGCGACGATTGTTGTTATACATATCTATCGTATATCTACCGCATAATCAAGGTCGTAACTGTAAACAAATTTGGTTGAGGGGGACCAGATTTTTTTTTTAACTTTATTCTTAACACATAATATTATAGTCAATAAACTGAATTCACTACTAAAATGTATCTTCTTTTAAAAACGTCGGGGGCGGAGGTCCAGTTACGAACTCGATCTACATATTATTATAATGATGGTAATGTCATGATCATAGACGAATAGTAAATAACACACACGGAAGTACAATGTCTTAAGAGGTTTAAGACCATTATCAATTGTGTCAACCTATCGGTCTGAGGACAAAAAAAGGTTGCTATTTAAAAAAAAATCAAACGATTTGAAGAATTAAAAATGTGAATTTTTCCCAAAAATGTATATTTTGGTACCCAGCACCTGCAGCTATTGCGGCAAACCGTATTTCAATTTAAGGCCGTCGGGCTGAGATAATAATATCATTATTTAGTGGTACTTACACAATATTATAAGACGGCGGGAACATTGTGTATTAAAATATTATTATATACACTGGGCTTAAGCATTTAACAGCAGTTGTACCTACCAAACTAATATATTACTACTAATAAGTATAACTGACACGTAGTTAGGTACAGGCAGGTAGTTGGGTAGGTACAGTGATTATTGCGGACGGACAAGCCGACTTTTGCAGTGATCATATACGTACGTATTATATACAATATAATATAATATAGGTATATATATTATGTGTGTATGATGAGTTATTTAACGACATCCACTGCAGTTTCACCGGGACGGAGAAGAGATTAAAAAAGTAAGAACCGTTACGGGTGGTAAAATCAAAGAATAAAAAACCGGAAAGCGATCGTGTCGTGTATGCACAATATTACTATACATAAATAGATACAAAGCGGACCGTTTAACCGCAGAAAAAAATTATTATCAGGTTTTGATTTTTGTGATCTCGAAAATTAATTTAAAGTTATTAGGTATATATACCTACATGTCAAGGCTAATTTAAAATTATATTTTTAATACTACCAGCGAGCTTCTAATTTTTTCAACCGGTAACTTGTACCTACAATTATTTTAATTTCGAATAGGTAGCATAACATTGTGTGATGTATCATAATATTATAATATATTTGTATCCATATGGTGTTTTATAAGCTTTTTTATACATTTTATAATGTGTATACGGGCAGAGCTATATTCTGCTTCAAACTCTATACCTATAGGACGTCCGCGAAGTTGGCTCCCGCCGAAATTATCCGATCAAAAAATGTGCCAATATTTTGCAAATCTGTTTTTACAGTTGGAAAATATGTCATTATAAAGTGTTTAGAGCTAAAATCTATTCATACCGAGATCAACTGTTTACTTCAACTTCATCATCTAATCGATTCGAAAAATGGGCCAATATTTTTCAAATCTATATAGGTATTTGGGTTTTGTTATTTTGATCTCGAAAAAAATATTGATTTGCATTAAAAAAAAACGAATGAATATACTGTACATTCTCAACAATTTTGGTCCCAGAGAATAAGCCTGTTGGATTTAGTCTGGCCGCAGTAAAACGATTCGCCCCGACCACCGCCAATATTATGTCCTGCCGAAATTCGTAGTGGGATCGAATATATATATATGTAGGTAGTATATATAATACCTATACATAAACATAACAAATATCGTGCGTGATGATTATTATGTTTCTAATGTTTTACATTTAAATATATTATTATTATGTTACACGGTCGACCGCGATATAATATTATTAGGCTGTACTCTCATTTTCCGCACGATTAAATAAGACGATTCGCGGCGGCGCGGCGTGTAGGTACCTATAAGCGCATATATTATTATTGTGACACGCTCATATGACAACCACAATAATAATAGCAATATATATGTTATTGTTATACGTAATACGTATATATATATTATATACATATATATATATGGTATTAAGATATATAAAATATTTATTGCGAGCGCGTCGTTATAGGTACCTTAGTATATTATATGTAGGTATATAATATGCGGTCGCGGACCGATCCAATTATAGGGTTTATACGCATCATTCCGAGTCGGCGTGTGCAGACGAAAAAAACGCGGTTGTTAAGAAAAAAATAAGTCAACTCGAATATCACGAGTAGTATATAGTATATTATATTATGTTCTGTATTATAATATACAGGGTGATTCGCCAAGCGCATGTGCACCCTCATTTTATCTTTTAATTATAGTAAGAATGATTTATTCAAACAGATTCTGACTTTTTAAGGAATTCCTACAATTCTAATATATTTCCAAATACCTCCTTAGATTTGTATGCCATTCAATAATATAGTATTCTTCCGTGGAGAAGCAAATTGATTTTTTTTCAATAGAAAACCTCCTCTATTTTACTGTTAAATGTTAGGCAGATTATTTTTCTTGACAGTGTTAATATATATGCTACGGGCAAAAGTCGAAATCGGGCAAACCTCAGAAATGCCCGGGCAAAACGCGAACTGCCCACAATCCTTGGGCAAAATGTCATATTTCGGCTTTTGACCGGGCAAACCTAGTTATGGCCAACCTCATTTGCCAACCCCATCACTTTTTTCGCGTTTTGCCCGGGCATTTCTGAGGTTTGCCCAATTTCGACTTTTGCCGTTAACATATTATACATAAAAACGAAATTTTAACGACGAGAAGTATAATTTTTGAGTTAACTCGACATTGCAGTGTACGAATCATTAAGTGTAATATGTCCACGATAAATGAGTTTGAAGGCGTGATGCTGCGATGATTTGAAAATTATAGTAATTTATATTAATCTATAACCTTATAATGATTTGTACGAATATTGTCAGAATATTATGTATAGGTACAAGAACTATAGTATTAAAACTTAATTTTATATTTGATATTATGTCAAACCTTAAACCATTATTATAAGGATTTTTTATTTGCGGAACTTTCATTTTAATAACTGTTAGAAACTAAATTCGTTTGAATTATGATGTCAATACATCAAAATGTTGAAAAAAGTGATCTATGGATGCAGTCAAAGCATTATATAAGAATCACTATAAGAAATACTGTCCAAAATGTATTGCGCAAGTAGAAAGACCATAGAAGTTTTTCATAATATTGACAAAAAAAAAAAACCTGTGGGGGCTAAGCCGCCAACGTTCAATAACATTCACTGCTTGATTTGTGGAGAAGTCTCAACTATATCCCACCCCCACCCACATCAACCGCCCAATATTGCGATAATGCCGCGAAATCGTGTTTGGAAAAATATGGGCAAAAAGTGAGGTCGTGCCCGACACCCTGTACAACACTGAGCTGCACGCGTACCTAATTCGAATCGGCCGTGGAAAACCTGCACGTTGACAAAACGAAAAAACAAATTACCGAAATTCGGCGTACATATATAGGAAACGCTCTCACGTGTAGCGCACACACACACGCACACGCATCGCGTACGTGTACATAAAAAAAATGGTTATTTTTCTCGGCGGCGGGCGACGATTATTTTACACACACACATATATATATACATAATATTATAATAAACGCTTGTGATGGTGTGCAGTTCTGTTTGTTTGTTTTTTAATATTTTTTTTCCATCCTGTATACCAACAAAGCCATTATCGGTATCGACGAACCGAAAAGTTTGTTCAACCCGACCGGCGGCGGCGGCGGTGACGTGTATATTATAAGCGATTTGTTTGTGTATGTTTATCGCGAATCCGGGGGCGGGTGGCTACCGCGAAATGGCAATAGCGCACCAACTGCAGTGCAACAGCAGCAGCAGCAGCAGCAGCAGCAGAGAGTCGGAGAGATGGAAAGGGAGGGCGGCGAGAGTATACGGCGAGAAAAAAGTTTAATAATAATAAAAACTTTATTATAGTCCGAAAACGATTTTCGCCAAAATTTTATTGTGATTAAATAATAATAATAAAAAATTAAATAACGCGTTTTTACGGGTGCATATTATATTATATTATTATGCGGGTACCTCGCTACTATATACAACACACCTATAGAAAATAATACAACTCGATATTATATAGGTACTGCAGAAATACAATATATTTTAGAGGTACCTATAAAAACAAGAATAATAATAACAATAGTAAGTATATAATATTATTATGTTCTTTGAGCCACGCGCGTTTGTAGCCGCGATTGTTGTTCAGCCGCCGCCGCCGCCGCGAAGACGACGACGAGACGACGACCACGACGACGACGACGACGACGACGACGATGACGGTTCGAATGACATTTTAATTATGAAAACCGTCAGCGAGGGCGGCGGCGGCGTGTTACACTCCTCGCACGCCGCCGCCGCCGCGTCAAAATAAACGCGTTTCGTCGGTCGCGATAAATCAACGGGGCAACCCCAATTTACGCCGCACAGTGACAGCCGGTCGACTGTTATATACATAATATTATAGTTGTTATGTTGTCCCGCTCGTTCCGCCACTGCCGCCGCCGCCTCGGCTCGCGGGTCTCTATGTATATTTTTAATAATATAAATTGTAATAATATATCATTATTAATATCACGTGGTGTCGTATATATAGGCACTCGCGTGGGTGTTGCGCGAGAGCGACGAGACAATTTTTTTCCGGCGACGCGAAATCTCATCGCGTCCCCGCTGCAGTTGTAGGTACCTCTACCTCTATTCATAGGCGGAACTACGGCCTGGGCCAACTGGGCCTTGGCCTAGGCCAATCGCGCCCTGTATTAATACAATTATATAGAGTATACATAATAATATACTAAATAGACCTAATATGTAATAATAATAATAATAATAATAATAAATTAATATGGCACATATTATTAAAAATAAAAAATATTTGAAAATAAGTAAAAAAAAAAAAAAAGTAATGATTTATTTCCTGTAGTATAAAACAAATAACAATAATCATTATTAATCAGCCGAAATTATGATCAAAAGTATCTGAAATTCTGAACATTGTATTTATTTTTTTTTAATTGAATATATAACGTGCGGGACGCACAAATAATATTATCCTCTTTTATAATTTATTTACATTTTGTAATCACCTTCGTCCATCTTAAATAGTCTCGACTCTCGATTACAATAGTGTCTATGCTAGATCACTTGCTATAGTTGACATTTATTGTAGCCCTTCACGAAAATTATTTCTGCTTACGCCACTGTCGCGACATCATATGGACAGGTAAATAGGAAAATAGTATTTCCCGTAGTAAATAATGGATCAACAATTATTTTAGTATAATATTTGTTTTTTAAATTTGTAAATGTAATACGATAATACTCAAAACAATTTCGTTGCTATGTCGTATTACAAAGATATAAATTCGAAAATGAAATAAAATTTTTAAATGCTCGTAACAAAAATTCTGGTGACAAATGTACAAACAAAGATTTTGGTTGTATTTGATAAGGAAAAGTGGTATTGCGAGCCAATTTTTACACAACACAGGTATTAACAGAATTCTCTGTAATACCAGTTACGAAATAGAAATATAGAATGCTATATATAAATAAAACGGCATGTATAAGAGATAATATGTTGAATCAAGGAAGTTTAACATTCGACTTTAAAAAGAGAAAAATAATTGAATATTGTAGGTGTATACACATATATTATTACTTTTATTTTTAAATAAAAATCATAGATTCTTAATACGCAGACATACAAAAGTGTAAATAGAAATACACCAATGAGTTTAAAAAAAAAATGAAATCAAGAATAATATTGTCCTTCCACTCCTCACCTCCATTTCTATATGTCTGAATTGATCAGAAAAAGTGGCCCGCAGTCTAATAAAAATGTCTAGTTCCGCCTATATGCCTCTATTACCTACTACACAACGCTTACCTATATAATGCAACTGCAGCTGTATAATAGCAGTATGGCTGCGGCAAATATCGCTTCCCGCCGGTGTCCGTCGTCAATGTGCAGGCGTTGATTTTTCTGGACTACCGGCTGAAATGCATGTATACATCAGCTTCTGCGCCAGTGATTTCATCACGTGACGCGCGTGTCGATTGCGCCAAGAAAATAGTAAAAGGAAAATAATATTTAATGTTAAAAGTCAAAAAGTAACTAAATTGTAAAAAGATTATACAAATAAAATAAATTTTAATAGCAAATGTACGTGAACAAACGAAGCGGATACGCCAGAACAAGTGACATAGGTATTATAATTAGGAATTTGTCATGCGGTGGACATGTTTTTACACGTAAAGTACTACTAAATGTTCACTGTATTTTTAAGAACAGCGGTATACCAGGGAATACTGTTTTATCAAATATCAAAGGCTCCGGGGAGATCTATCCTCCTGATCACCCTCTTAATTGCGCAATTACGCCACGGGTCAGGACATATCTCTGCAATATTGTTTATTTTTCATCTTTTACACTTAATTTTAAATTATAAGTCATACCTAACATATTTATACATAACTATACTTCAATATCGTCCGGCGAAATGTATGTACCTATAATCATATTTTTTTTCTTGGGATTTCTGGCAAAATTGACGTATCATCTCTTCCCGATCCCTGATTCGGCTCGTCATCATTATAGCGCGTTATTACGACCTGCAGAAGACACAACGAGGAGGTTGGTACCTATATATTATATTATAAAATCTTCAAAAAATTTGGTTTTTTTTTTAATTGGTAAAGACATTAATTTAATATAAAACGTTTATTTTTAACTGTTAAATTTGTTTTTGTACTATAGCCAATTGTCCATGTAAAAATGAAATATTACATTTTTTTAAATGTTGTCGACATTCAAACTTTTAAAGTTCCAACGCATATAAACAAATTTTGACTAAGTATTGTAATTAGTATCACAATACTTGACGAGAAACTACTTCCATTCAATTTTAAATTTTGTATACATATAGAAATAAATGTTTTATCAATAGCCTAAATCGAAAACAAAAATGTTGCCTTACCTTGTTAGTTGTTATATTATAATAATTTAATTGTTGATAAATAAAAGACGCTTGGAGGGAAAACATATACTATTTATGAAACTGTACGCCCTCGCAGTCCGTATATATAGGGCATGGGTTGGTTAGAAGAAACCACAAAGGACAAATTTATGTTTAATTTTAAATTATTAAAAATAATTTCAAGTTTGCACTTATACATACAGGGTGTAATTCATTGTCTCAAAAAGTATTAATGTTTTTTGGAAATATTTTTTTTACATATAGTTTGAAGTTTGAAGTTTGAAATCAATAATTACAAAACAACATTTTTGAAAAAGTTATACTTTATATGAGATTTATTTTTTATTTTTTTAATAACGGCATCCATTTTTAATTTCGCATTCTGAAGAAGAATATTTTTCTGAAACTCAGAAAACTCAAGTAACAATAATTTGACTTAAAATTATGTAGAATACATATTTCCAAAATCGTTTATACCTTTTGATAAAATGAGTGTTTATACTTTTAAGTAGAATCACACTGTATATAAATATTTTATATTATACATATACCCACCACTGCACGACAACAATTGATATCAGAATCCCGCCACTGCAAAAATATTATTACCCAGGCCCTGGAAACGACGGTAGAAACATTAAAATAAAATAAAATATGTCGGTAAACAACTGCGAATATAATCAATAAATTATTGATAATAATAATATAATGTATACACACATACTATATATAGGTACAGCTCGCCAGACATCGCCAGGTTATTGTGCGGATATTTCGTTTGGCATAAAAAACATAATAATAAAAATATATAATAACGTTATGTACAATGAGATGCAATTTATATTTTTAATTCAAAACATCGTCACCGTGATCGTGATTTATTTAAAGGTTTACTGCAGGCTTCAACTGCTATGGTTATTAGCCAACATTTTTTTTCTTCAGATTGTTTAAGTATATTTACAATTGGATATGTACTAAAACTATATTTTGTTGATAAGATTTTGTTTGGTGATGAATTGGATGGTTTTTAAGGTAGATTCTATTCGTTGAGGGCTTCTTTGATGTTAAGTAGAAGGTCGAGAAGTGTATTGGGCATTCTTCAAAAATATGTCTTATGGTGATACGAGTTTGGCATGTGTTGCATGTAGGAGGTTGATCTTTACTGATAACGAAGGAGTGTGTGAGAAAGGTGTGACCGATTCTAATACGGGTGATGGCAATATTCTGACGTCGGCTGAGGTCCGGGGGAGTATATACCACCGTTTAACTGAACTTTTAATGTGCTTTGGTTTGTTGGTTGGAACGGTGAAATGTCAAGGAATGTCTGTCTATAATTGATGTGAAAATATCGTTGGAAGATATTTTATCAATGGTGTTTTCGAGTATATTTTCACTACTATACGGGCAAACTGTATTATCCGCATTGTAATATATTATATAGTACGAGTACAACCTACATACATTTTTATATTTTTATGATAAATATTTTTTTTGTAATATTATCTCGACTATTGTATAAGTATATACCTACTGTTCGTATATCGTTCGTCTAGTAGACTCTAGACTGCAGTATAATAATAGTATATAATATATTATAGGAATGTAGTGGATATAATATTATCGCCGTAGGCGTACTCTGTCCGCAGAAACTCGCCAAGTCTGCACGTTTTCGAAACTTTACAATACGCATATAGGCGTATTACGTATAATATATTATTATTATGAAAGCATTTCTCGCGGTTTTTTAAGTATTATTTAAGACGAACCAACGTAATAATTATGGCTGTGCCGTTTTTAAGATATACATATATACCTACCTAATAATATTGTATTTCACTGCCAGTCTACGGTAAAAAATATATTTTAAAGCAAAATAATGTCCCCGTTTGCGCCTAGATTTTAATAATAACCCAATACAACCCGACCCGTCGCACGTGCAACAGACAATTATTATTATTATTATTATTATTATTATTTACAACGATAGCCGTTTTAATATCGACAAATCGATTATCGGCAACCATCATTATCTATATACGCATCCCACATAATATATTATTATACATATATTTATATTATACGTTTTAAACCGACGCCTTACGTACGTTTACGTTATAATATATAGATACGCGTTTAATAATATATAAACGTGATGAGCACCTGTATAATACCCAATATAGTATATATTATAATACGCGTGCGGTTGTATTATATCCATACAGGGTGATTCTTTTTATATACGGCGAACACTCGTCATTATATTATTATATCGCCACAATAGTGCGTATTATAAGGTACAAAACGTTTATGGAAAACGTGTATGTATAGTACGTAATTTTTTCCCATCATTTTACGTCATACGTTTTTATCGTTAGAATTGTTTAAGTTTTTTTATACTTATTATACGACCCCGGCGGCCGCGTCGCAGGACGTTGCAGCACTCCTGCAGCCGGAATAGACTCCGAAAACTCCCACGACGACAAATAATTACGCACACAAAACCCATTATATTTTTTTTATATAATATTCATATTTTATAAACCATATTATATTATAATATCTATTGTCCACTAATCACTAAAGTCAATATTGTTTACTAACGCAAATAGTTTCAATATATATATGTAGTTAATGTAAACTATAGGGTCCTGTTTTATACAGGATTGTCCTTTATTTCGGCTTTGTGTCCTGTAGTCCTGGCAAACTTCTCTCAGGACGCGTTTTGTCCCGTAATTTCAAGTCTGTCCCATATTAACCCGTTTTTGCCGTACTTACTGTCAATTTATAATTTTTGAAATTTATTTTAGAAATAAATGGTTTTTTTCTATATTTTTGTACGACATTATTGAATAGAATAATAATATAAAAATCTATATTTTTCAGTTGTATTTTTGGATTTTCGTTTTTACCTATTGTTGCATCACATATGTTATAAAATAGCTAGTATGTTAAAACATATTTTGAACATAATTTAAAAAAGTTTCTTACTTTTCTGAATGACAGCATTATAATAGGTAGTGTTTAAAGTTTAGATAAGCGGAGTGATGTGCGGCTAAACTCGCACAAGTGGTTCCCCGAAAAAAATTACAATCAACTATATACTTGGCTGGTGCAGTATATACGGCTGCTCTAATCTCGTTGAAAATGCAATTCTTATATATAGGTACACTAAAATTCTTAGAAAAATTTTCTGCTTTGAAAATCCAAAAACCGCGCAAATCAAAAAAATATGTTTTTTTTATTTAAAAAAATTAAAACAATAACTATACAAAAAAATTGTTTCGTAATGACCTCATACTATGTGTAAAAAATATATTTTTAAAACAATGAATATAGGTACTTTTCAGAATAATTATAGGTATAATAGTTACTATAGGTAGGTGCTGATAAAAGAATCACCCGGTACAAGTTTTTTTTCAATTTTCATATATAATACATATAGGTACCTACGGTAAAATTCGATGTCGACGCAGTACGATTTTGTGCGCACGACTTTCTTTAGGGGGGAGGGGGGTGACCGGAACAGAAACGTTTATATAATATTATACATTATATACCGCGGCGACGAATAGAGCAGGTCTCCGGCTATGTATATATATACGACTTTATGTAGTATATACCAATACGGTATATGTATACCATATTATAATACATCATATATATTATAGTATATGCATATACCGTATTGGTATATACTACATAAAGTCGTATATATATGCAATAATAATGTGTATATATTATAATGACGGGGTGCGTATTAAAGTACGACCAGTTATTATATATGCTGCAGTAGGTGTATATACCTATTATATATGTATATACACGATAAACGGCGGTGTAATTATTTGAATTGGTTTCGACGAGTCGGCGGCGGCGTGTATGTGTACAAAATAATACATTAAAACAAAAAAAAATAATAATAATGATAATAAACGAATAATAATATATATGTGGTGGACCTACTGCAATTATTATAAATGTACGTAATAATATCATATTATATGTAGCGCGGGAGTCGTGAAATTCGTATGGATATTATATTATATTATTAATTTGATATATATATAGGTGCGCAACGATGCTCACGAATCGTACCGATATTAGGTAGGTATAGCTGGTATATGTTATAATATTACAGGGAGGTGCGGTAATCGCGCTTATTATATACTTCGGAGCAAAATCAATTCCAAAGTCTCGACGACGGAATGTTAATGGCAATGTTTTACCTATATACATAAGTACTGGAAATATTGGCAAATAGGTTTTGGCCGGATTACATGGTAGGCGCCTATTATATATTATAATATATCGCTAAAATTAGAGTTCGGATTTTTCGTTTATATATATTTTGTTTTTTGGTCTTTATGTTATAATATAGATGATATAGGCGATTATAGGTTAGATGTATAAATTCAGTATATATTATATATAGGTACCACGAAAATAAAAATACATGACATGATAATTTTATTTCTTAATGCTTTTTTTGGCTATATTTGACTTAAGAGTTTCTTTTTGGCTTTTTCGTTTTTGATTGATTAAATATAAGCTCATTTTTTTAAAACAATTTGCTCCCGCGAACAGTCAACCTCAGTACTCCTGTAGTATTTTTTAGTGCATTTTTGATTTATTTTAAACGTTTTATTTATAGGGTTATATAGAGTTATAAAATCCTAATTCTCGTTTTAATACTATTAAGTGAGTAAACTGAATTATATTATATTATTATATACTTTAAATTAGACTGCAATATACAGAGGTTGTAAATAACTAGGTTGTATAGGTACAATATAAATGAAAAGTAACTAAAAAAAAAATAACAACAGTATAACGTTACAATAACAATCAGGTATATGATGAAATGGAAAAGAGAGAGAGAGAGAGAGAGAGAAAATATTATACTTAGGTATATATAGCTATTAATAATTAAAAAGTTATGACACGGCGAAGAATCCGAATTATAATGTTATATTATTTTTAACCTATAACGTACCTATACTGAACCGCGGTCTTTGTAATTCAATTTGAAGCGAACATTTTTTATAAGTATATACATAGCCACATAGGTAATAAGTACGTTTATTATAGTGATAACCGTATCAAATCAAAAATTTTAAGATTTCTATACGAGTATTAACAGCAAACCCTTAGCTAAGCTCATTATGTGGCGAGGACAAAGGGTGAAGTTATAAACGCTTTTTGGGAATAACTTTCAACGCCGTGCATATAACAATCTACACTCTATAAACACTTTTTTAATTCGTACCACACATTTGAGAGTTTGCAGTTAGTACTGAACGCTAAAATAGGAATCGTTTAACGGCAACAATTATTTTTGATTGCGACCAGTAAAACGCGTTACGTGCGTGAAAAATCAAAAATGTGTCCTATTATTGAGGCGGCTACTAAAATGAAATGAGTGGGTTATAGTGCGATTATATTTTATGAGTTTCGCCGGGAAACCGAAAAAAAAATATTTAATTTTACATTTACATTTACGGACGGGCTCTATGCATGCGTATGAGTAGGTGTACAACTGTTTTTTTTCAATCCATTAATAAAATATAGCTCTTTTTAAATATACAGTTTTTTTAGATAACATTTTGATTGGGCCTTACTTTTAACCTATTTTAATAAACTAATATAATAGTATAACGCCCTTATTAGGCACAACATTCTAAGCGAATATTTTACTGGCTATTTTAAAAGCTATCAGCATGATTATACGTCTTTGATGTAAAATGCTGAAGTTATTAATTTTATGCACGGAAAATGTACTCGCAAATTAAATAAAATACGTAAATACGAATAAAATTGACTTGAGGTAGTGCAAAGATAAGATATAATATCTCCAGTCTTGAAAAAGCTTAGTAGGTGCCTACTATTTAGAAAATTAAAAGTAGGTATTCAAATACAGATACAGATACTGAGAGACTATATATCCTCTGGAAATTATTTAAAATAAATATTAAATACTCAGTAAAAAAAAATGCAAGTACAAATACAATTATTTAAAAAAAACGTTTTATATTTACAGATATTTACAAATACTTTACATATTTTAAATGAAATTTCGTCTTACACGTTAAAATCAATTTTAAATTGAGTTTTATGCCATAATCTTGTTATGGATACATTTATTTTGTTGACAATTTTATACCTTATCGATTTTGGACTTTGGTGTAACTGTTTATTTCTTATCCATCTATTTCCTTATTCGAAATTTTGGTTTAGTATAAATCATGCACAAAAAATATATTTTGAACTTGAGAAAGAGCCTTAGAATTTAAAAATGTTTATTTCTGTAAACGCATTTCTAGTTTTATTAAAAAATAGAGATAGTACTATATATTTTATTATATAGGCTTCTGACTGTAGTTATTAGTAAACTTCTATTATACTAGTACTTGGAATTATATGGATGGTTTGTGTATATTGATTACAATAATGATTATAACTGTTAATTTCAAACTAAAGAAATTGCAAAAATTTGTATTTGGTTTTTAATACGCAGGTATAGTTTGAGATAATATCACTATATAGAAGTGCAGCTTACTCCGAGTACTTTTTTTTAGTATTTCAGTAGGTATTTGAATATACTCCAAAAAGTGTTTGAATATTCTAAATGTGTCTCCGTCGACCGTCAGCAGGACCCAAACGATTCGTAGTGCAGAGTAACGTCGTAACATCGTGTTCACCGTAATAGGCGAACCTGTACACTTTTATATTATAATAATATGATAATACGCACAATAAAGATATATCGGGGAAACGATTTCGCAAGCGGGCGAACGACGGCTGCGTATATATTATAGGCATATTATACCGTGGTAATATTCGTAAAATAACACAACACGCGGTATGAAACGAAATTAAGAGAAAAAAAACAGTTTCAGCTCCCACTGTTCATAGTATAGAGTCCGGCGACACGCCGCCGAGTAAGATCGCTCGGCGTCTGGCATAATATTATAAATACGCAAGTCTCTATAATATAACGACACTAACATAATATAATGATAATGGAATATCAAGTGTGTGTACAGGGCGATCGTTTTGTAATATTATGATTATGGTCGATAGGCACCGGTGTTTTAAAAATGTATTTTGACATTTTTTTGTCTGGAAAACATATTTTATATCACTGTAGGACGCAAGCTCTGTGCGTATATGGGAGATCATTTTAGGCAGTAAAATTTTGTTTTCCCGGGTCAGGTTTTTTATGTTTATCTTCGAGTTACCACGAAACTGCGGTAAAAACTCATTAGATATTTCAGAAAATTCCAACGTTTTTGAAAATATTTCTTTTCTTCATGCTGTTTCAAAACATAATTTTAATTATTTTTTCAAAAGTGTTCTACTCGTTTGAATGACAATAATATATGCATTTTTAATTTCATATTCCTATATGCAGAATATTATTTGGAGTATTTCAATGTATAAAATCAAATTTTGGAAAATTTGTTTATTAGTGTTATAAGTATTTAAAGTTTAGACGAGCGGGGCACCCCAGTACCACTATCCACTCATAAAAACTTTAAATATACCTACTTATAAATAATTAGTACCTACCTAGTCTAATTATAGTCTAAATTACTATAGTCCAAAATTCGATTTTTATTTTTTTAGAAGTACTCCAAAAATATTCTGTTTTAGAACAAAGAACTCAAAATACATGTTGTCTATGAATATTTTATTTACGCATCTATACCTATAATAATAATAGATTTTAAGATATTGGACGTGATTTTTATTCAGCAAGCCGGTTCTAAAAAACTAGCCGAGAGTCGTCCCCGTTTCCTCCTTGTGGACGCCGTTGTGGCTACCACTGCTTCATAAGCGCATCTTGGACCAAATTTTTTTTCTTATTAATCCATGTGGACATTTCCTTTATTTACACTCTGTCTATTAATTGTGTATAATATTTGAAAAATGATTGTAATAAATACAATGCTCCATAAATATTTAAACCAATATTATTATAATATTTATATACAGTACGATTCACCAAGCACGCCCCCACTTTTTCCTTTAACAATATATTTATACACTTTCCGACTGTCAGAATTTTTAAATTTACCAATACTTAAGGATCAAAGTTAAATTGTTTATAGATTTAGAAGAACATATTATTCAACTTGATAATTGTAACGGGACACTCCTCAAATGGTATACAAGTGTACACGACAAATCTAAGCATTTGCCAAAATTTGAAAAACAGTCTTGCAGCATGCTCGTTCGTAGCCAATTTTATGCCTCGTCGAAGAAAACATTTTTCGTGACAAATGCGTTTTGTGCGTGTTCACAGTATTTAAAAACAACTACGAATAAAACGCGTTTGACAGCGGAGAAAACGAGTGGGCAGCGCCAAAGAAATCGGGCCGTCCGCGTTTTGGGGCGCACAAAAAGACGTGAATAGGTACGACACATTATTGTTATCACTGCCGTTGTATTGTTACCGATAAGCGTACCTACCTGTATTGTTGTTGTGTCGTGTCGTCTCGCGTGAGCTGCAGCGAGAACGGGTTTTCGCGTCCGTCCGCAGTGGGATTTTCCACGGTTTTCCCGTACGTTTGTATAAGTATATATTATGATATTACAATGGGTACCGTAACCGCGGTACATAATGCACACTGGGAAAATCGACGCCGCCGCCACAGCCGCCGTTACGGACGCGGTTCGTTATGTGGCGCCAAGGAAGTGATAATAATAGACGGCGCAGACGTACCGATTTGTGTGTATATATTTATATACTTCTTTATATATATATATATATAAACATACATGCACACGAGTATTGTGTACTGCAATCGGCCGCGGTCCACCGTGTACACAATATACACTATAATAATAATATTATACGCATGCATACAGGGTGAACCGTTTGAATGAGTTGCTCCAGATTTTTCAGCCGATGTTTGTGATTTAGAATATTTGAATAGTTTAAAAATGTTATTAATCGATTTAAACAAAAACATTAGTTTATGTTCTTATAAATATTCTCATAGTCACTCGACTGCGATCATCAAAGCTTTGAGACTTTACGCGATTCAACCTTAAACAAAAAAATGCAATAAACCGAAAAATGTCGAAAAATCCAAAATAAAAAAGTCAAAATTGCATTCACACAGTAGGTATATCGTAACGTCCTGTAAAGAAAGCTGTTGCCTTACAACAAGCTAGAAAAAATGCACTCTGTTCGTCATTCGGTATATACTTACTTGTTTATAACGTACCATACGTTAAATTGTGAAAGTATTTCTGCAGTAGCGCACTATAATAATATATAGATAGGTATTGTCCAAGTATAGAAAGCCTACATGCTATACCGTATATATATATAGGAGGTTTTAAAAATCATTAAAAAAATGACGGAGAAAACAAGTGTAGCAGTTGAAATAGACCATCCTGTATAATTTATAGAGAGATTATACCATCTGCACGGTTGCAAAGTATACGTCCATAAGTATGGAGTCTTTTATGCGTGTCGACCGCAGACAATGACGCGCGTGATGTGTTTCGCCAAATATATACAATATATACAATATAATATATATATACTATTATATAGGCATTATAGGTATATAATAATAAAAATAAAAGCCGACAACAATATACTCATGATATTGTACTATAATATAATATAATATTTAGCAGTTCGTGGAAATGTGTGGCAACGACGGGAAAATTCGCAACGTCTCGGAGCGCCATTATATTGTATATATACATATTTCATACATATATAATATAATACCTATCCAGCAAGTATAATGTATATACAAATAATAATATGTTACGGTCAAACACGGTAATTAGGAAATTACGTCATTGGCCAGGAAATGTCGCCAATGGCCCAAAATCGACTAAATCATATGCTGTAGGTAAATGTTGTCATAAATCATATTTTGCACTAGTATTTTAGTAATTTTCTATACACCTTACGAGTTATTACCAAAATTTGTGGTCCAAGACTCGGTAGCGCTGTTTTAATAAAAAAAAAAAAACCGAGGACGCTGAAGCACATATATAATAGTATGCATGTGTGCACTTATATTGCACATATATTGCACACACCGCAGTCTCTGTGGATGTTTGCCAAAACCGATTAACCTACGTTTTATAATATTAAACGCTTGTCCGAAATGAGTCCATCCGTCGTGCGCGGTACGTGAAACAAGTATCACGATACGGGTAAAAGTACTTCTGAAACCAACTCAGAACTTATCGTATATAACAACTTATATACACATTACAGTAGAATATTATATAACGTAACTGCAGAGTGCCTCGCCGCGGTGTTCGTCCTACAACTCGTACATTGCAGATGCGTCTACCCGTCTCTATTGTGACTTAAGTCTCTTCCGACCATTTGAACGCACCTTAATGGAAATTAATGTTTTATAACTTTTAAAAAATCTATATTAAAGGCACTCGTGTCACGCATGCATGCGATGAATTGGAGCGACAATCAAAGAATTTTATTGTAATCTGCAATATATATATATATAGGTAGGTAACAAATATTTGAATTTTATTTTGTTTTACAAGTGTAAACCAAAAAATATTACGATTTACAAACATATCTACTGCGATTTTCTAATACAGCGACACAGTTTTCTGTAATAATATTTATAATATTTTTATAAACTTATAAAATATTAATTATATAAATAGTTAATGGCTGTGACAAACAAGTGCGAAACATACTGTAAAAAAAAGATTAGGTATATATAATAATATTATTCTTATTATAACACCTAAACACCGCGAGACGCAAGGATTTAACTCGACAAATATTATATCCTTACAACGAAAACAATATTTTTTTAATAATATTTTCTTGCTTAGATTTATATTTGATGCATTATTGCATTGCATGCCCCTAAATGGGAAAAATTGTTGTTACATATAATATGTAGGTAATAATAATAATAATAATATTATTAACGTTAAACTTTCTTGATAATATATAATATAATACTAGACATAATTTATTTTACAAGTAAAAATGTTTATTGTTCAAAGACTAGTAAAAAAATAAAAACTCGCGTTTCAATGTAAAATCAAAATCAAACTATATACTTATATAAGTAACATGCGCATAAAGTAGTACACGCGACAGAATCATATCATATTATAGAGGTTACTTTACAATTTTTATGTTATTACATGACCAGACGGAGCAAGTCAAAATAAGTTCATATATAAGACACATGGGAAACTATAAGACCTACGCATATAGTATATTATATAGTTTGCATAGTTTTTTTTTTCATAATTAAAATCTTAGAAAAAATAATCATTTATTACAAATTAGTTTTGTTGATTTTTTCAAAAATAATTTGTGCAAATTTTGATTGATCATAATATACCAATATAAATCAATATTTTATTTATAAACTGTTGGCCCTAAATTCTTTGCTAATATCATAACGAAACCAAAAACCTCTGCCTATAAGGCTTTAGGATAGGTATGATAAGTCAATTATTGTCCACCTCCGACGCAGTGCTGCTCAACATAAAATTATTAGTATAGGTATCTTAAAGGAGAACGCATTATCTTACAGATAAAAATGTAACGATAGGCCCACCGAACAAGACCATATGGAAACAAAACGTCAAAACCATCCACATCGTGATGTCATTTTCGGCAGCCTTCAAAAGAATTACATTTTTTTTAAATAGCATATTATTGTACTTATACTATACTTATAAATCGTTGTGTTTTCGAGATTAAAATACATTGTAAAGTTATGTGTCACTATAAATGTATCAGTAGTAGGTATAATGTTTATACCTATATACTGCTGCACATTGTAAAATTTGAAATAAAAGTTGCCACCGTTTTACTACATATATATTATAGCTTGTGTAAGCACACGTTTTTCGTTATTTATGCGCTCACTGCAGCGCAGTCGTCTGCAGAATAAATTAAAAATACGTTTTCAATGCATTTCTATAGAGGGTGGTATGAGTTAGACTATAATATAGTGTTAAAACCTTTAGTAATACAGTATATAACTTCGTTACGGGCCGATTTAGACGTCGGCCCGAGCCCGAGTGAAAATGTCTAATAGTTTTGCTCGTATACGACGACGACGATGATGATGATAATATTACGACGGTTATACACTTATGTATATATTATTATATAGGCATTATTCGATTACCAAAGCGATTATATACCGCGTTCGGCGTTCACCAGAGTATAGTTAATATAATAATATCATGACGGTTACGTGCGCTCGTGTGTTTCATATCATATACGTACCTATATATATATATATATATATCAGTATAAATATAAGTATTAGTACATGGTATAATAGTACATATTATATTATATGAAATAGAGAATGATAGACACGTCCACTGCTATGAAATATCCCACGGAGGGTTGGTATAAATATTACCTAAGTAATATATTAAATCTGCGAGTCGGAGAGATGAGTGTGTAGAAATAATAATATTATATTATCGATCGAATACGTCAAATGGTTTTCGCGCGCTGCGTAATAATAACTGCTCGTCGGTATAGATAATAATACCCATATATATATATATATATAATATAATACATATACCTATATGTATGTATATATATATAACTATGTATATAACTGTACACTGCGCGGTACACATGATATTATTATAAAGCAATATAAACCGTTTTTCGCTTTTTTTTTTTTTTTCGATAAAGATCTATAATATTTCATTTTTATTATTTCGTTTGATGTCGACGACGACGACGACTACGACGAGTACGACGACGACGACGAGGGACCTGCCCCGGGCACAGGACATCGGCGCAATAGTACGGTCGTGGCGGCGGCGGCGGCGACGTCTACCGTTTACCGAAACGATGTAAAATAATTTCCTGCGCTCCCGGGTACCCGCGGCAACGAACGTGTATATATATATATAAATATAAAACGAAAGAAATATATGGGGAAAATAACTGACGAGGCAACGACTTTATATACATATATATATATATATATATATATATATATACGCAAGTAAATGGCTGACGACGAGAAGCCCGGGGCTATAATGCGCGCGCGGCTCATTCATTCTTTTTGGTATATACGTATTTTTCAAACGTCTTGATTTAAAACGTTTATTATTTTTTTCTTTACGTTTTTCGAAAACGTTCATTAAAAAATATATAAACTAAAAACGTATTCGGACGATATAATATATACAAGCTATTATAACGAGTAATTGATTTAGATCGTAGTAGGTACCTATACGTAAATTATTATATACGCGGGTACCTATACTGCATGGCACACCGCGTCATATACATACGTTTAACCGTGTGAAAAATAATACTATATCGTACACACACAATAATATTATATAAACGTACCTATATATTATATAAATTATTACACGTATCTATATTAAATACGGCGAACCGACCGAACCTCGATCGTATAATGTTTTTAAATGATTTAATATGTACGACAGAAAATATTAAGGAAATATCAAAAATATCGTACCATTTTTTGATGTTTCCTTATCGTTTTTAAACATAAATTCGTTTTATTCGTGGTAAGATTTTATTGGAGAAAATATTCGATTCGATGGATTTTATATCTAGTAACTATACCAACAGCTATAATATGATAAATGATCATATAATATTATATTATATAATTTGGTTGAAATTACATTTTATAGGAATACCTGAGGTTTTAATATTCACCATTGTTCAAAAACAATGTATTTATTTTAAGAAGTTAAGTTATGTGTGCTCGTGGGGCACATATTAATGATGATTGCCTACTAATATTATTTGTTGGAGGACTTACTGATGGCCGGGGGTCCGTGTCGAATAATTTTACTCACATAAACGCAGTTTTAAATCATTAATTGAGCTCTTCTGCTTAATCTTTCCCAATTCGAGGGCTGGACGTATACAACCTCATCGTGTACCGTGTTTTTACTACATCAAAAGCGCAGTATGACGCCTGGCAGTATATAGGCAGGGTTTTTGGCAAAACATATCTTTATGATAAACCCCCATATTGATTAAAGTTTGTTTAAATTTTCAATTTTTTAACATCAAAAGATAATAATATATAATATGTAGGTATATTATTATTGAGGTTTTTTTGTTACTGCATTAATCAAAACATTAAGGTAGGTACATTGTAAGTAATTAACAGCAAAAAATTAACTTTAAATTTTGCAATTTATAAAAGTGGTTAAACTAGGAAGCCTAATAACTTGGATAGTTTGATAATGGAATTACTATTGGTGATTGTGGAAAAATAATGAGAATTTAGGAGAAGGATAATACATTAATACCAATACAGAAAACAGAAGATGAGGGAAGAGGGTGGTTCTAAGAGACGATCTATAGTGTTTGAAATAAACTTATTGATGTTCAAATAAAAACAATTTTACTATGGAAAAAACTAGTTGGGTAGTGAAATTAATCATACTCCGTAACTAAAAACCTAATCATTGTACACTGTTAGTTTTGTTTAGTGTCATTTGTATAATTTATATGCATATAGTTTTTATTATTAATACATTATATAAATTAATTTTTTTAATTGATGTTTATTAACTTCAGCTACACTGGCCATTCATTATTTACAATGTTTTTCTTAACCTAGTTCTTATATATAATATTGATCAGTTTGGTTTGTTTTAGAAAATATAATAATTTTAGGTTGGTTTCTGGGTCTGGTCCTAGGGCTTTGCCTTAAGTGTTGAGTATTTTTATCAATATATTTTATTAATCAAAAAGGGTATATTGACAAATTTGTAGATTGTTTTTTTATTAAGACGTATGCATTTTAAACTACACAGAAATATTATTTATTAACTATTCAAGACTGCACGATTTTTGTGACTTGACATATTGATTGAATTAAATGTCACACACACAATATAAGCCAAATAATATTTTTACGGCGTGTATATACCTACATAGTCAATAATAGGTTAGGTACACGTGGAAAAACGAGTACGATTTTGTTTTTGCTCTCTCGTAAAATGTGAAAAAAATATGAATTAGTGGCTTTTTCATAACATAGAACGCCCACGATGCAGCGTTTATACTTTATATACGACATAACGATAATATATATTGGACACGAAGTGTACTATATTTTATAAACAGAAATAATTGATTAATGACACGTCCGATGTTGATTTCGTGACTACATATAGAACTACAGCAGTGTGGGCACCTATAAAAGATATTGCGATAACAATATTAAATATTATAATAATATATCGCAGCCAATTCGCAGGTGTAGGCCGCGTGATTATTATCTATCGTCACTTATGATGTATGAGCCATAATTCATGAATACGTAGTACATATATAAGTACATAGAAAATGATATATAGTATGATAATAAATACATTTAATATTATTATTATGACCCTGCAGTCGCTGAATTAAATCGAGCTATTATATTATATATTAATAATGTCTAGGCTGTATATATGATGGCTACCGCTATAATAGTACCTACCAGTACATATATTATAACAATATATATAGGTGGGCGGTAAAAAACTTTCTTTGTATACGTTATTTTGGAGAAATTATAATACCGCACGTTGAATATATTTTGGGTGGGGAAAAAATGTACTTTCATTTCTCTATTATTATTTATTTATTTATATTTATGAAAATAGATTTTGAGAGAAGAAATAATATACATAGCTATAGGTAAGCTTGTATAGTGCAGTTTAAAACTTCAAATCCATAAAGTATCAATATAATATAATGTATATAAATAGTAGGCGGGTACTTAAAGAAAATTGCTGACCGGCGCGACAATAATATGTAAACGCATCACGGGGTGAAAAAAAACATAAAAAATTATAAGATTATAATATAAGCCCAATAGGGGTTAATTAAAACAACTGTCCCGTGCAGGTACCTACGTATTATAACGAGTGTCCATTTCCAAAACAACAAAAAATGTCAAAATACATTTGAAACTTTTTTTGATTGTTTAAAACAATTTTTAATGAGCGTTATTTAGCAGTAGCCTATTCTGGACCTTTTTATCAATTATTACATTGTCTAGTCGTACATATATTATACCTACCTACAGGTCTTAATGTTTTATACACGATAGATTGGTAAGCTCGACGATTAAACATTTATTTTACGTATGAGTAACTATATCATTATACATATTATAATATTTATATAATATGTGTGTAAAATTACCTAACGTGGATTATTTATACCTATTATGTTGTAGGTACATACCTAGATATTTTTACTTGTCTTTATAATTATAATATGTTTATGGTAAATAGGTAATAATTATGGTTTTCTGTCCACGTTTGATCGTTTTTTAAGGGTTTTAACTGCAAATCGACCACGCGAAATATGATGATACAAATAAATTCATTGCTATAAAGGGAAAATGGAGATGAGCCTGCTCGGATAGTAATCAATATATTATAATATATATAGGTAGGTAGAATTAAGATACTTATATACATTTTATAATGAATGTAAAACGCAAGTAAATGAGGGGAAACGACTGACAGCTAGACATACAGGTATGAGGTATTGAGGTCAGGTAGCTATATTGTATTTTATATAGTTACGACTATACTGCATAAGGTAGGTACCGTATACATGACTTATCTGCTTTGATAATTTCGATTATATACATATATAACGTACATATATGTACCATGTTCGCCGTTATATAGGTATATGATTGTTATATAATAGCTAGGTATATGCGGGTGTAGGCCGAACCGTTCATCACGCATCGCCAACCCCCACACGGGTCGCTATAACCTCGGGCGAATCTGGTCTAGGGACCTTTGAAGATAATCGCAGGGCTTCTTCTACGCGCGCGATGATTGATATTATATAAGCTCGCCGAGGGTTCTATTTTTGTATTCCTTCCAATAAACTCGCGTATACAATACGTAGGTACGTATAGGTAAAACGTGGCGATTATAATTTATATGTACAGAAGTTTAACGCATAACACGTTTACGGTCGGGACCCTATTTATATACGAGTACAGTGTATAGGTATACCTAACCTATATGGTATGTATAACTACATATTAAGGTGGTTAAAGATCGCTCCGTGTTCACTCTTATTTTCACCCCCACGCTACCGCAGCGGTTATACTAAGTTATTGCTGCGAGCAATTATAAAAACGTTTTATACCTATAATATAGCTATTAATATATACCTACCGCGGTATATTGTTTTAAACCGCGCGATAACCAACCCAAACGCTACTGCAGACGATGCTATATTAACGTACTATTATTTCGAAGTGAGAGAAAAAAAAGTCAGTACGGTTTAATTTTGTCTATTAATATAGATGTACTTATATTAATTATATTATTATTATATAATATTTAGGTATTTTAAAATATTATATACGGCACAATTAAATAATACTGCTATATATATATAATGTTTAAAATACTATATTATATGGAAAATATTGAGTTCTAAAGTTTTACGTCATGATGATAATAAATATTCTCGAAAATGTATTTACCACTGTTGATCAAGGCAATATTATTTGACACTTGTAAAATAATTTTGAATAATAAATGTAATGTATGAAATATTATAACTGCTGAAATTACATTAAGGTGTAATAAAATATTATATTAATAAATATAGTTTTAAATAAATATAAGCTAAAATATTAAAACAATTATTAAAATCATTCATTTTTAGATAGGTATACCTAGGTACATATTATAATAAATGTGACGAATATAATTATATGAACCTTCGTGATGTGTCGGTCTGAATATATAACTCAAATACTCAATATATTTATATATATATATTATGTATGTGAAGCAGAGAAACACATGTGTCGTATTTAAACAAATCGTACAATATAATATGATATGCTGCAGAAATATTATTTATGTATATTTCTACAATTAATCAGCCAAAGACTAATTACAAATAGCCAATAATCAATATAGTAACTTATACACACCAATAGTGTAAATTAAATAATAATTGCCTAAAATATATTAAGTACATAATGTATAATAATGCAAATAGGTATACATTTATAAATAGGAATTTTCGATTTCTTTAATTGAACTGATTTTCACTTTCAAAACCGCTGTGCTAAATACATATATTATATCATACTAATAGTGAAAAATATTGCAGTTAAATAATACATTAAATAAATAGTGAGCACTTGAAGATTTTAATCGACAATAACCGTAAGCAAAATAATAATATAATATATTAGTATAATAAATCAAATTCGCATTGGTATAATATTTGTGTAATACATTCTGTACACTTACACTAAATATATATTATACATACTTGCAATTACGGTTTATGCAAATATTTAAACTAGAAAAATTCTTCGAATTCTTTACTATATATAATATTATACCACTGCACGGTTCACACGTAAACATCACACCGCCGCGTAACATATATATATTACATATAGCTTTATATATATATATATATATATATATATATAATATAAAATATGTTCCATCGCATTATATGGAGCTCTATTTCACGAAATAATTTTATTCGTATATAAAATATTATCATATATAAAATATACTGGTTGTCCGTTATACGTACATTACACTGCGCACTGTATATATAGTTGTGCATATATAGGCACGTATGTAAATTATATTATTAAGGTGTGTGCGCATATATATATATATATATATATATATATACACGTGTTGTACCTACATGTCATCTATTCACACAAACGTAAACATTGGTTGTGAATAATAATTGTGCGAAATGTACACCATCGTGATGCGCTCTGGCGTGCTTATATTATGTATAGGTACTCGTTATATATATATATATATATTATGAATATCATATAATCATTCGTATAATTTATGTGTATATATATATAGGTACTATAAGGTATTGGTACACTGCAGACGCGTATATCCTATATATAAATAAATAAGTTTAACGGGTAGATATATATAATACACTTATATTCAATCGCGGAGACTTGGCGCATGCCATCGTGACAAAATGTAATCGGGTTTTTTTTTTCATATAAAATGCAGAGATCGGTTGTACACACCTATAATACGAGGCTGCATAAAACAATACTACTGCGTCCTCAAAAAGGTAATCTAAGCTGCAGGTATAGTATATATATGAATTCAACAGTCGACCTGCTTCCAGTTATACGCCGCATGTATATACTGCAAATTATTGACATCGATATATAACGGTATATGATACATGGGTACAATATATATAGGTAATTATTTTGTCAAAGAACGCATATCGTTCTTGGCCAAAAATTGATAGGTATTCAAATATCAATGAAAAGCTATATAGAGTGAGACAATATACTTTCATATTTTGATAATATACATACAAATGAGTATATATACATGGGAACATATGGGGAGAAATGGACAGTGGAGACTGGAGTGGTGGAGCTTATAATAAATATATATAGTCTAAATAATAATATATTTGTATTTGGAAGAATATATAAAGATTATATATATTCTCTTTTCCGGAGTAGAATACCTACCTATATTTACAAAAAAAAAAAAAAAAATTAACAGCTTATAACTTGTTTATAAATATACTATTATATATCTAACAATATTATACTATATTATATCTGCAAACGAAAAAAAAACTCTAATTTTAATAATTTTGAATGACGTATATAGTTGTATTATTATACACTATATATACAAGCACGCCTAGCTATTATATATATATACAACAATGACCGTTAACGGTCATCACTCGGATATCAGCTATTATATATAGCTATAGGTATATAATATAATGACCTATGGCAACATACCTATACATACATATATATATCTATTATATATCGTTGACGCCATTATAATATATATGCATAAACGGGCGTATATGCGTAAATATTAAATACAATCGTGCGCGTAACATACGCATAATTTTTATGATATATAATACATAGGTAAATACACTCGTATTATATTACAATGACGGCAAAAAAATCTTCCGAAAAAGTATATACCTAAAAACAATAAATATTATAACAAAGCAATACTCGGACCGTCTACAATATATAATAGGTACGTCGGCACTTATTTCGGTATATGGGCGGTAGGTATACCTATATATATATATAGGTAATATATAGGGTGATTCAAAATTGATGTTACAGTCGCATCTTGTCATTTAAAAATATTCAAAATACAGAAACAGGTATAATACGAAAGTGTATTGATTTAGAAACATCGAAAATGGTTTGTACATTTTATAATTTTTACAATTAGAGGGTGGTTTTAGGGGATCAACATTATAAAAATTCAAATGAGAACCTACACGTTTTTGCAAACATAATATGAAGTCATTATTTTTTAATACATTTTAGTGCTGATAGATGGATATGTTAAAGTTTTACAAATGTCTAAAGTCGACCTCTAAAAACCACCCTAAAATATTGTAAGAAATTATAAAATGTACAAATCATTTTATATGGTTTATAAATCACGAAACTTTCGTATTATACATTTTTCTGTATTTTGAATATTTATGTGATAAAATGGCTGTAACATAAATTTTAAATCATTCGTCTGTAGGTAGGCGTATATACGATAAACTGCACATTGCATTATGTATTATATAGGTCTACGGCGTCTACCTATATGCGCTATAACCGATTGGTGTGTATATAATATAATACCTAATTAGCATCTCGGCAATGCAGCAGCGATAGAAATTGTCAGTACCTCCGGAAAATAAAAAATTGTTCCGAACAATGACAATATAATATACTGCAGGTATATGCGTGCAAACGCGTCTTTGGCCTGTGCACGGCGCGGAGGAATATAACATCGGAGACGGACGCGAACGGTCCGCCGGCGGTGCCGTCGCGGCGGAGAGTGGAACGGACAGTCGGTCGTGGGAGGGGAGAAAAAAGACGGTATAACGAAACGGAGCGAAAAAAATAATAACGAAACGAAGAAGAAGATGACGAAGAAGTAGCTGGAGAAGGAGTATACGAGCCGGAGGATAACGACGAGGAGGCGGTGGAACGAGGAGGAGGAGGAGGAGGAGGAGGAGAAAACGAGAAAACAGCGGCGGCGATGGGGTCTTCGTCGCCGACCACCGCCGTCGCCGTGACGACCGCGGCGGTGGCACCGCACGCCGCGGCGTCGGGAGGAGAAGGCGGGCCGGCCGAGAGGCGTCGTGACGCCTGTGCCGACCAACGGCGGCCGCGCTACCTTGCCGCACGGCCGCGCCTCCCACCGCCCTGCCGCCGCGGACACCACCGCCACCTCCATAGACTCCGCGCCGCCGCGACCGAACCCAGGCGGCGGCACATACGCGCACCGCCGCTCCGAGCACGGCACTGGCCCACCGCGACAGTGTTCGGTTTCCGGCTTTTCGCATCGGTCGACTATTGCTGCTGTCCTCGCTGCCGCTGCTGGTGCTACTGGCCGCTGCTGTTGAGTTCGGCAAACGCGCGCGCGCGCTCGAATAAAATTTATATAAAATACGTATTTTACCGATAACAGATTGTGCACGTAATACACCGGGTTCGATTGCTTTAATTTTTACTATCATATTTTTTTACCGCGTACAATAATCGTCGTCAAATGCGTCATCGTCGCGTCTATTAAACATAATACACTACAATATTAAAATATTATCCTCACGCGGTTGTTTTATTTTTTACTAGCGATCGTTTACACGTGTCCGTCGTCCGTCACGCGCGGGTGTCGTCGTCTTCGCCGTCATCGATCGTTTTACACCACGTGGTGCCTATACTGTACTATATATAATAATATTACATATATATATTATATACACGAAGCGGGAGGAAAAGAAAAACGCTGGAAATCATTTCGTGCGACCATTTGCAGTTTGATTGAATATATCAAAACAGTACGAGCGCCGTATTCGTACTGCACGACTGCGCGCCGCGTGTGAGACGTCGCATCGTCTGCAGGTGGTCGCCGTCGTCTCCGCGCTATTGCCGTGCTAGCAGCACTACCGGCTGCCGCCGTTTTCGCCGTAGCAGAGGACCGTCGTCGGCAGTCGGGACGACGTCGCGGCGGGCTGCATCACCGCCAACCGTCGACCGGCGGACGGCCGTGCATTGATCATTCCCGGCACCGGTTGACCACAGCCATCACGACGCCAGTGGGTCAGGACGCCGCCGGGGCGGTGCACCAGCCGCCTTATGCCAGGGGTTGCCGGATCCGCACGACGGCCGTCGGCGGTCCGCAGCACCACGGCGGCCACATGGCCACGTCGTCGCTGGCCACCACGTTCGGCTTGCAGTTCTACCCGGACGAGACGACCACCACCGCCACCTGCACCACTACGGCCGGTGGCGGAGGCGGTGGCGCGGTGGACCCGCTGGCCGCTCGGCCGCCCGTGGCCGGTCTGCCCGTCCAGTCGTCCAACGCTACCGGTAACTCGTCGTCCGCGGCCGGCCAGCAACAGCCGATGTACGCGACGTCCGCCAACCGGAGCACGTCGCCGTTGAACCCTCAAAACCATCTGGCACATCCGTTTCACATGTCCTTCCCGGTCACGCAGACCCACAACATAAGTGAGTAACTTTGAGAAAAAAAAACCCTCTTAATATTATCATTTTTACGAGGTATAGGTATTTTCATACGAAATGCGTTTGCTAGAGCTTTCGAAGTGGATTTTTTTCCTCCCCGGGCGCCCACCGCAGGCTGTACCTATGTGTGGAATTGGTAGAAAACATTTACTCGTGTATAACCTAATAATAAATAGGTACCTCTATATATCATTAAAATTATTTATTACATATATTACAACGATTATGCGCTACGCGTCTTGTACGCAGAATTTTTATTTTTCATTTTATCCCACGGTGTCTCGTCGTCTGTATGTATAGAAGACAGACACGTCGTCGCGTATATGGCCGCCGTCCCCGCAACTCGAAATCTATATAGAATCATAATAAAATATACGAGAGAGACGAGCTGCATATTATAGAGAGGGAGAGAGAAGGCCCACGTCGTCGTAGCCGTCGTAGGCACGATACGTCGAATTGTCAGTCATGCATGTCAAAAGAGAATCTTTTAACGAAAAGTGACGTTTATACCAACACGCAGTGCCTATATACCTAGGTATGATATACTCACAATACCTCCATGATACCTCTCTGGTGCTGTGTTCGTCGTGTAGTATATAGTATATAGGTACGCGTATATCAGTATTTTGTATACACTACCCAAGTATAGAGACGTACCTATATTATATACCTACAACGTTACGTTTTTGTTGTACACGTTGTGTCCGAAGGACAGATATAGACGGCGCGACACGACGAACGGCAACCGCATAACGTAATAATACACACGCGCGCACGTACGGCTCACGAAAAACTCGGCGTCCCGTGTAGATTTATATATATATATAATATTGTACACCCGCTGTACAGCCATATAATAATATAATATGTATGTTTATTACATACTTGAAAATAGGCTACACGTTCGTCGCGATTGGTTATGCACCTGCAGCATACGGTATATTATTATAATAGAAGATTTATTAAATTTTTAAGTTGTAGCATGGGCTGCCTAGTGTAAAAATGAAAATTCTTAAAAAATATCTGTGCTCTTTTTTATCGTGCTAAATTATGTCACGATGTTACAAATAAGTATAACAAACTTCCCATAGGTACCTACTATATCTACATTTCAAAATATTTAGATATTTCGACCTTGACGGCCAGATGAAATGGTTCAATTTGACTTGAACAAAATATAT
Organism: Neotoxoptera formosana; assembly: GCA_022818045.1. NCBI lineage: Eukaryota > Metazoa > Arthropoda > Insecta > Hemiptera > Aphididae > Neotoxoptera > Neotoxoptera formosana. The sequence continues at coordinate 63,127,961 of CM040632.1, read as the reverse complement.
AATATAGATTGATGTATATATTTACACAATAATAGGATTTTTATTCCAACCACAAACCAATTCCAAATTTAAGCTATAATAAGGGAAAAAAGTCTAAACCTGGTATTCGGGGCTCCCAAAAAGGCCCCCAAAAGCATCACTAATCAAAATCCGGTTATTATTGGGTATGTTCTCGTATTCGATGATAGCAGGAAACAAGAATATAGAATACATGTTATATGATGTAATTCAACAGGGCAGTAGGTACCTCAAAACCACGGAACATGTGTGACAAAAAATGTGTTCAAAATATCTATAAGAAACGACCTCGGTGTTTACTGTATATATTACCTTCATATATTAAAAAAAAATACTAAAAATCATATATGCTACTTAAGTATTGAATTATATATAGAATGCTTAAACTTAAAGTTAACTTTGACTTGTCTTGTATATAGGCATAGAGTCTACATCTTAAAAGCTTATTTTATTTGGTCCATTAGGTAGGTGTTTTCTGTAGAAGATTGTATAGATGTATTATAGAGGAACCTATAAACATATTATGTACTATTAAAAATAAAAACCGTAATCAATACCAATTACCAGCTAGTGCCTAATACCTATATACAATATTTTACAGAAAGTGTTATTGGGAATTTCTCAAAATGGGTTAATATTGGAGGAAATGATATTCAAAATGATCTGTTGTTGAGAAAATATTCATATCTCATAATTTATCAAAATAATTATCTGTATATGAACATATTATATTGTATTATAGGTACATATATATATAGTTAAAACATATTATTTGAGTACCTATATACCTATCTGTAGCATTTTATATCGGAGTGCAGTTAAAACTCTTTGTCATCTGTTTATATTAAATTTTGTTTTTGGGTTATCACTTTACCAGCCGTCACATTTTATTGCTTTGTATTTCCAGCCATTAAATTAGCGATATATCAATAACGATATAAATTGGCGTTAAAACTTTTATTTCTGGTTCATATTTAAATAAACATATATAGGTACCAGAGCGTATACGTTTTAATAGATTTAGACGTAAATCGTATCGTGATACTATATAATCTGCAGATCCGTTGTATATTATATAGGTACAATATATATATATATATATATTATAGTCAGTTTACTCTACACATGTTCAATAAATTTAACATTTTTACGCATGCTATTTCCCTGTATAAATTAACTATATTTTATACACATTACACAACTATGGATGTAAGATTAAAAGGTCTATAAATCATCAAAAGAAAACCCGTATTTTTATTTATTTTTTAGATCGTTTACACGATTAATGACCTAATAAAAGGTATTTTTTCAACCACGTGTATTAGCTATAGATAGGTATTATTATACATATTTTTTCGCTCATTAAGAACGAAAACACGGCCATTAATATAGGTATATATGCGACTATCACTCAACAATTGCGCATTATATCGGTAAACCGCTGGAACTATATACAATCATTATAGCAGCTATAACGGCTAATATAAAATATGTATTTAGCGATTGCAATTTTTTCGCGATTTCTCGAGCCCTCCCTTATTGTGCGGCGCGGCTGCAGCGCGGGTTCGGTCGCTGCAAACATCACTCGAATCTGAGTCGCGCGTGTAGAGACAATTTTTTTTCTCTCTTCGGACGCGCGTTACGTTATTATATTATTATTATTATTATAATACGCAGTCGGCGCATTCCAAAAGACACACCGTAACATGACGGTGGATAATTTTCCGAGTATTTTTTCCATTCCATCGTCCGTTTTATTATATACACATATAGTATATAATATTATGTACCTATTTATACGTACGTATATATGCGCACTCGTCTTGTATGTGTGTGCGCGTGTATACGTTTTTCTGATTTTTGTCGCCGGCCGAGACGGCGGCGGCTGCGGCTGCGGCGGGTTAACGACGGCAACTCGTGCGTAACTCGACTCGTAACGTGCGGTGTCGAAAAAATAGTGGTCATCGGGCCGCCTGGTCGACGGCGACGGACAGTTTGTTTTTTCATTCTCGTCCATAACGATATGCCATGTATGATATTATATGGACGGAGAGAAAAAAAATACAATATATGTATAGGCTATATCTGGCCGAAGCACGCGTAGCTCGGGCTCGTGGCGTCTCCGTCACGGACGATCGACTTATTATAACTCGACGCGTACAACGACGCGACGGTCACTGCAGTTCTGCGACCGTTTTTTTTTTTCGACCACAATACCATCATCCGCCCCCCCCCCCGCCCCGGCTGTACCGACTGCGGTATATACATAGGAACTAATGATAGGTATGTAGGTAGGTGAGTAGTCGACGGCTAAGAAGCCAAAAGTCGTACGCCACAAAGTTTTCAGTCATAACATAATACCTACTATATATACATTATAAGTATATATATATATAAATTCGAAATGAAAATATTAATTTATACTAAACACACTTTATATAGAATCGAAATCTATCGAGTATTGCAAGTGTTTTGAAACTGTTGCAGTTTATAGACTATATAGATTTTATACTATTGTAGTATGTTTGTATATGTTTTTGAAGGTTTTTAAAACAAAAAATATTTACAACACATATTATTTCAAAATTGTTGTTGTTGCATATTATGTTTATTTTATAATCTATTATACTATATGTGCATTAACGCATATACCTGCGCACTGTACATATAATTATCATACATAATATTGCTTATACAATAGGTATACATTATTTAAATAAATAAATAGTAGGTATATATATATATATAGTATAAAATAAACAAAAAAAAATATAAATATAATATATAAACGGTCAATAAAATCAAGATCGTATTTTTTATGTTCTCGACTACAATCAAAATACATTTTACCTAATCATTTTCTGGGCGGAATATATTATACAATTATCATTTTTACCTAGACCCTTGTAGTTCATTTCTGGTGGGATGCGGATGGCATGTGCCCTTATATGTACCTATATTAAATGTCTAGGGCGTGTATGCGGTCTATTTTGTAAAAAAAGGGGAGATTATTGTCGTAGGTATATATACTAAATATTGTACACCCGTCATAAAATAATATAGGTATACTGCACGCATTATGATAAGCTGATGATTACACGATGCTCCACGGTGATGTTACATTTGGCGCAAATCAATCGCCCGCGATGACGTGTATTTTCCACCTAATCGTACATAATATATACTTAACATCGCACGACTATATTATAATTAATTATCATAATATTATATAATAGGTACACGATTTCCGGAATGCGTCGAAAACTCGAAAAACGAGCGTGCGAAATATTAAACCAATATTGTATACTGTCGCGGCTATAAACGATGCGGTATAATATGTGTGGTTATTAACACTCGGTGCATCCTAGGTATACGCTCATATATATAGGTAAATAGCAGAATAGGACGCATTATCACCCGCGGTGACTATAATATTATAGACTTTTCGCGCACGCGCACGAGTGTGCGAGCGTATAATTTGTGCGTACAATATATACCTAATATATATATTATCTACCATAGACATGTACGCCTATAATATTATAGCTGATATTATTACCATAACGGCCGACATTAATATTATATATTATATTTTCTTGTAGCACCGCGCGCGCGTTTGTTTAATAGGCGTCGCGAGTCACAGCGGTTTTCATATAGGTATAGGTACGCGATCGTAAAAACGCCGAGTCTTGTATAGGTAGATATATATGACGTATATAAACATACGTATATTGTATATATATATATATATATAGGTACCAATTATCAGCGCTGCTGCAGCGTAGTCCATATATATATATATATTATATATACATAAAAGCGACACCTATATACGATATGACATTATAATATTATATTGTTTTTCTGCTGTTTTAATATTATATAATGATCGCTTTTCGATTTTCGGAAAATCGTTTGTTTAAGCTGCAGACAATTATATTACGAGTACCTATATACACCAACGTCACAATAGCATATCAGAAATATAATAAAATTATGTACAATATTTTATATTATGCACCATTGGCCGAGATTTTCCCCTAGTGGGAACCCCCTTCAACAACACAAATACAATTTATTACATCGCTTTTAAAATATATACCTACAGTATTTTTATAGTGCCTATATCTATTTTTAATCAATAATATATTGCATTCCGTAGTCGCATAAGCTTGCGGGCGGCTGATCGATATTATTTATTAGGTATATATTGTACCACCACATCGTATTTAGACAAAACACTGTCGGTAAATAGGTTCTATTCGGCACATTGCACACCGTATAAACATAACGTCTTATATGTGTGTATATAAAAGCCAAAAACGGTTCTCAGAAATAAAAATAATACGATATATACATATTATTACATCGGATCGAAAATTAGAGCATGACTAACGTGTGCCGGTCGCGTGTGTATTCGTGTTGGTTGTACATTATATATTGTATAGGATTCGGATATTTTATTTTTTCCCTCAATGTTTATCGAAATACACGAGCACGCGAATCTCAGCGAGTGCGTTTTATTACATTTAGTATGCTTGCAGTGCCTCTCGTCCAAACTCACTATAGTAATATAATAGTTGTGAATGGCTCAAGCGCAGTATCATACAAATATAGATATTATCCTGTGTATAAAAAAGGTTGGCCACAAATTTTATAAAAAGAAAATCGTCCGCTTATTCTTTATTCATAGACCAGCGTACTCTGATAACCCTCGATGTTCTATTCGTAAACGATAACTATTACGCCGATATCATTTACCCTGCAACCTGCAACTATGCCGCAGCCATATAAGGCATATTATATTATCTGTACACAATATTTAGTCGTTTATCACCAAGTTCAAAAGCATAATTATTATTATTACTATTAAGTCTTCGTCAATAACATTATATTGTAACGACACGATATTATCTGTATACCTACTCAATATACTCATATCTTATCAATATTTCATAATTTTCTAAACATTTCATGTGATTTTGTTGTTTTATAGCTAGTATTATCCTTGATACGCCGCCGCATATTACTTCTACTCAAAAATAAATATATTTATTTTGTATAAAGCGCTCGATCAGATGGCCAAAACAAATCCCATGAGTACCTACCAAAAAAAATGTTGTCGAAAAATAACCTATATGTAAACCCGTGATTTGCATAAAACGTGTCTGCAGTTTCCACACGGGTGCTCCCTTTTTGTACGCATATGTCGCGTACCTATGTGATAATATACGGTCACCCCGTGATAATAATAATAATAATAATGATATATCGTAATGTGTATATATACGTACCCGTTTTTATAACACGTTTCCCGACGTTTTATCTGTTTTTCCAGGCAGAGGCGGTGGCCGGTGCAGCAGTCTGATGATGAGCTGCGCGGGTTGCGACAAACCCATTATGGATAAGTTCCTTTTGAACGTGCTGGACAGGGCGTGGCACGCGGAATGCGTGAAGTGCGCCGACTGTCACGGCACGCTGTCCGACAAATGCTACAGCAGGGACGGCAAGATACTGTGCAAGCCCGACTTTTACAGGTGAGAAGATTTTTCCGCGTCGCGGCTATTGTAACAATAATAATATTATATAGGTAGGTACTTTCATAAAAATAAATATATACAGAGAATCATCAATCATCGTTCAATATCGTACATCTATATATATTATTTTATATTCCCGCGATCGATAATACATATACAGGTACTATAATTAATGTCTCGTTCTATGATGCGAAATGCGCGCGAGGAACTAGATCCGAAACGTAAATAAATTGATACGGCGCGTATACAGACGCAATAATAAAATTATAGTATCATCGTGCGATGGGCGCGAGTTTATGACATCGTTTTATTGAAAACATTTTCATATAATATATCATAATATAATATGTACGACGCTGCGAGCGATAAAAAAAAATAAAACGCCTACGATTCGTTTACACCGCGCGTGTATAACTCACGCGTTTTGCCCCGGCTTCGGGGCGCAGGGTTATACTGTTCGTGGGTGCAGGATATATTATGATATTATTATTATTATATATATATAACCTATATATTTATATATTTGATATGTAGAAACGTTCGTTGCACCTCGTAGTTTAATATATATATATAATATGTGTTTGTATACGCCTGCACCTTTGTACATGTATATATATTACCTACTTCGTGTGGTGCAGTTATGATATGCGCTGTGATGCATATATATATATATATATATATATAATATATATATATATATATATATATATATATATATAGTACTACGCGCGTGCCAAAAATGGTGGGGCATTATACATATCGGAACGCATAAAACTTATAATATATATATATGCATGTGTATATGTTATTGGCACGAGGCCAATAAATGCCTTGCACAAAAAGAAATGGTTAAAAAAAGAAACCCTCGGTGTGTTATAATATATACAACACAGCCGTTTTTGTATTTTCATATTTTTTTCCTACGAAATTCCTTATAGTAGGTAAATATTGCATTGTATATGTATATAGTTACATATTATTTCACATCAATACGCTTATTTTGAATTCTTATATATATATTAGCCACCCTCTTCCTTATTATAGTTATTATTTCTATATTATATACAGGATGATTCAAAATGTATGTAACGCACATTTATTGATTAAAAATAGAGAAAAATGTATGATACGAAAGTTTTTTTTATTTAGAAACATCTAAAATGATTTGTACCTACATTGGCTATACATTTTATAATTTCTTACAATAAGTTAGGGGGGGTTTCGGGCGGTCAACATTAGAAATTAAAATAAACTTTATATATTTCTCAAACATGAATTTTTGCATTAATTAATGCTATTCAGCACCAAAATGTATTAAAAAAAAAATATATATGTTTGCAAAAAAAGTATAATATGTTCCCATTTGAGTTCTTAAAGTTAACCTCCTAAAACCCCCTAATTTGTTGTAAAAAATTATAAAATGTACAAATCATTTTAGATGTTTCTAAATCAAAAAATTTTCATATCATACATTTTTCTGTATTTTGAATACTTTTGAGATAAAATGGCTGAAACATAAATGTTGAATCACCCTGTATATTATATTATATACGTGCAATTCTTAAGCCCCCAGTCCGAAATAAAATATTTTTAAAATTTTAAATCTGGCCCTCGAAACATTTGCATAACTTTTGTACCTAGGTTTATAGTGTATATACTATGCAACTGCTTATAATTTAAACTTTTTTACCAAACTAGTTAGTTCATTTTCAGTAAAACAGTTAAATTAATATTTCTTGAGAATTATTTAAGATAAACAAGTACATATATAAATTCCTAAATCACTATACTGCAGTGTTTCGCAATAACAAGGACTTGTAGTATAAATAGGTTGCATTTGAACAAAGTGATTGTATAGATATATTTGTTTATAAAAAAGTTTGAAGTTGCCCAACCACTATACAATATATGGTGCCAGCTAGGGGAAGTTAATTTTAATTTAACCGAGTTTAATAAATAATATTCGGTTGTTTGATTATAAAATAATTTATATATTTTTCCACATTTACTCTAAACTTTCAGAGGTAAATATGGTTTTTGATACCTATAGCTTATAACTTCTAAACGTTAACTCGTCTATAACTCAATAGCTATATATATATATATCATCGATGTGTCCACTTTTGTCTAATATAGGTATCCATCGTATACTACCGCAGCACGGTATTATAATATAATATCTACCATATGACTATATTATCATAACAATAATTTGACGTTATACAAAAACCACGGTTATATTATATCTATACGACGCACTGGTATAGCAGCTGATAACGTGATAAAAATACATGCCGTGGACGAGTGGAAGACGTACTTATAATATATTATACATAATATATATTATCACGACGAGCGTAAACGCGCGCGCAATCAATTCGGACGGAGGCCCTCGACGACGAGCGAGCGGCTCGGGACAAAATGGCGCCCGGCAGCGTATAATATAATAATATATATATATAATATACAATAATATATCCGCCGCGGCTGTTTTCTCTTTCTCCCTCGCACGCGCTTCGTCGTCGTCGTCGTCGTGAATCCGTGATCCGCAACCATAAAAACCCCACACACAATGCCGCCTCGTTTAGGTTTTTATTACGCACTATGTACGTTCGGTTTTTCTGTATAATACCGCCGCCGCCGTATACATATTATAATATATATACATGTTTGTGTATTTGCCGGAAAATACAAAAGGGGGAAATTCGCGTGTGTGTATCTATTTATATATATATATAAATGGGCTCAATAAAAACAATCGCTATATACATGTGTTTAATACCTATATATATTATATATAAATATGGTTTGTACGGGCTGATACCGCGGCTGATATATATATATATATATATATATATATAATATAGGTACACATTATTATTATCGGTATTTAAAAAGTCGCGTGCCCGTAGACTTTTTAAACGTCGACAATCTATATTATATTGTATATACGATATATACATAAAATAATAAATGATAAGACTATACATTTTATTGTACGATCGTACATATGTAGTTCGTGTCGATGAGCTCGCGCGTTAAAAACGAACAACGCGCGTAGGTACCTATATATTATTAAAAATTTGAATGATTAAATCGTATGGGGGGACACGACAATATTCATGGTTAAACACAAGAAAATTATAAGAAATTTAAAATGTCGTTGTAACCACATTTTCTATAAAAGTGAGGGGGTTACGACATATTTTGGCCTTTTGACCATCGATATATTCATATATATATATACAATAGTACGACATTTCTAAATCGCCTATATATAGTTATATTACTACACCCAGAAATCTCTCCGTACTTATAAAAACCCCGAATTATAAGTCGCTTACGTCTGTCGTCGGTTTAAGGTATACGTATACATATAAATATATATATTATATATTATATTATAATATAACCACACTACGACACGATCTCGGACGAAACATAAGTATTTTACTCGTGTAAAATTATATATAAACGGATTTAATATGTTGTTAAATAGTTACGCCGATATAGAGTGATTATATATTTATATATACATAAATTACAAATAAATAATTTAATCAATTCGTTTTCAACCAACGCAGTTATATATATTATCCATATAGATTAAATGTACCTACGTACAAACAATATAAACCTGAACTGGAAAAAGCTGTACCTATACAGTGGCTAATTCTTAACTATAACTATAGACGATTGTTATTATAAGTTAGTTAGAAAACTAACTATATGTATAGTTAATTTCCACCTTTGCATTTACACTTATTATTATAACATAACGAGTGTTGAAATATATATATTTTGTAGTGATCACATATAGGTATGCAGTTTGAAACTAAATTATTATAACAAAATATCGGTTACCTATAATAGTAATAATAATGCGGACTATATAATATAATATATAGTCTATAACCGACACGTTTGTCTCATTGTTGTGCGGTGTATAGCCGTATAGGTATCATTATACTATTATATTATATTGTGTGGAACCACATCACAGAGTTGACGATTTGACAAGACCTCGTTTTTCGACGTTAGATACCTACATTATATATACTATATAATATCACACACTGTACAAGAGATCGGCCGCGAGTTGGCCTGCAATACCGCGAGTGTGGTATATATGATATGTATATAGGTACCCTCCGCGATTTCCCATATGGGTACATATTATATAAGCTCTCTTTCGATGTTATTTTAAAGAGGGCTCAGCTACACGTATCGGTTGCATCTGCCCCCTGACAATATAATATATATATATATATATATATACACTGCGACCGATACGCCGACACTGTATATATAATAATAATAATAATAATAATAATAATACGTACGTGTAAAAACCTCGTGTTTGTGCTCGCTCGCCTTTTCCGTCCGTCCGCCCGTCCGTCCGTCAGCGAGGTTTTGTGTATACAAACGCCCGACGTTTTCGCGGGCTGTCGCTTCCCGCTCGCGCACACACAATATACTCGCGATAGCCGATGATCCTTTTATTATTACCTACGCGCGCGTGTGTGAGCCGCGCAATAATAATATTGTGTACCTACATAGTCGTTTTCGTATCGTGAGCATTGTTATATTATAAGCGTACGGAATATATATAAATATATTTGATATTATGTTATTATTGTAGTAGGTATATAAACTGCACGAACGCATACATAGCGTCTCGCGGAGAGGGGGCAAAAAACGGAAAACTTCTCGGGATTGTTTTTTTTTTCGCCACACTACCCCCTTGTCGTGCAGTTTGTGCGGTGTTCGCGCTGCATAGACACATGCAGCGTACTATATAACATAATATATATACCTATATATGGGTATTATTATATAGGTACCTACCTCGGCTACATCCAGATCCTCTCTGTATATTTAATGTATAGGAACACTCGTCCACATTGGCATTATTATGTGCGTCATGTGATACACGCAGAGTCGCCGAAAATTCTTTCTCCGTGTGTGGTATATAATATTGCACACTACTGCAGCGCTTTATAACAATATATGTATAATATAATATGTCCAACCCGTCATCGACTTGTATGATACAATACAATTTATTATTATTATCGTTTATATTGTGTGTGAGGGACAAGAGCTATGTATTATATAAGCAGACACGATATACGCCTGGTGCCTGCGGTATATAGAATATAGATGCTAGAACTATTAAACAACACAATCGACAAGTAACTCTTTCAGTTAAATCGGTTAAATGTATTAAAATCATTCACTCGAATAATATTATAATCTCATATATGTCCGTGTTTAGACTTAATGCTATTTTACAGTATGACTGCTATCTAACGGCCTAGTCATGTGCACGGGTCGTCAATAATCTGTACTCAGTGTAGTGATATAGGTACACTTTCAAATTCTATCAATTTTATTATATAGTTGTTTAGTTAGGAAATAGGAAAAATGTATTAAATGAGTTTTTTAATATATTATATAACCTAACTTTAGATAGAGGTGATGATGGTATAGCAACACACGCTATAGTTACTACCACTATACTAGTCAGGTCAAATGGTATGTAAATATGTAATATCAGACAAGAAGTGGGTACTATAGGTGTACTTTTAGTAATTGTTTAATACACGCTTCAATTTTTAGACACAGCAAGCAATTACCCGCTATTGCGTGTGTACATACCTACGTAAAATAATGACGAATGCCCATTACTATTCGCTAGTCCACTATACTTCAACTGATTCAATAGTATATATATGAAGATATAATTATATTCAACTAAATCTTCATAGGTAGTACATTATATACGTTGAGTTAGGTCATAATTAGTGTACCCTATTAAAATTTCAATACGTCGTGTAGAAAAATCGTTTCTCGTGATCCCGCAATACAATAGTGGAAATGTAACTTTTAAAAATGTATAAATATTTTACCTTTTACGTAATATAATATATAAATTGGAACTCTGCGTACGACACCCCTACCCCTCCCGCGTAGAATCGTTTGAGCAGGTACCGCTGCAATGATGATAGTAATAATAAATTTGTATTTTCTTCGCACGCGCATAAATACTTATTATTTATTCCGCAGCATACGCCGCCGAATCAATTTCGACGGATAAAGCGTGCGCCGTGCTTTATCTGCGCTACGGCCGCAGCCGACGCACACAAAGAGGGCGCAGTGATCTATATTTACTATATAATATGTATATACTTATACATATTATATAAGCGCTTATATACATATATACGACGCAACACACATATATATATATAAATAAATATAGGGAAATTTCTAGTTGTTTTATGTATACATATATATATATATATATATACAGACTGTGCATACTAATGCCGCGCTCTCGCATTTTAAACCGTTTCCAAACATATATATTTATATATATAAACTAAATGTCTTTACTCTTTTCGAGCGCGCCATCGGCCTAGAATTCGCCCTCTCCTCGCCCCCGTGATCCTAATATATACGAGCTCGTATCGTCTCGAAGTTAAACTTTTTTTCTGCACCCCCCTCCCACGCACCCCTTCACGCGTTCAACCGTCCAGAAACTGAAAAATAAAACAATAATAATATATATATATACACACACACACAGTATTATTATACTCGGTGCAGTAGGTATTATAATATATTATACGGAGATAGTATTATTACTATTATATATATATAAATGGAAAAAGACGCATTAAACGAAAAAGTTTTTCTCTTTTTCGTCGACAGACTTCACGGCACTAATCCCATCCGAAATTATTAATAATATATTCTATTCCACCCGCCGCACGCGTGTGTACGCATATAGTATAAAATATTATACGCATGTATACCGATTACATATAATATATTATTAATTAGTCTACTTCATAAATATGAGTTTATATGTAACAAAACTGTTTCGGTCGACAATACAGAAATATAAAAATGCATACGCTTCGGAAACACCATATCGGGAGACACCCGATCATTGTACAGGCTGAAAACTACTATTATGACTTTTCAATAATCGTGTATGATAGAATAATATAATAAATGGCGTTTTTCGACACACGCGCCGTGCGCAAAGTCATAAACCAAACGCACCGTATATATATTATATACCTAATATATTATAATATAATCTATTATTTATACACGCACGGGGAAAACAAAAGAACCACCGTAACGTATATAGTGTAGAACGTGGACTTATACACAGTATATATAAGTACTTATATTATAATATTATTATAAATGCAGCGGTGCACCGCTCGCGTGTTTGTAAAATTGTGATAAAATCGATTTTTATATAGGAAACAACAACGCGCGCCGTGGTGACTGATTAGCATATATCGTTCGACGTCAACAACAATGGTAGAATATATATATGCACACTAAAAGTATAATATATACTTCACTGAATATATATATACCTATTCGCATATACACATTTAGAAAAGTCGTCTCGTACGCTCATACGCGGGTACATGTTATATGTATATTAATATATCTAGGTAGTGTAATATGTAATATTGCGTCGTCAATAATTATTATTATATCCAACAACAATATGATCGCAATATAATAGCCATTAAACGCCGTACAATTTTTTTTAACACCTCAACACGTCACCGTATGTGACTGTTGCAGCGAGTATCTACGTGCGTATACTATAATAATATGTACTCAATAAACAGGGTGTCCCAGGTCTATATGACTAATGACTAATAACTTTTTTTCTATTATATATTTTTAAGTTTTTTTTTTTTTTTTGTCACGATTTGTAGAGCTCTGCGCTATAATTTGTACATCTTATATTTTATTTTATTTTTTTACAACAAAAATAAATAATTTAAATTTTGTATTTAATATTTTTCTAATAATCCAAGATAGCTATTTCATAAATAAGTATATAATTAATAACTTTTAATTTGGTTAAGTCGTTAATATTTAAACAATTTTCAAAGTGTGTTAAAATTCAAAATTATTTCTTGCTAATCACAGCTGTTACTGCTGTAAAAGTTATTGCATTAGTCAAATAGACCTGGGACACTCTGTATACTCATACATTATATAGGTGTAGCGGTAGGTATACTATATAGCTGTATTATCGATAATTTTATTATTATATATATATATAGGTACGTTCGTGAGGTTGGCCTCCCGACTTGAACCGATTGACTTCTGCAGCAATACGTCCCATATGCCAATATGTAGCGCATTTTCCGCGGTCATATAAGATAATAAAAATAAGCCTATATTATATAGAAGCCGCGAGTGCTTATAATTATTCTTTTACTCGAGTGTGTCCTTACAGATATGACGATCTATTATATATAAAGGTACTACAGCAACACGTGGCGGTTACAATAGCGACGGGAAGTCGTGTCGTTATCGCATTATTATAACGCGTGCGTATATTATTCTATAGTTGGGCAATCGGATCGATGAACGCGATTTTTGTTTTAAACCCATCACCCGAAAAAACTCCAGCCGAGGTCTGTCCCCGATTTATCGTCACGTTCGCGAATACGCACACACGCACTCCCGCACACTGCGGAGTGTATATAATATATATATCTATAATATAGAGCTCACGATTTTCGGCTTAAAGACGACCGGCTATAATTTTCCACCGCTGATGTCGCGATGCGGCAAACGAGATGACGACGACGACGACGACGACACAAAAATGATTTTATTATTATTATTATTATTGATTTTTTTTTCCGAATAATATCTCATCGTGCAACGGTCGCGGTTCGCGCACGTCCAAATATCCATCAGCAACGGTCCGTGAAGCGGATAGACGCGAGCAAATCGCTAAACACCCCCTGCAGGTTATTTTGACGAAAAACGCCATTTCCTTTTTTTCAACGTGCTATATATAATGTACCTATATAATAATATATATAAATATATACCGCAGCAATATATTATATACGGGCAGGTATGCCGTATTATCCGAAGCGTCGGAAATTTTTTTTCACTCCTACGACCGTGGCCGCCAATTTTTGTTTGTCATTCTCTGTAATATATATATATATGTATACCTACCTTTAAGTCCATTGTCTCTCGTTCTCGTCCTCCGGATATCGCGCGGTCTGCACTTTTTTCTCTTCCTCTTCACGCTGTAGACGCGCATCCGTTATCTTTTCATCCTGTTCCATTTTCGTCCATTTTCGTCCGCATATATATGACATATGTATTATGTATATTATATACCTTTGGGCCCCTAGGGCACATTATAATATAATATAGTGTAGTATATATATGATGCATAGATCGCAAATGTGCACAGTACCTATATATACATATAGAAATCGATTGCAATCTATTGATTTTTTGGCGATTTAATATGTGAATTTCTATTTCATCCAAACTCGTGACACACGTCTATAATATATAAACATATATTTGTTTGCTATTGTATAGGAACGGTGGGGTCGAATAATATAATATACCAACCTATAGTCGAGCAAAGATGATAAAACACAAAAAAATGAATTTCATCGGACATCCGCCAGCATCACAGTATATAAGCATTAAGCACCTTTATATTATTAGGTATAGGTACTATGTGTAATACTCGTATATTATGCACAAGTTGCACAATTATTATGCAGTACCTATAGGTACGATAGTGACGTGTATATGATCACTATTGGCTATAATATAATATATACAAATAACTTTGCACATCGACGTATGTGTGGGAATTCATATTTTAAGTTTAAGTTCGAACATAGTATAATACATTAAATTAAAACGAAACTTCTGGAGAAACGGTTATGATACCATATAATAACCATCACGTATATACATCATCGCAGTGTATTTATGCGTGGTTCGCACCGGGGTCTCTGGAGTGGGTATGTGCACTATATATACATAATATACATACGTGTGTGTGTGTGCGTAAGAAAGGGTTGAGCGCGGCGGTGCGGGTGGCCGAAGAGCGGGCGGGCAGGCGGTTTCACATTATAATAATTAATCGGGCAAATAGCCGAAACGACGTGTTAAGACATCGTATATTATAATAAACGTTAACAGAAACGTTAATGTTTATACCACGACGTGCATGTGTCAAACTCGAACTGTAAGTGTATATATATAGGTATATATATACGTGGTGCGCGGGGTCGAGCTTTACTGCGACGTAGGGGGAGGGGGTACGGACCACCTCATTCCTATATACCTGTATAATATGTGCAGTATACCGTGTGCACATAGAACCCGAAGCTTATTGTACGCGAACACGACGATGACGACTACGACATAATTTCATTTGTTTATAATATTATATGTTTTTATTTTTTGGTCGTAATATTTTCGAGGGGGGAAACGATAAATATCTCACCGAGTGACAAGGGGGCAAATAACGACGCGCGTGCTGCAGTAATTCGTTTCTGTGTGAATTTATGTTTTGGACCTTCGCCGCCGGCGCAAATTAACGCGTTATACTAGCCACCTATTACAGGAGGTATACGTCATGCGAATATATTATAATATAGTATAATAACAATAAGGTCCAACAGAAATCATAACGGTCGATTTTCTCTCAAACGCAAAATCCGTATCGAGTATGGGTCCTGTATGAGACTCTCTGGACGATTGGAACTGATCATCAGCGACGCGCGATAAAAAACCGCATGAACGACCTCACCGAAATCGCCCGGGATTAATCGTTCGATCGGTCACTCGCAAATCGCATTCAGCGATAATAAATTAAATCGGCGCTATCGAAAACCACCACAGAGCTATTAATAATATTATCATACTATTAATATAAATACATACATTCGTGTATTATATGCGACGTGGTTATATAGACTCGTGTCAAAGACAAACGGCGTGAAAAAAAAAAAACCGTATTTTCCATAACGAGTATACAGTATTATTAGGTACCCACATTTTCGTGAGAAAAATCGTCGAGTGCGATTTATATTCGTATGCGCGACGGCGGCGTTGTATCTGTATAATATAATATAAAGTATATGAAAAAAAAATACTGTCATACCGCATGTACGACGACGACGACGACGACGATGACGGTGGGCACACCTCGTGTTAAAGATATTACCCGCGAAGGAGAAAAATTACGGAACATATTATTATAATAATAATATTATACATAAAAATATTATAACTGCATATAACGTAGCGTATACACATGTATACTCACACACTGAGACGACGGATAGTGTGTGAAAGGACCGAAAAAAATACACACCCCGCGGGACGTCCGATAATTTACACGAAATTACCGAGTAAATACCAGTTTCACGTGATGTCATTATACGAGCACCCAAAAGCGCGTGTGCAGTGGGCTTTGATTAATTGTTATTAATATTATCGCATTGTCCGTACGATATTGAATGTTATGTGACTTACGCCTTTTTCTCCCCCTCCGTTTATCTTTCTTCCCGCGACGTGATTTAAGAACTGGTCCGTCGTCGTTGTTGGTGCTCGAACGCGTATTATACGAGTATATGTTATTATAATAATATTTTATTTATAGGTAAAACGCTCGCTTGTCCATAATAAATGTAACTCGCGTCACGCGCGCAGCATCGCCGTATGATGTGTGTATATATATATTATATATTATAAATTCCCCGGCGTGTATATATATAGGTATATGATAATAAAATTACTATCGTACGCATCATAATATAAACTCGAAGATATCGATACGCGCGTCCGAAACACGAATCTTCGGACGAAATTTACCGCATTTTTTTCGGTCGTTGTAAATTATTGTTATTATATTATATACGTCTCGCTCGCTATATATACTCGCCTCGTTTATGCATCGTATATTATTATATAGGTATATCGTATATATGTATAGTATACGATATAATACGGTCACTCGTATATTTATATATAGGCACACATAGTTTAATGCGATAGACATTATTATCATATTGTGTAATATTATGTGCTTCAGCTATATAACGCGCGCGCAAAGTCCTACTCCTATTTACGTATATATATATATATATATATACCTACCTGCTACCTCCCGTGTATGCGTAGGCGGGTAAAGATATATTACGATAATATATAATAGGTATGTGTGTGTGTGCACTTGTAAATCGTCCGTTTAGTTTTCTTTCGACTTTTTTTCCCTTCTTGCAGTACACGTCTTGCGGTATACACTTATAAAAGTCGAATTCACGCTCGTGCTCGAGTAATTTAAAATTAATTAAAAGCAGTAACGCTCCGTTTGAACGTGGTCAACGGACGGTGGTGTACAGACGCATTACAACAGTCACGTTGTTTCTGCTGCACCGTACCTAACTATATAATATGTATATATTATAATATATATACATATATTGTTTTAACGTCGGTGCCCGTTTACACCCGCCGTACAATAATAATATATATGATTATAATAAAAATAGCGCTCGGTTTACCTTGTTATGCAGCTGCAACGGTGCAGCGTCGACTGCGAAATAATATACATCTGGGAGTATCGAAATGGAAGCTTCAAAATAATTGTTCTATACACGTGCAGCAGTGTATAATATTTGTAACAGCAGAGAATCCTTGGATAATTTATACGGATTTTTGTCTTCTGAAAAATAAATCACGCGATATGTTTGTCTCCGTCAACAAAGTTTAATAACGTATAAACATAAATATTATATAGTCACGGGTGCTATTTATTATATTTTAATAATATGTACAACGCGTATATATTATAGGTATTATATTTCCTGAAAAATATGTTGTATGTTGCGTGCTACCTGTTATTATTTTGGGTTATATTATACTTACTTAAATAGTTATATGAAAGGTTATTCGTTTGATGTGAATTTATAAAACAATATTC
The DNA here is from genome assembly GCA_022818045.1 of Neotoxoptera formosana. Lineage (NCBI taxonomy): Eukaryota > Metazoa > Arthropoda > Insecta > Hemiptera > Aphididae > Neotoxoptera > Neotoxoptera formosana. The sequence continues at coordinate 63,109,589 of CM040632.1, read as the reverse complement.
GAAATCTTGGTCAAAAAAATTAGTGTATAGAACAATATTATTATCAATTCGATTTAAATCGTTTTCACGAGTACAAAATCAACAATTATTAGTGATTGCCTGCAGTACATCAAATTATGGCGGGGTTCGTGTGAATTATTATTCGTGTGTATTATATAACAGTCCTCTATATTCAGTGTGTCCGCACCTAGAAAAATAACAACCTATAGGTAATATATGTAATTGTTCGTCATAAAAAACCATTTTACGGATTGTTTGCAGGATGACAAAAAAGTAGTAGGTAAACAAAAAAATAATATATACCTGCAGCTATATATTATAGTCCATCGCGAAAAATGCAGTCGGAAATATTTTTCTTCTGTTCAATATAATAATATACCTACATATATAACACTATACGATATTATACTCCTATTGTCAAAGATACCCCCCCCCCCCACCAAATACCTATCTGTAAGCGCGTGTTTAGCATCGTCACAAGTTCTAAATAACTGCTGCGCACCAAATACCGCGTCCGCTTGGGCGCTACATTGTTGTTCGTCTGAAATAAAATAATAATGTAATAACACCACGGCGGCGGCGGCGGAGGACGATTGGTGCAGCGGCAGTAGTCGCTAAAAAAAAAAAAAAAACAAAACCTAAAACATAATGCCCAATATCATGCACGTGGCGGCGGCGCGGCGGCGAAAAACGCGTTTTTATAGTTTTTCGGCCGGTCAACCGATTCCACCGCACGCGAGACATATAATAATATAGTCTTAGAGGTCAGAGGTACACCTCGCTACGTATAATATTATTATTACAGTACGCGCGACCTACCTACGTAATAATATATTATATTATAATATAATTTAAGTATGTATTTTTTTTTTTTTTTTTTTATTATCCCGATTGTCGGCGACGATCGTTCTCGGAACGGGGGGAAAAAAAATATAAAATAACCCTTTGAAAAAGTCTCGGAAGATTATAAAAAACGAAACAAAACGGTGAAAAAAAATATGTGTACATAAAGTTTTTTTTTTTTCCCAAACACATTATATTTATATATACGTTTTTTAGACGCGTCGTAAACACGTCCTCGTCCGAAATATTAAACGTACGACCCGTGACCCCCGCGTGTCCTCGCGCACGGCTTTTCGGCACGACCCGACGAGTGTGTGTGTGTGTGTGCGCGCGCGCGCCCGGACGCCCTGCCGTTTCACGAACGCCGCCGCAGAGAGAAGAACGCGCGTTTTTTACGTTATTGTTTCTCTCCCGTCTTGCTCTCTTTCGATCTGTCTCTGTCTCCGTCTCTTTTTCTCACTCTCCTCTCCGCGGTACGCGTTTCTATCTGACCCCCATCCCCCTTCACCCGCGCAACAACCTCGCACTCTTTTCTCCTTTTGAACCCGACCGACTCGTCGCGTCGGCGGCCGAGAAGATGATGAATCGTTTTGGGGCACCACCCCTGCTCATATATACCTACGCACATAGGTATATATATATTATATAGGTATTGCAGGTATATACGACTCGCACATACGCACATACATTTTGTACATGTATATATATATATATACTTACACTATCGATGACCGATATATTACGTTGGTATACTTATGATGGTATAATAGGTTATTTTTTTTTTTTTTGCAATGCAGGAGAGACAAACTCGATGTTTAGTGTATTAATTTCTTTTTTTTTTTTGTTACCACAGGCGGTATGGCAAAAAGTGCAATGGTTGCGCCCAGGGCATATCACCCACTGACCTGGTGCGGAAAGCCCGGGATAAAGTTTTTCACCTAAACTGTTTCACGTGCATGATATGTCGGAAACAGCTGTCTACCGGCGAGGAACTCTACGTGCTCGAAGACAACAAATTCATATGCAAGGACGATTACATATCCGGCAAGAACGGACAAGGTGCGTTATTATGTTTTGATATTTCACCGTGACATATACAAATCGGGTATATATTTTACGCGTAGGTACTAATATAAAGTTTGAAAATACAAAACCAAACTGCCGAAAAATATAAATACTAAAGAAAATAAGAAAGCGTTTGAAACAAATGTGGAGACAGTCAGACAATAAAAATATAAATATATAAAACTGAAAACTGAAAAAAAAATTCGTTTGAATCGATTGAAGGGCCTATTTCGATACACATTTTTCCAATTCCCTTCCAAGCCACCGAAACCCCTCCCCGTCGTTTCTACTTCCAAAGTTCGTTTCCTGTCTGAAACCGGGGGACATAACGTGGTTACCGGTTACTCGACGCGCAAAACTCCCGTCGTATATGTATATAGCTATATATATATATTCTCCTCTACCCCTACCGATTATATATATATACATACACACACACACACACACACACACACACACACACACGCTCGCGAACACAAACATATATACTATATATACACCCCCGGCACGCACGACAACCCTTCGCCGTGACCCGTTTTGCACGCATAACTAGATTTCCGTTGATGAGTTTCAAATCGAGTTTCCCAACTATGGAAATGAAGTTCCGGCTGCCACCCCCTCTAGTCTGCAACATCCGTCCGAAAACGTAGTATATAATATCCTATATATATATATATGTCGTGTGCGCGCGCGACTCCACGCCACACCGCACCGCGCCGAGCGCGTTCGCGTGCAGCATTTCAATATTTCATACAATATACAAAACGCTCGGCTCGCGAGGGGAAACGTACGTGAGGTTCTCAAAACACGGTCGCGTATGATATATTATATCGTATCGTAATACCTACTGTTGGTCTCCACGCGACAAAGCTCGTTTGGCCGATGTTTATTGCACGCCGTGTGCGCGCGCGTTGTACACGTCAGAAAATTAAAAACTTATTCCAGCGCGTATTTCGGTCTGCGTATATCAAGCATAATATTATATACCTCTATGCGTTGTGTGTACGCATGACAATAATTACCGCAGGCATAAACACCAACGGCCGTATAAATATTATGAACGTCGACGTACCTGCAGGTATACGCGGTACATAAATTACTTCTACGGCGGTATACCATACGTATAGAGGTTCCCGGGAGAAAAAATACGCGTTTTTTAACCGCAAAAGTCGCTCGAGTATAATAGTTGGATTTAAATACTACACACGATATTCTTTTTCCCTGTGCGTATGACTGTTGTACTAACTGTAAACCGGTTGTATGCGAGTTTGAGTGTCAAGGTCTGTTGCGGCGCTAATGATACAAATGAAAATAATAGTTTAGCGCGTTGTACCTATATAGGTACTCTGTAGGTGCATGTAATACGCGCAAACCGGTTAAATCGCGCAGCCATACACCATCAGTGGGTACATATTATCATATAGGTATAGGCGTACTTGCACGAGTATGTAACATAATTTATATTAATATTATATAGTCCGGTAGAAGACGTGGAATCGTTTTTCCGACACAGACGTGAACGGCGTGCCTGCGCACGTAGAAGATCGCGGAGATTAAAAAAAAAAAAAATCGGAATGAAATTAGATGGTTGGACATACGAGGAATTTTCACGCGGTAAAAAAAAAACCGAGTACTACCCAGTGTAATATAAGTTGAAATATTAATGATGGATGTTCCTATAGACGTGATCCTAGTCCGGCTAATATTACATATATATACAGCAGCTAGTGAAAATGAAAAAAGTAAAAGTAAAAAACAATAATTACATACAGTCAGAATAGCCGTAATAGAATAATAATGAAGTCGTACAAGATATCGCGGGCTTAAAATAACCGGTTATAAAATATAATTTGAGTAGATAAAATGATGTGCACAAAAGTATAAACCTACATGGCTACATCGTATGACGTATTGCAGGTACCACATACACCTGCAATACTTATATCATAATATACGCAAGGTGTATATATAATATAGGTGATGTATAAAATATATTGGAAACGACCGGTGAGCTTGTATATACGTAATATATATATTTTAACCCCTCGGAGTTTCGTCGAGAAGTGGTGCCGACGACGCCAAAAGGGTACGAACACGAAACGTCGCGGCAAAACGAGCGCGAGGCGTGCGTTAAACTTTCGACGGCAGCATTCGTGCGTCTAAATATCATCATGACATCGCCCTTAAAAAAGAAAAAAAAGAACTACCGAATGCACGTCTATACAGGCATAATATACACGTACATAAAGCGTTGTTGTTTATGAAAAAAAAAAAAATAATAAAAACAATTTTTACACCAAAGCGCACGTAATGGCATTGTGAGTCGAAATATTGGAATTTTCTTCCTTTCACGTTGCACGCCACACACATACGCACGCATACGACACACACGCACAATGTACTCGGTGGTACACGGTGAGTTAAATAGGCGCCAGAAATTTCGTTACAGTCTGCGGCAAGCACCTCTATACATAATACATATATACAGCCATAATATATATATATATATATAGGTATATAAGACGCGGTGGGCTGCACTACGTGTGTAGTAGCGGTATACATAATAATAATAATAATACGGTAGTAGAGCATGTGTATGTGTATAATATGCGTGTACAGAGGAGAGAGAGAGAGAGAGCGAGAGAGAAATATAGACCATCGCGCGCGTACACTGCACGCATTCCCCGCGGGTCATTTTTCCCGCGTCTCCTTCGGGGCCGTCCTCGCACTATCGGCCGACTAATATAATATAATATATATATATTATATTATGTTTGTGTCCGTGTGTATGTGTGACCGCGGTAGCCGAGTACATTATATATATATATATATATACGGTCGCCACCACACACTATACATGGGCACACGGTATAATATATTATAAGGTATCTATACAACTATTGTTCCATTGTTGGTCCACGTCGCGGTGCTAACGGGAGGAGGGAGAGAGCAAGTGAGAGAAAAAAAAAATAAAGAAAATATGATGTCGAAACTATAATATGTACAATAATATATTATCGTGTGTATATATATATTATATACACGGCCGTCGTCCGTGTCGCGTTCGCATTGTTATATATATATATATATACATATAAATATATATATATATTAGGTATATCCACCTGTTTGTCGTTACGGATATTTCGTGTTAATTTGAACCAGCGCAGTGTATCGATCGTGTTGTGTATTATGTGTGTCTGGGTCTCTCACCGAACACGACGCCCGCTCGTATATATATATATATATATATAATATATACATTAATACTCATACACGTCACACACATAATATACACGCGAGGTTCCCATATAGTAAAATATTATAATAAATATTATTATATTAATAAATAATAATACTATACGCTCGACAGCGGTACGCTCGACTTGAAAAAACAATTATCGGAGGGACACTCTTGAATACGACAAACTCAAAAGAAATTTGAACTCATCGGCACATTATAGTAGCTATATAGATACGTACACCCGCCTACTACCCCATACTCATCTCAAAAGTGTTATCAGTTATCACTAACCAGTAAAAAGTCAATAATAATAATAATGTATATATACCTAAACCAACAAAACAATATAGAATTAACAAATTTCCCGGGTTAAGGTCCATTAGCTCGCCGTATAACACTGCAGTGACACCCCGCTCAGCACATCCTCCCCCATTGGTTCATGCATAAAATAATTTATTAAACCTAATTGTTTTATCTATAGATGTCAACTAAAATAACTGTTTTATATTAGTTTCGTATTTAACCGCGCGTCTTATAACTATATCTTCCTGCAGTGCCACCGCACCTATACTCACCCTTCTCCTCAAACTAAAGTCAAGCACATGTAAGCATATAGGTACATCTGCCATATTATCTGCCTTATATTTTCAACGTGAACAAACAAAATGGGTATAATAATGATATAATCGATATTTTTGACGATCTACATCGAGCGTATCGTTTATACGCGATATTGAATATTGATTTAAGACGATATATATTATAGTATTGTTTGACCATACATAGTACTATAATTATAACTATCACGTATTCTAATATAACCTGCAGATAAGTCCGCAATAAATTCGAGGGGTTATTGTACGAGACCGCGTGAAACGCCGAGCCGCTCGGAGGCGGCGGCCGTCCAGAAATCATCATGGCGTACCGCCGCGGCGGCTGCAGCTTTCTCGGAGGCCGCGATGGCCGCGTCTCGAGCGACGTACGCGCGCGCCACTGCAATGTTCACCGGCCGGGCCGCCCGTGGGTGGAGAATACACGCGCGCACACGATAACATGACGTTATTGTAGTCACATTGTGTTTTCGTAATGATAATATATTATTATGATAATAAATAGCCACTTGATGCGTGTTTGGCGCATGCGCGCGCCCCCGACGACGTCGTCGTATAACATTGAACGATATAATATTATATACGATGTCGTTCACGACATATTACACCTATAGGCTTTTCCGCCAAAGTCGACGATAATATTATTAAAATATGTAACTACCGCGCAGACGATATTACATTCTGACGACATTTTCGATCTGCGCACATGTATTGATAATGCATCGTACGTTATAACATATTGTTATTATAATTTATAGGTAATATATGCACCTGCAGACATAGAATAGGTCAACGTGAAGTGAGATATTCTAAAGAGTAAATAAAAAATACTTGAATATTATTAAAATATGTCTTAATGATAAGAATATAATTAGAAGGGGGGCTACGCACAAATATTTTTTTTTAGGGACTCAGTTTCCCAGCGTCTCTCCTCAATTCGATTACTGGATGTATGTTCTGACGTTTTGACTTAACAATACCTTTGCTTAAGCGCGTTCATTAATAATCCGTATCGAAATAATATCGTAATGTTATATATGTATACAATTATGGAACCGCCGTCGCGGTAATGGTGTGCTGCAGGTATCTTGGATTATTGTATACCTGCAGCGGGTATTCATGTCTCATATCTTTATAAGAACCAGTCAAGATGTGTTTTTTTGTTTCTATATCGTCGAAAGTTCAATACCCGTCATATCCTTTTGCACGCAAAAGAGGTCAATCGCATAAAAACTGCAAAATATACGTTTGCTTTTTCTTATTTTTTGTTTCGTTTCTCCGAGCGCGGCGTTCCGTCCCGTTTCGCCGACAATGACTATATATACGACGACGCCATTTTTATAACGATTTTCTCGCTCCGGGTCCCGCTCGTATAACAGTTACCTATGTACAACAGTACAGATATATATATATATATTATTATTAAAATGTACATACGATTTGGAGCGACGGGAAAAGCCGCTCGGCCCAAATGAACCGTATAGCTTGCAATGGCGGACGCGCGCGCGTGTGATTTTCCTGTCGTCGTCGGGTGGTTTTTTTTTTTGTTTCGTTGTCGTTTTCGATTTTCACGCTTCTCCGACTTGCTCGCGCACAAGCGACGCCACACAGCGGCAACGTCAAAAATCCCGTCCACTAAGGTCGAGACAACAAAAAATCGCTTCGAATCGAGTCCGATTTATATATTATAAAAGGTTTAAACCTGTTGGGAGGAGAAGCTCGCGATACGACGACGGCGGCCCGCTACATATACATAATATTATTATAAATAGGTAACCCACCTTATATAATAATATATATTCATATAATATTGTGTCGACGTTTATACGCGTTCGCGCGCCTATATAGCTCGCTCCGATAGTGATTTATAACCGATTGTCAAACTTTTCCCATATGTATATATTCCGTCGCCGCCGCCGCCGACGGTCGAAAAATCAACAAATGAAAAATGCGTTTTATCACTACACGACGACGTCTAGACACACCACCGCGGTGGACGATAATTAATTATCTCTCGCGAGAGTGAGTGTACGAAATCTTTCGTGCAGGTCCCGCTGCTGTATGCATATATATAGGAAGCGTTTAATCCCGTAACCTCGAAAACTAAACAAAAGTCTCTTTATTTTATACACAATTACACAATATTTTAAATACCTAATAATGAGGTGTATAATGTATGTAGTGGATTTTTCGGTGCGTGTAATATATACATCGAAATTCGCATTTACGCACGATAAAACATAGCGCGAGCGCGGAAATAGATAAATTATTACTTCCCGAGTAGGAAATCTGGAAATACCTAAATATAATATGAGCTCGCGGAATGAAACGAATATCACAAAATAATATATTTTTCAATAATACACGATTGTGTGATGCGCCTATGCTTTTTTTTTTATAGAGTGTTCTTATTCGCGGTTCCGACGAATATTCCGTTTCTAAATTAAAATTCGTTACTCAAAATACAGGTTATACTTATTCGTATAATCGCGTATAATGTACCTACCTAAACATGTACCTGTGGGATAACATTATATTATTTTCATTCGCACACTACGTATATAGTATCGTGTACGTGAGTACCTACTTCGGATGAGACGTGCAGATTGGCGACGGCCACTGCTAGGACGTTCAAAATAATATAATATTATATAAAAATATAAAATAGTAATAATAATAATAATAATAATAGTAATAATAATATTAATGGTAATAATAATAATGATAATAATAATAATAATAATGATAATAATAATATACGCTCGCGGTGTAACGACGACGGACGAGATGACCTCAGCGACGGCGGCGGCCGGTTCTTTTGCGTCTGACGGGCGACGTCGAAATCGCGAAACGCCCCGCGGGCTATACGTCGCCACCGCAGCCGTCGCCCGCCCGCCACTGCCGCCGACGCTGTACACTGCAGCCGACGGCACACAGAGGAGTCGTGCGGCGGCCGCTCTCGGCGGGGGGCCCGTTTGCCTTTTTACCGCGTCGCCGCGGGGGGAACTACGACGTCGACGCCGCCGACACGATCCTCCGCCGCTCAGCCCTGGCACGGTGCGCACCTCCCTCCAACGCCGCACGACCGATGTCCCTATATATAATATACAATGGGTATAACACACGTGATATATTAGAGACACACAGTAATATATATAATATTATATATAACGATAATATACGATACGATTATAACGGCCCCGCGAGAAGTATTATATTATTATTATTATTGTTGTTATTATTATTATTTAATATATAGTGTCGGTCGCCGAGATCTTCAGACGCCAAACGTCTCCGAATTAGTACTCCGACGCGCAATACTCGCGCTCAAATCACAAGGTGATGTTGTCGTGTTTAACTGCAACCTGCAGCTGCAGTGTCATATTTTTAAAGTCTACCAATTTACCATTCACGATTGCAGATGGGTGCATAATATGAGTATATGACACATGGCCACATAGGTGTGTGTCTTCCATATATATTATATACCTATATTGTAATACATATAGCTATGAATCTATAATAGGATATTGTAAGTACATAATATTATGTTATATATTTAATATTGATATAGGCGTATTATATAGAGACGAGGTACCTACCTACCATATAGCTATAGTGATGCAGCAGTGTTACAGCGTTATTGTTTTTTTTCCTTCTTCTATTCTTTATTCACGCGTATATATTATATTCACAGACACGCGTTCCGGCCGGGCCGAAGGAATCGTAAATCGGCTTCGGGCTAAAGAGATGATAAAAAAAAATTACACTACGTGACGTCCGCGGCGTAAATTAGACGACGCGCGCGGGTAGGAAAGAAAAAAAAAAAAAACGTAAAATAAAATAATAACGACGATAAACAATGACATGTCTTCGGGCACGAGTGATTTAGTGGCCGCGTCGTCGTTAGATATATACGTATATGTGGTGTTATTTTTTTTACATATACCTACCTAGTATTTTTTTTATAATTATTATTCCGTCCGCGATGTATAACGGGCTCGCGGGAGAAGGTGTGAAACGGTGGACGCCCGAGAAGTTTTATGGATATAATATAGTCGCGTACGGACCAGAGCGCGTTCACACACACACACACACACAGGTGTGAGCTCAGCACGCGCGCCGTCGTTGCCGACACTTAAAACGAATCCAATTAGGCTACGAATACTATCTAGTCGCTATATATTGTTATGCCGGGGGTCCCTGCAGCAGACTTTGGATAAAAGTTTTGTAATTTCGACATAAATTTCACGGTGGTTTTCGATGATATTATTTAATAGGTCCTCGTTTGATTATCGTAGCACATATAGTGTCCCCCATCAATATATTATTTCGAACAACGCGATTTCCTCCGCATACCTAAATATTATTAGAATATGAGGCAGTCGTAAAATATAATTATTGTTCTCGACCGTCCGCGCCGAATCTAAATTTGATTGGAAAAGCAATACGCCAAATGCACGTAATAAGCACGAGTTGAATATACGAGTAAATATTATTATATATATATATATATATATTATAACGAGTGTATTATTATAATATTGTAAAGTTATTCCAAGCGGTTGACGTGGCATATCGTAAATCCGTCAAACGCCGCGCGTGCAGTCCTCGTCTTTCTTTTTAAATACTCCGCCAATATATTATATATAGCGCGTATATACTCATAATTTAAAGATGTGAAGTTCCATTGAAATGAGCGGACGATCGAGAGAGACCGACAGAGACGGAGATAAAAAGAGAGAGCAGAGAGACGGGATTTGAAAAAAAAGTTGTAATTCATAAGCGTTATGTGTATTTTTCACACGTTCTCGAGGTTCGAACCAAACAGGCTGGCGGCGGATCGTAAACTTGACGTCTCGATGGCTCGAAACAAATCTGACGTCTGTTCGGGACACGGTGATAATGTCATTATATTTCATATTATATATATGTATGCAATATACATTTATACATTATGTGTGCGTGTATATGTTCGTACGGGAGCGTTTCAAGGGGACCGACAGAGAAGTTAGGAAAAAAAAATAATAATAAAATAAAAAATTATGAATATTGTACACGTGTATAATAATATGTATATATATATTTTATAAGAAAAAAAAATCATAAAAGAACCGAACACCTAAGACGGGTCGTAAAAATTGACAGGTATTCTGGTGGTTTTCTGGTCACTTTTTTTCTACGTCCCTCGAGCATAAATTATGTAAAAAATTCGTGTTATATGTAAATATGAGCGCCTGCGATCGTTTTGACGGCCCAAAGACTCCGGTCGGTCTGGGTTGATCATAAAAAAAAAATCCTTCAAAACCATATTTATATACATAATATCCTTTATACCGAACTGCGACTTGGGCGTATATAATACTATACATAACGCCGAAAACCTACTCGGTTATTATACGGCAGCTTGTAAAATAACCCGAAAAGACAGTAATGACCCAGCTCCCAGTATTTTACACATTTATTATTGTATATTATATACTATATATAATTTCGTTTTTTATTTTACGATTGTTACATTATATTATTTTTTTTTACCTAGCTAATTTACCGTACAAAAACTTCCGAAAGAAACGATTTTATGCGGTGTAGGTATACTCGTATTATTATTATTATTATTATATTATATAAATGTGCACACACGTTTACCTATATGTATATGCGCCACATGTGTGCGGTGCGACAAAAAGCAACCGTAACTTATTATTCTTTTCAACGTCGTCGTCGTCGTCCCTTATTATTATTACGATACATACCACCGCCTCCGCGCGCCGCCGACTATCGGCGATAAAAATCCGCGTTCGTTTTCGCGCGATTCTATAATATAATTGCGTTCGTATGCGTATTGTTTTTGGAACGAAATGTTAACAACAAATGAAAATTGCTCGTAGTAGAATATTTTTAATATACACAGGTGGCCTGGTTTTCGATTTTTACACATCATATACAATATTTTGTGTACACACGCGACAACAAGCAATATCACGTATTATACGTGCTTACGATTTTTGCGTCCGCGCACGTATAGGATTCCGAATTAAAATCAGATCACTGCTCGAAAATAATATATCCTTTACATAATATATATAATATGTATTTCAAATATCTGCGTAGTGCCACGACGCAGCACGCGCGCGGATCGTAAAGCCTTTTGCGTGATATGCGTACGTTATGTATACCGTAATATATATATATAATATAATATATATGTATATAATATACGCAATATTATAATGTCATATTATAAATAATATAATATATACCGCCGAGAGGGACGAGAGCAAAAAGCGCCAAACGCGCGATTGAATTCGTGATGGGATTTTTGTCATCGATACACCCCCAAAACACTCGGCGGCTCCCTTCTCCTGCTCCTCCTATCTGTCGACCACATTGTTTGCACAGGATACTAACCACTACCACCACCACCAGTAGTATTAGTATGTGTGTGCGTGTTTGTATGCCGAGTATTTGTATACGTGTGTTTATACATATATATATATATATATATGTATATGCATAATATTGTTACATCTCTGGAACGGCGAGCCGACAATATGCGCGCGCGCGCGTTCCTATCACATCCCCGTCGGCAGGCGCGGGTTTAATACTCCCGACCGCGGCTACACGCACACAGCTTCGGCGCGGTCCTCGGGCGCGCGTGCAGTACGCCCCGCGGGCGCGCGAATGGGTAATCGAGTTTGATTCCTGAACAAATATTGTCGTAAGCCCTTCTCCGCGCGCACCCGTTCTCTTCAGTCGTTTCACATCGCGTCCGCGCCCTTCTCCTGCAGCAGCAGCCCCGCCGAACCTATCCCACCCACCCCCACACGACCCGACCACTATCTACCCCTCGCCCACAACCAATCGCACCACACAGTCAACCCAGAGGGATACATATATATATATAATACTACATACCCAGCTTCAGAGCTGCACCCTCCGAGGGACTTGTATATACATATTATATACACGCGCCGTGTGTACACAATGTTGTTGTTGTTGTGTGTGTGTGTGTGTGTATTATTCGCCAAGCTCTGACGCCTCCGCCTCTGGATATTTATACGTGTTTGTTCGAAACGTCTGCCAATTATGTATATTATACTTTTTAACAAAACGTGCGCAGACCCGTGTTTTTCTTACCCCCTTTTTTTGTTTTCTTTTTTTCCGCCTCTGCGCGCCGCCCCTGTGTGTCTATATTTGTGGTATTTTATAATATACTGTTCCGTTCTCACGCGTCCCGCTCACGTGATGCGCGTGTGTATATATTATTTATGCTCGTCCCCCCCCCCACCCCACTGACCCAAAACGCTCAACACTTAATCTGTACGTAATGGTTATTCGATGCAATAAAATGCAGAGTATTAAATAGACACGCGTTTTACAAAATATATAAACAGTTGTTTACACATCGTGTGACGCGGTGATATAGATTTCTAATCGATCGGTTTCTCTTTTTTCAGGTATCGACTCGTTGACGTACTCGGGATCGGAGGACGAAGAAGACGACGAGACCACCTCGAACAGCATATCGTCTACCAAACACCATCTCATCACGGGGCTTCACGGATCGGGAGGGCCGGGTTCGATATTACCACCGACTACGCCAGAAGCCAATAACAACTCGCTGTCGGCCGGTGACCTGCAAGCCCCTCACTCGGGCCTGGACCTCAAGGAGGATTCCGAGGACCAAGGTGAGCGACCCCTTCACAACTATATAAATAATAATATACATACGTGAAACACCAGCACTATTGCTTGTTAGGACAACACATAATTTGTACTATATATAATATGTATTTTCCCGATAAAGGTTCTTTAGATGGCGACCCGGAGACCAGGGACAGCCAAACGGAGAACAAATCGCCGGACGACGGAAATTCTGGGTCCAAGAGACGGGGTCCCAGAACTACCATCAAGGCCAAACAACTAGAAATACTTAAGACGGCCTTTTCGCAAACGCCCAAACCTACCAGGCACATCCGCGAACAATTAGCCAAAGAGACCAGTCTGCCCATGAGAGTCATACAGGTATAGATACTTTATAGTTTTTAAAATATTCATAGCAGCGTAATAAAATATAATACCGTTTCCGACCGTGGCTTCGGGTACGCAGTATATATATAAGTTGTCGCACGTTTTTACACATAGGTATTATATTTTATTTATATACAATGCGTTTAGAACACGTGCTTTTTCGGCATACGCACGCCGCGATAATGCATTGAAAACGACTGCTCGAGTCAAAGATTTATACATTATTATATAGGTACCTATATACACCGCGTGTGTATACGGTACGGTACGGACGGACGAAAGTCGTAAATTCACTTCTCTAAATTAACTGTCACTATATATACGCACAACGCCCGTGCAGTGAGACTGCAGCGATTCGTATTCATACATATATATATGTATATGTATTTGTTCCGGGATGGTGCCGATAAAAATAATATATATATATTTTATCCGAATGGCTATAATAATAATTTACCAAGTGCATCGCATCACGCGTTTCGAATATTTTCCAGCGAACATTACGAATCTAACATAATATAGACACACGCAGTTTATATACATTATAATATATATGTAGTAGGTATACCTAAGTATACTGCAGCAGAAATAATAATAATAATAATAATAATAATATATGCTCTGCGCCGAGTTAACGCATGCGAGACGCGCCGCCGCCCATATAACATATATATATAGAAAACGACAAGCGCCAGATTTTTGACACGTCGACGCCGACGGTAATGGACTTTGATGACATTTTGATAAACCGAGTAAAACGACTCTCGTTCCGACGCGTTTCCGAACGTTTACTCCGCCGCGATCCGCGATGATATTATAATATTATCAACTCGCGACCCGGGGTCTTTGCTATACGTATATATTATATGTATATTTATATAGGCACAACTGTTTTATATAATATAGTAGATTAACACGTACGTATATAGTCGGCGGCAATGCGCGTTCCGCGTCGGATCCCTCGTCAAAAAACCGTGCGATTTTAATTATTTTTCGTCTCTACTCCTTTTTTTCCTTATTTTTTTCCCTCCTCCTCCTCCACCACCTCCTCCTACTCGTCGTCCGACCGTTGCTTTGTTTATGATTCTCACGTTTGCTCCGACCGGGAAGGCTAACGACTTTATTTATTTATATATATATATTTATTATGCACATTGCGCACGGTATTATATTATTATGTATATATATATATATATTCCTCATAATATATACCCGCGCACCGCCAATACAAATTACGAACGGAATAACAAATTATACAGTAGATATAAATAATAAATACACACATATAATATAATATAAAAACATTATAATAAACACGGGTTTATGCGTTCGTATATACGTAATGTACAAAACGCGAAATAACCTTATGGAAATTCGCATAATTTTTCGTACCACACACACAATATAAGGTTTTTTTTTTCTTTCCGCGATACGCCGGCACTCACGCGAACTCATACGCGTGATGATATAATAATGTGCAATATTATGCGATGGTTGCTAGTTCGTTAAGGAATTTTATTATTTATAAGTACACGCGAAGTATATTTTGTAAAAATGTGTAGGTTTGATCTTTGAACTTGCTTATATATTATATAATATATGGGTAGGTACCAAAGAAAACTATATAAGATAAAGAATAAACTATATCGCATATCCTATTGCCATCACGTTTTAATTATACATAAGTCTTACGATTTTCACTCACCTGTTGCAGGAATTCCTGCAAATTTTCCAGCGTTGGTTTACGTGCGAGTTGCAAAAATTGTACATTTTAATCGTTTTCTATAGTCGCGTACTTTTGCAGTCGTTATATGTTATATCTACTATACTTTACGCCTAGAAAAAGCATATATACATAACTATACATCATATACGGTTTTGCGTGTGGCATGGCGTTTATCATGTGGTTTTTCTGTGCCCTGTGGTCAACAATGCGTGTTTTCGTCTTTACGAGCTGCGGTCATTACCGCGCGTGTGCTTGCGCATAAGAAAACGACGACGTGTGTTGTACTTGATTGTTTTTTTTTTATTTTTGTCTCTGCGTCGGTTTTAACCACAGCCAGGGAGGTCCAGAAGTGAGTGACGGCGGTTTCCCGATTCTGGACCAGGGTTGTGGTCGGTCTACGGGGGAAAAAAAAAATCCCAAAGACTTTAGTGAGGTCACACACAACGTGCGCGCGCTTTTATTTCATTTTTTCCACTAGTCTTTACGATCGGCCATCAATCAATGTTTAACTCGCCTTTCCCCGCTTGGAAACCGAGAGAAAATCATTAAAAATACATTAGGTAGAAATTGAGTCTTCTGTTTCTTATTTTTATTTCTCTCTCGCCTGTAGTGTATCGAAAAACGTTATACCCGATGACGAACATTACCGATCGTTTACAAAAAATTTACATTGTCGTTTCCGACTGCAGGATTATTTATCGAAGAAATTTACCAAAATTATTTATGACGAGAACTCGCGCAGTATGAAAGTTTTTTCGATTTATTTTTTTTATAAAAATAGCTTTTTGTTTTATACTTTATCGAAAAACACGACTTATATAACATATTATATCTCATACGTATACGTGTACGGTATTACAGGCGATTTGATATTGTTTATTGTAATGTAATGCGCGCGGCGTGAATATTAAATTAAACAGAAACGTTATTTATTATTATTTATCAAATATTACGAATTACGAGAGTCAAATAGTGTTCGATAGAAGCACAGAACAAATTACCACTATGGAAAAACAGTGTTTGTAGAAACCGGTTTTCAATAAATTTGTTGTTTCTTTTCACGGCAAAGCACGGCCACATCGCCGAGCAGTTGGCATTGTTTAATAGCGCACATGGTTAGGTTCATCGAAAATGATGGCTAGACTTTATAAATAAACATATAATATTATTATGAAATACTCGCGGCTGCTGCAGTAGTCGCGTAGAGGACGCGAAATATAGATAATCGATATCACAATGTTCACAGTTTATGTTGTAATACTCACGATTTCGGTCGTTTCCGCAGGTGTGGTTCCAGAACAAGAGGAGCAAAGAGCGGCGGCTGAAACAGCTGACGTCCATGGGCCGAGGGCCGTTTTACGGTGGTGCGCGGAAAATGCGCGGATTCCCGTTGAACATGAGCCCCGGGTCGCTGGACGACCAGCAACCCGGTTTCCCGTATTTCGCCGGGTCGGCCGAGGTCAAGTTTGAGTTCGGTTACGGGCCCGGATCGTTCCACCCAGACTTCTTCGGCCACCACGGCGGCCCACATCCAGGTGGTGGACCTGGAGGACCCTTCGGACACCCAGGTAAGCATCGTCCGTATTACGCACATTGCAAGTACAATGCAATACAAAGTCATAATATTATGACACAAAAACAACACGACAATCACAACAATATATAGTTTCTACATTTTACTATAAAATACATATTGAACAACTGAACTGCAATATAATGCATATGCACACGTTATATGATTATGGTATAGCATCAGCGTTTCTCAACCATGGGGTCGGGTCCCTATTTTGGGTAAAACCTTGGTATGTAATGAAATAATAAAATGTAATTAATAGGTATTACTACTTATTATACTACGAGTTAAAATAAACAAATAAATGAAGAGTTATACTTTCTTTAAGTTAGGTATGGTAATTGAGAAAATTAAGGGGACTCGAGAGGATAGGTTAATACATCATTGAATATGATTTTCAAAAAGGTCGAGTGAAAAATTTGGTAAATATCTTGAGTCACGATTTAAACCAATGAAACCAGCTCAAAATATTACGATAGAAAGAATCTCTATTATACAATAGAATACAACAAAAGGTGAATTGACAATGATGAAGGACATTTAAAATTGATTTGAGAAATGAGAGAGAGAGCATCGAAACGTCCATCGATATTAACTATTGCAAAAACACAAAATTGACTTCCACTCTTCTATCTGCTATAGAGGAGTAAGTCAGAGCTTATCCAGTACTGGACTGGACTGAGCTGGAAGAAACTCTAAAAGACACGGCTTTGTATAAGAGAACCTGACAGCTTGAATTATTTTGAATTATACTGGCATCATATATGATGTAAAGACGTTTGCACGTATATCTTATTATTTCAAGAAACTGTCAAAACTCGTTTGAACTGTAATTAGACGAGAAAGACAAATTATTTAATCATATAAAACAATTAATGTGGGCTTTGACGAAAAAAAATTAAATTTCATTCTGTACAACACGTGCCGCGTCCGATTTAAGACGAGGACGCACGGTGTAAAAATACTTCCGAAACCACCTTTTAATTAATTTCGAAAATAGGTTCTAAATGTATGATGAGTAGGTAGGACGACACTGCAGCATGAGCAACGCATACTAGATTTCATAATATTTTAGAAAAAAAACAATGACAAATATAATTTTGCAGTTGTCTTTGAAACCGACGACTGTCGGAAATACACGTCCGATAATAATTATACCTACGTGGTCATCCGCCCGTAAAACCGCAACCACGCAAAAAAAAAACCCTATTCAGACGAACGACATGACATTATTATATATGCATATTTAATATTATAGTCATTTTTGACCGCGGACGATAATGTGTGCATACTGCAGTGTATAGAGAACAAAAACAACAGACTTTTATGAAACACGACGACGTGATGACGACCTTTCAGCGGGGGTAATATAAGACTATAATAACGATGTTGTTGTTAACGTTGGACACGTTTATACAATGTTATGATATTATAAAATTATTATTATACAGATTAATATCATATGCACACGCGCACGCGATCGAAACGCGTTTGCACGTAACCTTTTTTGGGGCATTTGCAGTAGAAACGTTCGCTAACCTCGAAACCCTTCTCGTTCTTGTTTTCGTATAGGTGGCATGGATTCCAACCCGATGTCTGGAATGGGACCCGATTACCCGGGCATGGGTCAAGACGCTCCTCCCGGCTTCATTGCGCAGCAACAGCAGGCAAACGACCAGCAGCTCGTGTCGCAAAGGCCGGGCAGTCCGTCAGAATTCATGGGCTCCCAAGGCAAGTAAATTTACAAATAATATATATTATTAATTATTATTATTCGTCCGTCGGGTCAAATGTCCCGTACAAACACGGCGCTCTTTGTATACACATTTGCACACTATTCTCTCGTGACGTTGGTGCGCCGACTGAATCACATAATGTTATATAATATGCACCACGCCGTTGACACATTTCTCAGTCACTGGCACATCGCACATACGTATAATATGATTATGGTTGGTTTTTTTTTTTTTTTTTAAAAAAAACAAGTAGCAATGTAAATATAATAAACGATTCATATACAGTGGCTGCAGATGCCGCGCATCATTCTGTAATACATAATATACGTATATTATATTATGACCTCTATAGAGGTATAACGTTAAAATGAATTGAAAACACTTAGGCGTACACATAATATATGATATGTATATATTCATAGGGTTTTAATAACGTATAATACATTCTTAGAAATTATTTATACATCTTAAAATCTATACCCATTGCAGTAAAATATGGATTTTATTATCGTACAGGAATATTTATCTCCAAATATTATACGTAAAATTATACAATGGTCGTATAAACGTTTTACGACTGTCAAAGCATATTATTAGAATAATATTGTGCCGGACAGATTACAATGCAAAGAAAAACATTTTTATGAAGCTTATATGTCGTACGACTGGTAAAGAATAAAAATAAGCGTTCGTTCAAAAAATGTTTCGTATATAATATATATATATATATATTACATTATTGTCTCTTAAAGACATTATAATATATAATATGTTTATACGTACACCACCGCATGCAGACTCTGTGAGACATCGAACGAACAAATAAAAACAAGTTAAACTTCTCTATATAATATACCTATATAGGTACAAAGAATCTTGCGTATTTATCGTCTGTGCGTTTAATGCACTGCGGACTTGCCAATTATAATATTATAAGGTATACGTCGTCGATGACATCCGTTATTGTGATGCATCTGCACTTGAAAGTCTGAACAGGCGTGTTGAGAATATTATATTTATACATTGTGAATATTTGCATAACGAGCCCATGATATATACCTTTACCGCGTCATATTATTTTAATTTTTTTTTTAACACCTAAAGATTAAAATATATACATTTATGTATAATGTGCGAATTCGTTGTGTTCACAGGTGGTAGTAGCAGTGGGTTTTCGGACGCGCCAAACTTGCAGAACGAAGGCATCGTCTGGTGAGATAACGTTTGTGTGTACATCGATCGCGACCGCCTTCACAGATTTATGCCCTAACACTCACAGTATGATATTATAAGAATGTTGTTCAGCCGAACGGAGGTAAAATTATTAGAACCGTGCCATAATGTTATTAATATTATTATTACTATTATTATTATTATTATTATTATTATTATTATTGTATATCACTATATATTATTATATAATTATTATATTATAGCGCAAAACGTCTTTACGCATAAGAACTAAAAATACTAAAAATTTAAAAAAAATTAAAATCGCGCACCGCAACACGCGTTATTATATTTTTTTGAAAATAAAATGTTATTGTGTATAAAATAGAGAATATTTATAACTTGTGTAACGGATTTAAAATATACATAAACGTTTAACATATTATTTCGTGCATACAAATATGTGTACATATATATTATAACGCGAGTGTAGGCATATAAAACGCATTGTTTTGTAGGTTAGAGTAAATTGATAATGTAAAAAATTTTGCTTTTTCGGTGTACATAGAGTATAATATGTTAAAAAAAACTTCCGAGTCGGGCAAGGTTTTTTTCCTCGATAAATACTAAATACATCCGTCGTAATTTCGGCCATGGAAATCAGCGGTCACGAGTTTTTTTTTCATTAAAGTTTATAAAGTGTAAACGGCTAGATGTATCCTAGAGTATAAATATACATTTACGTACCTATGTATATTTATATACGATATAACACACCTCTAACTATTTATTATATTTACGATTATTTGTAATATGCCCTGTGTGTTTCGTGTCCTAAATGCCCCAAAAATCGTAAACTATTTACTGCACTGCAGTGGACGTGAATATAATTTGTACCGTGTGTATATTATATTATATTATATAGAGAAAAGTCCCTTTTGTCTGTGAACGGTTTTCGCGGGAAACCGAATATTATTATTATTACTATTATAAAAATTAGATTTACGATAAAAAATGTTATTGTTTTACTATATATTGTCCCAAAGTTAAAAATATTTTTTCTTTTTTTTTGTTGTTATTGTATACGTTCCCTATGATCATCAAACCTGTCTATTGTAAAAAAAAAAAAAAATATTAATAATATATATAACTCTGTTGTCATTATCACATCAAAAACTGACGTTTATTTATTGTCTTCTCCCCTATATATATATTATAGTATCGGCAGTACAGTAGTGTTTGTCCTCGGACTTGCAAAACGCGTAGGTAAACAGGCTACCAGAGCTACCTATATAAAATATGATACCGACTGCGATATATTATTATCCCGGTTTGCGGCGGCGTAATTATGTCGTTTATAATATTATAATAATAATATTACGTTATGAGCCTTCGACGACGTGTCGTCGTGAACGTTCCGACTGCAAACCTCGGTGACTATATTATAATACACGTCATTATACGTACACGCAATAATATATATTAAATATCGTACGATACGCTCACATCGTCATCGTAAACACGTGACGTAGGTATATAATAAAACGAAGTTTCGAAAACAATCGGTCGTGGTGTACAATATATAATATGTATATAAACCGGCAACCCCCTCCGGGGACGATGAGGGTCGGAAAAAGTACAAAAAAATAAAAAAAACCATTATTCGATCGTAATCGAATTATATATAATATATTGTGCGGAATTGACTGGATGCCGCCGCCGCCACCGTTTGACGACGGCCTTACGGCGTGAGTGAATGCGGTTGTGTGTGCTGCAAGAGCGGCGCGCGCGCGCGCGCGCACGTTCTTTATTTGCCGTCGCCGCCGGGCGGGGTTAGAGGGCGTCAAGTGCCCCCGCCGCCGCCCGTCCCCTCGGTAATAACCGTAATTATGGTCAATTTGTGTAAATAAATAATTGCCCCCAAAGCCCCGCAGGGACACACACGCTGCAGTCTATATATAATAATAATATAATATGCGCGTACATATACATATATATGTATATATATATTATATCTTCGTAAACGCATGTATATACGAATGTACACATTATTATTATATACGACAATAACGCGTAATTGATTACGTGTGTGCGTGAGACGTCGTGCGTGTGTGTGTGCGAGTGGGTTTGCGACAAGTATCGTCGTCGCACATTTAATACAATAATAATATATAATGTATAAAACGCGCGTATATAGTAGGTAGGTAGGTAGTAGCTGCACACCGGCGCCGGTGACATTTCTGCTTCTTCCCCAAAATAATATATTATCATCATCATCATTATTGTGTTTTTTTTTTTTTTTTTTTTTTATTCGCTGAGACGACGCGTTATATATACACGCGCACACGTCCGTCAAAAAATCGTTCTTCTATCGCGTGCGAGTGCCCGCGTATTATTATTATCAAACTATTTTATATAAAACATACCTAATGTAGGTATACATGCATACGCGAGTCGTACCTCTGCCCACGACATAATACCTGCTACTACTGTAGTTGTGGCGGCACGACAGCGATATGAGCACGCGCGACATCCTTCGCTCGTCTGCCCCCACGAGTTATAATAATATTAATGTGACGCGCCACGAACGAACATGATATTATATAATATTATTTAACGATAAAATATCATATTCTTTTGCAGCAGTCTTTCGATATTAATATTCGTGATTTTTTTCATGTCATTATTAAGTGCCGGTTATCGTGTGTCGACGCGTGCCGCAATACGACTCGGCGTTTTCCCGTTTCGACGATTATTATATAGCTGCGGTACCTACATATATAATATGTATAACATCTTATATATTTTTACTTCGACGTCGATCTGCGTTATTGATTTTCACGGGTACACGATGATATATGACGTTCACACTCAAGCGGAGCAAAAATAGTAAACATCACTGCACGGCGATGACCGCGTGTCGCAATTTATAATTCCATTAGAATCTAGTGAAATATAGCTATTGAGACCGTGCACTATATTATATGGATGTAGCCATACCCGAATACGCTCGCGTATTAGATTTGATGCATGCGAAATAACTGATAATATAGAATAATATAATATAACGTTTGATTTGCATGCGTACAAACAGTCGGAGGATCTACAACAATACTGCTCTATACAGAAAATATAGGTCTACATTTCTACAATATTGGCATCGAGAATTGACATCGATGGATACATCCATAATATAGTACACGCGATCCGAGCCTCGTGCTGTGTGCGGGTGGGGTGGGTCGGCGCGGCAATCTTATCACGCCAAATGTGTGATAACCTAAACGCGCAGATATTATATAGTTTGTCGCGTCATCCTCTACAGCGCGAAGTGACGGAAGTGAATCGACGTGGACGGCTTTAAGACGCGACACAATGCACCACTGCCACGTCGATATTATTTACAGGCGTATAAACAATACACTTTATTTGTTTCATCTGCAAAATGTCCGAGCCTCCAAGGTGAGAAATTAATAATAATAATATGCTTTTATTCCTATTATTAAAACGAACGACGTGGGTACACCGTCAATTGTAGTCGTCGAGGAGATTATTATTTTCCGGGGCTGCTGCGGAGAAGACGTTTTTAGAAAATCGCGACGAGAAAACTAATAGTATTATATATAATATAATATTATAATAAACATATGCCTTTATATATCATAGGTGTATATACGATTTTACTTGACGTACCTCGCTATATACCTTGGTATACGCAGGTTTCGCGGTAGACTATGTATATGCATAATGGCTTTGCGGTGACATTACTCATTGTTACGATGTGTTTTAGCTTCGTATTAATATGGAATTGGCCTATTTCCATTGTCCATTGTTGGCGGCCACGCGATATCTCGCAAGCGACTGGACTGCGCAATAATACAACAATAATATAATAATAACGCTTCAAACAAAACGCTTTGATAATTTTCAATTCATACAATATAATATATAATATTTATATTATTTTTTTCGCCACTCGTATTACTCATATATATATATATATATACTGTACACCTTATATACTGTCGTCTGTCGTGCGGCGGGTTATACGCGTCACGATGTCATATCGATTTTCGTCACGAGTGTATAGTTTATGCATTATGTTTGTAGTTTTTTTTTTTTACCTGCATAATAGATCCAATACTATAATAATAATTGTACATAATTGTACATCATTTGATAGTTTTTTAGTTGTCCCAACTAAATAATTCAATTTCAATTATTGAAAAAGTCATTTTTTTGATTCGATATATAATATATGGAATTATGTTTATTAAAAGTTAATTTATGAATTTTGACGAACGGGTTTTATTGCACAGTCAAATATTGTGTTGTTTTCCAATGAACTGAAAAAAGATTAATGATTAATTTAGGGCTCGGATTTAAATGCCCTAAAAATATCAAAAAAATTCCCTTTCAAAAAATGCATTTATGACCTACAAACTCTAAAAAATGCCCTAAAAATATCAAAGAATGACCTTTCAAAAAATGCATTATTTATTAAATAAATTCAAATTAAATTATTGTTAAAAAATGAGGAACATATAAAATTATATTTCATTACAATGTACAAAAAAAAAATTAAAATTAAAAATTAAATTACATTTGCATTGCATTGTGTAGTTGTGTGCAATAAAATCGGCTAATTGGATGGTGACATAAAGATTGTGAAAACCGGAAAACCTGATGTTAAATTAGTTAAAATAGTTCAAAATGAAAATAATTTATATTACGTAGTACTATACTACTATGTAGTACTTATATTTCAATGAGGTCAATTTTTTTAGTCATAATACGACAAATAGGTTAAAAATGTCCTAAAACATTAAAAAATGCATTAAAACCGTCAAAAAATAAAAATTATAAAATCCGCTAAAAATGCAAAAAATGCCCCAAAAAATTATTGTGGTTACATCGCGAAGTACTTGAAACATATTTGTAGCTTGGAAAGCATCGCGTAAGATATCCTGAAAAAAAAAATGCAAATGCATTGAAATCCGAGATTCCGAGTCCTAATATGATTATTAACTTTTTTCAATGATTTAGTGTCTGCAGATAAGCATAACAAGTATGGCTTAATATTATATGACAAAACAAATATTTCGGCGACAACACGTGGGAGCACGTATATTGATGTTGTGTTTACTGTTTAGACTGAGATGATATACGAGTTCGAGTATTTGATTGATCGTGTGTACTATTAATGGCAGCAGGTACCCGAATTCGTTCAATGCGTTTTTAATAAAACGTTTTAAGTATAATTCCGTATCTATAGCATACTATATATATACGAGTACCGAACAATAATTATGTTGATTTTGATTTTTGTCGAATTCGGCACTTGTTGTCACCGATAGTTATATTTTATATAGTATCAACATCTCAAAATAACTTCCAACTTACATTGACATATTATTATAATGGGTGTATTTTATTTGTATTATTTGGGTAACCTTGATTGTTCGGTATCGTACTATTGTGAAATTCCGCGATGATAAAGACCGTACTAGTTTTCCGTCTACCATTTTCTACTTTTAAACCGTTAACCAGCCAATCAAATTTCTATTACGTTGTAATGCGATTCATATAATATCATGTAACAAAGCAAATATTACGTGGAATGGGGCGATAGAGATAAAAGCTCTCACGATAAACTTAAATAAAATAATTTATAAGTCTTATACGATACACTCGCATATATTATGAGTATTTATGACTTATAAACGGGATAAATTGAACGAATTTCCAGAATATAACACCAAATAACTTAAATCGTGCATCTTCTACGGATAATATATAGGTGTATCACTGCAGGACAATGAAAATTATACAACGAAATAATTTTTAATTGAACACTTATTATGGCGTTTATATTTTTTTACGACTGTAAATATATTTACGGAAAAGCATTATCAAGGGAAAGAATGACCACGCGAAAAAATGATTGAAGACATTCAGACAACAAAAACATCTATTATATAAATCGAATAAAATATTTTTTTCCGAGGGCACATTTTTTATTATATTAAATTTAACGATCAGTATTGAATTGTCAAGACTCGACCATTAAATGCATTATCCTTATTTTATTTTAATTATATATTCAGTTGAAGATAAAATAAATTATCAATCATTTTTTTTTTTATATTTAATATATTGGATGAAAGTTTGAAGTAGGTATGTACAGTGAACTATAGTTATTACCGACAAGTAAAAGAAAAGATACAAAATACTTTCAATGACCTATTTCCAAATAACTTATATTTATTTTCATGTAAAATGACGTTGTAATTTCGAGAGCCTAGAACAATTTATATTGTAAGAGTAACAATTGTTTCTATATCGACACATTCACTCTGCCTATATTATAATATTTATTTATTTATTTGATATCAATTTGTAGGCTCAAGTACAATTTAGACAAATTTAATGATAAGCTTATGAACATAATATAAATTAATAAGTACAACATTAAATAATGAAGATAAAATAATACAGATCAAATTGAACAATAACACTAAAT
Organism: Neotoxoptera formosana; assembly: GCA_022818045.1. NCBI lineage: Eukaryota > Metazoa > Arthropoda > Insecta > Hemiptera > Aphididae > Neotoxoptera > Neotoxoptera formosana. Next base: position 63,083,067 of record CM040632.1, on the reverse strand, counting down.
AATGGAAAAATAATTACAACGTATTAACGAGACCAAGCTTACCAATAATTATACATTTCGAGTAAAAAATAGGTCCACATTTCTCAGCTCATTACATTCTCGAGCAATGCGATCTAGAGGATTATTTTATCCATAAGAGGTACGATGAAATGGAATTGAAAATGTAGAATGATGCCGCGAATTAAATTGACGAACATTAAAATAATTTAAAGAATGCAATAAATCCGGACAAGATATATCACCATTAATTAATTTGGACATAAAACGAATATCTATAGAATTACGTCTAGAAACAAGGGAATCTAAATTAATACTGGCTTGGATTGATGATAAAGAATAATATTATAGTAGTCTATGATCCGCAAAAAGGTTAGTATTATAAAAAGTATTCAAAACAATACGAGAAATTAAAATGCTAACTATTATTCTAATAGTTGAATACGAGTCATGAACTTGTTCTTTTTCGCAAAGTTTTCTACGCTTTTATGAACTATATTATTATTATAGTCACAGTTATATCATAAACGAATTGCGAGTTTTCCGAGATCTGGTTACACTATATAATATAGTAAGTCGTACAACAGAAGTATAATAATAATATAAAATAATATATTATTATTTTGTATAATATATCGTAACGGGGCATCGGAGTCGTCGCGGGCGGGAGAGGGGTTCTGCGAGGTGGCGTCGATCTCGTGGCCTGGTGGAGGTGGCGACGAGGCGCGGGTGGGGGCGGCGGCGGCGGTTGATTACCTCGTCCGCAAAACAAATCACCTCCGCCTCGCCGGAACGAAACGGTCGGCAATAGACGCGCCGCGGGCAGTGCTATTGTTGTCCGCAGCGGTACGAGCGCGCGCGCGTGTGTGTGAAACGCATCGACGACGGACGGACGGACGAGACGACGGATGAACGTCGCGAAACCGAACCCGAAAGAGACGGGACCGCGGCAGGGACGGCGGCGGAGGCTCGCGTGATCGCTCAGAGAGACCGCGCACGGCACCGCCACCTGACGAGTTTCTCACGTCAACGCCGCCGCCGCCGCCGCCGACGTGCTTTTGGGGAGGTTTGCCCGGGTAGAGAGAGAGAGAACAAAAAAAAAAATTACAAATACAAATTGCCATCGTTATTATTGTTATTATTATTATTATTATTATTATTATTATCGTCGTCGTCGTCGTTACACGCGCGCGTTTCCCGTCGACAGGTTTTCACGTCGTCCCCTTTTCCGCAGTATATAATATAATAACCAGGCAATACAGGTGTGCTGCAGAAGCAGTAAGCTGGGCCATCATATAATGATATTATATAGCCCGCCGAGTCGCTATGTACACGCATACGACGAGAGTACAATAAAATGTAACGTTAAAAATAATATATTATTTTGTTATATAATGTCTGTTTATTATATACATAACTAGTACCTACGTCAGACGACGATCGAGACACTCTCGTTTGTTCGATCAATATTGCATTGTGCCTATTTTTTGTCGTATTACATATTATTATATATTACTAGCTGATCCAGTGCACTTCGTGACACGAAGTGTCAGCTATATATTTGTCCTGTCCTAGCTGTCCCTTCCAGCGTTGCCTGAATCATATGCCCATATATTATGTTAAGATTAACCTTAAGTGATTTACATACATCTAAGCCACCTAGGTAAGCAATCCACTGCATCGGATCGTGGATAATATATGCTAGCAGTAGTACATTATCAGGTAGGCAGTCCACCTGCGGTGGATCTCAAAATAACTTAAACTCGCCATAACTCCTGAACCGCTTATCGCACCACATACAAACTTGGATAGTAGCCGATTCTCATACCTACTGAATATGCATATTATCAAATTTCATAAAAATCGGTCAAACCGTTTCGGAGGAGTATGTTAACTAACATTGTGACACGATAATTTTATATATAAGATAATATATTCACGAATTCCGTGCGTCATTTTTATAAACTAGATATTGTGCACTACGTATGCTATACCTGACTATAGTTATATATTCGATTATATTTATATACTTTAAACATTTTCTGATAAATATTTTAATCCGAGTTATATAGAAATCGGATTGTTATTAGAACAAAGATAAAAAAATATCACTATTTACTTTTGAAGAAAAAAGGTAATTCAATAAAATTGAAAAGTGTTTTTTTTTAGAGTAACAGATTAAAATAAATCAAACCAAAATCAGTTCTGACTCGGCTAGTTGCAGGCCGTTTAGACGATTTACGTGCAATTTTGTGTTTAGTGTGCTGCTGCCTGATCGATAGAAATATTATCATTACGCATATTACACAGAATTTCACTTGTATAATATAATATAAGTGTACGGCGACCACAATATTATTTATTCGCATACGTGGAAAACGATAAACGTGCAATATATTATGTTACGGGGTAAGAAAATTGTGCAAACGTTATTATGCAATATTTCTGCGCTAAAATCATTTCTAAGAATACTATATATACTGAATAATAACACTGCTGCAAGAATAACGCGTGGTGTGTATACGATAATAATATTATGTGTACAATCACTTCGACCGTCGCCGTAATATATACCTAAAAAGCCCGTCAAATAAAAAAAAAAACCGGTTGTAAACACGCTGTATATACGATATAATATATGCGCCGCATATAGGTATAACATATCAATCAACGCGTTGAACTTTACAAGTCGACGGCCACTCTTATGATGATAATAGTACGAACGATACTTATTATAATTATTATGTATTTAAATTTATATACTAAGTACTCAGTAGTTCTCATCGTGCCCGGTATATATTATCGAGAATATTATATTGAATTCGTGCCAAATAATAGATATAAACAATAATGCTCGCAGTGCAGATAATAGACGGAACGCGTGGAATCGATAAATACGACACACGGGATACATAATAATAACGATAATATTATGAGCTATGGAGTGTAGAAAATAATATTTTTTGTTTCGGGCCAGAGACCAAGAAATTATGATCAAATCAGTACTAATTGTAGTTGGTTTTTTTTTTACTCGTTCAGACTGAAATAATATTATCATTCGATTAGGTATAACCAACTTACACTGATGATTTTTGAATAGTTCGAACTCTGAATAGGTCCACTTCATTATGTAGCTAGTATATCATAATATAATATGACAATACAGTATAACTATTTAATCGCTACTTTTATCAATACTCCGTCGCACTCATTCCCTGTCGTCCAGACTACTCAGACATTGCATATAATAATATCGAAACATAATAAAAATGCCAACATTATCATAATATGTTTCCAAAAATGTTAATTCATAGAAATTGCGGAATGTAGACTAAACGGGTTATATTTTTTTGTAGATAGCAGTTACAGCTCAAGAACTTAGAATTATTAAATATCGCTCACTGTCTGCGTTATAGTTATACCGCACGAGTCATGGATACGAGTACACTCGAACCTACACTCTTGTGCAGATTGTGCAGAGCAAGTCGAGTGTATAATATATTTTGATTATTATATAGTTATTACCTCAAAATCATAACATCACTGCAGACGATCTACGCACATCCAATCAACAGGCTTCAAAAAACAGCCCTCGCCCCGCCGCGAGTTAGTATAGGACGTATTATTATTAAAATAACTGCAGTCTAATCGTAAATAAATAGCAGCTGCAGGTGTATGATGTGCTTATGATATTTATTTTATACGTACACGACGACGCATCCGCGCGTGCAGATGGGCGAAAGAATGATATATGTATTATAGAGATTAGTGTGACAAAAACGAAGGAGAACGACAATAATAATTATTATTATAAGAATAGGGAATAGAAATAATAAAACGTATTATATATTATATAATATACGTAATATGCGGCGCTGGAGTTATAAACCAATTAAATCAAAGTTATAACTCAAGTCACCATGAGCTTAATTCCGCGCGGAGAGGGGTTGCCGGGGATTTGTATCGTATCCGCTCGGTGCCGGGGCAAAATCCCCGCGGATTACGTACGCGCGGATGGCGGCGACTGCGGGTCTGCGACGTGGATAAGGGGTGGGGGGGGTTACAACCGCCGCCGCAGCCGCACATTATACGAACGCGGCGGCGTTGCAATTTCGTCGTTCGTCTGCGGCGCGCGCGTTTAATGCCAACCGCCGCCGCTGTAGTGTATACGTAGCTTATATTCATATACTATATACACACGCGTATGTACTGCATATTACGACATCAACTCCACTTCGGTGCGAAAACAGTTAATATTTTCGTATACGGGAAATGATAAAAAAAAAAATAAGACTGTGAAAATCCCATCGCCAACGCTGCAGTGCGTCGTGCGCAGACAGTAACTTTTTGAACGTATACTTATATACGTTTTGTATAGAACCCAAAAAGTACAAACGGCATAATATTATTATGTCGTTATACACCTACTGCGGGCTAGGATTGGCCCAGCGAGCTACCGAGGAAATCTCAGGGCTGGCCGGGTCACGACGAGTGCGAAAATATAATTCAATCAAATTATGAGGGGCCGAAATGGCGCAGTGGTCACGCAGTTGACTGCGACTCACACGGTCATCGGTTTGATTCGTAGCAAAATGCAAAAAAAAATTGTGCGATTCTGCGCAATCGCACCGTTTTCCCGTGCTGTCGTCCGATTGCGTCATCCGGTTTCCAACCATTATAGGACCCCCTCTTGTGGCAGTGAAGACCTCACATGTCTCCCCTTGGAGAAGGGGGTAGTATCGTGCATACCTAGTGATTGATATATACATAGATAAATAGATCACATGATCTCCCTACTACTCACTTGTGATAAGATCATTGACGAAGACCTCAAAGCCTAATTTCAATGAACATTAGAAAAAAAAATTATCAACTGTAGGTATACCTGCAGTAACAGTATAGTCAAATGTTAGAAATCCTAATACTCTGTGGGCCCGATACTCTGCCTATATATGTAGCTCTGCGATACCTATATATGATGCGAAACGTATAATTTTGATAATATCGTCTCCTCCATCAGTTCTAGTCAATAGTTAGGGAATATATTGATATACATATATACATGGTTTCAGACAAGATACTCAAAAAGTAGTATCAAGATACTAGATACAAGATACTTTGTTTTGGAGTATCGCGATACTAGATACTCGATACTTGGCTTTAGAGTATCGCGATACTAGATACTCGATACTAAATACTCAATACATTTTAATAAAATTAGTCACTGGTTTTTTAAAAAAATATGTTTATTATTATGGGGATGACCACTTCGATAAATATGGCAAATAAAATAATAAAAATTGACACTTATTCAGTAATAATAAAACAAATCAATTACGACATTACGTAATCTCGTTGTCGTCAACGATGCAATAATAACCACAATACCTACAATTACAGAACAAATGAACAATTAAATAATAATAATAATTCTACATTAAAAATTATATAAATACATAATAAAAATAATTTTAGTAATAACATAATGTAAAATTACGGATTTCTAATAAGGTAGGTACAGACGTAAAATCCAGTGCAATGTGCGTGTGTCACAGATATATATAATAAATAACTATTTTTTTATTTTTTATTTTAAAGAGCTTCCGCAGTAGTAACTATTATAGCTCAACAATTAATAACTATATTTTATGATTTATCGGTACTGAAAAATAATTTCCAAGGGCAAGATACTAAAAAATCAGCATCGAGATACTATAGATACAAGATACTTTGCTTTGAGGTATCGCGATACAAGATACTCGATACTTCATATAATTGTATCGAGATACGAGATACAAGATGCAATTGTATCGAGATACTGCCCAACCCTGCATATATATTATATATATAATGAAAATTTATATTATTAAACTAAACACTTTTTTACCGTTTGCAGAAAGTAGGTAAGCGTATACTATACAACGTCAGATAAGTATAAATCAACACACCATTCATCAGAAAGTCCATATAAGTTCCGGTACCCATAATATGCACTCAAATACCCAAAGGACACTGAACTACATACAACAATAATTTAGAATTATATTTATATGCTAATTGTTTTTGTTTTTTTTTTTACTTTATCTCTCTATGAGTTATAATACCGTAAAACGATTACTCAATATTGTAATAATTAAGGTAAGATAATACGGCCCAAGTCACAGAGTGGCAATTATTATTTGTAAATATATTGTTATTATCATTATAGCTAAAAAAAGAGCGTATAAATGAAATTGCGATACGTCTCGGTAAATCAGTGGCAGTGCAGTTTGGATTTTTCCGGGAGTTCAATCAAATCACAGCATAGTATAAGTATATATAGTTTATGAACGGCGACCCGCTCGAGACTTCGACAAAATATAATAATAATTATAGCAACGAATATACTTCGTCGGTTGTAGTTATTACCATCGGCTACACAGTAAGTATAATATACAGTTATTTTTATAGCTATCGACGACTATATCATCGTCCATAATATACCGCCTCCGTACAGTAATAATACGAATATTTCGTAGCTCCTTCGTCGTCTCGAAAAACCCAAATCCCGTCATCTAACCATAATGATTTCAGAGTATCAGACTATACTGGATAATATATGACTTATATATTTAGTGAATGTACTAATATATACTATTTTCACTGTATACACACCGCACATATTATTATACGTAAGTACATTTATATATTATTATGATATTTAAGCTCAGTAACCTCATTGGTCTCAAAATAGTTTTTATATATTGTATATTATTATTTATGTAGGGTCAAATTATTATTATTATTATTGTCGTCTACAACATTATTATATAACAGCACATACATTCGAAACTCGATAATCTAATTTAACTTCAACCAAGCTGTTCATTGCCGCCACTGTGCATGACTATATACAATATGAGACGTGATATAAACGAATTACAAGTTTACAAATATAATATATAGTTTGAATCATTGATAAAACAATGCACAACATGTCTGCGAATACTTTGATAATATATAGTATAATATAATCATATTCACTGCAGAGTTAACGAATAAAATTTGTACCTACCTACACATGTCTTATTTTGCATATATACCAGAGTCTTTCCAACATAAATATACATAGTATTTTAGTGCTATGACTATGACATACTATTTAAGTGTTTAATGAAATTTTGGTATTTTGTACCTACGACTGCTCGTGGATTAAAATAATAAACAAAATAGTGTCCAGTCGAAAAATGGAAATTGTCGTTTTTATTAATATTTTATTTGCGATTACTAACTACTACTATAATATAATATAAAGTCTAGATTGAGAATTTTGTAAAATATTTAATAAAATATGTATTAACCAATTTGTGAATGAAAATCGGTACCTACACCTATATGATATTAGTCATTAATGCGTATACCTATAATACCTACCCCGCACATTGATATTTTACTATGAACATTATAATAGCACGCTGTATTGTTACGCGAGCGAATGGAAAATATGTGATTTTGTTAAAAAAAATCAGTTAAACGCGTTTTGTACGAGTTTGAATGAAAAACGGTACCTATAATAACTAATGACATTACTGCACACACGAAACACGCCCAGGAGATTCGGTATTACGTTTTTATTATTATTATTATTTTTTTTTTGTATCATAACGTTTTACTATGCACCACAACACCAACACCGGGATCGTAATTGCCACTTTACACATATTAATTTTAATAATATAATTCGATATTACTATTTACAACAATATAATATTATTCAATGTATATTGTGCGGTTGTTACGGAAATACGCGTCGTCGTAATAATATAATATTGACGTGCAGTGTAATCCGTTTTTTAAACGAAACGTTTTGTACGTTATACCTACTCGAGTTTAGTATATATAATATACAAAGCCCACTGCCGTTGTATCTGTATCATAATATTTTTAGACTTGCTCACGAGCAAAAATATATAAATACACTACATGTACCTACACGCGAAGACAAAATATTATATTTGTTTTCTTTTTAATTTCGTGTTTCATTAAACGTCTGTAATCGACGGACTAGTTTCGATGGTGTGTGGCCAAATTCTTCTAAACTATATAATAATAAAAATAATTGTAAAACATTCCGAGTATATTATAGTACCGTGAACAAAAAATCATAATTTTCGTCTATAAAAAATGTTATTTTATTTTATTTTTACAATATCGTTTTCCATAATATATTAAAAATAACTTTATAGCTTATACATACAGAGTGATACATTTCTCCACCCGTTAATTAGAAAAGTTTAACTTTTTTAGATGAGTGGAATAGAGTGTTACAGACAAGGCTGGGCAAGTTAATGATATTTTTTAACTCAGTTAAGTTAAGTTAAGTATTTTTTTTTCAATTAAATTAAAAGTTAAGTTAATAGACAATTTTAAAGCATCAATTAAGTTTAAACTAAGTTAACAAATATTATTAACTTAACTTCAGTTAATAAATTAAGTTAATAAACCGAAAAAAATAATATTAATTATTATGTATGCAACCCATATTATATGACCTATATATAAAAATTAAAACTAACGGCATTTTAGTTTTAATTAATAAAAATACATACAAAGTTCTTTGTAAATACACCTTTTTTTCCTAATAATATTTTCTATATTCTATGAACTTATAAATTATATAAATATTATTTTTCTGAAAAATTTCTGAAAATTCAAAACTAATTACCTACATTGGAAATTCAAAACTAATTACCTACATTGGGAATATTCAAATAATATAAGTTAATTTTAAGTTAACGTAGATACAAACGAGTTAAGTTAAATAGTTAAGTTATTTAAAACAGTGAACTAGTAAGTTAAGTTAATAAGTTAAAATTAACTTAACTTGTAACTTATTAACTCGTTAATGCCCAGCCTTGGTTACAGATAAGTACCCCCGCAAAATTATGTCCACAACTCCGTTAATCAAAACTTTAAATATAGGTACTAATACAGTAATATCTATTTAACTACAATACTACCTACTTGTCCGAAATTTGATTTTTACAGAATGAAATACTCCGAATAATATTCTACTTCGGAATATGAAATAAATAAATAATGTATGATGCCATTACAAAAAAGTAAAAACTTAAAAATGATAACGATGAAAAATAGTAAATATTTTTTTTTTTTTAAAAATGTAATTTTAAAATGATATCAAATTTTATAAGAAGAATATTTTCAAAAAAGTTAAAATTTTTCGAATTAATGAGTGTATACACTTACATGGGCCACCTGGTAGACTATAATATTATAACCGATTTAAAAACAATTTTTAATAATGTATACACACAGGTATAATAGACAAGGTTACATAAACTATAATATGAGTTACTATTGTCTAGAATTTTCTGAAAGCCACCATCATATCCCATGTAAATTAGTCTTGGGTGAGATTCTTTACATAGCTTTAAACGATCCATACGTCAATAAATTGAATTTTCATTTTTCATTTCGAATCGAAAATTAAGCAATATAATTGCTATTATATAAAACAAGAGTATGCGGTGAACTCTTTTCATGACATGTGCACCAACATCTTGTAATCTTAAAAAAAATACACGTATACCTGAAGTGATATTTTTACACAGGAAACCAAGAAGATACCTTAAATAATATTTTCTCGAGTGATGGCGGTTTAAAAAAAATTCATTTACATTTTTTTATATCAGGTGTGTATTTAATTAGTCTTAAATGTTTTAATGAAGCACAAGCAGCAGAACAATATATTAGCTTTATATCTTTTCGTCTATTGATAAATTCTGTTTTGATTTTATTGAATTCATTGTGGAAAATTAACTTTTACTAGGTGTGAATATTGAGTGTATTTCGAATGATATACTTTTTTTCCAAAGTACAAAATATTTTAGAGATCCAAACGTTCAACGTTTTATAATATTATTGTTGACTGAACGATGAAATAAAAATATTTTCGCGTAAAAACTCGGGCAAATGCGTGCTACAGGTTCGCCATCCCTGCAGATAATAATAATATACAGTATAGGCGGCTACCATATTATTATTATTATTATATTCAACGAAAAGAAGCATTTTAATTATCTACAGTTGAATCTCAATAAGGACGCGTATTATATAACGGAATTATATATTGTGCGACGACTTTTTTTTACAAAAAAATACGTACACGCCAGTTGTGCCTATGCGTCTGTACCTATATATAATATTATATATAAACGGAATATATATATAGCGCATAAGACACGAACGAGCATTTAATATATATATATATATATATATATACGATGAGTATATATATACTTACGGAAGAAGTCTGGCGTACAATTTTTTTTCAGTTGTCCACACACCGTCATTACGACCGTGCAGTATTCGCGCGAGTGCTGTGTTGCGTGCGTATAATATGTACCGCACGTAATATCATTATATTGGAGGTATATAGACAGAAGTGCACGCTGATTATCGCAATATATTATATTATATTACACCTGCGCTGCAGATATCGTGGTTTTCAATACGGCCATTTATTGGTATACCATTCCCGCAACGGAAATCTTAAAGAAAAAGAAAAAAACAATTTGCTCTCCGGATCGTCGCGGCGGACTTTCTTCGAGGTACCTATAGTCACTATATGTATAATAACGGCGGCCCGGGTACGCGCGCGCGTATATTATACGCCGATGGATACAAATAGAAATGTGGTTTCTTTAACGTCGCCGGTTAATTAGGTTTTATTTTTTCCTCACGACACGGGTCGTCCGTCGATACCGTTGTATTTCCTGTTCGTTTGCAGCGGCAGCGGCAGCAGCCTCACATCGCATTTCATAACATTTTTTTTCTCCCTCGGCCAAAACATATAATAATATAATGTGTCATGTCTACTTCGTCCTGCATATATGTATAGACGTACTGTACACAGCTGGTATATACAATATATATACATACATATATATATATATATGCACATGCCCAACTGTATACAGGTATATAATAATATAATACCTACGCACGTCCTAAACGTCTTTTTCGACTTTGACTCGTTTTCCCCCATCGCGTTTTGATTAACAGGAAATTATGTATATACGCGGCATTACTACATATTATTAATATCATATACGACGCTCACTTTGTTTTCCGACCAACCTCAGCTGACGCTGTCAATGTGATTTTTAGTAAAAAAAAAAAATAATAATAATAATAATCTTCTATACTTACGTGCATAGGATATAATATTTTTATGATTGAAAAAAAAAATCGTCTGAAATTATAAAATTAATCACATAATATAGTATATTATAATATATTACTATATTATATGTATAAATATTATATTGTACGCGGTTATTTGAATCGAGTCGAAACCAAAAACCAGGATCAAACTGTAACCATGCCGTACACCGATATACCTAGGTAGGTTAGGTTAGATATACATGTATACAATAATTCAATTTAAATATACAATTGCACTAGTATTGATCAAATTAGTACCGGCAGTTTATACGCTTTACAATGTTTACATCTTACATGATAATGTATTTTGACTTAACAAAAATTAAAACATTTTTGACTCCAAATCGTATAAAAATTTACATAATACATAATTTAGATTTTAAAATAGATACAACATATTATTTAATCGGTTTCTTGACAAAATAAAATTACGTGTACATAATATCGAATCACATATTATAATAGGTATAGACTTGTCTGCAGTAAAACACGAACATATTTTCACTATATCGTTATACTGAATTAAGTGTCTGTGATATATTAATTGCTATTCGTTTAAAAATAATTTATTAGCAAACGAGATTTAAAAAAAAAAAAATTGTATTCTTTATTCAATTGCAAGTAAACCTATGTCCTGCTATAAATATGCATACTTCACGTTACGCTCATAAACATAAACCTTAGCTTAAACATTTCATTTTATTACGACGCGAGTAAAAAAATACATATGTTGTCTATATAGATATACGCTCTAACGATATTGTCGAATATCATCATAAAAGCATTAATTTATTATTGATTATTCACGAATCATGCTAATAATTATGTATATAATATAATACAGCTGTATACAGACGTCGTCAGTGTACATCGACCGTGCAGTATAATATTTATACGAAATATACATATTTTTATACATATTTTCGATATGAAATCAGAGTAAACTGCGCATCTCCGTGTTATATTACCTGGACAACTTAAATATGAGTATGGTGGCGCTATCCCTTCACCCAAACAAGCAAACTATAATAATTGACAATTTTTTATTCCACAGTATTGACCGACGCGAAAGATGCTTTTATGACATAAACTATACAAATTATAGTATAAATGACTATACACATTGTTTGTTGCCAATGTCGCGGGATTGAGATGCGAATTGACGACTACGAGAAGGCTGATAATAATGGTATATAATAATAATAATAATAATATGATAATTATTATGACAAATTAAAAATTATTTTATTCTCATCAGACGAGAAGGATAAAATATGTATATTGTGTAAATGACTTTTAATATAATAACTATCATGTAAAATATACAGCGTAGGTCGCCCATCGGATCGGTTTCGTAATCGCACATATTAATTATAACTTGTTAATTTATCCAAACCAAATAAAAATCGGCATTGTCTTACACTGAATATAGAAAGGTACTAATAGATATAATATATGATTGTATTCGGCGTCGTTATACCGCCGATATAATAAGTTATTGATGATTTATATTATTATATATTGGGGTGAAAAAACCCCCTAAAAATAATGTATATTATATATCATCTGCAGCAGTTGTACTCGCGCAATACATTGGCGGCGGTCAAACAGTCGTAATGCCGCCGGCGTTTGTGCTCCAGCGTATTATAAAAAGACCTTTGTAGGAGCTCGACATGGGTTCTTCGCCACTGATTATTGATGCAACCGCACAACAATGGTCTTTCTTCGTAGGATTCGGTAACAAATCGTTTTATCGGTATACCATACAATACAGAGAATCCTTTTTGCCAAACACTATTAACGCACAACTGATGAAATATAATGGTTTTCAACCTGCGCAGTCTCAGCGCCGCCGCCGCCGCTGATGACCTCTTCCAATGTATCATTATATTTTACCGGCGAACGTATCGTATACAGTCGCGTTTTCACGATGCCTCTCGAGAGTATAATAATATAAAAACCATATTTTATCATAATATTATTAGTATTGTTCCAACCAAATAATGGTTAAAAAAAAAAAAAACCATATATCATTTAATAAAATAAAATATGATAAATAGGCACACATTAACGTGGCGGCATTCGAAATCGGCTTTGAAATATTATATCGAGAACCATATTTTGAGGGATAAAATACTATATAATATATATTCGCAGTAAAATAAAAACCGAACCTACTATATAATATATATTGTACAAGGCGATTATTTTAAAGGTAAACATTGAATTTCTCGAAAAGTGTTTACGTTTTAAATATTATTTTTGCAAAAATGTACGTCAAAACAACATTTTGGTAAACAAATATCACTACATTACTAGTAGTAATTTACTACCGTCTACCTATATATAATATATAACTGATCTTATTATTTTTTAAATTGCTAACTTTTTTGGATATAACTAGATTTTCAGTGTTCCTATATTATATAGGTATTTGTAGGTGTTTCGGACTAAACCGCAAGAAGCGATTGGGAATCGAAAAGCGTGATGATGTGATTCGAGAACTGAAATTTTATCTCCATCGCTATACATAATATGTAATAAAGAAAAATATATTATACTCATCTACACTCTCTCGTTCCTCCAAACGTCGCGTAGTTTGCCGTTATAATATTATATTATACGCACAGAGCATTCATCGACGACTGACTGCACATCTGTTGTTATTTGTTTATTTATTATTATTATTATTATTATTATTGTTGGAAACTTTTGCGGAAACCTCGCGTAGTGTATATCGTATTTACAGTATACGCCGAGCGCTCTTTCGCGAGCTGTGCGTCCCGCTGTGTGTGTGTGTGTGTGTGTGTGTGTGTGTGCGCGCGCGCTTTTCGAAAATATAATATTTAGGGCGTTTGCGCGTGTGGGTCATTACGGAAAAATACGTGTAGCACCAGTCGCAGTGGAACATGTGTCCCATTGTCGTGAACGTCGATAATTTGTACCTAATAACGGCGTTAATGGCCCGTGTACACGATAGACGCGCGGGGAGAGCCGGCATATACTACACATATATATATATATATATATATATATATATGTGTGTATGAAAAAAAAAACCGGTCGTTTTAAAATCCAATTTGTGTGTACTCTCCTCCTATCCGCCTCGTCCGTCGCATACTACACTCTCTGGACACGCACTGTACACGATACATCGTGTATGGAGGCGCTGACAAAAAAACTTTTTTTTTTTTTGATTTACGCGCCGGCGTTAACCCTTTGTGAGCGGGACCTTTCTTTGCCCGAGGCCCAGAGGCCGCCTCGGCGGGGGGGCTCTCGCGCGCGCCCGATTTCGAGTGCGCATCGCCCCTCGTTCTATATGACGTGCAGCAGTCTTCGTCGTCGTCGTCGTCATCGTTCAACTTAACACGCCGGGCCGCGGGTGACCGTACACACACAGACGATAGCGCATTATTACATATATAATATCGTAATAAAATATATACGATGTATATACATACATATATCCTGCAGTATACTTTTTATACACGTGTATATATATATATATACTGCTGTATAATATTATGTATTTTGCCGCTCTCACACCACGTGTGACGTGCACCGCTGAGGTCCTACGAAGGGGGTCTCGTCGGTGATTCTTCTCCACCTCCCGCACTATATACACGGGGCTCATCTGCAGTGTACACGCGCTGCTTTCCCCTCCACCGGTCCGTCCACCGGTTGCTCCGGGGCACCCATCGAGTTTGTGTTGTTTTTTCCCCTCTTCCACAAACTCCTCTCGGTCTCGTGTAGGTATATATTATGTGATGTGTGTGTGCGCACACCAAGTCTCCCGGCGGGCGGCCCGATAGACTTTTGACAACGACAACAATACCGAAAAACACTACACAACTAAAGATATATACGCGCTCGGACAGAGGGTGGGAGTGTGAGAGAGAGAGAGAGAGAGAGAGAGAGCAGAAACAATCGGACAGCAAATACGTATTGTATATAATATATATATATATGCGTGTATAACATATACGTGTCTATACAGAATATCCATTATTATATTATAATAATATGATTACATTAATCTCAGACGCGAGAGAATAATAAAATGTTATTATTCCTTTTTTCCATTCGCCGACGTCGTGTAAGAAAAAATGTTCACGACCCGCGGACGAGTGTATAGTCCAGGGCAAGCCCAAGGAACTGTAATCAAAAATACCGGTAATGGAACCGGAACCTTCTGGAAATCTTGGAACCGGAACCCTTATTCGATTTTTCCAGGGTGCTGGTGCACACTAGTGCGTGGAACAAATTTTTTAGGTTATCATAAATTCAAATTTTTTATATATTTTTATTATAAAGTAGTTTTTAGACATTTAGTATCATTTATTTATAGTATCACCTATTATATCTTATTAAATGGATACAAAATGTTTTTTTTAATTTATCGTTTAGCACTATAAAGAATTTTTTTTTTTTTCTTAATATTCTTTTTTTTAATATTATAATATTATAATAAATAACATTAGGTAAGTTCACTGGGAGTGAAGACCACACATGTCTCCTCTTGGAGAAGGGGGGTAGTATCAATTATCATGCATATAGTGATATATACATAGATAAATAGATCACATGATCTCCCTACTACCCATTTGTGATAAGCATTGACGAAGACCTTGAGGTCGTTTCAATGAACATTAGAAAAAAAAAATAAAAAACTAGGTAATTTTGTATTTTTTCATACATTTTGGTAAAATCTTTGGTAGTAATTTCTATATACTATATGATGATTTTATATTCATTATTTGAAATTATTCCTACTTTTTTGATTATCTTATTCACAGATAACTAAAATATATTTGTGTTTGACACTTTAAGAATCAGAACTAAAATCAGAACCAAAAAAAATTAAATTCATAAAACGTAAACTGTATAGAAAACTATAGGTACCGGACCGGAAAAATTATAAGTTTGGCCAAAAAATACTGCAGACTGTTACTAAATATGCACTAAATATTATTAGAGTAGTGGTCGCGATCGCCCATTTCATTATACAGTAAAACCTCGCTTAGACGGAACTTCGGTAAGACGGAAACCCCGGTATTACGGAAAATTTTTTTGGTCCCGTTTCAAATTTCATATAATTTTATCCCGCCAAGACGGAAACCTCGCCAAGCCGGAAACGGACACTTTTTTGTGATAAAAGTCGATGAAAACCCTCGCTAAGACGGAAATATAACATGATTTTCACGTAATAAATATATTTTCCTATTGTCGATACCCATCATAGATAATCGATATACGAGCGCGTACACGATGACAACTAATAAAATTGATATGTATACCTACACTATACAACATTATTATCTGAGTTTTCCCTCCCGGCTCCCAGTGTCCAATAGTGAGATTTTGGATTTGACTTCGAGAGCCAATAGGAGTGTGTTTAACGCGACGCCTTACGAAATAAAAATCAAAAATCAATAACCGATTTTATTCAAAAAATATAATCATGCGTATTAATAATGTATACTGCAGGCTAAAAATTAATATGTAATAAATATAAAATTAAGTTAAAAATATAAATTGTATCATACAATTTGTATGTATGTATTATGTATAAACTGGTTTAAGATAAATATGTAATTTTCAATTTAATTCAATTTAATATTTTTGAACCCCGTAAAGACGGAAACCCCGTCAACACGGAAAAATTTCACGGTCCCGCATGCGATTCCGTCTTATCGAGGTTTTACTGTAATATATAATATAGCGAGGACCTAAACAGCCGTTACAAAAATAAAAAACAAACAATTCAACACTACTCGCGGGAGGCGCGTTGAATATTTTTTTGAATGCTTTCTGCAGTTGCCGATACGCAAATACTCGAGTCTGCACGTGCGCGACAATAGACATACAATAATATATATATATATATATATATAAACGTACAAAGTTAATAGGTATAAGTGGATTTGTTCGAGAGGGATCTTATGTGGAGTGCAGCGTGTAGAGACTGCGAGGTATATATATATATAAGTACCTACTATTTGAAGAGAGCCGCCGATCGACCCTATATGTGTGTGTGTATATACATAAAAGCGTTTGTGTGCGTGTTGACGATAACGCGATACTTATACAATACCCTCGGACTGCAGGGCTCGCAGGACAACTGTATATATATGATGAGATTAAAATATATGATATATATTATCATTTGTTTGTATCGAGTGAGACGAGTGCGTGAGCGCGAACTGCTTTTTATACCGCAATAATCGATTCTCAACGATTCCGAAATTGATATCGGAAAAGTTTTTTTTTTTTACGTGTTAGTTTTTTCTTCTTTTTTTTTCATCGCGATGTCAACCCCACATTTCATTAACTTCCCATTTATCTTGTACGTTTTGACACTTCCGCATCGTTCGTTCGCACCAGCTTTATTTCCCGTAGGCGTGAGATTTTACCACGCCGTCACGGACCTCTATGTGGAATATCGTGTTTACAAAATATAAAACGAAATTAAGTCGTGTGACAAATTATTGCAGGTAAAACGTCAGTCAAACGATAATTTTTTGCACTTGTCCTTATTAAACATAAAAACCTACACCGAACGTAAATATTATTATGGAATATTGAGTGTAGTCAATGATGTATAGGTCATCGCTCTTCAATAGATTTCGGATATTTATAATCTCTACACTCTTAAAAGATGCATGCAAAATATATGCTTTGAAACAATGAAGTATGATATTATTAAACGCATTAAGATATTGTATACTAATCGTTATTCAATTAAAATAAACGCTATACATTTTTAATAGATCGTTAATAGAACAAGTTCCTGCATATCGCTTGAATGAGTTATTTGGGATACCAACAACAAAAACGTATTAAGGCCTAAGGGTACCTATTTCCAACGAGTTACGGCTGTCTATGTAAAAGCATAGCATATAAAGCACCTACACATTGTAATACTTACAAAAAAAAAAAAATTAAAATTATTCTTTGAAATCTGTAAACTGTAAAAGAAAAATGCATTTATTTAATATCTAAAAATGCAAAAATATGCTAAATTTGATTCAAAATAACTGCTTCTATGTCATTACCAAATGGATTTATAATCTGGTCTGCAATGTATACGACTAATTTAACTTCATTATAAAAACATAGGTATACAAGTATAAAACTGAATTCTAATTAATTGTAATTTATCAATTCATTACACGCCTATCAGGTACTTGGTTGGGCACATTCCATGAAATTATTTGGTGAGAAAAAAGGGATTTCCATTCCGTTTGTACTATACAATAACATCGAATGATTGAAACAAAATTATAGTATGCATTTCAGTATTGAATATTGATGTATTTTAAACTATTAATTATTGAGAAGTAGGTAGGTATACATTGCATTTTAAATAAATAAAATTAAAACAACCGATCGAACACCGTTTATTGAAACCATCATGGTTATTTTGTGTAAATCCAAACATGCGTTTCCTTGCTCAACTTCTACGGAACATGAAAAAGTAAAATCTAAAAACAAATCAAAGTTAATATTTTATACCCGTCGAGAGAAATCGCATTGGGTGCGGTGGCTGTGATAACACTGTCGATTATCACGATGTAGGTGCCCACAAAAACCGCAAAAAAAAAAAATATCTAAATATACATATAATATAATATGTACCTACTATATAATAAGGATATCTGGATATCGGACGAAGCAAATGTCGTTACAGAAATATTTTTTAAAATAACGATGGGTGCAGTGTATAGTTGTTGCTGCAGTATGTATATAATATTATAATAACATATTAGTTTTAGTATTACGACTGTTTTGCTACCAAGTCCAAATAATAATGGCTATACAATAATGCTTACGCTGTACACAATATGCCGGAACAATTCCCCTTTAAAATCTATACGGCTAAGACCGACATTGGCCTCGATCGGTCGTTTTTGTTTGGGCAGAATGAGGTCGACGAAATAATCGTACGGAAGAACGTCATTATAATAATATAATGTATAGTCGAGACGTCGCGTCGTCGGTACGTACACATAATAATAATAATGTGACGAGTACCTATCTAATATATATATATATATATATATAACTGTTACCTTTTGTAAATCTATATTCTCATTAGAGTGTAATATAATATGTATAATATACAAATATGCACGCATAAACGCGTATATGATATGTGGCTTGGCTGCTATCTGCAGTCGCGTTTCCGCGACTGAGAGTAAGCAACGCCCGCTACTACTAGTTCCCGGATGGGTGACCACAGTTGAAGACGTACAGTACCCTCCCTCGCAGTTCCACGGGTCGATGGCCTTAGTCGTCGTGTGTGTATGAGGACGCGGGGGCACACCACGCGACACGACAACGCGCGCGTCTCGACAGTTCAAATCTCTAAAGTTTGGGAGTCTGCGCGACTTCTAATGCCGATCGGTTTAGCGCAAACAAAACGTGCATTATAATACAAGACGTCGCCGACGCGGTGGCGGTATTATTGTAATGGCAATAAATCAAGTCATCTCTTCGTTATTATGACTCGGTTGAATTTTTTTTTTTTTCATTCTGCTGCGATGTTCGTTTATCCGTCGAAATAACGTTGACGACAGAACAGAAAGAGAATAATAATGTTCTAATCATTATTCGTTGCGATGGACTTGAAAATAATAATATTATTGTCACCGGGACAGAGTGCACTTACGATGTTTGTTGTAATATACGTATTGTATTGTGGACACGTATTTGGTTCGGAAGAGAAAAATATCGCGCCAGTGGTCGAAAAACATATAATATATTATAATAACGCGAATGAACACGCATTGACACGACGGATCAATTCGGCGCGTCGACAGTGCGGACCACACGTAACCGGAATGCGTGTGTGTGTGTAAGCGCCATATAAGATTTTTGTGCCATTGTATATTATTATTATTATTATTATTATATTACGTTCTTGCAGATTTATTATATTATTATTATACATAAATGCAAAAGGGCGCGACTCACAATGCGCGTTTCTGCCCAAAACATATTTCTTACCGAGAATAGAAATTCGTTTTTTTTTTTTTTTTCGTGCTTCGCGCGACATTTCTCCGCGTTAAAATATTATATTATATTTTACAACAAACGCGTTACGAAAACATTCACACGCACATTGTATTTCTATTATATAATAATATATTGTCGGCAGATTTGTTGAAATCGTTCGTCCCCCGCAGTATATATATAGGTGCGTATATTTATAATATCATTCCATATGTATAATATATTATGTTATACTCGCACACGCCGCATATACACGGTATTATATATAGGTACTTTTGATGTATATAATATGTATACACTTACCGTTAAAATAAAATCAACTCGGAGGCGACATTTGCAAACAACATACTATATTACCGAACCAGAATGAGTACGGTAAGACTGTTTTACTGCAGATACTACTGCAGGGGCTGCAAGGAGCCGCAGAGTAAAGTGAAATTTAATTCGTTTTATAGTATTATTATAGTTGCCCGTCGATATAAAAATAAAATATACAATCCATTAATACATTGTTTTATCGGTTTAATTTTCGAGGAAAAAAAAATCAGGACTAAATGCTCTCTCATAATATACGACGTACGAAACCGGCTTGATAAAAAATTACTTGGAATAAAAAATGTATAATATGCTTTGGTTTGCTGAAATGTGCACGGTGTGTGTTTATTCTTATTTATGCATGCATTTTTTTTTATTATCCCCCAAGGGCCTAATTCACGTTTTAATACCTATAAAAATATACACATAAATATTTAATTCGTCATTATTTACTTATGCATAATTTCATTTTTCACAGACCTCATTTTTACTAGAGATAGGAACTTAATAGGTTATATCGAATATTAAACGCGTGTAATTGATTCCTCATATATTTATTATACGTTTGAATGTGACATGCGCGCATAATATTTTATTTGC
Source organism: Neotoxoptera formosana (assembly GCA_022818045.1). Lineage (NCBI taxonomy): Eukaryota > Metazoa > Arthropoda > Insecta > Hemiptera > Aphididae > Neotoxoptera > Neotoxoptera formosana. Next base: position 63,061,914 of record CM040632.1, on the reverse strand, counting down.
ATACTTAATATGTACAAAACTACAAAATATAATTAACTACGAGTAAAATAAATACCATCTCGACTAATTAATATTTTTTACAATTTTTTAAGTATAGGTATAATATTATACACACATAATAAAAAAATGATTTTATTTCGTTTTTTTTTTTTTAGTTACCTATAGTGAAATCATAATAAAACACTTGCAATCAAAATCAATTGTCAGTGTCAACACGTCAAAATAAACTAAACGTACAGGTGTTTTTATTAAGGCCTTGGGGGGCGTTAGTTAAGTCATCGTGAAAAGGGATAACAATATATTCTACTATACTTAAAGCGTTTTTCAGAATAACGCAATACCTATATACAGCATTAATACGATTTTTCAGTAAACTATTCAAAATACCGGTTTTTATAAAAAAAAAAAAAAATTGAAAGTAGTAAAAAACTATAGAAATAATAACTATATTTTTACTAAAGCATTGACAATCATTGTTATTCCTTGTGGGAATCAATTTTAAATTTGACTAATCTCAGCTAGTTTCTAAACATCTGCAATACTGCTAATAATGATTAATATTATGCATTCTAAACAATTAGGTATAATTTTAGATTCTATAGTAAGTATGCAGTACTAAACTACATTGCATATTTGCATATTAACTAATAATTATTATGGTATAGTATATTAACATGCATACTAATGAGTATTTAATTAAAATACAATTTTTTTTTTATTGATGTCAGTCAACTGTCATACCTAGCCTTTAAAAAAGGACGGTACAATACATTTTCAATTTAAGAATATTTTATTTTTAATTAATTTACCTGAACTTTTTAATGTTAAGTACCTATATTATGTAATATTTTAGATCATTTTTTTTAAACCCTATAGGAGAATGTTACTATACCAAGTTCGGTTTGTGGTATTTGTATTCTCGCGTGACCTTTGATTTAGTATCCATATACAAGTCATCAGTAACTCTGCTAAAATATATGTATTAGCTTATTTTGTCTGTATAGTCTTAATATAAAAATATACACGGTAGCAGGACATTCGATAAGTACCTGCAATAGTTACTAGGTATTGAATGTTGTAAAATATTTAGTTTTACCATCGATTAGGTGTTTTTATTTCTTTGATTGGCGCAACAGCGAGTACTGAGTAGGATCCATAATATAGTTAATATCAACTATTTAAACTCGACTTCAATTAATGGAAAAAAAATTAACAAACATAAAATTCGGCGCTACATTGCAGGTGTATCTATAGGTTTTAGTAGATCGATCAGTTCATGGGCAAATCGGCATCGGTGTACGTACATCGCTTTGCGAACTAATTTGGCCAAGATAGGAAATCCATCTGTAAATAACTGTGGATGTAATAGGTATACTTTTTAAACTTTCCCAATTCCTTACAACTGTATAAGGACAATTTTATGAAACTATCGTCAAAACCTGTGGAGTAGTTTTTGAGTTTATAAGCTACAAACATTTCTTAGGACATTGCCTTTTGTTGTACATTTGAACAACAAACGAAAAATTAAATACTGTTTTATTTATTCAAAAAAAAAATCCCATAGCCGACGTAAAGGCTATAGTGTGTACACGTTTTTAAAAAAAAATTATATTTCTATAATCAAGAGCAACCATAAATATAAACAAAATATAATTCGATTTTCGTGTGTCAAAACGAAAATCGCGTGTAAGCCATCCTATAGCAACTCCTATATAGGAGTTGAAAATAGAAACTTAGAGCACCCCCGAGTCTCAAGGAATCTATATGATTGGTATAACTTTTATTGAAATCGGTCCAGCATAGTTTTCTGAGGTTAGCTATGCGCAAGTAAAGAACTCATTTCCCAATAATTATATTTAGATACCTATATTATAGGTTATGTTTCGATATTCCTTTGAAACTTTTTTCTCGTTCGCTAATCACTGCAAATATTATTTTATGGAAGTATGAAACCGTTTCAATATTCTCGTTGGCTATTTATTGCGTCGTCGGTTCGCACCGAGAGTCAAATTTATTTTATCCCTGTCCCCGATTTCTTGTCAATATTGCGTTCGTAGTTATTCTTACCGTTTTAAATTTTAATCGTATATTCTAATACAAACGCAATAACGTTTGGGTTATATATTTCTCGAGTGTATACTTATAAAGCGAATAAATAATCCATCGCCGTGGACTCGGAATGCGGCAAACCAGGTAGTCAGTGGCCAGCTAATAATTATTTCGCTCGCACACTATTGTCCATACTGATATTATTATATACAAACGCACACACAGACACAAAATGCATTATATATATATATATATGTCGATGTCTTAAGTAGCATGTAAGTCTGTAAGGCTTACATAAATATTATGCGTCTACCGTAAATTACTTGTATTGTCTCCGACTTATATGAGTCTGTAGGCGCAATGAGTTCAAAACTGAGTGTGAGAAGTCGTTACGATTTCCTTTTGAGAGGTGACGATAAAAAAAAAAAATCTTTTGAAATATAATAAAAGTGCAGCTGCAATTCCGATAGATTTATACACACATATTATATTATATTATGAATAATACTGAAAGGTGGCAAAGTTAATGAAAATATTGTTATCTCTATTTAAGTTAAGATAAGTACAAACACAATACTGTCGAGTTAGAAGTCAATCGCTGTCAAATAATAAATTTAACTACCCAACTAAGTTTGGAAAAAAAATACTAGATTAGCTTAGTTTAAAACAAGTTTTTAACATCTATTTTTTAATAACTATACGCAGATCACATTAATTGAATTTTGTGCATTTCTATAGAAACATAGCATAATTATAAAGTATTACATAAATTACTATTTCTAAAGTATTAGATTATTTGTATTTAAACTATACACTTATTATTTGATCAATGCATAAGACCAAAAATGTAATAAATATTTTTAATTTTAACTTGATAGATTATTTTTAAAAAAAAGTTCATTTAAACTAATTAAGTGTTTAAGTTAGTTAAGAAAATTAACTCATACTAGTTAAGGTAAAAAGTTTAAAAAAAAGGTACCTATACAGTATACATCTTATAAATATAATTTAATATTTACAAGATTGCATGCAACATGTATTATCGTGCCTACTACAAGTGTGAAATGTCGTATGTATAATATATTATAATATATAATAATAATTAAGTATATGATCCTTTAATCCAACACTATAATCATGATAAATTTGTATAATATTATTATCATGGCATGTTATATTATAGTCTCAGCCTGGAAGTCACCTGTACACAGAGCCGTGATTATCAGACTTTGGTTAGTTTCAAAACAGTAAAAAAAAACCACTGTCACTAATATACCTATTACGAAAAAAAAAAAGAAAACCGAAAAACCCTCGGCGTTTGTTTTTAGCACTTATTCTATTTTATAGCTGCGGCTTATATTATAATTATATACACCAGCTAATACGCATTATATTATTATTGTTATTATAATAATACGACATAACGTACCTCTAAATCGAGGCGTAGGTAATGATACGATTATTATTATCATTATCGTTTCTATATATGTAGTTCTCTCGCGATTATCCGTCCGTCGTCGTCTCGTCTCCTGCAGGCCACCGCGTGCGTTATCATTTTATATTATATAATTAACCATAATATTACCACTTCTATTACATCGGTTGTTGGCTCACTCACATATTGTGTAGGCGGTGGAACGGATAAATCGTCTGCCACCGCGACTCTCATCACTGGGCGCGTTTTTTTTTTTTATATTTATCGCTATCATATTTAATGCCGCCGCCGCCGCCGCCGCCGCCGCCGCCTCCGCCGAGTGACCCGAGTTCACTGTCCACTCTGCAGTTCACGAGGTGTTTCGACCAATCGACGACGTGGCGACGACAAATACACATTACGAAATTAACGTCTATACGAAAACAATAATTATTACAAATTTACCGTAGAAAATCCAAAGTCAGTTTTTAACTTGGAAATGATAATGATATAAAAAAAATAGAAAAACCCCGGAGACTATTTATTTTATATACGCCGTAATAATTAATATAGTTTTCTAGAACTGTCATATACTATAACTATTCGGACAACGCGTTACAACGCGTGTTGTAATAACATCGTCTTCGCCGATATAATAGAAGTTTTGTTTTCCGTATAAAGTTTTTCGATTATTCGTGTTCGTGTATTCCGGAGCACCTCGATAAAACATAAAAATTAAATCTTAATATTAGAAGACTAAGTACTGAGTTCGCGGTGTTTCGTCGGGACTATTATTCAGACTAGACAATAATATATTATTTCAAAAATATAATACTTAAATAAATAAATTCGAGTTCTAGAAAGGATAATATACATCACACAGGTAGTAAATTATATTACTATATACCGCAGCATAAAGACAATATTATATTATATTAGCCGAAAACGGTTTTCGTCGACTCGTAAAATGTATGCGATTTCGACTCTCTTCGACCGATTTCAAAGCTATTGTAATAATTATACACTGTCTGCAGTCTGTCGGCTGGACGAGCGAGGGTCATTTTTTTTTTTCGAAAAACTAAATCGACTGCAAAGAATTCGGGGTCGTGAACGCGTTCGTTTATATTATGTAATTTAGTGTTTTATTAGATTTACTCGCGAAAAAAAAAAAGTAAAAATATGCCCACACGTATTTGTATAATTCTCTCTCTATATATATATATATAGTATTTGCGGCGGTGTGTATAATATTATATTATGTTATATAGCAGCTGAAAACCACGCCGGCAATAGTCGATTTTTATGGCATGTTTTATGCATTGTTCGGTGAAATTATTGCGCGGACGAAATTAGTATTGCGAATTACGTCGTTTTTGCCCGCCCCCGGGCCGCATTGTGTCGTTCACCGTGAAAACTCGAAAATCCGCCCAAATCAGTCGTCGACGGATGGGTGCCCATCTGGCGCACGCATATTACATATTATATACCGCGATATACGCATATACTCACATCGTGTCATATACCGCCGCGCCCACCGTCGTTTTTCTGCAGCGCGCTACAAGTATAATGTATATGCATTTTGGATTAATTTATTGGAACCGAACGATATATTATAATATTATCATGTCTTGCACTCTTATACGTCACGCGACGTGCGATTGCAGCGTATATTATATTGCCGTTTGGTCAAATCGAGCGTAAACAAAAAAAAAAACTTTAACTAAGAATTATTGCACGGAATTCGCGAAATACTTCTGTGACGAACATTACCAGAATACAAGCTAGCTGGAGAATGGATTTTGAAACTAGTTTTTGAAAAAAATAGGAACTTAACATAATCATTGAGGCTCTCACACATATCTTATATTGTTGGGAGCCCATCTGGCGCGCGCATATTACATATATACGATATACGCATATACTCACATCGTGTCATATACCGCCGCGCCCACCGTCGTTTTTCTGCAGCGCGCTACAAGTATAATGTATATGCATTTTGGATTAATTTATAGGAACCGAACAATATATTATAATATTATGATGTATACGTCTTGGCCCGGTGGCGCCGAACTTCTAAAAATGTACTCAGGCCAAATGAAAATACAACGGCCCCAAGCCACCCCAGCAGCCACAAGCCTATACTCCGTCCCTCTGCGTACCTCCCCACCAAGGAGATAGAGAAGTCTCCGAACTACGAACTAGGTATCTAAATAAATAAATATTAATATATGTATCTCTTATTTTCATCAAGTAAACAAGTATAGTTTATTATGTTGATTAAAATATTGCAAAGACGTCCAGCTCCCCTCTGATCGCCGGCCCCATTTTAAAAATGTGGTCAGGCCGTGTACCGACCTAAACATAGGACTCGGCGCCACTGCGTCTTGCACTTTTATACGTCACGCGACGTACGATTACAGCATATATTATTTTGCAGTTAAGTCAAATCGAGCATAAAACAAGAAAAAAAAATACTAAAAACTAAGAATTATTGCACGGGATTCGCGAAATACTTCTGCGACGAATTATATTACCAGAATACAATCTGGAAAATGGATTTTGAAAAAAATAGAAACTTAACATAATCATTAAGGCGCTCACACATATTTTACATTGTTAGGTATACTTACAAATTATGTAAATGGAAGAAGTGTCATGCGCAATTTAATACCTGACACTTTTTCCAAAGTCAATCTTCATTTTACACGTCATAATAATTTATTATATTTTAATTGTATCGTTTTTTTTTCGGGTAAAATTATACTTACAAACATTTTTACCACGATTTTTACTACTATAAATATTTCTAATATACTACAATATAGGTGTAGGAGTCATAACTAATATCTGGTATAATATACGTTAATTTATAGCAATAGGTAGGTACCTTGTATTTTTGTACATTATGAACAGATGTTGTACAGAAAATAATGGATCGTTATTTATTATAAAATATTATTATATAGGAACCCAAGGTGTTGGGCGTGTAGCATATGTTTTAGGACCTTTTCACGACCGAGTGTTATTATATCTCGTACAGAGATATTTATCTATATTTCTGTGCCGCGCACATCATCATCGATTAAATATAGGAAGTTATTATTATTATTATTATTATTATTATTGTAAATAAGGTATAGGCATTTTAGGCGTAATGCACGAAACAAAACTTTCGATAAATTGTTATCGTCGTATCGTAAAAAAAAAGAGAAATTTTTAAAGAGTAAAAGAAAAATTGATTATTCGTTTTCCGCTGCCCGCCGAAACGCATCACACGCGGAGTCGTCGGCGGCAATCACGAGGCGCCCGACGTGCAACGGTGGGTCGTGTGTAGAAAATATGTCTTACGATACAAAACCATTAATAATATCATATTTTGTAGAGACAAAAAAAAAATAGCGTACCAACGCAGAGAGTATAGGTCTTATATTACGTCTTTATCGTTTTGCTTCTTTTTTTCGTCATATTATATAGGTAACCTACACACGAGCGTCGTCGTGATGATGTTTGCTGCGGTTTTCGCAGTTTGCGGTCGCGCTCTCGTATATAATATATTTTCGATGATATTATATCCTATAACATATAACATATAACGTACACACAGGTATATCAGCCCCTATTTTACAATATAATAATATATTTATATTACGTTTTACGGTATGACTGGCGGCGGCGGCAATTATATTTACTGCACGTCTGTAATTTCGTCTGCGTTTGCCGCCGCCGCCAACGCGGCCCATCACAGGTCATCGGAGGCTGTAGGTACACAATATATTATATACGACATAATGCGGGGAATAGTAAGTTCCTACGCGAGACCTATAGCAGGTAAACGATTACATAACGTTAGTTCCTACAAATGTGATGTGTTAATTCCTACACGAATATTATAAAAATGAGGCGCGTAAGTTCCTACACGGTAAAAAAATTCAAATGTCAGTAAGACGTGTATACTTAAGGGGCCTCGCTACTGCCTTCAATTTTAGCTGGATAAAGACCTAAAGTATTGACAAAATTAAAGTTAGTTAACGTTGTCCGATTTTGATTCTGAAAAAAAATTTGAACTCACCAGAAAATTGTCCATAGATCCTACGAAGCACTTTGTACATTTTATATTATTGTGAACTGTAATTGAAAACTTGAAAATATCAACTTTTTCGAATCATAATTAAAATTAATATTAATATTAAAAATGAAAAATGTTTCGTACGATCTATAGACATTTTTCTGCTGAATTCAAATACTTTTTCAGTATCAAAATCAAACAACGTTAACTTACTTTAATTTTGTCAAAACAAATGAATGTTTTTGTAAAATTCGTGTAGGGAAATTGATATGGTTATCGAGTTATTGACATGTGCATGCGCGTACCAGTGAGGATACCCGCATTTAATTTCACTCACACATTTAATCATTTACAACTAACACATAGATCCCGGTCGGCAATGACAAGATTAGAAATTGCCTAAATGTTGCTCCTTAAATAATGATGGTAGCGAGGCCCCTTAATCTATATTACGGATTAGGCGACAAGACAATAAAAATAGATACATTTTCATAAATAAATAGAATAAATTAATAAATATAACGAAAATCGCATAATGCATATTGCATTGATAATATACAGTACCTATGATAAAATTCGAATAATACATTTTTTAATACGATTTTTATTATACGTAATACATGTCCCCAACTCCACCCAATCAAAATCTTGATATTTTTTTCAAGTCAACATTAAGCAGTCAATTAGCAACAATTTGCAAGGCTTTAGTTAAATCATAAAACAAAAAAAAACTAATGGTGGGGCTGGAGACACATGTCCCCAGCCCCACCCATATCATTAAAGGCACATTTTAAAATTATTCTTGGACTATCATTTAGCAGCCAATTAGCAACGATTAGCAAGGTGGTCGCACAAACATTCAGACCAATATTTCGCACGCAAATGAGGTTTTTCAAAATTCGCACATGTCTCCAGCCCCGCCCCGAACCGACATAATGCTAATCGTTGCAAATCGTTTAATTGCTAATCGTTGCTAATCGGCTTCTAAATGATAGTCCAAGAATAATTTTAAAATGTGCCTTTAATGATATGGGTGGGGCTGGGGACATGTGTCTCCAGCCCCACCCTTAGTTTTTTTTGTTTTATGATTAAACTAAAGGCTTGCAAATTGTGAAAGTTGCTTTGCAAATTGTTGCTAATTGACTGCTAAATGTTGACTTGAAAAAAATATCAAGATTTTGATTGGGTGGGGTTGGGGACATGTACGTTTTTATTATACCATATACACGGCGTATATTATCAAAGCATTATACGATTTTTATTATATTTTAGTATCATCATCTATTTATTTATGAAAATGAACCTATTGTAGGAACTTACATATGTGCCTTTTTCTGTCGTGTAGGAACTAACATATGTATTTTTCTTACCTGCTAGATATCTCTTGTAGGAACTTACATTCGCCCCATAATACGCGCGTGTATCACACCGCACGAGAGGATTGGCCGAGAGGACTTAAAATGTCTCGGAACACCTCTCCTGCAGTCTTGATACGTATTTTACGAATCGACGTCGAACGGTATTTCCGTCGTCGTCGTCGTTCGTTTGATTTGATATCATTTGTTCTTTTATATACGCATATCTGTTGTATATTGTTCCTTCCGAAGGATTTACAGTCGACGCGAAGCCGACGGAAACCGACGCAGCTAAAACGCTTTTACCCTTGACTCGCATGCCCACCAAACCATAATAATATCATAATACTGGTGTGCCCGTGTATACACCTATGTATACCTACCTATAGGTGAGTGACGAATAACGATAATAATAATTCGCATAAAATCGACAACGCCCTGCGCGTGCCCGCTTACCCGTGTCGAAGTCGGAATATACATATATCACACGCGTACGCGCATATACGACGATGATTTTTTTTATTTTATTTCAAACTCGTCGTAATAATATACCTATAAATGATTTTTCGGAAACGACCTGAACTGCGCGCGTCCTGTATTGTGTGATGTGTATACCTGCAGCAGAGAGCGACTAGCCCATCATTCGCAACACGCCCTTCCTACATTATAAAATACGTACATGTATTATATATATATATATATATTATTATTATTAGGTACATCTGAAACCGGAAGGCGATTGTTATTATTATTATTATTATTATTATTATTATTATGTTCTTATATTGTTTTACCTTCCCCGACAACGATTTACGAGTTGTTTTCACGAGTAATCGCGGCGGCTGCAGCGACAACGATAACGATACGTCTCAATCAATGTGTATCCGCGTGCCATGTGGCCTCGTAGACGATTCGTTATTGTGTCGACTGGTACGCTGCTAAGATTTTCCATCAAATAATATTCTTGTGTTATAAATCGTCGAAAACGAAATATTTATATACATATTATATACACGCGGATGCAAATCCATGCACATTTATTCTTGATTTACCCGTCAATTCGCTGTGATGGAAAAAAAAAATTGTACACCTTTATAATATCATAGTATTATATAGGTTCCCATATTTTTCAAATTTTTCCAAAACGATTTAATAATCGTCGTGTCGCCTGAAACAGGAAACTCTATCTTGGTTATGCTATATAAACATTATTGACATTTCACTTTGAGTTATTGCGGTGAATCGAAAAAAAAAACAATGATGATTTTAACTCGAACTGGAATCAACTAAGGAAAGTGCCTTCGATCTTTCACGGTTTAGTTTAAGGAAAATAATAATACATATTATTATTTTATTGATGCATATCTTATATACAAGCGCGAGCTCGTAATAAACAACTGAGAATATAATTTATTTAAAGGAATATAATATAAAAAGTAGGTGCCTATGGGTTATTTTTAGGTGTATATTTTTGAAAGAATATAACTAATAAATTACTTACCTACTTGATTACTTTATAGGTATACAATTAAGTATTGACACTTCTCCAAGTCCGTTGCTATATTATACGTTATACGCGAGTGTATGCAATCTGAAAGTATATTTGGTTGAAGACTTTGTAGCTTAAATGATATTTGGGTGTCATAAACTATAAATTATTATGAAGATGTTTTGAATCTCATAACTTAATATTTACGAATTAATATAAAATATTATTTGGACTATAAATATTAAACGCTCGTTATATTATAGTAGGTTATGTAAATATGTAAGAAAATTAAGTTAAAATATATATGTACTAAATCTATGAATATATTAACTGCTAGTACCTATCTACTATACATAATGTAATTTCGTATTTTAGGTTTTCATTGAAGATTTTAGTAGGTAAAACTACGAAGATACTAAGATAGTTCTTATTTCTTTTAAACACTTTAATGTTGAAATTATTGACATGTGTTTTACTTAGCTGTATACTTGTATTATATCTAGATTCAAATATTGATGCAGTCATATAGATAGTTAATGTAACTTGTAATACACTATAACCACTAATTACTAATACTACCAGCCAACCAAACTTATAACAATTAATGTTGTGAGGTTAGGAATAATATAATTTTTGACAAACATATCAAGTTAATAGTTTTTAATGAATCTCTTATAGGTACTTAATTGACTATATGACTTTATACGTAATAGCTCTGATTTAAAATTTACTTTTATAATTTTATTTAATACCATACAACGTAGGAAAAAGACAGATTATATGTATTATAATTTATAGATATAGGTACGTATAATAATTTAAATTTAAACGTGTTGCGTGTTTATGATAGACAGAAATTATTTATTTTATGATCAGCTAAATCTGTGACTATAGAGCAGAGATTCCCAACCAGGGTGCCGCGAAATTATTTGAAATATTTTTTTAGAAAAAACAATTTCATTAAAAATATAGCATTGTGAGTAATAAAACGGACTATAATAATATAAAACCTATCGTGTTTCATATATTTTGTAGAAATATTACGATGTTCGATCTATTTTAATGTATAGACTATAGTATAGACTCTATGCTATAGAGCATAGGGTGCCTCCGGATTTTTAGAAAATGTCCAAGGGTGGCCCGCGAGTCAAAAAAGGTCGGGAACCTCTGCTATAGAGTATAGACGTGTGTACTACGTGGGCAGTAGGCAGTGAGAGCTGTACCTACCTAGGAACATAAAAAAAAGTATTTTGAATTTATACAGATTTATTGATTTTATTAAACTATTTATCTCCTAAAATTAAACGTCTGTTATTATTTTTATAATAAATGCATAATCTATAATTTTAACAAAACAATAAAACGTTATATTAACCCGATAAAAAATTACTGACATAATATTATAATAATAATACGAGGATGCAAAACTTTTTATGTATTGTTAATAGGTTTTAGCCTCGATTATAAACAGTAATAAAAATAATCATGTAATTATTGTTGTTATTTATAAAATCATTATTTGTATAATCAATATGGATATAATATTATAATACTATATTGTAGTATTGAATAAAGGTTTAAATATTTTGGTTTCATTTGCAGCTGGTGTTGATTAATCGGTAGAATTTCGACTAACCTAACAAGTCAGATATTAAGGCGTAATGCCCTTTATAGGTTTTCTATTGGATACCTATATTTTTTCGTACTAAAATTAATTGCTAGTACCTAATCCGGATATTGATGACGAATTCGGTCTGTGGTGGTATATATTATATTGGTGTTATCCCGTTATATCGATTTGGAAGGATTCCAAAAGCAGAAAAAAATCTCCATCACCTATACACGCGGCGTACAACAATATATCGTCGATGTGTTATACTTACATGACGCAATATTATATCGTCGAGGGATTTCAAAAATTTATAACGACGACGACGAGGGGAGGAGGCCAGAGCAGTGGTGATTTGTCGTAATTTGTCTGCTACCAGCGATCCGGAAGGTAATAAAGACGATTTCGCGTGATCCAGACAGCTTTCATTATTTATCCCTCGCAACATTTTTTTTTCTTTCTTTCATACGTCATCCAGCTCTCCGCGGTGTCGCGCCATAATTTTTCCTCCACTCGGTGCGCGGCCTCTCCGCGCCGACACCTAAACTCCGGCGACGGTGGAGGCCGCGCCCGATAATATACGAGTACTATGCGGCGAGTGCGGTTTTTACGTACCGTGAAAAATCGGCGAGAAGAGCGGCCCCGCGGGTCGCCTCCGTGCACCGAACTCGGCCTCCACCGCCCCGCGTCATTAGCCACCGATAATGCAAAAATCGCGTACACGTTAGTTTTTAACGCGCTCGCATATTGTTGTACCTATTATAATATATTATTATTATGTATAGTGTTGCTCTCGTATACTATACCCGCTGCACCCGCGACGACCATAATATATAATAATAATGTGTATACTGTATACGCAGTGTGTCCTCTGAACCGTGCTCGTAGGTTTTTGAGCCCACCGCCGAAACCCAGTCGAGTGAGCGAGCCGGCAGTTGAACGCGTATGTACAATATTATTATTATTATTATTATTGTTATTATTATTATTATATATTATATCGTATACGGATCGCAACGCGAAAAGGCATCCTCCACCGCCACTGTGTGTGTGCCGTGTGGTGTGTGTGACGTGCGTTTTACGATGCCAAAGGGAAAAAAAGTTAACGCGCGCATTCCGTCCCGCCGCCGCCGCCGCCGCACTGCACCGTTTTCGATTACAGTGTCCGTCGGCCGTGTAATGAGTGTACGCGAAAATCGAAAAATAAATAGAAAAAACCGCGCCGACCCCGACGAGACGGAGAAAAACGATCCCTCCCCGTGCCTGCTGCCGTTGCAGTGTTCGCGGTGTTATTTATGTCCTCCGTCACGGCGCCCTCGGAGTTGTTCTGTATAATAATAATATCTCGATATCGTTGTCGCGTCGATGCGCCGACCACGTTTTTTTTTATTTTTTATTTGTAGTTATATATAGGTATAAACACAGTGCCCAAATCGGAAAATAAAAGAAAGGACTTGAAAAATATTAGTGCGCCTCGGAATTTGGTCGACCTAACTTGTGGAATGCTATAGCTAAGCGTCCCTCAGCTCGTCATCACAACCGTCGACTCTCAGACAAATAATATTAGAATGTTATACGAGTATAATGACAGAATATACCGAAAACTTACGAGCGATTGAAATTAATATTTTTGAACAGTACATTATATAGAGCCGTTTGTTCACGTTATAAATAATTTTAACTAACTAAATGAAAGTAGATCCTTTATGAGTTTGTATTTTTTTAAATTACAATATTAAATTTTAATACAATATCATTGCTGTTATGCAATATATTATCATAATAATAACAACTTGTGTAATTCATAAAATGTTATTTTAATATACTATTTAACTCAATTTTGTGAAATAAAAATAGTAAAAGAGATCCGTCCTCTTGGGGCATGTACCAGTTGCCCCAAAAAGTACCTTTTTTTATACCGACCCCCCCCCCCCCCAATCTACCTAGAGCAAAATGTACCAGTTGCCCTCATATTGCCCCCATATATACACGATTACAATATATATAGCCCGTAAAATAGGGTATATAAGGTAAATATACAAATAATAAATAAAATATACAATTATTTATAAAAATAAAGTAAAATAGTATAAAATGGTAGACACAAATTTTGATGTATGATTTTGTATTTTGTATTTTGTAATAAATATAATATATTATACAAATAATATGGATAAAATTAAAATTGGATCAATAATAATAGCCTACTTGGTGCAAAGCGAGGATTTTACCAAAACGCGTATAATTTTAAATGCGTTTAATTGGATAGCCGATATATTATAAGTAATGACTAACGACAATCATAATAGGCTTTATTATAACAAAACATAATACATAATATTATATCTAATTTTTTTACTATTTTCATTTTTTTGACAAAATATTCACATCGAATGTCACATAATTATAATATTTATTATTTTATTGACTATTATATTCATATTATGTTGTTAGTAATTATTACAAAATACAATATTATATTTAATTCCAAGCATATGAATTTTGTTCTATCATTTTATACTGTTTTACTTTATTTTTTATAAATTATTTTATATTTAATTTATTATTTATATATTTACCTCCCCTATTTTACGGGGCTATATATTGTGATCGTGTATAATATATTGACATGTGAGGGCAACTGGTACATTAATTAGTTGCGGGCAACTGGTTAACACCCTTCTCTTGCAACCCCCTGCCTTAATTTGGAGAATCGTAATAAAGGCACTCGTAGATTTATGTCATAGCGGATCGTCCGCAGTGCTGTTAAATTTGTCAGCTTTACCTTTTTATATAATATATTCATAACAATGGTGACTACGGAGTGAAAGCTGATGTTTGGTTAATTTCGAACTGCTGTGCCTATATACACGCTGTAGTTATTAAAATGTGTAATATAAAAATATACATCAGTTTTGAAAATATACATGTTCTCATGAAATCACTACGAATTATAATCAAGAAATAAAAGGTTTTATAATGTTTTGTTATTATATATAATTCTAACTGTGGACATGTTCCAAATACATCTATATTTCAGTTATATGATATGCATTGATAATATCATATATTCAAAGTCCTATTTTTTGAAATAATAATTGTCATTTAAATGTATAAGCATTTGGTAATTATATTGTTAAGCTTTTATATATTTATTGTAATTTGTAAGCTATTCTAATTATTTATTTTTATAGATATCTGAATGCAGTCCATATCTTATTTCAGAATTAGCAAAAATAGGATTCGATCATTTAAAACTTATAGTTCTAAAGTTTAATTAAAACAAAATTAATTTAAAAAATGAATAATTCATAAATTCTACAGTCTATTAAAATTTAAAATCCATTGTATGAATTCAAAATATATTATTTTTTTTTTTATACTACTTTGCTGTATTGTAATTTTAATCGAAATACAAATCGCAACCGAACAATGACACGCGTTACTCAATGCGATTCGTACCAACGAGATTGGCTGATAAGTTTTTGGGCCAACAAATGGTTAAAGTACCTATTATATTATTATTATTATTATGTCATACGTATTATATTTAAATTACGAGTAAATGTTTTTGTAGTTGGCATTATCACCTAAGTCGTCGCGTAGTTATTATGATTAGTTAAATGTATATATGACATTTTTAAACGGGTGTTAAAACTGATCTATGGATTTAAGTAGAATAATAGACGAATATTGTTTTCTGAATTGACTACTTTTTCACAGCATAACGATGGTTATAAAAAAAAGCTTGTTTAAATAAATTATTTTGGCTACGAGAAAAAAAATTAAAACACGTGTGTGCAATAAACAGAAACGAAAAGCTAAAAATATTCTAGAAGTGAGCTTATCGTATATATAATAGTATACCCTCGAGGAGAATATAATATGTTACCAACTAAATGTCGGATGGAAAAGCAAAAAAATTTCCCCGAGATGCTTTACCCCTTCACCACTTTAGGTTACACCACTTATATATATAGGTAATATACGTTTTACGACCTGGCTGGGTCGATTCCAAATTGCCCTCGTCGAGGTAAAAGACACGACGCTGTTAATGAATGCCAAATCACAAGGTTGCCCGGTGGGGATATTCCAGTCCAATGTCTTTGGCACAAACGTACATAAATGCGATACTTCTATACCTACTGGTGGAGCTGTTTTCCTTTATTTCCCTCCATGGCTCTATGTCTGTTGTTCTTTAAATGTATTTCGAACAATAGTATGCTCTTCACATAGTGAAACTCCATAGACGAGAAAAAAAGAAAAGAAAAGAAAAACCGACCTTCTTCTTAATAATATCGTCCCGCCGAGTTAAGATTTTCTTAGAAAAAGTTTCTTTTCTCCTTATTTATTTCTTTCTTTTTTTACTCTTTCCAAAACTAATTTTAAAGTAGCAATAATAAGAATACATTAAATAGTCGAATTTTAAAAATTACTCTTCTCCGTCCTTTGGGATTTGTATTTTTTCTTCAACAGACTTCTGAGAAATCCTTCATTACTTTATACCTATTAAGTAGGTATTAGTTATATTATTGTTCAATGACATTCCGACACTAAGGCCTAAAATTAAAAGTATTTAGTACCTACAAAATATATACTACAGTGTTGGGTAAGTTACTTTTAAAAAGTAATGAAGTTCCTTTATTCGTTACTTAGAGATACAAGTAATGAAGTTACATTACTCGTTACTTAAATAAAATTGTAATGAAATTATTTTACTTTTCAAATATAAAAGTAACTACGTTACTTTCTCGTTACAATTTTTTTTTTTTTAATTGCTTAGCAATTATCATTTAAAAAGCAAAGGAACTAGAAATACACTTCCTACAGAAAATATGGTATAATTTGAAAAAGATGTACAGTTAATAACATAAATACATAACAATATTAATTACTTATAACTTTTAAGTTATAACTAATAAAAATAGTACTAATTAATTGTTAGGCTTTTTAATTAACTATTCGGTCATTACTAATAAAAATATTAGATAAGTATTATAGGTAAGTTTATTATTTTGTCACAACTCGCAACACCATATAAAAATTTTTATGAAAATACAAATCTAATAATAGCTTATAAATAGCATCATATATTAATAAATAATAACTTCATCGTTTCTTGTAAAATGCCAAACAGCAATAATAATTATTTATAACGCTGCAATGTAAATAATTCGATTTATCATTGGTTATCCAATATCCATCAATATTTATTTTTAGTGCATGTATAGACGTATAGTTTATTCTTAATAATAGACAAATGACAAAAGTTAATAAGAACATTAGGAACGTATAATCATTAGCCACTTGTATCAATAATACCCTCATTAGACATTATATTTTTAAGTTGTTTTTTTTTTTTGAAATTCGCAATAGGTACTAAATAATTTAAAACTGTAACGCGTTATACTATGTAAATTACTCATCAAAAGTAATTTTCATTACATTTTCGTTATTTGAAAATAATTGTAATTAAATTACGTAACGCGTTACTTTCGTTACGTTACTACCCAACACTGTATAGTATTATACGTATACATATACCTATAATAATAAAATATATTTAAAATATTGCTTATTACAATAAGGCAAAAATCTTGTATTAGGTACACCTATATGTATGTAGATACTGTTTTACCATTCAAATAATTTCAAAATATCAATATTATTTTAAGCGTTTTCGTATCTGTTGCGCTGTTTGGACTACACGATGTTTCACCCCTTGTTTGTCCTCGTGCCCGCCCTGCCTAAACTTTGAAACTTATATAATTACTCATAATATATGCATATTGAAATTAAATTAGAAGGTCGTTCAACTTTTAAAATCTCAACATAGATCGGCAATTTAAAATTAAAACACGAGTGTTAAGGTTTTTTATGTTAATTTATTTTGGAATCAGGTAAACCGACAAAATTCTGAATGTATGAATGGAATAACAATATTATGTGTCTCTCTCTATCATTACCTCAATGACTCTGCAGGTACCCGATAAAAATCCAAAATCACTTTTTTTAAATTTAATAATTATGATGAAATTGATCGACTAACATATTATATATAGTATACTCGTACCTACTCGTACTTTTAGTTTACACAATAATTGTACCAATATAGGGTGGTACACGAACTACACCTCTCGCGTTCGAATAAGGTACCACCAAATATTATAATATAGGTTAGGCATGTATGTCATTATACGGTAGGCGTCGTGTACAAAAAAAAATCGTATTCACGTTACGCACCTAAGTACGGTTGTAGCGCGGTGGTGGTTGTGCTCGAACTACCGCGGTAGTGGTGACGATATATATATGATATAGTGGCGGCGGCGGCGGCGGGCAGTTTTCGGAGTGGGATGTTTTTTAAGTACATGCGCCACACGCACACACACGCGCACACGGGCCCGGGGCGTCTACGCGGCGTTGTCGGTCGGACGATTTTCTCTGCCGTCTGTTCTGGTTTTCTCAGCTAATTTCACGGTGTCCTTTTGTGTGTGTGTGTGGAGCGTCTCTCAAAACCCGCGCGCGGACCCGAGCACCTCTTATTTATTTTTTCAACGCGCACACGGCTCACTCTCACTGCGTATATATTGTGTGCCCATTCGTATATTATTATCGTTATTATTGTTATTATATGTAGGTATAGGTACGCGACTTATATACCGAATTCGACACACGTCCGCGGCCGCGCTCAGGCCAAAACACGCCGAGTCATCCCCACCCAATTTCGCGGCCTTTAAAAATATAAGGATCGCCGGGCGAACGAAACGGGCGCGTGAAAAGAAAAAACTACAACAAAAAGTATTCCCCGACTATACCTATATATAATAATATAATACGCATACCTTTATATGCGCCGCCGCTCGCACATGTGAACGCGATACGTATATATCTATATATATTATTATTATCTTTAAGCACGCGTTTATCAATAGCGTTTTTGTTTTTTCTCATTGTTTGGCGCGAGCAGAGGTGAAACAACAGAAACTATCGCATCGTCATCGTCGTCGTCGTCGCCGTTGAAACGCAGTCGTCGTCGTAGTCGTCGTCGTCGCCGCCGCCGCCGCCGTCTCCGCTGCTGAACGCGCCGTGTCGCTCTTGGGGGCGTTTTTTAACATTTGTTTTTTTTTTTTTTTAAGTCCGCCGACGTAGAACATACGTTCAGCTTATATGACTATACGCACAAGGCCTGCGCGCGTTTTAACGACTATCGGTATTACATTATATAATATATACCTATATCCTAACCTCTGTATGGGAGAAGCCACCGAAAAACCATTAATCTTTTGCCGTCGCCGCCGTTGTTTCAACTATACGGTCCGGCGCAGGTCGCCGCTGCAGCTGTATACACTATATTATTATTATTGTTATTATATACATATAGACGACTCGTCGGTTTTTTTCCTACGCCGCGCCGTCGTTTCAGTCCGTTTTTATTGTTATATTTATCGACTCTCGTGCGGGGGTCATCAATAACAGCGCGGCGCGGTACACAATAATAAAAAAAAAGAAAAACAATTTTTCACAAAAATTTTTTCAATTCTCGTCCAAAGATTTTTTCACACAATCAACGCTGTATTTATTTGTATTTATATATTTTATGGTACCGCCAAGGCGCGCCGAACGAAACGCATCCGAAGTGCCGGACTGGAAAAAAGGGCACGGGGCGCTACATCATTTTAGGGGAAAATGTACGTCTCCAATCTACTAGGTACTGAACGTATTTAAATATGGCACATAAATAAAGATTGGGAAAAATATATTTTACGGCAAGCGTCCCAGCCAGTCCGCGGCGTCCGAATGGCATTTTCGTCAAAACAATACTCACACGCGCGTGACGGTTATTATAATATTATTACCTATATAATATGATTTAACTACGACACACATAAATTAAGGCGAATTTTCGGCTAAAAACCGTAAACCGGAAGTCGATTAGAATTTGAAATAAATTTATAAAAATCCACTATGTTCATACGCCGTAAAAATGAGCTAAATATATATAGTGTTTATACCCCGCAGCCATATGCTGAAAACAACAGATATTTGCAATATTTGAAATGCGCGTGTCATATTATTTTGACGATCAAAAATCCATAGGTATCAAATTTTCGTACAAATATTTTCTCGGTGACCACAAAATATCAGAATCAACAAAGGAACGGGCCCGGAGAAGGGATTTCTGTGCTTCGAGGTCGTGTACACCACATAAGCAATGATACCCATATAGGTAGTTTCATCAAAAGTTTGGGTCAAAAGGATATAGTCCGTACAAATCCCACACGAGTAGGGTTGAAATCCTAACTACACTACGGGGCAGTATACACTATAATATTATAGTCGCCGTTAAGCCTAGTTCAGTATCGCTATAGTCGTGTGTGCGTACTGCAGGCGGTGCTGTGTTCGTTGTAATATTTCGACCTCATCACATGTATATTATTTTTATCGTGTGCTCCGTACTCATAATATATGTATCGTATATATATATATATATATATATATACGATACCGACGGCGTTTTTTGAAACAAATTACCAGAAAATTGAACGCTGCGCGCGTATATATAGCCGCCGTGTGGGTGTGACGTGTGTTCATTATGTTTACTGCACAGTGGGGTTTCCTTCGGCCGCCCCATAATATAGAGAGCTTAAATAGATTATGAAGACGAAATAGGGAACACAAACACCGCATACAGCGTTAAAAGTTGGTCGAACATCTGTCTTTAAATCGGCGGAAAGAAGCAGAGCGGACAACATTACAGTGTGGCGACTGACCTGGGCATCTAATAAACAAGTTTGAATGAAACGCGTATAATTCAGGTATTGTCATACAATATTTGAAACAAATATTTTTAGTCCATTTCACGGTTAAGTCTCAGAAATAATGACGAAATATTTTTAAACCCTGTTTATCATATAAGACGATTTAATATTTCAAATCGTATATTATGCTGATAATGATTCAATGTTTAGTATTATGATACAAAATATTATAACATTTCTCTATACAATATGCTTGAAATGTAATATTGCAGAGGTTACTATATAATATATACTTACTTCCAATTTATTTCTATGAATGTTTTTTGAGTTTATCATATATTATATAGCGATACCAATAAATATAAAGTTACATATTTTAGTACGACATGTACGATATATCGCTTATACCATCTCTTGTGAGATATTTTTCACGTCCACGCCTGTATTGTGTGTGAAATAAAATGTCGTTGTGTTATGTGCCATGCATTATGTTTATTATGAATAGGGAATTTAAACAGGTAATCTATTATAATATATTTTAAAACCATGCAACCACGAGCAAATGGTTTATATTATGATTATTATTCAGGGCCCACTTTATGATGTCTCAATAGTAAGTTCGATATTGTTGAAAAAGTGTGAACAAATTTCAAAAATCACCAATTCAAAACACTTTTAAGTATATATTATGTTTATATTGCGAATTATGCTTTCGATAAATATAATCAAATCAGACAGTCTATTGTATATATATATATATATAAATATGACACAAGGTGTGCAGATCACCAGTTGCCCACTATAGTCTGTTTTGGCTTGACTTTAATTTATACGCCTTGTGGGAGCTCAACCAACCGACTTCATTAATGAAACAAAACATATTTTACTGCAGGAAAGAAATACAAAAAAAATAATATTTTAACCTTGTAAATTATACTACGGGTGATATTCATAAACCTGAAAACACTATAACCATATTTATTTTTAATAAGTAATAATTGACGTGATAACTATTCGAAATTCCTAGACAGAAAACAACATTTTAAATCGATTCATCACTTGTTCATCTTTTAAAAATATAAAGTAATAGGCCCAAATAATTAATAGAAAATAAACCGCTCAGAATATTGAAAACGTTTATATGAAAATAGTCCGTATCAGAATATTAACACCTTTATAGGTACTTGTAAAATGTTTACGAACAATTTTCAAACACTGTAAAAAAATTAGCAACAACACGTCAAGCTATTTAATATCGATTAAGTCATCAGATGCGTATATTCTATCTTTTGTGTCTATTGCAATTCAAATAGTAAATAAAAACTTCAACGGTTTATTGCAGTCACTCGTCGCAACATGTAAAATCGTTTAATTTATATTTATGTATCTCTGCAACAGTATAGGTACCTACTCTGGACTGTATGGAACTAATATTACAAGCAGACATGCAATAATCTTTGGTAATGTTTGATGTGAACGTTGATAATTGAATTTGTATCACTGATGTATAAAGTTTCCAGACGACACGAGTCGATTGTCATTTGTCGTGCACTGCTGCAGAGTGATTCGCATAAAATTATTATTATTATCGTTCGTCATTTGTCCAATTATTTTTGCGCGTTTAAAAAAATAATACGTTTTTGCAGACGACATAATATTAATGACAATCATAGACTACCCACTTCAATCATTTATCAATATTATGTTTATGCATTTCAATTATTAAAATGTATGTATGCAAATGGGGTATATAAGTACTTGACGTGTGCATTTTTTATTGTTTTTTTTTTACATACATTAGAGAACTGCATTGTAATTGGAACCTATGTATTTTGTTTTATTTAATTTGTCGATAATGTAACCTAACCTACCCTATACTGACGGTGTCTATTCAAGACATATTTTATACGAACGCGAATACTGCACAATAGTCATAATATAGTAGTTATATAGATGCATAACACATAATAATATCGTTGCATAGACTAAACCAGATTTGTTGATATTTTATCGAAGAGAAACAATAATTGAAAATAATAAAAGACACGTTGGTGTGTGATATTTCATTAAAAAGTGAAGGGAGGTAGGGTAAAAACTAGCGTTAGATATGTTTAGAGATTAAAGCCACTGCACGAATAATATACAATTTATTAATTCATCGAGAAGTATTTTTGCTATTAGTTCTACAGTTTTCTAAGGGCAGTTAAAATCAAAAATATATTAATAACATGCCTGTAGGTGCAAGCTCGCATGGAATATTACTATCACGTCGTGCCGCACGGTTTGAAATAAATAATAAAATCGACCTTTTGATAAAAAGCATAAAACTATATTGAAACGTCGACCTAAATGTTTTGTCCCTGCAGATTATCAACGATAATATTATAAAATACATTGGTTTAGGTTTTTCAAATATTGTTTTACACGAAAAAACGATAGAGATATTTCAGTAGTTGGACTTATTGCAGCTTACCAAATGTATTATTACCTAATAATAATCGAACATTTTATAAAACCAAAAAGTATATTCGTGTCATTTGTTCGTGCACACAACGGTGCGGTGTAATGCGTCTGATCTAAAACAGTTATAATATTATACCGCATTATGAACAAAACTACAAAAGCCATAACATATAGCCACTGGCCGCAGACGACGTCGAACAAATTACGACCGAACGGACAGCAACAGCAGCGGCGGCGCGATTTAATTCGTATGTTTTATATTTACAACTACAACACCGTAACCTCGCGGGCCTTCCGAGAGTAACGACGTTGGACAACACTGAAATAATATAATATTGGAGTTATGGTTGTAAATAATAATCTCTTCTGTACGGGAAATGTCTACCGAAAACGGATCCGAGACGATAAACAATAAATTACGATTGGTGTATCTTAATATTATATAATATATTATATTGGACGCATCACAGTTTAGTCAATCTATCAGTATCTCACTCACAAGCCGATAACCTTCATCCGTACGTAGAGAAACATCGCCGAATCTCGTGTCTACCGACAAGTACAGACTACCGTTTACCGGTTCGAAGTAAGTATAGGTACCTGTAGTACTGCAAATATTCCCAAAATGAAGATCAGGGGTGTCCAACCTTTTGGGGAGACCGGGCCACACTGAGTAAGTAGAAGTTATCGTGAGCCGCATACATTTTTATGATAATGCATTTTATTTTTTTGCCATCGCCATCGTTGTACTTTCGATAGCACATTCACACACTATAATCATTCAATATAAAAGGTATGGGCACCTTATATTAATAGGTTTTATTTTTAATAATTGTTTTCCTTATTTTATACATAAGTAATTGGTGGTGAAATGTGCGACAGGGCCGCATCAAAACCTATCATGGGCCGCATGTGGCCCGCGGGCCGCTGGTTGGACACCCCTGCTGTAGATCGTGCCCCACAAATTGGTCGCAATATTATGAAGTGTTTGGCTGAAAGTTTTGAATTTTGAATTTTTATAATATAAAATATTTAATAATAATATTTGCACTTGCGCACATTCGGCACTTGCTCATACTATGATACGATTTTTTCCGTGTAACTATATTTTATAATATTAACTATTACCTTGGTATAAATGCACAGTTGTTTATAGTTCCCACGTGTGATTATCGAATTGTTTTACCATTATCCGAGACGATTACGAGTGTACCGCGGTTAAGTGTCACAACAATTCTACCGTATTGAAATTTATCGCAACGATAGCGATCAACAATGAAAAGCCAAAAAAATAAACAGTCATTAGTGGGTACCTATGTTGCAGGTCGTTATGATTCAAAAATTTTCCAAAACGGGTCGTTCCGTAAGCAGTTTGGTAAGCTCTGCTCCGTAGTGTCTCTATAATATAATAAGATTAGGTAATTTCGAGCAACCGAATTGAAAACAATATGGATAATTGTTATGATTGGCTAATTTTGACGAACATTTTGTGGTTGTAGGTACTTAAATAAATTCTGCACATTCGAGGGATTTTAAAATCAACAACTTTGCACTTGGCTTCTGACCAATCCGGTATATATTTTAAGAACTAAATTAAATAATTTAATCATTTTCTCATTGCGCGTTTCTAGATTGATTAATATGTTATCAAAAAGTTTTTAGATAGGTACATTATAAATATAATGATCGTTCGTTTGATACAAACCACGTATCTTCATTTTAAGTTAACCAGAAAATTTAAAATAATAGTTGATGGGTATAATTATTTAAATTGTGTGAATCTTTTTCATCATTAGGTGTAATTAGCCGGATAATGAGTATATAAAATAAAAATATTTTTTTAATTTCATGGGTGTTTAGTGTTTATCATCATCTAACTACTGTGCAAACATTTTGATTTTATTTAACATAATATCATTAATCATTAGGTTCATGATGCGTCTTAATTCTGTTTTTTAGTATTATTATAAGTTATAGTTATAACTCATACCCAAGCCCTAAGGACCAAGACACAAATACATAATATACATAATAATTCATTTAACACAAAACTCTCACGATTTCAGAATATTAATAAATTATAATATTACCTATGTCCTATACAATATTTATTTATTTGATTTATCTTTTCATTTTAAATATTTGTCTTTAACTCGATGTATTAAAAAAATTAATAATTATATGTTATCCATTTACAACCCACGTATTTTACTTAAAATAGAATATTGTAAGTATTCAATTTTGAAAACATACGTTCTGCGATTATATAGCTGCATAATAGCTATAATCGTAGAACAACGTTTACCCAAGTACTGATTTAAAATAATTTGATAATTATTGGATATTGTATGACGATAAGTACATAAATATTTTGAAATCGCTCTGAACAAGTATACTAAAAAAGTATTAAACTTAATGATAGCCGTGTAGAATCACAAAGTACACAAATCGAAAGAGGTTTCGGATAATAAAAATAAAAACCATTGTGAAAAATTTCATGATAAAAGAAATTACTCGGATAATTATGATAATTTTTGAAATCGAGAAAATACCATACCTAGTAATAATAACATATTCTAATGATGACTTTCGAAGAGTTGTCAAATAATTCAAGAAATAACTGAATACAAGTCGCCTTATTAATATTGTAAAGCAACTATTTGTATTGATATTTATGTATGGTTTGTAAACCGGTATTTCTTTCATCGTCGGGCCGCACGCCGAGATATACTTGTTAATTCGAATTTTGAATCATTATATTGATTTTGGTGTTGAGACTTTAATGTTATTACATATACTACGTAAAGAATACTGTCACTGCGCGGTTGTAAAATGTGATCAACTGGTAATTTCGGTCGTTATGTTTTACAATATAATAATATGTAAAAGTATACAAGTTAAGAAACCTTATATAATTGCTTGTAATGAATAAAAAACAAACCGGGAAGACGTTAGGTACGATATTTTTTATTTTTTTTTAATAGACACGACAAATTTATTGCAATGATACAATAAATTACAACGGATGTCTTGAAATATTTAGTCTATCAATTATGACCTGCATATACATATAGGTACAACTGTAAACAATGTAACATTATACATGATTCCTAATTAATTCTATCTTTTTAATATTCTATATTTCAGTCTGTAGTACAAATGTTATACTATTCAAAATTATAAATTAATGGTGCTTAAGATAATTTATCGTTTGATTTATTTTTTATAAACACAAACTCATGATTTCGTACAAAAATATATTGTACATTTTTGTAATAATTAATCAATTTGTTTTAACATTCGTAGCTCATAAATTCAAAAACACCGAATAGATACCTTAAACGTTTTATTAAATAATTTACTTGAATTAAGAATTATTGTAAACAGGTTTTTTCTCACTAGTTTGTGTTTAGATAAATACCAAAATGCATTTAACTGTCGTGTTGTCCGATTATCCGTGTATGAAGTAGTGACCTATGAGAGTAACCAGTTTAACTTGGTTACACGCTTGTTGTTCAACGTTATCCAACGTGACATATCTAAATACATTTTAATATTTTATTCATACAATGTATGTTTTTTATTATTGGCAAAAGCCAAAACTTTAATCCTATGCTAATAAAAAGTAAATCAATCGGACGAACTGCGTTTGTTATTTAATAATTATATATATATATACTAAATATACCTCATGGCTCATTCAATTTCTTTGTACTTATTGAAGACTTGTTATAGTATCGAATACATTTTCATCTGAATTTCGACGCCCACGCAGATATTATGTAGTTTATATTTTTATAAATAACTACCTAGGTACCTATTATCTCTCAAATTGTATTCGGTGTAGGTACATATTATTATTGTTTTCGATTCACACAATCGTGTCAGTATTGTGTGCATAATGTTTAAACAAATCTGTTCTATACACAACGTAATAATATAGAAAACCAAATCGTTTTAGACATTTTATTTTTTATAAAAAGTTTAAAATATTCCGTTTTTTATCCAGTTGAATAAAAAAAACGAAGTTGCTTATGTGGCAGTGTGTATTCAACTCAATCCGTGCAATAATTATTACGGTCACATACATTAGCCGCATAATTCTCGAGGGTATACTTTTGTGGGATTTTTTTTCAGCGTCGTTTTTTTCGACCGCAGCAGCGGCAGCAGCAGCAGCAGCAGCAGCAGCACTGATGTGAAAATCCGTCGACAACAGACGCGGAAATTATTAAGCCTCCGGGCAAATTTATTCCGGGAAAAGATATGGATGTGTGTGTGCGCGGTCGTGTAATATTTTTTTGGCATAGTCGAAAGGGGCGCGAATATGTGAAGGGTCGATCACTTGCGTGCAGGGCATACATGCGTGCACGTTCGGATCGGACAAAATAATAAAAATAAAGATTTTCCCCGTAAAAAAAAAAAAATGTTCGTACATACCTCGGTCGTTCGAAAATAAAGTTAAATAGGTTCGTACATTATTAGCGAATTGGGAATAAGTCGATGGCAGATTATAAATTAATTACGATCAGTTTAAAAATTACAAGTTCGTTAATAACGATTGTAAAATATTTTGGAAATTTCTTGAAATGTATTAATTAAATTTTGGTCTAGGACCAATGTATTTCAAGTGTACTACTTAAATTCGTCATTTACAATAGTATGAATCCGTAAAATATAATTAAATATAGGTAATAATAACTAATTTGATTTTGAAAAAAGGTTAATTAAATTACTTAAATAGTTGATAGTATAATGAATATGAATTAATTTGAATTATGGATGAACTTGTCGAAATGCATTTTAGCTTATAGTTAATTTACACATTTTTTTAAGCATTTTTGTTTAACTAAAATCGATTTTTTTTTAAATAAATTATTATCTAAACGTATACACGCACGCGATATTATAGTCAAACGTGTTTATTATTACAATAATTGTATCTTTATTTATACATGATATTGTATAAATATAATTCTATGGTTGGCGAATTGACGATAAATGTGGCGTGCTCACGTATAGGCATACCTAAATTAATTATATATTTTTTTTTTCAGGAATTATTACTTAGAATTTTAACTATGTTTATTGCCAAGAACAAGTTACAAATATATTGCTGATTTGATATTGAACTGAGTTGGTTTTAGGCAGACAGTATATAGTTAGGCACATATATTTTACAATATATTATGTAGTAGGTACGGTATGATAAATAATATATTAATTATTAATACAATTATTATCGAAACAAAATAATATTGTTTATGGCATGAAATCATAGTTGTATACAGATTGGATTAGGTAATTATAATTAAATATGTTTGTGATGTATGATTTTGTGCATTCACATGGTTAATTTTAATTTTTAATTTTTTTTTTATTTCACGGTAGAGCTTCAACTGCTAAGGTTATTAGCTTACAACAAATATTTAGTGTTATAGGTACAACATGACACGGTACGCAACGGCAAACC
This sequence comes from Neotoxoptera formosana, assembly GCA_022818045.1. Classification (NCBI taxonomy): domain Eukaryota; kingdom Metazoa; phylum Arthropoda; class Insecta; order Hemiptera; family Aphididae; genus Neotoxoptera; species Neotoxoptera formosana. The sequence goes on along the minus strand of CM040632.1, from coordinate 63,033,240 downwards.
GGTACGAAGTACAGGTACCGCAGCGACCGGTCTGCTCTCTTACCAACCACCACCACGGTGACAACGGTGCGACACGGTCGACTGCCCACTGCCCTGCAAAGGCACAGGTGGGACGGGAAGATAAGTCGTGCCGGACGAGTACCGGCCGCCAGCGGCCTCGGTGTCGTTCGCCAACCGTCTGTGATGATAGACGTCACCACTCACCAATCATTATATCGACACCGGCGAGAGACGTTACTCCAGAAACGTATGTGCAACACACCGCCGTCAGTCTTTGTTTTATCTTTTTTTGGTTGTCAAAATAAACAATTCGTACGTACAAAACATTCTGTGTCTATATCTGTTGGTCACCACACGACAAGACCGGCTTACCGCAAACGAACACCGCCGTAGCCGCGTAAATTGGCTCCCCGGCGGGGAATCGAACCCCGGTCTCCCGCGTGACAGGCGGGGATACTTACCACTATACTACCGAGGATGTAGTGGTATTATAGACAGAGGTTCTTAAAATTAGTTAAGATTGGTTTTCGGTTACAATGAAAAATGAAATAGGTCCTTAAATTAGGTAGTACATATATTGATTTGTTTTAGGAATAAGATTATTTTGTTTGTGTTGTCCTGGGGGCTTCGTAGAGGTTGTCGGGCAATATCCTAGACTTTTTCTTGCATCTACATGATTACGACAGTGGACAAGGAGGTGCTTGACTGTGAGAGGTTCTCCGCATGTTTGACGCATTACAGGTTCTTCTTTGCGAAATTTTAATTTTTATATCTTATAAAACGAAAAAATGCTCAAGTGACAATTAATACAATTGGGGCCTTAAATTTTCTTTTAAAAATATATAAGGTAAACAATACAGTAGCCTGAATAACATGTATAGGTAATAAGTACCTGTACTTACATTTAAAATGTGCATAACTATTTGCCATACCAAGAAATATTCAGAAAATATGACTTGCCTACAGTTATATTTTTGTCAGATTATAATCGAGAAAGAGGATTTTCTTTATTGCTTGAAGGGGAAACTATAGGGAAAAGTGAATAACAGAATACACCGGGCAAGTGGCAAAGTGAATGATTGTGTAGATACTTAAGATCACGATACTGTAACAAATCGACATGAAGCCAAGAAATGAACAAATATCAAGATGATACTAAAAAAATATTTTTCTCATTCCAGTTGGTTATTTAAATAATATACAAATTAAGAATATATGCATATTATTTTCATCAATGAATTAATAATAGTTTCAGAACGTCCAACAAATAAATATATATTTGTTAAAATTATTTTCAATTAATATGTTATATTTTAAGATGAAAAGTCTATAGGTAGGTATTTATTTTGTTGTTCAACGTGAATTACTTTCTAGCATAACGAGTGCATTTTGAACTATTTTGTTATAAATTATGTCAGGTCAATTTGTTAAAATTATCAATAAAAAACAAGTTATGCTATAAAAAAGTATATTGTTGGTAGGTACGTGCGTTTTCATTTCTTTTTGCCGTTTAAGGGTTTTTTTTACCCAGGCATTCGGGCAAAGTGAATAGTTTCAAATTTAATTTTCCAATTTTAAATTTTTTCCAAAGTCGAAGTATGGTGTAATCTTTCTGCCTACCTATCTATATTATTTTAAGTCCACGTGTAAATAAATGTCAATTTCTTGGAAAATGTATTAGTTCCATACTTGGACAACTCATATATTGACCTATTTACACTGTTAGAAATAAGATCAAGTTAATACACATTTTGTGTGCTGATGTTGAACCGGGAGATACGTAGTTGATTTCACATTAAGCGATATCTAGTTAAATAACTACTATATTCATTGTTTATAATAGGTATGGTAAAACTCATAATATGGTTACCTAGCGGTTAATATTATACCTGCTGCAGTTGATTTTAATATGACCTGAGTTTCGTTTAGCCTGCTTAGGTATATACCCTAACAAATCAAACTATGTCAAAACTTTTCCTATGGGTAAGGTACCCCTACCGTTTTGTGCTCGGTATTTTATATAAATTGTCTGTGATATTATATATTGTTAACTGTTGACCGGCCCTATGAAAGACAAGGAATAGTCCCGTCAAGGGAAAATCACTCACTATATTATGATGTTATGATTTATATGGATTTGATAGAGAGTTCCACTCTATCGGAAGTATATATTATAATATTATTACGTTCACCGGCACTGTCGAACAACCTACCCCGCTATTGAGATAACAAAATACATAATAATATAATATAATGATATATATATATTATAGAGTATAGAGGTACTATAGAGGTATATATCGTAATACATAATATCATATTATATTATGGCAGTGTTGGCCAACCTTTTTCGGGTCTGCAGGTACCAAAATTCTGCAATCGAAATCATAAAAAAATGTACTGCAGTAATAATAAAAAAAAAAATGTTTGATTTTCAAATAATTTTTTGATCACAATAATTTTTTTTATTAAATTCGACCAAAAACCTAACTATCAAATGATCGCGCAATTGAAATTCGTCCGACGCGCGGTCACCCCAGACATAATAATAATATATGACGATAAGATAATATTATCAATAGTCCGCGTTCGCGATCGATAACTACTATACGGTTGCCGTGTCCAAGGGCGCCCATATGGGGGGTCAAGGGAGGGACATGTCCCCCCTGGAAAATGTTGAACATTTTTTTTTCTGTGATTAGAATCTATTTATTTATTGAGATAGAATTCAAAAATTTTAAAATTTTAAAATACCTGATATAAAAGTTAATGGTTTAATTTGGTATGATTATTGGCGATTAAAATCACAATCATTTATAAATGATACGATGGTATAGATTATAAAAAATTATTGACGGAGTGTGAATTATTTCCCGCCATCAATAAAGCTATAACGATATATATTACATTGCCACCTACAACACGCAATGTCGAACGATCGTTTAGTACATTATACGAAGAGTAAAAACATGGACAAGATCTACAACGAGTGAAGATTATATACTAGATGGGTTATGTATGATAAGTGTACACGGGGAAAAACTTGATGATAAACAAAATGAATACATATAGAAGAAGACGTAATAGGGACCGGTCCAACGTGTGATCTACCGATTACAGATATCTATATTTTACACTATAGTGCGCACTATACCTATATAATATTATCGATACGATATGGATTTTATGACTGTATTATATTTTTAAAATATCATTTAAACATTCAGTTACCATTTAGCGTTTGTTGGTGAATTTTCACCAAATTGGATAATAATAGAAAGAGAGGTAGAAATCGGTATACAACGATTCATAGCGATCAGTAGCGAGCATATAGTACTCTGAAGGACTATGAATTTATTCATCAAACTGTAAATCATACTGAACATTTTGTGAATCCAAATACTGGAGCTCATACTCAAACAATAGAGTCATTGTGGAAGTTAGTCAAGTCCAAGTACAATATAAAAGTCAATGGTGCATTTCTACTATTAGACCGCCAACTTAAAGAAGTACAAACTCAAATATTTGATGATTTTTTATCAGATTTAAAAAACACTTTTGCCGTATAAGAAGCAATCAGTAGCATTGGCCAGCCAGTTATCGGTAGATCACACATTGGACCGGTCCCAGAAGTAATAAATATATTTGGTATTAAAAAAAGAAATTTACAATTTTTATTTGTAAACTAATATTTTATATAATTAATCGATTTAAGTGTCCGATTTATGTTTTTAATTAAATAAAAATTCAATAAATTACTTTTATGGTTAATTGGTTAAATAATTTTTATTTCAAAACCTTCCAGTTTGATTTATATAATATTATAATGGTAAATTGTAAACCTCTTACTATCTCGCACGGTCATTCTTATTTATAAATGGATTGATAAATTAAAATTTTAAAATTTAAATTTAAATTTAGAATTTTCCTATGGGCGCCCTCGCGGGTGTCTGCGGGTCTATATACGAGCACTTTATATATTATTATTTTATATTTCGTTACAATGTCACGACAATAACGCGGGCGCGTGTTATTGAAGTCGGACGGGCGGACGGGCGGGCGGGCGAGCGAGCGAGCGAGGACGGCGGCGGCGGCGACGACGGCGGGGAGAGCGCGCACCCGGCCGGGAAATAAATGAGATTTTAATCGCGTTTAACGCGAGTGGCCCCTGCCGAGAGGTGTAAAGCGGCGAGGCGGCGTCGTCTCGCGTATATATATAATAGTCGTAGGTATATAGCAAAGTATATATATATATATAATACGGTGTAGATGATTTTACACGTACGCGAAGAGGAAGATGAGCAAAAGGGTCATCACCACGATTATTATTATCACCATAATCGTCATCGTCATCGTCATCGTAGTAGTAGTAGTAGTAATAGTAGTAGTAGTCACCGCCGCCGTCATTATGATTTCGGGCCGACCATTTACCGGCTTTTCGCTCGGCTTTTATCCCTCGTCGCATATAAAACTCGCGGCGTGTATAATTCGATTTCGCTATTTCCGCGCACAGCTCTCTATTTACACGCTCCGCCGCCGGCCAAAGGGTTGTTTTCCAAAACCGTTTATCGTCCGAACACTAAGTCCCTCTAATAAAATGTGTATATAAATATATATGTATACACTATATTATAATATATATGTACTGCGTGAGTGTATTTTTTTTCATCCTCCACGTATACAAAGGACCGGAGCGGATGGTTACACACAAATGGTTACGCTCAACAGCACCGCCATAGCGTGTATTATAATACGCGCGCGTTATAGTTTCCCGGAAAACTCTGAGCATATATACGCGGCACACGCCGTTGCGGAAATCCGTTAAGACGAGAATGGTTTTGCCAATGACGAGGGACGACCACTGCAGAGTAAACCAGCGGCTGTTTATTTTCCTTTCTCCGAACAGTGCAGTACAATTTGGAATTTTCGTTTCCTTTATAGGTATACCTATAATAGTAGAAGGCGGCATTCGTTCGCGAGAGAAATAGTTTTGAATTTTCTCTCTACAAAACATGTGTAATGATAAAATCATCGATATAAAATAATAAAAATTATATTTCTTTTGAGAACATTAGTTGAAATATATTGTGTGAAAAAAAATACATCATAATTTATACTATTTTTTGACGTGCAACGTGTAGTAGGTGTAGGTACGAGAAAATAAGGAATACTACCTATATATATATATACATATTTATGAGATTTTTGCTAAATATTACACAGAAAGTAATATATTAATGTATTATATAAAGTATAATATTCTGAAAATTAAACGACTTATAATTTATAGTTGAGATCGTCTCATTCTCTCATGCGTATATAATATATAATATGATAAATAGTTGTAAGATATAACATGTATTAAACGTATCTCGGATGAATGTTATTTTGTTTTAAACTCTATACGAGAAGAAAATATGTTTTAATATTATACAGTATTTCGATTTTACAGTTTTTGACAAATAAGCCGCCTACGTCACATCTGATATAATAAAAAAAAAAAAAAAAAGAAAAACGTGTCGAATGGCCTCCTGGGGTCAACGTGAATCTCACGCTTTTTAATGGGATCCTATCTACGCATATATACTTGACGTATGTCGCTGTACAGTCTTAAGGCTAACGTTTTATAATTTCGCATTCGTGTAATTTCTTAACGTTCCGTAAAATATGTTAGATGTGCAAAAATTAAATTCCACGAGGATGGATGAAACGCACTTGATAGAAATCCATCGTGTGGCCATCACGATAAACTGTTATAACATACGCAGTATCTATATACAGTGAAATTAATTCATTTCGAGACATATTTTTCTCAAGCGAATATCTGAAAATATTTTTTTGCAGATTGAGTACTCTAAAATTGTCTTGTATAACGATGCGAATTGAAGAACAAAGGTATAATACCTTCATCATATATATACCTATAAGAGGTATATCGTATACGATGATTGTCAAAAGTTTTTTTTTCAAAAAATATACAGTCATTACATATTATTCAGCTAATCCTCAGAAAAAACTATCCATCAAACAACTGCGTCGTTGGTTAAATGTCAGAAAGCTCTATTTTAATCGAGATCCACTCGGTGTCGTTTTTTGGTCTCTACTAATGAATTACCATGTATAATTTCTTCAAAAACAGTCAGATTTGTTAAAAAAAAGTATATTTTACTTCATTATATTCATAAAAAATAACTGGTTGAAAATGATGTCATGAATATAATGTAATGATATTTAGGTGTTAAATATTAAAAATAATAAATTTGAAATCGTTAATACTATATTGATTTAGAATATGAATGCAAATATTATATAATTCATGGGGATATATATTTTGAAGTGTGTAAATCGTACAATATAGTGTAATAGGATTCTTATGAACGTAGAACATCAAAGACCATCTTTTGAAAACATATTTTCATAATATATTATTTAAGAGCATATAATATTATAGTAAGTTAATAGACATATGACGCGTATATTAAAATATAATACGTAATACTGCGGCGACATCAATAATCATAAGGACATAAAATAACTTTTGCTCCGAGACAAATACATTTGCACAACTGTAAACAAACATTTTGTCAAGTAGGTAGATTGTAGTGTAATAGGCGGTATTTATAAAGATAAATCGTTTCTTTTAAATATTTTATAAAATCAAATATCTTCGTCCAATTACTGCGCTGTTGTAAGACGCAATCAAAACTTTTTTAATGCGAGTTCAAAACGATTATATGAGCGTAGGACATTATAAATATTACACGAGTCGAAATGAGGATCGTCATGTCGAAACATTCGTTTTCTAGGCGCTAAGATACATTCAATATAGGTAATAATAATATTATATTGTCCATACATATATATACATACTATTATAATGAGACGCAGTGGTCTATACCGCTTATGTGTACGGGTTAGAAGTTTTAGAACGTTCGCATAACCATTATCGTAAACTTTTGTCCGCCCCCAGGCTAGGTATATATTATACGAGTACAAGAGCGCACTTTTATGTCGAGGCAAAATATTTATTATAATATCATTTTTATAACGCTGCACTCGCGCTATCACGCAGTATTGCAGTATAATACGCGGCTCGCGACGTATAATAATTATAAACAATATTATTATCATTATTCAACTATATGGTATTGTCTCACATACACACACACACACACACACACACACACACACACACACACACACACACATAATATATATATTCGTATTATTATTATACGTTTTCCACCGGCAGACTTTTCATAATATTTTCTTCGACGTATTCCGCGTGGTCTGCATGTTATATACTGCAGTACATATTATAGAAGACTTCGTGAAATTTTCGGTTGTCTTCATTGTCTGTACACATTATAATAATAATATTTTTTTCGGGACCTTCGCGGGAGCACCAAGGACGAATCCGTTGTATAATACAGAGTCTACACTATATATTATAGCTATATACGCGTTATAATATATATATACAGGGTGATCCATTTAACTCAGCGAGACACTGACGTTATTTCCATAACTATTAAAGTTTTAAAAAATATTTCTTTTTAAACAATAGTCTCATGTCGTTAAAAAAACAAACATTTTTTTTTTACTATTTTTTATCGATAAAATATCTTTTTTTTCCAATCAATCGTTGCTTTGTGACGACTCGAAACCATAGGAAAGAAATATTTTCAAAAACGTTTCTAAGAGCGATTTACATTAATTAGATCACCCCGTATATATATACATATACCGACGGCAGACTTATGCGTGCTTTGTACCTTCCTATATAGATATATTTTGTACAATGTTGGCGCATAGTACCTACAATAACAACTATAATGTGTAGTAAAATATATAATACGGAACTATATAAAAAAAAAAAAAAAAAACATTGTTGCCGAGGACGGTGTGCCGTTCGTATATATTATTTATAAATGAGTAGATACTCTTGTGAGTATAACGATCGATTGTGACCGTATACCTCCGTATATATGATGGTATATATTACCTACGCGACGGCGGCGGTGGCGATTGTATATCGTCATGCGTTCTTGTAATATCATCATTATAATCGTCGTGACACATCCGGAAAGGCGACGGGGAACAATAAACAGCACGTGGAGTCTAGAGAAAAAAAAAATTAAAGAAAACACATAGAAACCATTCATTTTTTCTTCTGTTCGACGACGACGACGACGACGACGATGATATATAAAAACTTTTTGTGCGTAGCGCGAATCTCGATTTTTGTTTTATTTTAGAGGTCACACGCACACCGAGTAGAATGAAATAGTGTGCACTCTGGACAGAGACGGATAGAAAAAAAAAGAGAGAGAGAGACGATCAAAGAAACGAATGGGTGCCTCGGAGGCGTACTGCTGGTGGTGCTTCTCTGCAGTCGCCGCCGCCGCCGCCGCCGCCACTGACGTTGTTGTGTATGCGGTCATTACGGGTTGACAGCGTTCGGGTGATTTACGGTGACGAGTATATATTATTATTATTATTACTGTTATTATATTATGCTCGCGACGTATACACACAAGAAGCCCGCCGCCGCCGCCGCCGCCGCCGCCTTCGTCTAGGTCGAGACCAATATTTTTCGTATATAATAATAATAATAATAATAATAATAATGTATATAATATATAATATATACACGCGTTCGTATAATAATAATAATAATAATAATAACGACCGAGTAATGATAATGATAATTATTAACAGATCATGTTTTTCGGCGGTAGTCCCGAGGGCCTTGTGCGGCGGACGTCTGCGAGCCACTGCGGTCGTGTCCCGGTGAAGTGTGGGACGGGGGGGGGGGAAACTCTTGTAAATAATTATCCGGTAGCCGGACGATGTCAAAAACCTATCAATCGCCCCGCAACCACCACCACCGCTCCACTGTACACTTCGCCGTCAGAAACGACCGGAGATGAATATGTATATGTGTGTGTGTGTGTGTGTGTACGCGTGTATATATAGGTACTGCAGTCTACGGTTTTTTTTTCTCCTCAAAGCTCTTTTTTTTTTTCAAACGATGATGTATGCGAGTGTGTCAAAACGCGTTGTTTCTCCCTCTCTCTCCGTCTCTTTTTTTCTCGTCGTCTGCCCACCACACGGTAATAATAATAATAATTCGTCCACTTAAAGGAGCAGAAAGTAGAAAAAAAACGCGCGCGCGAGCACCGACACACATACAGCCCTTGGGGCCACACGGTAGCACACAGGTTGGCCTTCTTGACATGATAAATTCGTGTTGTTCGGCAATTTAAAAATTAAAAAAAATAAAAACAACGAAAAAACAAGTGTGCGGGTACCTATATATACGTTTAATAGTGGCGACGGATAAATAACGCGTATTAAGGGGAAAAAAAACGAAAGAAAAAAATACTACAGCAACGGACACACGTATACACTATAATATTATGTTGTTGTTTTAAGATTCAACAAAAAGTATTATGTAGTTATTGTATATTATGTATATTTTTATTTTGTACAGCTTTTCACACCCACCCTCGTCGCAGTCGACTTGGCACGCACACCCCAAAACCATTTTATCATCGTGAGTGTACGTACTATATATATATATGTACTATTGTACTATAGCTATTGTTCGGACTTGAACGTTCTACCGGATTATATAACAATTATTCCGAATCAATGTCTTAACCGTTTTGTTGTCTTGAATTTTTAATTTTTTCCACTGCTCAGCAAGTTAAAAAAATGTTTAAGACATGTCAAATTATGAACTTTGTGGAAGTATTAGATTTTAGGAAGGGGTTTGTCATACAGCTTATTTCGTTTTCGATTAAATAGATTTACCAATTTACCAAATTTTTACGTTTTACAATGTTATTATAGCAAATATAGGCAACTATTCCTCAATGTCTGTATTTTCGATAAAGCCAATACATATTAGTATACTTGTATAATATATCTTTTACATATATTTAAATTGTATTTAAATACAATAAAAATTGTACCACTGCCACGAGATTAAAAAAAAAATATATATTAATTTTGTTTTTCAACCTGCACATGCATACTTTGTTAAATCGTATTAATTATAATCAAAAATCTACTTATAGGAAAGTTCTAAATATATACAGTTTAATACATTTTGATTTCAAACCTTTCCCATTGATTTCTAAATAGTAGATGACGTTGGAAGTCAGAAAATGTTTATCATTATATATGTATTATTCCCTGCAATATCGAGTCTCATTTCTCATATCAAATAAAAGCTAGAAATTTCAATTCTCATTGAATTTTGATTATATATATATTATATAATATAGAGCACTTATACGTACCTATATAATAATATGTTGTACTTGACCTGTTACAATTTAGTCACTCAGACCGCTATCTCCAAAATATCTTTAAAATATAAAAATTATTATGCAATTTTTCTTTTAAAGCTAATACAACATTATTCGTCCCTTTTTTTAATAAATATATTATGATCGCCAGGAAAGTAATACCCATTAATTACGATTTATCAATCTGATAATAATCGTCATGAGTTCGAGGTAATTTTTCAATTATCAAAGTTGTTGGAGAATTATAAGCTGTTGTTGTTCCTATAATTGTTAAATTATACTCAGCGATTATGTCGTAATGTTCTACCTTTTATTCGAGTAAAAATACGAAATCGATATAAAATAATAACACGCAGAGGGGGAATCACACACGATTCGACCATATAATTACCTATTACAAAAAAAAAATGCTTTTAATATAACTCCGGTCCGTTATACGAGAAACTATATTTTACCGATTTCTATCAAAATACATAAAAATTTAAAGTTAAAATATCGTATATATCTTATTATATTCAATTTTAGTGATTCATTTTTTCGAAACTTTGTAATAATTTACATCAAATTAAAAATATAAACGTACGAGAAACATATTGATTTAATAACTCGTCAGTCTTAATATAATATAATATTATTTTTATAACTAATAAAACTAACGTGCGCGATCTTCCTCGTAATCATGCTCGTGCATTTATAAAAGCAATTTTTATTTTTTATAAATTGAACTGTAATAGGTTCATTAGTCAATTCTTTCATTCGTGATATCGTTTTTTATATCTATATATTATTTTATTAAATTCATATTATGAGCCGAATCCGGATAGATGACACACGGCTTTTGAAGTATATCGTCCGAGAAAGTATAATATAATATCGTGGTCAGTGGCGGCGGACGGATTTTTTTTCAAAACATTTTGCCCGGAGCGATATTTCGTTGTAGGTAACATTAATTTACATACTAGACTACAACTGGGTATGCATCACGCAAACTGGCGTTTGTTTCATTCAGACGCACACACACAAATTATTATATACTTCATACATAATATTATGAAGGTGTTATCTGGCTGAAGGGCACTGCGGGATGATATAAAAATTAACAAAACCGAACTCAATGATTAAAAAATTAATACATAACACTATAACGACGTGCGTATTATATAGACATTTATATATTCTATGAATATTATACGGGCAATATCAAAAAAATTATACACAAAACGTATGTTTAAAAAAAAAAAAAATAGTTTTAGATAGTAAACTGCATAATATATAGATAGTAATACTAAATTGCTAATAGTATATTTACAATATCGGCATCGAATCTACATCGTTTTTAAAGCACAAATAAAATCATAAATTGCCGCATAATTACTAAAAAGAATATAGATGAGTACTTAGACAAGAAGTGTTAACATCTTTGAACACGCAGACTTGGTTTAAATATTAATTTTAATGATATTAAAATCAATATGATATAGCAATAAAAACAATATACATAATATAAAAACGTTATTTTTTAATGTTTGCATTGAATTGTAAAATTTAATTTATTTAACTTTTAGATTGAAGACAATTTTTTTTATCGGTTTTTCGAACAGTAATATTACGTATGATTAATATGATTGTTAGTTGTTTTTGAATTACTAATACTAATATAAAAAAAAAACATTTTTTAACTTCTACAACAATAAATTTAAAACAAGTTAGACAATGTGGTGATATAGGTAGGCGTCTAATGTCGATATCGTCAACGTTTATGTCAGTTTATTATTGGTCCTATTTTAGCTACCGAGAATGTTACATATTTTTGGAGTAAAATAAACCGTCCAACATTATATAACCTCGTGGTTAATAACCAGTGATAACCTGGATCACCACCACATACCATTGTTGAATTTCATAAACATTTATTTATAATACTCTCCCGTTTTAGCCTTTATGTATTACCAATTATTTACATCAAGGCTGTACGTACGAGAGTGTATACACCTACCAACTACCCGTGCCTCCATAGCGATTAATAAAATTGTATTAAACTGTTAATTTGTTCGTATAAATGAATTTGTGTCCGAAAATATTATGCAAATAGGATGGATATAATATATATACGTTTTAAATTCGAGTTTCCGCTTGTATACAGGATAACAGTTATTAATTTTACACGGTAAAATAATATAGCGTTACAGTATAGGTATATATATATTATAAAGATTTGAAGTTAATAAACGGCAAATTTATCCTTACACAGCTCTATAGTCATACATTATTCATATTGAACAATTACGTTTGAAAGAGATCCCTAGCTATAAATTATTAATAATTGTATTATGACAATATTCCATGCATAATAATTATACCTGTGTTAATATAACGTACAAATAATATTGTTTAATAGAAATATATTTTCATGAAAAAACTGATTACCATACTATTTACTACCTATTTTAAAAAATAATAAATTCGTTTTATGATACAACGGAATTTTCAAGAACTCGAAAAATCAAAAAAAAAATCGATTTAATAGGTATACCTACCTAAATTATCTTATACATTTATCCTACTTACATAATCAAATTACTCGGTTCCAAATATATATAGGTTATGAAATATATTGTTTTACACACGTTTAACCAAATAAATGCATTATGTAGGTACCTACATATTTTTAATTTAATAAATGATATTTTCATAGGAAAAATTTAATTCTAAAACTGTTAAAATAGCCGTTCCTTATTCTATCTTATGATTTTGTTAATGTTTTCTAATTATTTTAATTGGTACAATAAGTTTTGAAAATGAGTAAATTTGAGTTTAATTGAATCAATTGTGTGTTATTATAGCTTTAATACAATAGTAAATTATTGTCGAACTTAATGGTAAGAATATTTTCTATGGAGCATTTTGTAAGCTTATGTTGATATTTTTATATTAAAGTGAGTTATAAGTTTATTATAATGTTAAATATTACGATTTTGAAAGGCTCATAACTCTCTCCAAAATGTAAATATCGATAAAAGCCAATGAGGTGTCCCGTATAATATTCTAACCTTTAAATTTGATATTTGATTAGCTCTTTCATTAGAGCGGATGTCGTGTTATTATCTTTAATATTATCCACAAAGAAAAAGCCAGGTATTTTTTTTATTAGTATGTGTACAATAATTAAAGTATAATGTGCTTTAATTGTAAGTTATAAGTACGCATTCATTAGTAAAAGTTCTAATAGTTGTATACATAAAAATAGTTTACTATTTTTTCTTAACGTAAAGTAAGACATTTAAACTCGACGTAGTTAAAAATTTAAAGTATTAAAGTGTTATTAATTTAAACGATTTGATGCAAATGTAATAAAAACTTTTCTTATAAATCAGTTGCTTTTAAATTTTTTAGAGGTTGAAAGTTTTCGTCTAAATATTTACTTTGTCAGTTTTAAATCCACTTACATACTGAAAATTATATAACCTTACAATTAAGTGACACCCATGCACCTAATAATTCAGGGAATTTATTATGGTCGATTTTTGTTTTATAAGTTTGACTAATATGCAATAGAATCGACGTCAAGAATCGTTTAGAATGTTTAATCAACAGTACATGTCGGTATTGGACGGTTTGAAATGTACTAAATAAATACTTTTACTTATTCAACTGTGTGTGAAATAAATACATCTAAAGTCGTACTAAAAACTTTTGAATGGATCCTAAAATAGTTAAGTATTTATTTGAGTATGCCTAATAAAATACTGATAAAAAATACAATGTTTAAAAAAATTAGGCGTTTTATATTTTTACTCGAGTATAATAAATAACTGAATACATACCTACATTACTGGATGTTTTGTTAACGATTAAATTCCTACAGAATTACTTGTTTTAGTTATTAACCTCGGATAATAGGGCTATAAAAATGCGAGAGACCTCACATCAAATAAAATGTTTAAATATCAATATAATGCCTCGTTCACCTCCACTTTTCGTAAATCGTTATAATAATAGTAAAAGGAACGTTAAAAATCGATTTAAAGGGTCTAATACGGGGTCCATATAATAAGAAGAAAACCGAAAACGATTTATTATCATTCCTTTACTCAATGCCATACGGAATGCACGCTCGCCAAAACATCAATAACAAAAATCCTATCGGCACCTATTGCAGGAATTCCACAATAACACAGAGAAAGATTAAAAATATAACAAATCGTGAGTGTTTTCTGTACGGTTTTGTTATGAAACATTATAAACAGCATAAGAAAAGAAAAGTGAAATATATATTTTTGATTATAACTTCTAACGTTTTATATTATAAGAGTTTCATAAATTAACTGTTGCGGTGTTGCTGATACATTTCGGACTGTTTGTTTTAGATTTTATATCATAACTTTTGTCTTACCGCGCTCATGCAGTGTATATATAATATATTATATATATATATATATATATATATATATATAAATATGGTATATGATACATATCTCTAAGAACAAAACGTGCAACAAATTGTTTAATCGTGTCCGTCCGTCAGGTAAAGCAATTTTTTTCAAACTCTTGTGGTTTTAATTATTTTTTTGACGTTATCTTATTCTCGGCGAGAAACCTGCAAACTATTTCTGAAAGTATTGCCATTTCATAATCGTATAGGTGCCACTAAAATGCGTTACTTTGGGCATCGCAATAGTTGCATATTATATTATTATGTTAATGACCTACAATATTTTACACATAGAAAACTTGTTTTTTTTTGTGGGGGGGGGGGGGGCAGTCAAGCTGGACAAAAACTTTAGAATATTTGTATAATTTATTAAATATTATGATGTCATTTATATTAGTATACAAATATTACAATATTGTTACTAGTTTTTCCGAACTATGATGTGTATAGGTACTTTTAATGTATTGATATTTATATTGTGGATACCAGTGGTATTTACACTTGGTAAATAAATGTATGGGTATAAAACAGATAAACAGTCTACTTAATTCATATTTCTAAATTTTTCCATTTGCAATCTGAATTTAACAACCTAAATATTATCTATGCACTCATTCTTATGATATAATATATAATTATATTTTTGTTATTATTTTATCAATTATAATATTGTCAAAACACATCAATTACCACATTCAACATTTTTGGAAATTAAAACACATTAGCACAATACCTTTTTTTTTTAAATACTGAAAAAATATAAAATGTATAATATAATATAAGACACTTTGGTATATCGGTGCTTATATTTCTGGCAGGCCAAATAAGGCGTTTAATAAAAAGGTTGGTGCAAATGTACACCCTGCACCCCCCCCCCCCCTCCCAAATGACGCCTCTGCAGTACAACCTGTATAGAACTGTAGGAATTATTGTTTCGATAGACCGTATCGGTTCCCCGTGTACAACGCAGTTATACAAGTAAATCGTAATACATACTATTCATTTATTATAATAATTATTAATAAACATAATCGTTTGAATCACACAATAATCAAAACACACGTCACGAGCAATTAATTATTATTACTAATTTAATATACTATTAAATTATTTTCCCCGTGCGTTTTGGCGCACATATTTATAATGTTATTTCTCCGCCGTGTGCGCATTTTACACCGTTCCGGTAAAATAAAATATGACAATGTCTATGGTTTCGCTCGAAGGTTCTGTCGACGAGGAGTTTCCGACCTTTTCCGTCGGCAATATAGCGTCGTGCAACTGTCAAAAAACGCAAAGTCGCGTCGATACTTGAATACATCGTTATCATACGTATTATATATAATATGATCCGCGACCCGTCGAAAGTACTCACATTCGGACGAGGGCGTTGTACCGTTGCTGCACCATAATAACCTCCGTGATAAGAATCGCAAATTTCGGGAGTCACGTGGCTATATATTATGGATATTATAATAAATACACACACACATGACGTATATAATATGATAGCAGAAGTCTCACCAACCCGCGCGGTTTCGTCGCCCAGTCGTCATCCGCATAGGTACTGCTGTGCATATAATAATATATAATATTATATAAATATACTGATATAATAATAATGTGCGTATGTTTTATAAACAGTGCCAGATTTGAGTCTCGGAAGGCCGGAGTGCAACTACTAATGTTGCAGAGACCCCTTAAAAAATTGATATTTTTGAGTCATATAATAATAAATAGTATATAGCAGGGGTGGCCAGCGAGAAGAGACTCGCGAGCCGCCCAATATATTGATGTATATGGAAGAGCCGAAATGGAAAAAAAGGTCACATTTATATAATATTAATAATAAGTAACATAAGATATTAAATGTATATTATGTAAAAATGTTTTGTATCTTACGATAAGATGGGAGCCGTATTATAAGTCTCTGGCGAGAGCCGCATGCGGCTCGAGAGACGCAGTTTGGCCACCCCTGGTATATAGTATCTATATTATATAGTCATAATATACTCATACGATACATTTTAATACGATTTTTTTTAGTAATGACAAAAGTGAAGATGGATTTAAAAAAAAAACATTTCAACTAGTTACCTCTTGGCTTATGCCAAATATGCAATAAAACTGAATTCATACCTGCTTAAAAGTAAAAATAAACGGCAGTGCTGCTAATATCTTAAAATACTTTTTCCCTTGACTATTTTTTAATATTCTCAAGAATTTATCACTTAGACAATAAAACAAGTTATAATGTTACTATATAGGCATGATATTAGGCAACAATAATTGTACCGTATATTTTATCGTAGTATTAGTTTATAATTGAAATTAAATGAAATATAAGTCTACTCTACTCGGAACCACTATATTATTATATTTGGCAAATTGAAAAAGAGTAACTCGATTTACTTTTTTTAAATAAATTTTAATACCAGCCCTTAATGTAAAATAAATTAATGATTATTATATAATATTAATGTGTTACCTAATTGAGATCATTGTTTTATGGCGCGCGATAACAATAATTATTACATAACAGCATCAACAATATTAATATCTACTTCAATTTTCGCGTTATACTAATATAAAATATTGATTATTTTAATATTGACTATATATTGTTATCTTGCTTTACAATGCTCGATGGCCCAATATTCGTCTCTGCTTACAGTTGTGTATATATATATAGGTACTATATTATATATTGTCTTACACGAGGCTTTTACTTTCTCGACGTATTCGGTTGACCGATTAAAAAAGGGTTACCAAGTCCGGTCTATTGACCGATGGTGTCTGCTTTCCGAATCGTCCGTGCGGTAGCGATGACCGCGAAAGGCGAGTCGCCCGAAGGTTTATTGCTCTATAGATCTGTGCACATATTATGATGATTTCGACGCGCAAGCTCATCTCGTGGTGCCGTCTGGCGAGAAGGGCGTATTGGGTTTTTAATTACCCCTTTCAATGGCATCTACGAAAAAAAAAAAATTGTTATACGCTTCTGATTTCCACATTCGAACATAAAACGAGCTTTTATTTCATATTAATAACACCAAGGCTGTGATCGCTACGTTCAGCAATCATACAGAGTATTCGTTAAGTTCCCGCCGACGCGACAAGATGTACTTAAACGTCTTAAACTCGAAATCAAAACACCACCCTAAGAGACTGCGGCTGCGACGTCGTCTGCACAAAACATAATATTATATTATAGCTCTGCGCGGAGATCGACCGCGATCGCCGCGTAACACCCCTATACCGCAACCAATGTGCGTCGCAGAACCTGCAGTACGGTCACAGTGGTTACGCACGTACGACGGCGATATAACATATTATACTGTCGACGACGCACAGGCGTGGGCGTGGGATACGGCAGCGTTCCGCGCGCGCACGTCACGTTTTGTGTGCACACGAACAACAACAATCGCGGCGGCGTCGACCGCAACGTGTTTGGCGGCGGCGGCGGCTTATTATACGACGCGACTGCGGCTGACCCTTTACGCGCGCGCGGGCGGTAGGCGTATACGCACGCCGCGAAGGAGCAACTCCCGGATTTTTACGTTTTACATTTTTTTACCTCCGTACGATATTATTATTATTATTATTATTATCATAATATTATACGCTCGTCGTCGTCGTCGTTATTTTCAGTTTTAATCGCGCATTTATATATTTCATTCCACACGCCGCACAATGAAAACCGCCTCCTGCCAGCCGTGTCTCGTATATAATATACTTATATATTATTATTATGTGTGCGAAGAGAAAAAAAAACCCACTGAAAAACTCGTATGAAATATTGCGCGCGCGCGCATAAAATATAATGTATAGGTATGTATTTATTATTACTTTTTTTTTTATTTTCTTCCATACCCGCGTACTTATATACTATTATCATTATTATAACATTATATTATTATAATATACCTTTGCGAGTCTTCGGCCATGTTGTTGTTTGCGCTGTTGTTGCTGCGTTGCAGTGGGGCGGACTAGCTGCTGCGGCAGGACGAGTCGCGCTGCAACAATAATAATATATTCCCATATAATATATATATATTATATTATATTATATACGTGTGTGTGCGCGCAGCTTTCCACGGCGGCGTCGGAGGCGTGGCGGCGGCGCGCTTATCGCAGGAAAGTCACGGCCGGCCGATCACCGTTATTAGGTCACGTTTTCCCATTCCGTTTCGAGACCGGCCGCCGCGCAGCCACCGCCGATAAGGTCGCCTCCGCCGCGGTGGTATCTAGACGTCTCCGCCTCCATGTACGATATAACATCGTGTGCGTACAATGTATATTATATTTTATGCGCACGTACGTGTGTCGAACGAGTAGTATAAGAAGTACCTACACACATATTCATATAGTACGTCACACGCACTCGCATCATTTAAATAATATTATAGTTAGGGGTATAGGTGCATATATGGATATGCGGATATACGAACCACTATGGCTATACCATACTATATATTTTAAGCAGATGCGTGCTCCGACTTTGCCCGAGAAAGAAATGAACAAACATAAAATAGGTACGACGCTATACCGCGATTACCATATGTACACCCCGGTTTTAGTATATGTGCCTAACATCGGTGGCTACTCTATCCGCGGAAAAATCTGTATCGGTGTACCAGTCTATAAGCTTGTTTGTAAACTGATATTCGACTGAGATGTGTAGGTAGTAGGTATATGTACATCCGCCACAGTGGCACTTGATGTATTTCCGAACGTGGCTCAAAACTACTATCTAAACTTTCCTGATACATCTGAGATTCTGAGAATAATCTGAAACTTTCGTCACATTCGATCGTGTAGTTTTTGAGTTTAAAAGCTATGAACATAAAAACATATTTTGTTGTATGTACCTACGTTTCTTTAACAAACGTAATAAACTTAATATTATAGCACATTTTTATTTATTATTTTATATCATCTGTACTACCTAACCTAACCTAACCGAACCTAACCAGTGATGGCAACCTTATACAATAATGTATTCGGTTGTGAGTCGAAACAACAGTACATATTTAGCAATGTTAGGGATCGACAATAGAAGCGTATATAGACACACATTTTCCCACAAACTCCTCCTTGTTGAATTGATTTTGTCATGGGGAGGGAGAGGGGTAGGCTGAATTTCCATTATCACTACACGGCATCAGCACGCATACCCAAAGCTCTTGGATGTTACGAGTGTGTTATGTTTCATCCCAAATATAAAGAGTATATAGGTGAGGTGTAGGCAATATGGTGGTTAATATTGATCTATAATATTCTATGTATAATCTCATGAGTAGGGCTGTAAATTTCGATGCACTTTTTATTGTTTTCCGAAGTCATTTGCTTTCAAGAGATGTTCAATTTATAACATATTATATATATTCATGCATATCTTTGAATCAGAATAAGAAGTTTTTATTTCGCATTTTTTGACAATTTATGATTTTAAGGTAATTTATTTTTATTTTGTAGAGCATTTTTAGGGAATATAACACGGAAATCGGATTTTTTTTTTACTTTATTTTAAGATTTTTTACTTTAAACTTTAAAGTAACTTTGTAAAGAGAGATAGGTATACGACAGCAAACAAGGTTTCTTTATACGTAGGTATATTTGTTTCAAAATATGCCTAATCGAATATTTTTATTTTTTAATCCCGTAATTTTTTTAATGGATCTGTATGACGTCAAAATGAATATTACGAATGACGATGGCAAATTATTATTTCAAATTAATAGTTTACAAGAAGACTTAAAATCGTGCAATCAGCAAACTTTTTTTACGTTTAATAAAAAATATTTTTAGGTTCAAAACTTGTTTAAAATAAAAAAAAGTAAGTGCATTTCATATATATTTGATTTTTCTTAGAGGATTTTTTAGTGCATTACATTCCGGGCCTTAGCTATGAAACGCGAGGGATATTAGCAGACGATGCAAGACCTATAAATAGTTTCGTTTCGATTGGATCCCGGTAAATATATAGGTATCTAATTACTGTATTTTCTAGATGAGTTTAGTGTAATTGAATAATATCGACTGATCGTATGCCTACGCCGAAATTCGTGTCGTGTTAAAAAGTCGAATCGGCTCAATTCGAGAAGGCATTTTTTTTTCTGTTACCCCACATCATGTGAAATTCAAATCCTAACGCGACACCGACTCTTAATAATTGCATACGAGTAGGTAAGTAGAAGTATCAAAAAACCGTGTAGGAAGGTTAGAATTACATCCTATAAGCGACAGTCACGGAAAAGTGCATTTTTGGTTTTTGATAATCGACATATTATATTTTAATCAAGTCGTGCGATCGGACCGACGAATGCATATATTTTGCATTAACAGCTAAATGATAATAATAATATATTATCATTGGGGTGCGAACGGTATTATTTAGCTGATACTTACGCCGGCCAATTATATTCCTATAAACATAAACCATAAACGTCAATAATCGGCCGTCGTATTACTATACATTGTGTCGTGGTTAAAATGTTTGTACAAATTATATTCAAAATACATTGTACATCCAATATTTCAATCATAATAAATAATATTGGATTTATTTTCAGAAAAAGATAATAAAATAAACACGACTAGATGTATTTGATTGTAAAAATGTCAAAACGAGTAACTCCTGTCGCCGTAATGATGCCATGATGTCACTATAGGTTTTATTGCTTTTTCCTAGAAACGATGATTATGGTTCGTCTCTCGCGAATATAACGCGTTACCGCAAGTACCGCATCGAGTGTTTTTCAGCTGCAGAGTTATAACAATGGTTTCATTTAATCTTATCAGTTTCAAATATTAATTTTCGTATAAATTAAAATATTGCTAAAAGTCTCAGCATATAAGTATACGAAGAAAATTGCAAAAAGCTATTGTAAAATAATGATTGAACGAATTTATAGCGAATATAGATGCGACAATAAATTTAAACCCGGATTGAGGGTAAATGAAATCTGATTTGTCGATTTAAGGCGTCGCCGCCGCCGGTGCTAATGTAATTCTGTCCCCAAAAATACACTTTAAGGGAATAATAAACTGTTCCTGTTCTGTAGAACCGACCGAAATTCGATTATTATTTTTTTGATTAATAGAGAGAAATATTCCACAACCTCCGTTGAACTCTGTTTTTCAATACTTGAATCTCTAACTGAATAATAGCAGGTCTATAAAAAAGACAATTTTAAGATTTTTTTACAAATTTATTTGCATAATTATTAATTGAAATATAATAAAAAAATCGGAGTTCTATGCGGGCCTGTAGAATAAATCTTCTTCTTTCGGATAAAATAACAGTTAACAATTCTAAGAGGCTTGAGAGTTTTTCCCGAAAAGTCATATCCGTCAATAAAATACACCATATTAATCCTCCCTAAATAGGTATCGGACAGTATAGATTAGTGGAAAAGTATAATAATTTAAGGTGGCAACAAAAATATAAAATATAATTATCAAATTATAAGCAATTTCGAATAATTTGGAAAATCGACACCAGGCTCCTCTTAAAGGACATGTATATTTTTTATGTTATAAAATTATACGGTAAAAACTATTTTTCAGAAAGATAATTTCCTATCACAAGTCGGAACTCTACTTTATCTTCTCTTACAGCATTATAGATGCGCTACATATTTCTAAAAGTTAGGTTAGATCACTTTCAAGAGGAGAACAATATTTTTTAAGAAACAATAATTTTATAAATTTTCACCTAAAGAGTAAAAGCACAAAACTAATGTTCAGAAAATATTTTAATTATTTTTTAATGAAACCTCTTTTGGGTTCATAATAATATTTTAAAAGTCTTAAATAGTACATCAAAGTACAGTCTTAATTTTTTCAATTCAAATAATATACAGTATTCTATTTTCTTAAATTGCAATTATATTTTGGTTGTGTATAGAAACAATAACGAAGTAGTTTATGATTGAATTATAATAATATTATAATATTATTATGTACCTATATCTATGATATGCATTAACGTATCATAAGTATAATACTATAATAATTATTATAGTCTAATATTAATAATTTGCATGAAAAGATTATCGTACGACTGAACAAATTACAAATTATTATTCTCGTTAGAAAAGCTATATGTAAAATCAATTATTTTCTACTTAAAAACACCATATATTTTATTCATTATATTTATAACATAACATAATATTATCATAGTAGGCTGTCGATGTTGTCATTTCGTATAGTTATTAAACGCTCGCTATTATATCCAAACATTCCAAACAACTGGCTCTTATATATTATGTAAATTCACCGTCTGTATATTATGTTATAGTACTATGTGGCACTGACTTTGTATAATACAGCATAGTACTTATACTAAATGACGAATGATTAATATTGATAAATGTGCATTGTCCGTTGTTAAAATTTTATTATGAATTTGATTTTCAGAAGCTAAATGTTTGTAAATTAGTAGTAGGTATACCGTATAATACACAAAAACAATACTCAACAATCTCGTGGGTGAGAATTTTACAGTTTTGTTTTTGAAAAAAAAAATATACAGTTTACTTTTATCCTCTAGAGCTGCAGTGTTCTAAACTCTGGAATAATTAATTTATTCTTATCAGATAGTACCTCGTTTTATTTTATTCCCCCGGCGCAGAATCAGCTATAATTATCTGTTGAGCAAATCTAAATATTAAAATATTATAAAGGTTTAAAAAAAAACTACGTATATAGTGCGCACTACTACGCACTATAATATATATCTCTCATAAAGTCATAACCTATTTGCGATATGTCACGTATAAGTGATGATATTATTATATGATCATGTATATACTACTACTACTACTAAAATAGTAAATGACCTAGATGAGAATGTGTGTAAGAATGTGTGTAAAAATCAATTATTAAAAAGCATCTACGTGTAAATATAAATAATTATCTATTATTATCGTTTAGTTATATAATTATAAGATAATGTTATTTAGAGAAGCAGAATACATCATTCTCAATTGTATAAGACACACGACATTTTATTTCATTATATTATAAGTAATATGTATAGGAACTCCGTATACCAGAAACGAGCTTGCTCAGTTGGTATACGTATCAGCTCTTATCACTATTATTGTAATAATTTAACTTTTGTAATTTGATTATTGTATTGAAATAATGATATTGATTTTTGCTGAAATAAATAAATAAAAATAAATATAGTGTTAAAGTTTAAATATATTTTCATCAAAATACACACAAAAAAGGCCTTAGATTAAAATCATAGGTCTTTTTTCTTTCGATTGTACCTATATTGTTTATGTTTTAATAATAATTTCAAATCATTGTAATATTATACTAATATACCATTTGGTTTTTCGGTAGGTACTTTTGTGATACCATACCACACTTGAACAATAATGCATATAAATATATAATATAATATTGTATATTATTGAAAATAGGTTTTTACTATAAACTATATCTATATAAACATTCTTATAGTCCATCGGGGCTCCAACAATAATTGTACTCTATTATAGTAGTAGTCTATAGTGTATACTTTACAGTTAGGTTGGGTTACATACAACAATATAAGTAAAAACTAAAATTTTTCAATTCATTAGTTATCACTTATCAGTAAATCATATTGCAACGTGGTCGGGGAACCAATAACATGTAGTGGTACACTAAACTACTAGATATAATATATTGTATAATATTTGCATATTAGTTTAATATTAATAATTATAGTGTATTATAATACGTATATTATGAAATCAAGAGTAAGGAAATTGATTTTACATCTTATACGTTTGACATAATACGCAGTTTTGAAACGGTCGGGGAAACGGAAAACGGCGCGGCGTACTTCGTATTTGGTCCATTAATCCAGATACTCGGTTGCGCCCGTCTCATTTATATTCGCACATAATATAATATGTTACCCTGCAGTTAATATACGTAATTCCAGTGCTTGGCCGGCCAAAACTCAAAATAATATATTTATCTTCTGTTGCCAGACGCGTTTCGGGTACCTACTGCCAGACGGAGTGATCCGCGCGAAAACGAGCCGCATCACCTTCGCACGTGTAAGTCTACATCAGGGGTGTCCAACCTTTTGGGAAGACCGGGCCACATCGAGTAAGTAGAAGTTATCGTGGGCCGCATACATTTTTATAACCAATGCATTTTATTTTTTTGCCATCGCCATCGTTGTATACTTTCGATAGCACATTCACATAATACTATTCAATCGATTTAATAGGTATGGGCACCTTATATTAATATAGGTGGTTGGACACCACTGGTCTACATTATGCAATGACAAAGTTATAATAATATTATATTGGAGGTTATAATGATAATAATAGCAAAAAACGCTCGGCGAGTTATATATTATATTGCATTGTATTATAATATACACATCAGACATTACACGCGCCGCAGACGGGGACACACATAGATGATTATCGACATTTATAATAATCGTCTCATCGTGCGTATTATGTGAAGAATGAAAAAAAGAGTTTGCTGAGACAATAGCCAACGACGATTTCTTTACCCAGGACGTTTTTATTGTCACGCCGCGTATAGGTTCGGCCGGTAGGTATATATTATTATTATGCTTTATAGTCTTATATGCGCGAGAGAAAATCGGTTAGTCGTACACATAGTTTCGTACGGGGAACACAATATACAATACTGCACATAGTATAATATATAGTATATAAGTATATATATATATATTATTATTAGAGTTCAATATGGTGCGTGTATGTGTACATACGCGACCAGCGACCTACCTATTACAACGACGTATGATTTCCGGCCGGATTTATCGCCAAAACGTCGGTTTTCTCTGAAATAAATGTGTGTGTGTGTGTGTATAGGCATTATATCGGGACGATATAAGTCAAATATTATATATATATATATACACCCCGTAGGCCGCTAGCTGATAATATACATTATTATTATTATATATATATATATATATTATATATGTGCGTGCGTGCGCAATTTTCGAGTGCGAAATTGCCGCGGTTCCCTTTGAAATTGGTCGAAAACTTTTTCGACGTCGAGTGCGAAGTACCTACATATTATTATTATTATATACACTCGAGCGCCGCGAGAGGCGACGGAGGGGTCGCGCCGGTGGTTAATTTAATTTCGGAACCGTCTTGGCGCGAAATGAGAAACTCGTATATTTACGTATATGTACGTATAACGGCATCGTCTATATACTTTATATAATATGTATTATTCGCTATATAATATATATATATATACGCACAAACGCGCTACACCTAACGCAACAACGCCGACACCATATATATATATATATATATATATTATGTACAACGCACAACCGTATTCGGACGAATATCACTCGGGGGAAATGCGCGTGTATTATGTACATTGTATATTATACGCGGTCTCGAGGGTTTGAATTTCGTAAACGGCGTTCGCGCTATATATGCCGCGGAAAACCGTGAAAAACGTTTTTATACGTAGTAGGTAGCATAGGTATATATAGCATAGGTGGGTGTATAGATATATTGTCGTGTCCATAAATCGCGTGCGGGTCGTTTTCTTTCGGCGGTTCCAATAAGAAAATCGGCGCCGAGATTTATCGACAGCCGAAAATGTACGTCTTCGCACTATATATATATTGTATATTATGTTTGTTGCGTACACGCACTGCGGGTTATATAGTGAATATATATATATAACTGCAGTCGTATACGCTCGTCGTGTACATAAATAATATTATCGTATACATCGTTTCGCCGTATATGTTTTATACTGCGGGCGTATATAATGCGTACACCGTAAAATTTATATCTAGTGCCATATAGGCCTATACGCGAAACAGAATGTACTTTTTAATATTCGTTCGCCCGCGAGTTCGGTTCGCGACAAACAATCATCGGAGCCATCAATTCCCCGCGATATACAGAATATAATAAATACGACGAATACGTTTCTCGCCTGCGGCAAGACTCTTTCGCTGTCTCCTCCTGCACGATTGATATGGCGTATATAAAAAAAATATATATTATGATCGCCTCTTTTCGCGAGTGTATACACTACGGTAGAGTGACCATACGTCCTGTTTTATACAGGATTGTCCTTTATTTCGGCTTTGTGTCCTGTTGTCCTGGCAAACTTCTCTCGGGACGCGTTTTGTCCCGTAATTTCAAGTCTGTCCCATATTAACCCGTTTTTTGCCGTACTTACTGGTAGTTTATAATTTTTGAAATTTTTTTTATAAAAAAATGGTTTTTTTCTTAATTTTTGTACGACATTATTGAATAGAATAATAATATAAAAATCTATATTTTAAATTGTATTTTTGGATTTTTGTTTTTACCTATTGTTGCATCACATTGTTGTCGGCGACGTATACAGTACGATTAAAAATCAACAACAACAAAAATATATACCTAATAAATACTTATTAATTTAAAAATATTATGTATAATATTTTAGTCCTGTATTTTATTTTTTTAAATATGGTCACCCTACACTACACTACGGTCGTCGTAGGACTATACGGGGTGATTCAAAATTGATGTTACGTCCATTTTACAGCCGGTTTCTTGATTTAGAAACATCTAAATGATTCGTACATTTTATAATTTCTTACAATATTTTAAGGGAGTATTGGTCGGTCAACCATCTCGGGAACTATACTGGACCGATTTCAACAAAAGTTACAGGTATCAATAGATTTACTCGAGACTCGGGCTCACGGGTGAATTCTGTTTTGACTCGTGAAAATCGAATAATGATTTTCCAATAATTAGAATTGTCATTAGATACATAAATACATTAGAAAAAAAAAATCGTATAGACTATAGCCGACCTAACATGCGTTGCTATGGTTTTTTTTTTTAAATAAAATAATTTTATTTTTAATTTATTGTTTGTTATTCAAATGCATATTACACAAGGCAGTATACCTAAATGATTGTAGCTTATAAGCTCAAGAAATACTCGACCGATTTTGACTAAAGTGTCAGAGATGGTTCTTAGAAATATCAGCAAAGGTTAGAAAGTAGTTATTGAACCAAAATCCAATCCGCAACCGTCTGTATAGGGTTCCCGTCTCGGTCGTATTAGTTCACAGAGCGAGGTAAACCGATATCAGCTATTTGCCCGTGAACTAAGAGAGGTACGCACTGAAATCCATGCACATCGATATTATGGAGCTGTATTGAATGTTCAATTTTATCCCTGCCAAAGCCGGGTTATACATGTTAGTGTAATAAAATCTTTTTTTATTTATCTATGCTTCATATATAGGTAATACTGATCGTTTGGAAAAATTAAAAATGATTTGTGTAACTCTTTTATGATCTTTAGATATAATATTAGTAGGTACCTATCTATAGTATTTTCACTGATTTTCGTTCGTATAATATGTATATTTCGTTTTGATCAATTTCTAATTTTATCTCATGAATATATAGTAAACGATAGTATTATTTTGATGGTGCAATCGATGCGTATGCCGACAGTCAACACGAGTACCTCGATATCGTTTGAACAATTGATTTAGGTACCTATATATGCGTATATAATATATAACCTTTTTGAATCCCAGACTTTTGTTTTACCTGCAGGAAATTGCATATTGTGATTTTTTGACTCAATTGATATATTATACTCATTATTTTAGACCCTTATTAATAGCGAACTGTAAAAAGAATAACTTTTTTTTTACACAATCAATACGCGGGCTGCAAAGGGTTAACTTGGTTGGTAACTAAGGTTTGTTCATTAGTGTTTAAAAATAATTGTTATTTTAATATGGTTAATTATAGCTTGATTAAATGAGTTCGAATTTTAATCACTAGATTATTATATTACTTCTCATTTTTTATCAAATATATTTTAACAGTACCTATTACATGTATACAATATTACATTTAATATATAATAATAATTGCGGCGAAGGAAAGCATATTAATAATTGTATGTATATACCTATGCATGGTATATTTAATATAAAACAAAATGAACTTGAACGAAATAAGTTAATTTTAAGATATTATGTACGAGTTCGTGAACTCAGTTCAATATTAAAGTTATGAACTACAAGTATATATTATAGTAGTAGTTATCGACTACTTTTTGTAGTTCATATTTTAAACGAAATTTCCAAGGTAATAATGTTTCCAAATTATGTAACTGATTTTTATAACGTATAATTAAAATCAATTATGTTAGAACCACGGGTATTGACATGCGATACGTGCACGTTGTCAACTACCATATTGGTGCCGATTATGTAATATAATATAATCTTATATTTCGTGATGGATTAATAATTTTAACTCGCCATTCGTAAAACGGCCGTTTCCAAAAAATTATATTATATACATATATTATAATATTGTAATTTGTGATATATTCGGTCGACTGCAGTTAATCGGGACTTATTTTGTTATAAAATTGTTGATCGTAAATTTATCATCGGCCCACGACGTTATTATATATTTTAGCTCATTATTATTATTATTATTTTTTTTTTATTGTAATAGGTACATTACTAATAAGTAATAATAAATATTAATTTTCGGTCATTATTTTAATGTTCGTAACTTAATTTTTATTCTCTCGGCGATAAAAATACGATCCCAATATCGTGTCCACCGTTAAACATATATAGGTATACCTACCTATACCGTAGTATTATAATGATTTAATGACAGAGCACACATCGTATTATTTGAAACAGGTCCTGCTGGACGATCACTGTTATGCGTTCATACTTCATAATATCATAATATATATATATATATAATAATAATATTCAGATCGACGTAAATGCGTTTACAACGTTATATATATATTATTTTATGTACAGCAATAAACAGCAGCTTGCATATATACCTGCTGCGCATAATATACGTTCTATGATACGCATATAGAAGCGATATGGATGGTGCTTAATAATATAATATATTATACGCGTATCGTATATAATAATAATAATAATAACGAACTTGAATGAAAAAAAAAATATATAATATATACCTACGCGTATAAGAAGGGTGTTGTCGATCTCGGCGGAAGTTTCCACGCCGCGGAGACGGTTGAATTACGTCTTGTTAATGGATATTTTGGGTCGTTCATAAAATATGTTGGAGTCTTATTAATATAGTCGAAATTAGAAAATAATAATACAATAATAATTCATAATATAGGTCCCGCCGCAGTTGCCTATAATAGCAGCATTTACGTATAGTTTTTCGTTCGGATAACCAAAATACAATTTAATTTAATCGCGGGTAGAACGAAAAAAATTGAAAATTTTGGTGTCCGGGTGACTTAGAGTTATGGAATTTTTTTAATCGATATTACGATACAGACAATACATAGTTAATCGTAATATTATCGTAGTCTGCAGGCTTACTGGTACCTACTGAATAATGATAGCCGAAAGGTTATACATCTATAAAGTGTTATACCTATGACCTATCTTCTCTATACTATATATATATACAGGTACGTAAAATGTGTTATTCTGTAACAGCGTGATGTACGCAGATAACCCAAAAATTAAAACATTAAATTATTTATCTAGATAAAAGATGTATAATATTTAAAACTTGCATTTTATCGTAAAAAAGCATTTTTTCTAATAATATATATATATATATATATATAGGTATATGTGTGTTTTAAATACCCACCGTCATCGTTTATGGAGAATGAACAATATTCTAGCTACATTTCAAGCGCACCGTAGACAACACACCTAATAAAATAGAAATATGAGCGAACTATTATAAATAAAATCGAATACATAGATTATAGGAAAATATTATATTATAAAGCTTGGAAAATAAATTAACGCCCCTTTCATATATAAAAGATAAAAAAACTGATATAAAAATAAAATCAAAATTATTCTCGTTAAAGAAAAATTGTCCCCGCCGCCGTTTAACACGCCGTAATATTTAAAGGTTTCGCGCGTTTTAATCGACGGTCGTGTACTCGGGATCGGTCTGCGACCACCGGTGCCGGCGACGCACCCTCCTCTCGCGGCGCGTATTATCGGACGACGAGTGTTACGATATTATAATACCTGTCGCCGCCGGTTAATGATAATAATAATAATATCCGACAACGTCCGGTCGCCCAACAATAATAATAATAATAATAATAATAAAAATAACAATAACGGTAATGATTGCGGACGATATTACGCGTTGTACAGCGAGCCGCGACTGTATATTATTATATTATATATAACCTTTCGTGTTTTATTTCGTACACGATAATTTCCAATAACGACCCTCTTTTCCGGAATTACCGCTAATTTGCCCTCGAAAACGGCGGCATATATACACACTCTCGTCGTCACAATATTATTTATATATATATGTATGGGTACCGATCGTTACTGCAGATATATATATATATATTTATGTACGCGCGCCGCCGCCGCCGCCGTTATTGTTTATTATAAACCCCTTTTGTATAATATACAATAAATATATATATATATACACGTAACCTGCAGCAGTGGGCGACGATCAATCAATCGGCCTATAAAAACGTCACGCTCGTAATATCTGCCGCGGCGCAGGATATCGCGGGCTCGGATCGTCCCGTTTGGATTTCTGGTCCTCATATATTTCGTTGGTTATTATATTCGGTTTTTTTTTCCCGCCTCGTACGCGCATCCGAAGCCGATCGCGCGCCAGATGGCAGCTGCTGCTGCTGCTAGTGCGCTTACACGTCAGTCCCGACGACGGGTGTTTTACCGTTTTAGCTTTTGCGACGTCAGCCAGCCAGCGGGTGACGGACGGCGGGCGAGCGAGAAATTCGAAAAACATCAAATACAATATATATACTATTATAGGCTATAGGGTTATTCGAAACGGACACGACGTTATATGCCCACTCCTATAGTGCACCTGGGAACCCCAAAGGTCACCTGCAGCTGATCTCGCTGATACTCCTTCTTTTGGGGATATGAGGGGAAAATAAACTGTGTACCACCACCACCGCTGCCGCCGCCGCCGCCGCTGTTATCATCGACCTCCGCGGGAGAGCTAAAAAAAAATAGCGGATATAATATTATTACGAACGAAAATCATCCGAAGATCATTCTTCCGATCTATATATGCACGAATTCGATATCCGATGACTGTCCGTGTGACCTGCAAGGAAAGCCACTTGTAGATCTAGAAATACTTATTAATTTAAAAATATTATGGATAATATTTTCGTCCTGTATTTTATTTATTTAAATATGGTCACCCTATACTAGGTATATGATGGAAATTGCAGATGATACAGTTCGCGTTTTGTAAGACAATAATATAGAACATTAGGAACCAAGTAGAAGTTGATGTGTTGATGTGTTTAGTATAAAAAGTGTATTTGGATTAAAATGCTAATTATTAAAGTTTAATATATTATAATATTTTAATTGAGTAGAGTATGAAATAAAGAACAATTATATAACATTATAAGTGATAATGTTTTTAAAAAGTAACTTTAAAATATGTCTATATATATATATTACTTCTATATAATGATCATTTTAAAAGAAAGTTTGAAATCGTTCGTTACTATATAACATATAATAGAGGATTACTCTTGATGGATTACAATATTGGCTATTATATAGAGAGATAAACAATTCGATTGGTGTTTTATTTTATACTAAGTAAATATTATTATTTATTAAATAGTATAATATTGTATTATAATAGAATATACTATTTGTCGTAAAAAATAAGTAATTATTGTAACAATATTAGTTGTTACACTTGAACAAGTTATACATAATTTTGCTCTAAGGGTTTATTTGTATATACATTTAATAGTGTTGTTAAAAAGTTTTATGTTTTGTCAAAGCAGCTGACTAAACTGGTTAATGTCGTATTGTCATAATAATAGCTTAATCGATGGGGTGACATGCATTGAATCGCAACGATCCGTAACGGGTGTTGTTATTATAATAATTTAACCATTTATTTCTCATCGCGCGTGCGTGCCAGGGTTTAAAGAGTACGTGATAGAAAATCGCATTCGAATATGAATAAAAAATACGTCTTTATCTGAGTATTTTAAATTTATCATTACTCAAAAGTAATTTTTCAAAACGTTCAATACATAAAATCGTACCATTGAGTCTAGTATTATTGTCGTCGGGCAGCAAGCGCTTCCGTGCTGCAGGGTGCAGAAGTTTTCCAAAGTTCTAGGGGAGAAGGAGTGTAGCAACTCAAATATAATAAACACTATATATATATATAAACAAGTTAAACCTTTCATCAGTACATATTACACTCATCATCTCAAAATTATTTTAAAAATTTAAAGTCATTATAACACAAGATTTTTGAAAACGATGCGTATTTTTTACAATTTCTCAATTTTTCTTTTAATCCGCGGAGAAAAAGTGTGGGAAATGGGCAGCGGTTGAATTTCAGCGTGCGGTGACAGTTTTTGACGGTGACTTCTGCGAACGTGTGTGAAGTCGGCGGAAGTCGTCCGTCAAAGTTATAGAAATCGTCAAACTGCTCGTTACGAGACTTCTTTACTTATAATATATAGGTCTTACGCATGTCTATATTGCATCACAGAAGTATTCGGGAGTAAAAAATAAATTCTAAATCAAAAATCACGACGGATCGCTGACATATCGTTACATCAGACAGTGTCCTATATAGAGACGCGGTTCGAGAGTTCTTTCGACGATTTTCGGGCGTAGGTATATCGATTTTATTATTGTTTTTCAATAATACATTTTCCTCGAAGTCCTATATTATATGATAATATCGTCGCACCGACCGGGTTTCCGTCGAGCAACAACCGGTGGCGGACGTCGGCATGATAATAATATCTGTAAAGAGCTAGGTCACGGAACGGTAATTTTTTCGTTCTCTCGTAACCGCCGCCGCCAGTAGGTAGGTACACCACGACGTGCCTGCCGTATAATAGCGAAGTAATTTTTTTTCCATCATTATTTTACTTCTATATACGGTCTTGTGTATACACGACGATGTTGTGTATAAGTAAACGTAAACGGCGGTGTACACGTTTCGATATTACAATATATAATACCACGCGCAGTATACCCCAGTAGAGGTTTACTAGCTGGTTACCGACGATAATATAGTTACAGCCGGCTCACGATAAAGTCCGCACCGTCGTCAGCGGTCGATCGCCGCGCTATTATATACAGGCAAATTATCGGAAACTCGGAATAATAATAATAATAATAATAATAATAATAATACGGACGGAGACCACGACGAAATTGCGTCGGGGGCCCCGTATCCAATTTGAATATACTATATGTATATAATATAATATACGCTTTTGCCCCTACGCCTATTATGTGTGTGTGTGTATCCCGAATAATAATCAATGGTAGATAATATACGCACACGCGGCGAGCGGACGACGATGAATAAAAAAAATAAGAAAATAAAAAAACCAACTCTATATATATATACGGTGGATGGTACCTGTGTATAATATTATGTTAAGCCTGTTATTATGTATACATATTATATATATATATATATACACACACACCGAGTCGTCGTCGTCGTCGTATGCGTTTCCTCGTGCATGTGTGTGTGTGTGTGTGTGTGTGTGATGTAGGTATATTATATATTATGTACATCACCGGCTAACCGAACGTGAAATATAATAATAATTACTTAATGACATCAGATTGGACGGTGGCGGCGGCGGCGATTTTTCTAAAATATCGTGGTTATGCTACGTAACCATACAAGAAGAAAAAATACATAATTTTTTTTTTACAATTTTAAGTATAGTATATGTTTTTACTCATCCGTATTGCGCGACGCTCAATAACGACAGTAACAATGAGCAGCGTTGACCAATACGTCGACAAATAATCGTCGAGAAAACAATTTTTTGTCAATTTATTTAAATAATTCATTTTTATAATTTTGTTTTGATAAATTAAAAATGTAATAACTATATTTTGGCGTTCTTCGGCATGGTATACTAGGTACTCTCATAAAAAATAATGGGAACATCACTGGTCGT
This sequence comes from Neotoxoptera formosana, assembly GCA_022818045.1. Classification (NCBI taxonomy): domain Eukaryota; kingdom Metazoa; phylum Arthropoda; class Insecta; order Hemiptera; family Aphididae; genus Neotoxoptera; species Neotoxoptera formosana. The sequence goes on along the minus strand of CM040632.1, from coordinate 62,998,455 downwards.
ATATACAGTATAGAAGTAGCTGGCGTGTATACGCTCTGCGCAGCCATAAACACTGTAAACCGAAAACAGTCAAAAATCTCTCGTTATTATTATTATATTATACATAGGACGCGTTTTCGAATAGCGCGGCCCGCCGCCAACGCGCGTTTAATATACCTGGTATCTCTGCGGTATACATAATATATTATAATAAACACGGGTGCGTGTACTGGGTGTATGGGTATAGAGGTCGTATAGGTATACACCTCTATATTATAATAGAGAATACAACTGCACAGTGACGATGGGAGTCCGCCGCGGACACGAGAGGAGAATTATATTATAAACGCGTATATAGATAGAGATGGCCGATATTACTATTATAGCCTACGTGCAGAGGTTATAAAAAAAAAATCTGAGGCGAAAATGTATTCTTCTTTAATCTGTATACGATTATATTATTATTATACCTACTCGTATATATACGGTTCTATCAATCGGTCGTCGATACTACCTATATACGCGATCGGTGCCCGTTAAATGATTATGTAATTACACACACACACAAAGTACCTCGAGTTCGTTTCGTGTATATATATATATATAATTTAGCATATTAGTACGATAGGACCGGATCGACGCGCGTATGGGTTCGGACGATCGTCGGGTAGTCGTATGTATGTATATATGATAATGCCTATGGTATATAGGTACTCGTACGTATGCACGTATATATAATATAATATAATATACGCTTCGTACATATATATATAAGTACACTCGTATATGTGTGCCGCCGGAATTATCGTGGGAAGACGTGCGGAAGAAGAGAAAAAAAATCCTTCATCGCGGCCATAATCGTGATACGCGCTCGCACAGATGTCCGTCCGCTTTTTGACTTTCTACGCACACACACACACACATATATATTATTATTATTACGACTACTATATTATATACTATACACTACTTAAAATATGGTGTGTTTCTTTTTCTCGAAGAACATCTCGTGTTACGTAGGTATATACGTATATTAGTTTTTGTGCGCACAGATCTCCTCCACAAAAACCCCGCCGTCCATATTATAATAAACGACAAAACGTGTCGGTCTCGGGTGTGTGTGTGTGAACGAGCCGCGCCGACGGGGAAAATAATTTTTCTTGTCACGGAAACAATGCGAACGCGGTATAACGCGATATATAATAATAATATAATTGCGAGACGCTTCCCGTTTCTATATATAATACGCTATACGCCTATAAACATTATACGCCACGACTTGTAAGTGCACGGAAATTTGTTCAGAAAATTTCATTTTTCGTGATTATATAGCCACATAGCTATATATTTTATAGGATGATTCGCCTGCGAGCACGTGCACCCCCATTGCTTCTTTTGATATTGAAATTATTCGATTTCTGATTTTTGGAATTATTGAGTACGACGATAATAGGACCGTGTTTTTGATACCATTTAAGAAGTGATCCGTATGACCGTATGGCGTTAAAAGCATTTGGTTTTTTCAAATGAAAACACCAACCTTTTTTACTAACATATTTTCTAAGTGGATAATTTTACAAACCGATTAGTTTCTGAGTTATTAAATATTAAAATGTATAAAATGAGGATAATAATTCTTAAAAAAGGTTTTACACATATATTTAATATCAGATCTAGTATTAATTATTGTAATTGAACAATTATTATATACAGATACGAATTTTAAAAAGTTAATAGATTAATACTAGATCAAAAATCTTTTAATTTAATATATATATAATATGGTCCGCAAGACGTTTGCTCGTGAATTCCAAAGATTGCAGTAAATCGGATAAATCTATTGTCTAAGGGTAAGACGGGAGTAGACTTGCTCGCGGTGGTTCACCCTGTATAATATATATTATATATATGTTTAAAAATATAATATTATGTGAGTACACGATGATTATTGCTCGATTAAGTTGTTCGAACGTGCCGCTGTGCTGGAGACGCGTCGTCGTCGGCCGAAACTAATTAAACGTATGAATTCACAGGTCGACGCCATTAATTCCACTGCTATAATATACGCTGTACTGTAATATTATATAATAATACGACGAGGAGTTCAATTAGTGTGCGCGGGTGTGTATAACGCCGCGCTGCCTCCGTAGCTGCAGGTACCCATCGCATAATATACATTATACCTCCGCGGCGGCGTCCGTCCGGCTGCCGCTTCTGGTGCGACGGTGCCGTCGTTACTTATGGAATATTATTATTTCACCGACTTTGCAGCGGCTCGTTATCGGATTAATAAGGTATCAAAAAACTGACACTCTATACACATATACTACGAATCCATATACATATATACTCACTATGTTACGCCGTGTTCACGTGCAGTAAAAAACACACACACACTATTTACCATGTAATAATATATGCAGTAAGTAGCAGCAACTATATATATATATCTGTGTGTGTGTGTGTGTGTGTAGGACGTTTCGCGCAGGTGCGCGTCTTACTGAATTTCTTACGTCTTTACCTCGAGGCTTGGATAATGACGTGTGCATAGTAGGTATATATATAATATTATAATAGTTGTAGGTACGATTTGTTTTGTTCTAAGAATAATAATTTTCTAGATTATTATACAGGCAGAGGTATATTTACGATTTGGGGGTACATAATGTAGGTGAGGTATAGGTACCGACCGAACAGCGGTGAATGAAAGACGGTTTTTTTTATTTCATATTTTTCATATTTTTTACCCGAGGCTCTGACCGGTCGTCGTCGTCGTCGTCGTAGTCGTCGATCGATCGGTATAATATTATAATATTATTATGCGTATATAATATGTATGGCGGTAGCCAAATGCTCGGCGGGCATTAACGGAAAGTGTCGTATATACGAGCACATAGATCATCGAATGATGATTTTAGCTACTATTATTATTTCCCATAAAACTGACTGTTTAATAAAATAAAAACGTACTCGAGCACGTATAATAATAGGTATCAGATAAAATATACCTAATATAATATATTATATATATACTACCTATGTAAAGTGTAATGTTTGGCAATAAATAACAATACTCTTTGAGACCAACCAACGTTATGTATGTACATACATATATATATATATAGTACCTATATATGTATATACTGTACAACAGCGTGTAGGTATACATATGTGTTCTAGAAAATTCAAACCGGGAGCCATGCGCGCTCCAAACGTTTCCTATAAAAACGCCAATAGATTACCATGTTTCGGTTGTTTTTCTTGTTTAGCCCTCTTAAAATTTCCATAAACTATACTAACTTGCGTCATATCAATGTATATAATATTGTATAGTGAGTACGAGCATAGAGTAGTAATACGAGTGTACGACATTGTGATAACATACAAAAATTGTTCCGTAGAGCAGCATAATAATTGTTTTCTTTCTTCGAGTGAAGTGCAAATAAGTTCAATGTTTAGTCGGTATAAGGTTTAAAAAAAAAAAATATCATACTTTTGGGAGTATAATGACGTAGGACCTATATGTACGCGTAATATATAATAACATTTACGTAAAGTCGAAACAAAGCGACGCCTCGAGCTATTTTAAAATCTATTACTGCTGTAAAGAAAAGTAATGTTACTGCAAATAATTTTACGGTATGTGCAACCGTATAATAGTTAACCGCATTCGAGATTAGATTAGGTTATATATTTTATTTTAGATTTGAGTGTTTGACACACACTACAGGTAAGGTCAGAGAGAGAGAGTTCTCTACGGATAAATCGAAATAATCGGACAAATTCATAATATATTTTTTTTAACCTTTGGGTTATTATAATGAGTTTTAGTATTTTTTTTTTTTACTTTATTTTAATTTCTCCGTTTTGATTGACAACTGCAATTTATAAAAATCGATATATTTTTAGTACATGATGAGATATTATTACTATTTTTTTTTTTTATTGAACTTAAGCCCGGAAACTATGGCCATTAGCTAAAAGAGATATTATTGTTAACGGTTTGATTGCAATAAGTGTTTTTATATTTATAAGACTATATATAGTTATGTGGGCCGAAATCTGAGACGATAAATCTCCCGAGACTATAAACAATAACATATCTTGAATGGTAGACATATCGATTTTTGGATCCTAACCGTTTAATTCGAAATGTTTATAACCATATGCTTATGGATTGACATATTTCAAATAAGCCGTCAAAGTCTTAAGTATTTTACTTGTATATACAAATACGCAATCATGAAATTACGTACAAGAGAAAACTATTTATAATTTAGATTTTCTCACGTTCATATCCAAATAGTGATATTATCATGGTATCTAAATAATTATTTATTATCATATTATTTATAGTACCCAAGTTTCGTATACGAACTAGATAAATCTGGTTTTCGTGAACATAAAATATATTCAAGCGGAGATTACGAATATTGACGTGTCACTCTCTGCGGCGCTATGAAACATATTATTTCGCGTTGTAAAATGCTCATAATATTTAATAATATTATTATGTGTCGCATCAAAGTAATCGTGCGATATATATATATATATAGGTTAGGTTATATATATATATATATATATATATTACATACTGGTAATATAGGTACTACCAGTACTGCGGTAAGTATCGTATAATATCGGTATTGGCTAGGTTTCCACTGAATCGGCACACGCGAAAACATATTGTAGGATTGAACAGAGTCGGATTTCAATTAAAAAATATTGATTTACGGTCGATTGTTATCCGATTCGCGGGGCTGCGGCCAGTCGGCCGCCCCCGAACCGATGTCGACGTTTCAGCCGATTCGTGTCGTATATATGTATACATATATAGCAGTAATAGTAGCAGCAGTTGTGGTAGTAGTTGTAGTAGCAGAAGTAGTTGTCGTTGTTGTAGTAGTAGTATAGTTGTAGTATCACACCGCCCTGGGGACCTATGGCCGAGAAAATACGTCAAGTGGCAAGCCGTCGCGTGTTACACATCAGACACCGTCGGCGGCGGCGGTGGAGGCGGCGGTGGAGGCGGCGGCGGCGGGACCCCTCGGGTCAACCCTCCAGAGGGTGTTTTGTATGCCGCTCGCGATCGCTGCGGCGCGTATATACCAGTGTCCCGGGCACTGCACCAGTGGTTAATTTCGCGGGCTGTCCCCCGGACTTGGCATGCTTTTAAAACCGGACGTAAATTATTGCCACGCGAACAAGGGACGCTCGTGTGCGGTACCTATGTATATATATATTATATATACGCGCAGAATATTATTATCTGCAGTGCGGGGACGATATCCAGGGCGATAAGACCGGCGGGCCAAACTTCAAACTTCGACGGGACCGTTGCGACGCGAACCGTTGCGGACCGATCACGAATGATTATAATATGACTGTTTATACGTGCTATACATGTATAATATTTCAAATTGCATAAGATACACGTTATTGTCGTGCTGAGGGTGTATATCATTATCTGCAGGAGGATTATCGGTAATCTGAAATACTGAAATCGCGTGTACATATAAATATGACGTGTGCGGAGTTATGGCCTCGTCCCCATATACTTTCTCCATATCATTCGACCGGGAAATTAGTTGTAATTAGCCGGGAAAAATTAACAAACTGTGAATTCGCACACGTATCATGTAGAATATATGTCAATAATGTATAGTTCAATAATATTGTATTTTGACTATATTTTGGTCCGATTTCGATCTCCATAGTATGCGCGCCTCCTCGACAACTGCACTGTTCGCGTAGGAAATCACTGCACCGGTATATATAATTTAGTAGAGTGAAAACGCAGGAAACTTTAAATGAATATAATATGTACTTATATATATCGTTTTTATCGTTTTACTCGGATTGTCTGTGAAAAACGTTATAATCAAAATTCCGTGTACTCGGCCGGATGTTGAACCACTTTCGGTTGTCTAATTCAAAACGTATTATATAAATACCTCTATATATACATCAGCCACGTTTCTTTCCGGCCAAGTAAACTAAATTGTTATTAATGTTTCGAAGAAAACAATTTGTACTCTGCCGCAGCGGGCTCAACACTATACATATTATATACGTTCGTGGTGGTTTTTTTAAGTGATTTTCTATATTATATATGTACGTTTGGAGTTTTAACTGAGCGTTTTCGTCGGAATATCACTTATTCGATGTATATATATATATATATAATGTCGTATTGTGTAATGGCCCGCAGAAGGGTGTGTAATTTAATACATGATAATTTAATACTAATTATGTTTTTTTCTCTCGATATTTTACTGCAGCAGCTATTACAAAATAATCTACAATATTATTATCCTTTAACCCGTATATAGTAGGTGGCAGCATGCGTCCACACACCATTTGTACATTATACATACACTACGGCGTGTTTTCTCATCCTGCAGGCGGAATTTTAATTTCCCATGACTTTTCCGATGTGGTGACGTTTTTATTTTCCGATCGAGACGTCGCTATCGTCGTGTCTTATCAATATATCTGCTCGTAGACATCGAAAGACGCACTCGTTTTCAAAAGGGTTTACTATCGATTACACGGCGATAAAATCCCTTCGCGGTCACTGTTCGTTGACTGTGTAGCCTATAGAGGTACCTCACACTGTAATTATGTGACTTTAACCTAACCCGCAGCTGTGTGAGGTACCTACAAGGTCTATACACAACAACGCGCACTAATACGTGAAAATTACAAAAGCGAAAGTTGGTATATTGTTTGAGCAGCTGCACAGTCTGCACTGCAGTTTCAAAAGGCAACTTTGAAAATTCACTCGCCGTAGGTATAAGTATAATAACAGTATGTGTTTGGGGTATACCAGATAAACCCGGGGCCGGCTTTAGACATACGATCGACGAGTGCGACGGCCAAATCAGAAAGGCTCGTGAGAGGCATCTGAATTAAAATTTGAGAAGGGGCGACGGGTGCCAAAATAATTCTCGCGTTGAAAGAGCTAAAGCCGGACCTGCAGATATATGTGATTTTCAATCAAATTGAACTAAAAAAGTCACATAACACAATGATAATATGGTCGGTGCTGCAAACAATTTAAATCACATTTTCTTTTACCTGCGGGTAATGATATAGAAATTATGGGCGAACGTAAGTTCTTACACGAGACCTAGCAGGTAAAGAATACATATTATGATCCTACACGATAAAAAAAAGTTCAAATGTCAGTAAGTGTATAATTAAGCTGTATATATTTTATGGATTAAGAGACAATATAATAAAAATAGGTAAATTTTCATAAATAAATAGCGATGGTGATACTAAAATATAATACAATTTGCATAATGCATTGATAATACAGTGTGATAAAAATCGAATAGTAAATTGTCATAAATAAATAGAATCAACTATAAACTTATAAATCGATATTATATATCGATCGAGTTTATATATAGATCTATCAACTATATCCTTTAATCACAGAGTAATTTTCTTTCCTTTTACCGTGTAGGAACTTACACGTCTAATTTTTATAATCGTGTAGGGATCAACATTCACATATTTTATAGGAACTAACGTATATGTAATCGTTCACTTCGTGTAGGGACTTATACTAATCCCCGAAATTATATACTATATCGACTCCTGAATAAAACGACGTATTACGATGGACGATGGTATCATGGACTTTTGGTTCCGGGGGTGCACACTAAATATTAGGGCCCCCAATAATTTTTAAAACCATTATAGATACTGACAAATGTTTTAAAGATATAAAATGCACAAAAATATATTTATTTTATTTTATTATTCATTGTAATAAATATTGCATAACAATATATATAGATATAGGTACACGATCTTATAATGATATAATCGTTGTATAAAAGGAACGTTTAAAAGGAATAACATTTTTGAATTTGTCAATAATTTCACTTTACTGTTTTATAATATTTGGATTTTTGGGTATAATACAGCGGTTCCCAAACTTTTTTTTCCGCGGTGCCCTTTTAGGGGCCCCAAGTTAGCCACGGTGCCCTGCAGTAGGCTATCAATGACGAAAATATCTATACATTCTAAACTATTATTGTTATGAACCGTAGACCGCGGTGCCCTTAGAAAGTGCTCGCGGTGCACAGTTTGAGAACCGCTGGTATATAATATAGGAAGTGTGTGTAAAGTATATTTTGTTCGCGTTCCTCGACTATATATTATATAGAGCTGCCTGCAAAGTTCTAATCAGAGTGTATATTATTTTCTAGTTTCATGTTTTTTTGATAGTTCTTTTCAAAAAAAAGGTCTCGGACGATTTTTAACTTTACAGGTAGTCTTGTCAAAAGAAGGGTAACTACCTACTTATATTATCATATTTCTGCGCGCGTGTACATATCGCTGCACGTATATATACTGCACGCGTATTATAAGTCCCGAGTTTTCGTTACATACACACACATACACACATATATATATATATATCGGTGTGTGTGTGTGTACTATATAAGTTTACATAATATAGTTTCTGGGAAGTTTGCGTGACGGCACCCCGGCGTGCGATCCGGGCCGCACAAACTTGGTATTACGTGTGCGCGTGCAGCAGCAGCAGCACAGTATAGTTCGGCTCGAAGTTTCCGCAAAATCGGCACCGACAGAGTAGGGTTATAGAGGTATAGGGTTCGGAGTGCAGCCGGCTTGCACGATAATAATTATAACAACGCGGTACAACCGGTATGCGTTATATACCTATATTTCTATGATTTGTTAATGCATTGTATGTCATCGCCGCGACGAAAATAATAACGAATAGAGTTCTGCAGAAGTTATACGCAAGGCCTAAAAAAGAATAAATAGGTATAAACAAAAATGCATATGCAATTTAATATGCATATTAAATGTATATGATATTGTTATTTATTAACATTATTATATTTTACTGTATTAAAAATTGTTTTATTGAATACATTTTAAAATTGAAGAGGAAGATCTGTGATGTGTGTGGGAGAACCGGTTGGAAATGTCAGTATTATTGAACTGAAAAAAAATATGAACAATTTGTAAAGTTATATATATACTTACTGACATACGTACATCTAAAACATTGAATACGCATACAAACTTTTTGCACAACAATGTTATAAATTTTGAATTTTCGATTTTTAAACTCGTCATTTTACAGAGTGGACATTATCTTCTAGCTTGGTCTACTGTATATTATATTAATCGAAAGCATAATAATATACTAGAAAGATATGCAACTCATCCCTTCACGACGCTTCCAAACCTATTAATAATAATAATAATAATAATAATATATTATGACGACGACGACGACGACGGTGACTCGTCCCCCGCCGAAATTGACGCCGAAATCGTATTATATATTATAATATACTCGCGGGTATAATATTATATGTATATATACCGTTGCTACTATATACGTATATAATATTATACATCCGTCCGAGTCGTAATATTTTTTCGGAATTGGATTTTTTTATTGGATTACCGCGCCGCCGCCGCCGAGTTATTGTTATTATATTTTCTCTCGTCGTCGCCGGTAACGTTTTTCGTCTCTCGCATTGTGCAGTGCGCGTATTATTGTGTACGCGGGGGCAGGAGATTTTTGGCGCAGTTTGCAGCATACGTATATATATATATCGTATTGTATATTTTACTAACATCGCACTGCAGAAATCGAGTTTCCACTCCTCCTCCTCCTCCTCATCATGGTCGTCGTCGTCGTCGTCGAGCAACGGCAGTGTGCCCAGCGGGCGATTTCGTGTTATTATTACTTTCTGAAAAGTGTACGCATAATCGACTTAAAATAACTTTCCGCGTCGGGCCCCGTTCTCGCGTGTCTATATATACGTCATTAATATATAACAATATTATTGTCATCGTCGTCATAATAATAATTATTAGTAATTTTTTTTTGTCGGTCTCCGCTCCCTCGCGAGTCTTATGGTATCCTCGTCCTCCTCTTCGAGCCTAACTCGTCGCACGCAGCAGCAGCACCGACAGCAGCAGCTTACAAACGACTGGTCTCGTCAATCTTATCGAGGCGCGTAGGTAGTACGGCTCGCCGCCATACCTAATAGTGCACGCGGCCACACGAATAGGTATGTACTCACTCGTATATACGTATTTTTTTTTTCTGCCGCACCGAAAACGAAAGACATATCACCGCGACGACGAAGACGACGTGCGTACGTTATAAATGTTTACGCTCGCGGACCTATATGCGTCGCGTACCTATTATACAACCCATACCTGCCTAATTATCGTCATTATTATTTAAATTTCTAATTACACGGTAATGGTTCACGGGTAATGGTATTCGGTGGCTACCGTTATACGCATCGTATTTGTTATGGTAACTCCATCTCGACAAACCCTATCAATATCCGATCGTATACGCCGCTCGCTTATATACAGAGCGATCCATCACTAAGCGTGCTCACCGCCATTTTTTCCTTTAGTAATAAATTTGTTCAAATCTTGATTTTTTTAGAATATATAATATATACCTATCGAAATCGAAATTCAAACGAGTAATCTTTGATTGAAGTCCGTGACAATGTACATAGATTGGGAAAATATAATACAGCTGGGTTATGATATTTAAGTAATGGCATAATATTATAATACATCGACATTTTCTAGTGTTTACAAATCGTCAGAGTACAATAATTAATACTACATATCATATAGATCCAATGTCAAATCTGTTTTGCAATTTTATTTAAACAATTTTAACTCAGGCGTCTCGAAAACTGTACTCGTTTGAATTTTGATCCAGATACGCCTACAGTTTCAAAAAAATCATCTATACCTAGGTAGGTCCTTCTTAACCATATTTACAGTAAATATTGTCCGTTCTAGTTTGAAACAAAACAAATTATAGGTACCTAGGTAATATAATTTAAAATAATATACCTACTATCGTTCTCGTTGGCGCCGAGCCGTACTCAAAATAACAATATTTGAATAAATTCATCGTGAGCATACTAGCAGGCGAATCGCCAGGTAAATTATAATAAGACGCGCGACGTGTATTAATTCATAACAGTACGCATTGTGTGTAGGCAATATAGCCAATAGGTATATAGGATAATCCGACTCGGTTTAAGAACGACTATACGTAAATTGGAAATTTGGATAGTATAATATGTACAAAAAATGAATAATATATTATGTACGGTTGCTTTTTAACGCCACCGCTCGTCTTCGTATGATATGCATACGTATGTAATACATCATCATCATCATCATGGCCGCATATTTTCAATAATATTATATAATATTGTGAGCGGACATCATCACGATTACCGCGGTGGCTCGAAAGAATAAATTACCGAGCGCCTATATTTCATTTAAAATCCCCAAAAGGAAAAAAAAATGTGTGCGCTTATATACAAAAAACTGTTAACGACGCGTTTAATCCTTTATAATCCATTGTGTTTATATATGTTATTAGGTACCCGCGAAAACTATAATGCAAATGAAGTGTTTACATTGTTTTTGTTTTTTTGTTTTTTTTTGTTTTTACAACGGAAAATGCGCTCTCATTAAACTCGGATTTATTTTCATCATAATATTTTATGAGTAGCATTTAATTGTTTTTTAAACCAACTACCTACTTAATATAAAAACTTGTTCGCAATGGTATATACAGAGCTATGTAATATTATACATATAATTCATTTTTCAATAATGATATTTTTACGGATTACATATTTTTATTTTTGTGGTCATTTAGCTTATATTTAAGACCTAATAATGTATAATATTTAGGATGGTGCATCGTTCTATCAATAGCTGTTTTCCCTTCTGTGTTTAGTTCTGCAAGGAGTAGGAAATGTAATTTTTAAAAGAATGCGCAAAAAATGTGAATTGAGTGAAAAATAAAGAAAAATTTAACAAAATAAAGAAAAATTTAACAAAAATCCATTAAATAAGATGAAAGAGTAGAATATTATATTTATATTTCGCGCATAATTTAACTTGTATATATAGGTACATAAAAAAACTAATTATTGGCAATATTTTATAAAGTCGTTTTAAAAGTTTTTTTTTTGTAAACAAACTATTTATTTATATACCTATGTAAGTTGATTTAGCCCCAGGTCTTTGGGACAAATTGTTTTTCTTAACCGGGCTGCGACGATCGGTGCCTGCGTAATCGCATCGCAGTCGACCGCAAAAGCACTGGCAGCAGTGTAAGAACCCGCACGCACACCAACAGACTTAAAAAATGCAAAATCGCGATGAATATTCAAAATTTAATCGTAAATAGAGTAATATATAATAATATTTTTACAGACGCGTTTCAGTTTTTGTTATTTTTTTTTTTTTTTTAGATACGCCGCGTGACGCCTATAATATAATAATGGTCGAGAGATAACTGCAGAATAACACACCACTTGCTATATATTGCAAATAAATAGGCGCCTATATAATATACTAATATGAATGTACTGCTCTTCGGTAGGTCGATTCGTTGACCGGGGGAAAGGTGTACGATAGTTGTACGAAATCAATAATGAGCCCTCCGTGATCGTATATTATGCTGTATAATATACATTATCGGGGCATATATATATATAGATTAAGTATAATATGATATATCGTATATATATTATGTATATATATATATATATGTGTGATATAATTATATTATGTACGGTCTTTGGGAGAGGAAACTAAAAATCGTGAAAATACGTATAATTTATAAGTAGGTATATATATATTACGTATATAGGACCGTGTGCACTGTGTCGTGTCGTGCGCATACGCACGCGGCCGACAAGAGACAAATGGCGTGTTAAACGTTCTCCGAGTTCCCTCTGCGTCTGTATATATCGTATTATTGTACATATATGTATATAAATTATATGGATAAATATTAATATATAGGTACCTACAATATCATAATAATAATATGATGATGATCTCTGTCCGTCCGTCCGTGATGTGTGCCGTGCCCGCTGCAGTGGCGGCGACGGTCGCGGCAGTAGTGGCGGCTAAACTCACAGTGACAGAAGTCGTCCGGCCCGCGATAATAGTAGGTAGGTATAGGTTAGGTACCTGCTGCAGTATACCTGTGTAATAATAACAATAATGATAATAATAATAACAACAACGCGTTGCGGCGTGCCTATAGGTGTATTATTATTATTATTATATTGTGTCATTCGTTTGTACATATAATACATAATAATATACCACCACCTGTATATTACATATACCTAAACATATACGTACCTATATACGGTCTGTCTCTACGAGGAGGCGCACCGCGGCACGCACACACCCGGGCGGATATGATAATAATAATTATTATATATATACGAGCACAGAACCTCGTGATATTATATTATTATATATCGTCTATAATGTGTGTGTGTGTGTGTGTGTGTGTGTGTGGAATGGGGTACGGAGACTCCCACTTTTTTGCCCCCTCGCCGAAAATACATATTATATTCTTCGGAGATATTTTCTTATTTTTGTGAATGAACGCCGCCGCCGCCGGACTACTTTTTTTTTTTTTTACTATATCATATTATATGCTCTCCTCGCCGCGTATGATGCCTGCCTATATAATTATTTCGGGAACCCGAAGAGCTTGTGATTTCCGCCACACCGTCGTCGTCGTCGTCGTATATACATATACTTATATACCTATACCTCGGCGAGGTACCTATATATATATAATAATATTATAAACGTAGATGACGTGCTCGCGCGTGTGTATATATTAATATATTATTATTATTATTATTACGTACATACGTAGGTACAAGCGTCGCCTATCCCGCGCGTACAGCATCTCCGGTCCATCCGGTCTGTTTCTCGCGAGACCCGTTCGCCGAGCGCATCTCGGCGTTGCGGCGTACGTGATTCGAATTCGTGATTATCGAAAATTACACCGGACGGAAATCTGGATTTTTTTTATATTTTCCCCACTCTCGTCGTCCCGCCGCGGCATACAGCGGTATAGGTATACGCGCGCGGATTGGGGACCACGACTTCAGCGGCGGCGGCGGCGGCGGCTGCTGTTGCCGCTGCTGCTCCTGCTGCTGCTGCAGTGCACGTTGCATAATGACGTGGGAAGGAAAAGGAAAAATTATCCGTGTGAAATCGCCATGATTAAAACTGAGCCGTATACAATATATACGATATAGCTGGTACCTGTATATAGTATACGCTCTGCGCCTTCATATATATGGCCAATGGAAACGACGACGTATAGGTACCTATATATATGCATGCTAATAATACATAATTTACGTGTAGGTATCATCATTATGAACGGTCAAAAGACGCCCTTTCGATTTGCGTTCATATATTATATATACGACCGTTGTGATGATGTGAATTTATATTTCAACTGCCGCCGCAGCAGCAGCAGAAAACCACTCGCTCGTCACGCCTCGGGTCTTCTCTTATAATTATAATATCATAATATATTGTAATTCGTGTAAGTGTACTTGCAGCTACCAAGCGCGTTTTATTAAAATAATATTACAGGTATATATGGGTACCCGTTCACTTCTAAATAATTTAATTTTTCGTCGATTACCGATGATGTATTATATAGAATCCCGACGAAGCGAGCACCGATAAACCGTATACATTTGGTTTTACGCTGATGGGATTTTCTTTTTTCTACAACCGTTTCACCAGTGATCACTTGTTTACGTATCGAGAAAAACTTCCACTAGGTATATATTATATGGAATTATGGAATTGCAGTGGCGTAGTCGGGAGAGAGATGGCGCAAAAGGACCATGCCCCCCTATCTGCTGTTTTTTTGCCAATTATAAATTTATAAATAATAAGTATTAAAATAAATACTGAGCACTTTTATAAAAAAAAACATTCCAAGAAGACTGAAAGTATTAGATTGGACTAAGACACAATAATAATAATGCAGTAAAATAAACTGCAGTTTAAATTAAATTTGTATCAGGTTTTTTTATTGCCCCTCCCCCGTTACAGAAATCCTGGCTACGTCACCGCAGTATAGATTCCTCAAACGCGAGAAAAACCGGAACAGACTATTTCATTATATCTATATACGTATAGTGTCAAAGAGGTAAAACAATTTTTGCAGTGCGGGTCATGGTCGAGTTCCATAATTTATTATTTACATTATTATTCTGCGCGGACAATAATTGTTCACTGCTGTTGCAGTATTCGGCTCCTTGAAATTTCATTATTATTTACTTTTTTCCACCTTCAAAAATTGACACTGCCACCTCCGCCGCCGCCTCGAGTCATTTGTTTTTTCTTCTGAAAACGTAAATTTTATTGTTTGCCACGACCATTTTGCAATTCCAATAACAATAAAACTCGTAAGTCACAACATAACTAAAAATAACAATAATAATATGGTCGTAAAGCTAACACGTACCCTCCGGTAGTATAATATATAATACACTCGAAATAGAATCGTAAAATATATACTCCTCATAATTAGACGTCTATATAATATTAAGTACAATAAATGCACGGTAAATTGGTCGAACTCTTTGCTCGGAATATGTGTATAATATTATAATACCTGTTACATTATTTCGCCTCCAATCCGAACGGGGAAACGCGTATATTATATATTATAGTGTGATGCGAATAATATTCATAACACGCCCGTGCTTTGAATAATTTTTCATGTCCGACAGAAATAATAAGCTTTTGCAGCTATAATAATAATATAATTATTCAGTAATCGTGGTGTTGGACTATTGTGAGCCATCGATTGCGTATATAAAATATATTGTGGGGCATTGCAGGAGATTATAATATATAAAATATTATAATACCTATGTGTAATAATAATATTATGTTCGACGGCTCGTGCATTAATCGTAACGTGAATAGAGCTCGGTATAATATCCTCGACGAGTTTATTCGACGGAAAGTGAAAACCTAAATAGAATATAGTTAGTGTAATAATTATTATGATATTGTATAACTATAATACTCGCTGAAAGAAGATTTTATTAGTTGCTACCTACCTCAATATTATTGTTCATTAGCTATTACCGAGTACCTATGATTAATTATTTGTTATTCCGTCTAAGACTAGCCAAAATGATTATGTATCACTATATAATATGTAGTTATTATTTTTGAGACTTCTTTATTTTGATTTTAATAGTAGAAAATTTAGGTATATATAGATTGTGATTCACCAAACATGTTCACCTCATCCTTTTGTCATTTAATGATGCTAATTTTGTTAATTGGAATTTTTAAATATAGACGAGGGGATATATGGGAGAAATACTCCCATTATCTTTTTTATACATAATATTTCTCTTAAATAGTTTATTTAAAATTAATATAGGTAGTTAAAATGAAATAACATTTAAAAATAATTTGTATTGTGTTTAAATTAGGTCGTTTTTGCACCACTCTGCGATTTATCTTATAAAATAGAAATAATGAATATATATGTCCTTCCCCCACCCAATACAAATTCCTGTCTACGCCTCTGGTAAGGACCATATATATTAGAAATATTGAGATTTACCGAAGTGGTTGTACAAACTTAATTTCTTCGTAAGTAAACCTCCCTTTTCTATACTGTAAATTATTGAGCAAATGATTATTTTGAAATTGTCAACGCATTTAATTTGAAATAATTTGAACAAACAGTTTTCAAGTACCTAATTGATTTTTATTGGATGTACTATAATATTATTCTAAGGACAAAAGGTTTAGAGGAATAGGGGTTGAAATGATCTTGTTATTAATCGATTTTATTATATATTAAATATATACACCTATCTTTGTATTCTAGAGACGGTGACTTCGTCGGACGGTTAAAGCGTTTATCGTGTATATTATACTATTAAAGTGTGCTAACTCATAATAATAAATAATTCATATAATATTGCTCGTATCGCACCGCAGCCGCTTATCGATATTGTTCAAGACAATATATAATATTATAATACCTATTCGATTTGAAAATTCGTCAACCTTCGCCAACGGTCCTGCGGCTAATACTCATCCGTATACGATCTTCGTCATCACATAATATAATTTATGGGCGTTTAGGTGCGTAAC
Organism: Neotoxoptera formosana; assembly: GCA_022818045.1. Classification (NCBI taxonomy): domain Eukaryota; kingdom Metazoa; phylum Arthropoda; class Insecta; order Hemiptera; family Aphididae; genus Neotoxoptera; species Neotoxoptera formosana. The sequence goes on along the minus strand of CM040632.1, from coordinate 62,981,442 downwards.
GTGTAAGACAGCTGCTGCTGCTGCTGCTGTAGTGTTGTTATATGGACTTCAGACAGACGACCGCCGACGTTTGTGTCGTAAGTCGTAACGCGCGAATGAGGTGTGCTCGCGCTCGTGTTTCGTACATATATATACGAGTAAGTGTATATATATATACGAGTAAGTATATATATATACGAGTAAGTGTATATATACGAGTAAGTATATATATATATATATATATATGAGCAAGTATATATACGTCGCCGGGTCGCGTGACTGCTGCAGCCACGCAGCGCCGAGTAGGCGAAAAAAAAAATTAGATCGACGAGCGAAGTAACACGAAAGAAAAAGGTACGTCGTCGTTTATAATAATGATTGAAGTATTATATTATTATTATCGTTATTATTAATGCTTCCGACCGTGGTCGTCGTCGTCGTTGTATCGATATAATAATATATAGGTATAGGTACTATTATAATCGTCGTCGAGTATGCGATGTAACAGCCTAGGCGGTGTGGACGGTGCAGTGTATATTATTATTATTATTATTATTGTAATATTATGTAACAAAATATTATGCGAAAACCGGACAGAAATCTCTATATAATATATTATATAGCTGGACGTGGTCGTATATTATATATATATACATATAAACAGCGATCGTATTGTCAGCAAATAATTTGGCGACTGGTAAGATATTTGAGATCGCAACCAACGTGCGTTATTGTCTGTATGCACGTCATATCATATTAAACCTAATGATATTATAATAATATAATATATGTATGCGTATGTATCACGCAGGTGAGTCCCGAGTACATATAATATCATTATCGTCTTGTTATCTATATATACATATATTAGGTATATCTGGTGTTCAAGTACTTTTCAAGTATTCAAATACATATTTTTAATAGAGTCTCGAAGTATCTCGACTTAAATAATAATTTTCAATTACCGTTTTTTTTTTTTTTTTTTTATATGTCATATTTACCATTATGATTTATTTTGATCAGATAAAACGATTAAAGGATATATTATACCCGTATATAGGTAAGTCATATACAAGGTACAATATAATTTATGTAAAATAATATACATTTGCTATAGAAGCTTTATTTTATTTTATTTTTATATCATACACAATAGTTTCAAATGCACAGATAGACTTACCTTTTTAGAGGCAAAACAAACCATCATCTATTTAATTACAATTAATACTGAATTATCAAACATGCACCTGTAGTACCTATATTATATAGACTATATAGACATAAATATACTTGCTATAGTATGCTTATATTATAGGTATAGGTTCTATTGCCCATCGATTTTATAAACAAACCGAAAATACCTTTATAGAGATAGAAATAACATGTAATGCTCTTATATTCACATTTTGATGCGTTTCTATAATATTTTCAAGCGAATAAAAATGAACTAAATTAAAAGATTAAAACCGATGTTAGAATAAAAATATATCAACCATTTGTACTTACCTAGGCATATTTACTTAAAATACTGTTTTTGAAGTATCTATTTGCAGGTATTGTTTTTTGTATGCCTACCCGAATTACATTTTTATAGCCGAGTATTGAAAGATTACTTATTTTGAATATAAATGTCAAACGTACCTATACCTATTATACGACTGCATGTACCGCAGGAATATATAAGTACTTTTAAAAACGATATTTTTCGAGACAGAATTCATAATATATTATTATAATATGTTACATTAAAGTCGTAGCGGATTACTATAAGTCTAACAATATCATAACAATATCCGTAAACGGGTGTAACTGGCGATCAATTATAATATTATTATGGTATGCGCCGCGTGTACGTATATATATATATATATACATACCATATTATAATATATTATTACAGGTGGGTACATGCGGTTCGCGGTATTCGCGTACTTATGCGCGTCGTATACGCTGAAACCGCGGTAATAATATATGATATTATATATACCTAGGTATATACTATATATATATAAATACACGCGGACACGGTCGTCTGGAGTATTCACGAGACGACCTTGAACAACGACGACGACGACGACGACGACGACGCCGCGACCGCAGTCCGAGCGAGAGCGGTTCCCGCAGTCCGCCTCCGGGGGTTGTGTGCCGCCGCTGACGACGACGGCGGGGCCATGAATAATAATATCATAATGTATTATTATTATGTACAAAAAATAATAATAACATGTAATAATAATAATAATAATAATAATAATAATTAATACGTGCAAACTCAATATGGTCGTCGTTCGTACAACCATAATAGTACGGTTTGCGCGTATAATATGCGAGTGTGTGTGTGTGTGTGTGTGTGTGCGTGTGTGAGTGAGTCTGAATTCGACGCTATTTGCTGCCGTCGTCACCGCCACCAGACAGACGACGACCAAGCGAAACGTGCGACGCGGACCGGTAAGCGCGCGCGGAAGACCCGGCGTGGAGGTGCAGCGCGGGCTGCCATTTGCATTTATTGCGGCGACCGGCAACGCCGAGCGGTGACCAAACAAGGATTGGAATACCTTTTGCGGCCCGATGACGACTGCACCGGCGGAAAGACGCATATAAATATTATGCAAAGTGTATCATCGTAACTCGTAATGCTTGTGTTATATATAGCAACAAAGTTTCAACGATTATATTGTATTATACTTATCTGTTATCTATATGGTTTCAACTACCACCTTATAATATCATGATGATATTATTATTAATAAAAAATAGCGTATGCCTACATAATGTACATAATATTATATTATTATAATATGATAGACGGTATGTAAAAAAATTATAAATAATTATTAATAATTAATATTATAAAATATGTAATTTAGGTAGTCATTGTTAAGGTAATATAAGAGGTGATGTGTACATTTTCAACACGGCGTGGCAGTACATTTTGCTGTTTAAACAGGGCTGCTATACCTATTTTTCAATAAAATAATTGTTTCATATTTTTTATCGTATACCTATGAGATTACCTATACCATTGTTTTTTGTGTTTACCAAAGTTGAATAATTCATATAGGTACCTAATCAGAATCATAAAGTGTTCCCGTTTAATTACTGAATTATTGAATAAATAGTTATTTTATTGATACTTAATAAGTAATAAGGAATATTTGAGAGTAGTTTCCATCATGCCTTTAAACTTCATACAGACGTAAATTCATTTTTAAAAACTATAGATGAGATACAATTTAAAAAAATAATAATAATAATTTATAATAATCATTACCGCTATGTATTGGGTAAAAGTTTAAATGAAACTATTATTAAAAATCGACTTTTCCTCAGGACGCGACTGGTGTATCAACAATTTCGTTGGTACACAACTCGTGGCATAAATGTCATGCACATATACACTTTATGGCATTGGAAAAATTACAATACCTACCTGTTCAAAACTGCACAAGTTAATCTCTAAAGTAAAACAAATATATATATATATATTTTAGAAAGCTCACAGCAGTCGCGTAGACATTTTGAAAGAAATGCGTTCAAATCGGAGTCTTCCGCTATAATCAATAATCACTATACATACATGGAACATAGAACCAGGGGCGTAATTAAGGGGGGTGATGAGGGGGATAGATCCCCCCCCAGAGATTATATAGGTACCTACTAAATCAATTGTACTAAATCCTGATGATATGATTGACGAGTTGAAATAAACAGCCAAGAAAATTAGAATTTCTTTTATAAGCAGTACAAAAAAACAGCTATGTACATTATATTATATTACAAACAAAATAAATTAAATATTTTAATAATTATTATTTAATTTAAATAATATATTCAATATTTACATTTTGAAGAATTTATTATAATATTGTATAGGTAGGTACTAAATTGTGTACAATTTTGAAAATGTAGTATTTTGTGTGAAAAAAAAAATGTCTATCCTCCCCTAAGACAAATTTTTAATTACACCACTGCATAGAACTATATAATATAAGTGCTGCAGCAAAATAATATTGCGAAAACTTTCATAATATAAAAGATGTCTGTCGACACAATACGTTATTCGACCTTACTTCGGAAGTTTCGTATTAGTATCGTATTTATAATACAATATTATAATGTTATTACACCTCTTACGGTTATGATGGGTACGTTGCAACTGCGATCTTCGCGGAAATGATATTATAAAGGTACCATCGAAAATTGCGTCCTGCACCACTCGCCCAGAATGATACGTCTTTCTAGAGGGCTAACAGTGTGCTCTTCCCAGTGCAATTTATGTATACTTTTTTTTTTTTTATATATAATGTCTATCACGATAATATAATAATTATTGCAGTGGAAATCGGTCGAGAGCTAAATTTCCTTGTTATTTTCCTTCTAGAATTTTGAATTGCACGTCGAAGAGAATGTGTAATTTATATTATATTATTACTATTATATGGGTGCGCGTTTTTGAATTGACCAATTGTGCAATAAATTGCACACTTTTTCCCAGAAACGGTCCATAAAACAATGTATATCTAAATAATTTATTTTAATATATAATAATAATTGTTCCTGCAGCACATTCACACCACAAAACATCTTACGACGTGTCCGACTAATAATAATTGTACGTGTCATTTTAATAATATATGTTTACAGGAAAATATAGTAGATTTTATAAGATCACTAGACAGGGCAATTTTATGCTCCGGCGAGTTTAGCGTGATACATTACGCGTGCATATTATTTTAATTCTATAATATTATGTATACGATTCCGTTAGGTTTCCAATGGAATTTATTAGAAAGAAAAAAATATAGACATTAATAATTCATTTCTTGGCTGCAAAAACGAAAGGTAATTAAAAATAGATACAATAATAGTCACACACTATTTGAAATTTTCATTATATTATACATAATAAGCGTATACATTTTTTTATTATTTTGACATCAGTAATTTGTTTGTTTTATTATTTCTTTGTGTACATTGCAGTGTAATATACTTACTACTTATATATTATTTAAATTAGGTACTATTATGTACCTATATAGAGTAAAATACACTTGTTTTACAAAATAAATAATCTCTTTTTTATTTTTTTTAAATGTTTGATTTATAGCTGGGGATCTACTATTATAGTAGTACTACAGGCCACGTATATAGGTACTAATTATTTGTTAAATATTATATATTATTAAAATAAATATCCATGTACCTATACAAATCAACAGAAATATTCAGCTTGTAAGGGAATGTACAATATTACTATAATAAATACATGTAAATATAGGTATTATAAACTATATATTATTTTCTTTTTATTGGTCTGAACTTCGGAAACTATGGCTAAAAGCTTTTTTGTGATGGGTTACGGTTGGTTGAGGAATACGTATTTATGTGGGGCAAGGATTCGTAGAAAAGAAATTCATTCAAATACATATTATATGAATGTGATATATATATATATAGTGTTACTGTTATATAGATATTTTCTATTTGAAACCAGCTATTTTAAAAAATATTTGTTCATAAATTAAACGGTTGGACAGTAATAAAAGTATGGATATAAATTGGAATTTAAATAATATTAATTAATATTTTAAAGTCAAACTCGTTTATGTTAGGAATTGGCCTATATAGGGCCTAGGTACATACAATTATATATCTGTACAGTAATGGTATGTCCGTATAATCGGTTTTTATAATGAATAATATTGTAAAAAACACAACATTACTAGATCGAAAATATCATTAAAATAGATTTAAAAATCTAAAAAATTCTTATTTATGAAAACTTAAACATGTTTGAGCACAATAACATACTATATTATATACGTACGTCGTACCTACATGTATTAACTACAATGTCTGTTTTCATAGTTATTGGAATCAGGCAACGGCTACCTTTTTTTTTTTTTTAATAATCTTGTAAAAAATATATATATTATACCTCTTTAGCAAAACAAGGTTTTTTACGAGGCTTTGCAAATAATTGATTATCTATTATATTGTATGTCAGCGCGCAAGTTGTACGGCACGATAAGGACGTGCAACCGGGTTTGAATGGGATCCTCTGTAATAGAACATCGTATTCGAATTATGTACCTTTGACGGTAATGAAAGATGTAAAATTGGAAATCGCCGCGTTCATCCGTGTTGACGAGGGCTCTTGAACATCATTTCGTTTTGTATGCGCGCAATTATACTATACCCGTGATAAGCTCTATATATACAGTGAGATGAAATTAATTTAAAAAAGCTATCGAGAAAGTTCTCAAAGCTTCATTTTTTAAGCTCCGTATAGACACTTGAGCGGTTTTGAATTCACTCAGTATACGGCATGGTCGTTAAAAAAAAAATTAGAAAAAAATCATTCTCTGCAGTTAGCGATAATATATATACCGCGCGGTATAGCTGGTAAACGCACTCGAGTTTTCACTACCTGCACATCGTTTCCGAATATATAAATCGGTCTCCGTTTATAATTGTGAAAACGTTATTGAAAAGCCGAACAAAAAGGATTAGTATAATGATGATGGCTATGAATATAATATATGCATACACGAGACACGCAGCTCCCGTAGAACAGCTTAACAACTATGATTAATAAAATTATGCAATTTTACGAATTTTAATTTTTTTTTTCGTACTGAAATTATTTTTTCAATACCATCATTTTCATAACAATCTATGGACTACAATTTTTTTAGAAGGTTATTGCAAAACTATGTGCGTACGGTTAAATAAATAGTTATTTAGCCATGGCTGGGCAGAAACGTCTGGAAAATGATTTGTATGACGCGTGGTGTTTTAGGTATTAATTGATACTTTTTGTTTAAAATAGATACATAATATAATGAACAAAGTATTTTAAAATTTAAGCATAGCATTTTTTATATTTCTACTTTTGAATACCGTATTGATTTGATCCACTTTTATTTATAATCTACAAAAGTCTTTGAGTAATACTATATTGAATATTACTTTTTATAAATATTTTAACAACATTTTATTTACGTATATACAGAGTGCAAAAACTTGTCTACAAGACGGACCTTTCAAGACGGGATGACCCGGACAAGAAACGTTAGATTAAATTTGATCACGCTACCGAATATTATTGTCGTGTAAGAAAAGTTTCACTGCGTATAATAATACGTTACACTGCGCAATCTCTCGTGTATAATATAGAGGCGTCGCGCGGTCGCGATCAAACGGGCAGTATACCACACGCCGTACCGAGGTAGCTCAACAGTAACCGCAGGTCTATACCTGCAGGTTACCGTGGTCGTGGTCGTGAAGGCTGCGGTCTGGTCCGGAGACGAGAACTGATGCGTAATAATATCATAGTAGTGGTAGCGGGAAAACCGTTCGTAGGTATATAGTGCATGCGTTCGTATATATTATAGTCATATATATATATACTATATAGGTAGACATAATAATAATATAATAATATATATACATAGGTATAGTATATATAGGTAATGTGTCGATAGCGATATTTCACGTCGGTTGGCAACTGTCAACCGGATGATTGACTGTCCTCCGGCAGGTCCTCGCATCTCCAAACCCCAAATTAACGTGACCGAACGTCGGGGAGCGGCCCTCCGGCCCGTGTAATCTACAATAATAAATAATCATGGTTTTCGCTCTCTCTCTCTCTCTCTCTCTCTCTCGTTTATTGTTCCCCTATTTTCGCCTCCTGTTCCTCCTCCTCCTCCTCCGCACGAAAACAATAATATTCGGACGTTATAATAATATTACCTATATATATATATAATAATATAATGTTATTATTTAGCCGGCCTCGTATTATATATATGTGCCGTACAACGCGCACAGGAAGTCGCGACGGTCCCGTATACCGGCGGCGGTATCTCAGAAAATTGTTACCCAATTTAACCGCGTTTATATATTATATACCGCGCAGGGGATCGTATATATACCCGAAATTGCAGGGCAATATAACATCGCGCGTACACGCCCGGACGGCCGGCCCGGGATGCCCTCGGGTACGAAATATTATATGCGTCTCCTGCTATGGGTACTATACGTATATTATGTACTTCGACGATCCCCGTAAAATAAATATATATATATACATATATAGGTACCTATGTATTATGACACGGTATATATATATATATATATATATAGCGTTACCGTCGGGTCCCCGTTTTGCGCGTTTATCGGATTTATATAATATTATTATATTATATCGTACGAGCGTGTATTATTATTTTTTTTATTTCACATAATATATTAATATTGTTTTCTTTAAAGCCTTCTTTCGTTATTGTTCTTTTTTTATAAAGCCAACGCAGCCGCGGTCGCGAGCGGGATCTTAAAAATAAAGTTTTCAACGCCTTCGCACAAATCCACTCGCCGGATCGACTATCGAAACTTTCGACGAACGTCTGTGTATTTTCTTCTATATATATATATAAATATATACCTGCCTGCTGTGTATATACATATATAAATATATATATTGACCGGTTTTTTTTCCGTTTAATTTCATTTCGACGTTGTCGTCGCTGTCGTGTCGCTTCTTCCGCCCCTCGGAAACGATCCGACGTGAAATTGAAAAATACACTTTTCCCCGCAGCGTCAATCTCGACAAAAATCTCCAACGGGTCTAAACGGAAAAAAAAACGGGCGTTTTTTATGTTAAAAATGAAAATCCAGTCTCGAAATAACGTTTTTTTTCGTGACACGTCCTGCCCTGCAGAAGAATAATTAGACGACTTTACTCTTGTAGTATATATAGGTGCCGTATACTTATTTAAATAATATTTTAGTTTCAGCGTCGGCTAAAAATATACTAACAATTTTGAAAATATTTGTTTTACTTAATTATATAAAAATTAAAAAGAAAATATATTTTTTTTTTATTATTGTACCTAAACCTTATAACCTAAACTTATAGTTTCCAAGAATTTTTACTGTTTTGAATGATAACATCCATTTTTAATTTTCTAAAATATTTTTCTGAGAATTCCTATGGATAAAAATCGAATTCCGAACAAACTTTCGTTTATTTTAAAAATAACGTTTATTGAAAATTTACAATCTATACTATGTGTACAATATGTAAATTTGAGGGAGGGATGACAATGATGGAGCGGACAAAAGGGAAGCTCACAGTAGAGCTATCTTTACACGAATCTTAAATACGGTTATAACTATAATGAGCAAATCGATAATGAATATTTTACAATATTCCAGTTGGCATATCTGTATATTAATACCTATGTATGCATTTAAGTTTTCATTTATAAATTATAAATTATAATATAAAGCTTTCACAAAAATACACTTCCCTGTATAATACACGCATAACACCTATTTAACGTAAAATGTGTATTAAAATGTTGTGATTGTTATTTTTATACAGAAATAATATGTATACCAATATCTATATTAATTACCACCTAAGTAAGCAAGAACGATAGTGAAATTACTCAAATGTTTTGTGTTTTCGATACCTATACCGGCATTGTGTTATTATATTGTTTACTCTATAGGTACTTAATGATGAAACGTATATTTATTTTTATATAAATACCTACACAATGCTTTTTGATGTTAATAATAATTAATTTGTTCGAAAATATAATAAAAAATAAAATATTAGTATACATAAAACGGGTTGAATATATTTTATAGCTCTTAATTATTTCGTTGATTTTCTTTAATAATTGTTCTCGTTACTATATTGTACGATTATATGTGTACTATATTAAAATTTAAAACTATATACGTTTCTGAATAATAGCGTACCATCACAGTACTGCAATTTTAGTGCAGTAGCTGCAATTGTAACATTAATCAAAATGACAAGTCAAAATGATTTATTAATTATTTCAAATCACACCGCACACAAGCTATTCTACGTACGAAAATTCTTGCAAATAAAATTTAAACCGAAACGACAACGACGTTAGATAGCTCTATCGATGCTCTTCGAACAGCCCATCATCACTACAGTGAATTATCTGAAAATGGTGTCGATTTTTCGGGGTTCCCGACGTGGTGGTCGACAATGCGAAACGGCAGCAGCGCACCTGTGGATTCCAGCACGGCCTTAGACCGATTTCTATAAAGGATTGACCGAGCTCAATACAATAGTAATACCGGTTTACATCACGTACGCATATAGTTATATACCGCGGTTAGCGAATGTGCTAATATATGATACAAAACGTATAATATATATTATACGGCACTTTTCGTAATATTATTATAGTATGAAGGCTGTTGCAAAAGTCTAAAGAATTATATGACTTATGTGAGCCCGCGCGCGGCCCTAACCTAACCTGCACACTTACGACGAGTGACGGTAATATTATATTATAAGCTTTCCGTGTATTATTGTACAACAAATCATCAGCCCCCCTCGAAGGAAAATCCTGGCTACCCGCACTGGAAATTAGAGGGAATACGAGTGTTTTGATTCCGCGGCGGTATCGATGATAAGCGTTCATTTCCGAATCGACGTCGTTTTGAGCGAGAGGGCCGCCGCCTCGTCGGCTATAGGGGAATCGAAAGCATAATATACATTTTTTATTCTATTCCGCGATATAACGTCATCGCGGTGACGTTTCAATATGGGCGCTGTGCAGCCGGATATACGCGCCCGTGTCTGTCTCCGCAAGCGAAAATAGCTGACATTTCGATTAGCTCGTGCCAGCGTGAGAGCATCATAGGTATACTATTATATTATAGCACTGCTGCAGCAGCTGCCGTTCTAAAAAATTGTTAGATACTATATACGCGAGTGTTGGCAGATAATAATTTTATCGTGATCCGTACGTTTTTTGTAAAAAAAAAAAAATAAAATAAACGACGATTATCTGCAATTAATTTTTCTCGAAACGCGTTTTACTCTTATACGTCGAGCTTATAATATATACTGCAGCCACGAATAGACCATCACTTTATTATATTATAATGTTAACATATAAACAAAATAATTGACGTAAGTCGTAACGAGCGAGTGTTTATAGGCGGGTCGTGGGTGTATATAAGTATATTTTATTGTCGTGAATCGTCCTGCAAACGGTCTCGGGTCAACATGCAGATAATTTAATGTTGCACTATAGGTACCTACGCATATATACAACCTGCAATATAATACTGATCGGTGTTCGGAAAAAGTTTTAGCCGTTTATTCATAATTTTACGACTGTAATTATTTAATTATTATATTATTATAATTATTATTATTATTTTTTTTCAATATCATAACGCCTCGGATTGACGTCTAAAATTACGACTATATAATTATAATTATTTTTTTCCCCAAATTTTTAGTAAAGAGTTTTTAAAATATTGTGATTTCGGCCGAGCTGCGTGCGGGTATCTATTACCTATATGCCTTGAATATTTATATAAAATAATGTTATGTAGGTACATATTATAATATGATACGTCATGCTGCAGTCGCGTTCGCATATAATAGACATCTCTATTCGTCAAGTACGTGTTTTTGAGAAATTTTTAGGAACTTTCGCCAAAACTACAGCCGACCGCGACGCGCTCCTTCTTCGCGATATTATTTTTCCAATTTCACTCGTGTCGCGTAATTCAATCATCATATCGTTCGGCGTGTGTAATATTTATTTTTCATTTCGTTTTATTTTTTACTTATAGATATTAGGTAATATAGTAATCGCTTCATAGCCGCCATCGTACTTTGGGCTTTTTCGCCACGATTCCTCAGTCAGTACCTAATACTATAACTATATAATAATATATTATTTAAACCCATATATACAGAGTGATCTGTAAATTATACTCGCCCCCATTTTTTCATTTATTAATGGATTTATTTAATTTTTTTTAATTTTTAAGTATACAGAACTCACATATTTTCAAATACACATTTTGATTTTTTTGTACCATTTAATAAGTGTATATAGTGCAGTGACGATATACAAACTTCTTTTTTTTTTCAAATGAGAACTATCTTTTTTAACAGTAAATAATCGTAAAGTTGATGAATTTTTTTTTATGTTGATGTAAATGTCTTAATCAGAATATAAACTAGTAAATTTCAAGTTATAAAATTAAAAATATATTACATATACAGCTATACGCTAAGGATAATGAATAGTTTTTAAAAATAGTTTAGTTTTACAAAATTATAAAACAGATAAAATAGATATTTAATCATAGTACCTATGCTTTTTACATTCAGACAATTTTTACAAATTATAATATATTAATAAAATCACTATAATAATATAAAATCATCATAGTCCCCATAACTTTCAAAAATCGAATTCTATTATTTTTAGTATGGACAAATAAAATATAACTCAAAAACGATTAGTTTAAATTCCGATATAGGTAAGTACACAAATATGTTCAAAAAATTCATCTCTTATAAACTTGCAAAAAATTGAGTGGTTTTCATTAAAAAAAAGTTTGTATTACCATTGGACTTTTCTTAAATAGAATAAAGAGTATACTGAAAAGAAAATTACTCCAAAAATCTGAATTTGAATAAATCTGTTATTAAAGGAAAATGGGGGTGAGTGCTGAGTAAGCTTGGTGAATCACCCTTTATATAATATAACGACCGTTGTGGCGTTATTCATTTAATGTATTCGTTAAAACAAAAAACAAAACCAAAATACGGTTTTCGACAAAAAAAAAATCTGATTTCCATCTGAAATTATTCAACGCGCTACATATAATTTATTTACCCGCCCGCGAACCTTTTCCACATTAAAACATTGTAGAATCGCATCGATCGAAGCGAATATATAACGCCTTCGTAACATTATATAATATCTATTTTGCTGCCATTTACTATTAGAACTTTATTCGGCCCTCTGCAAAAAACATCTTGTAAATGACACATAAGACACAGGTAGGTAATCGTTTTAATTTTACTACTATTTCGTGACGGTCATGGTTTTATTAATTTTGTATGATTACACATTTTGAGTGGTTCGTTTGACGTTTTCCTATTATACCGCAAAACAAACTTCTGGTGGACCTTTGTGGCTTTGCGAATCAAAAAATTGTACTTGTCCAAAACAGAGGTTTCAATTTTAGACTTTTGGGTGTAAATACTTTTATTTTAATTTTTTCAAACGTATTGACGATTTTAATGTATCGATTGTTCGATGCTTACGGACATGCTGTAAGCCAGAAATAATAATACAATTTGATTCGTCGATACGTCAGTTGAGTAGCCCCTTGTAAGGTGGTTTTGATTTTTGAGACGAATATTGTTCTGAATTTATTACCAATTTTTCGGAAACGTCACTAAAAGTACAAAATTAAGATACCAACTTCTTCTTTTTTGATTTTTTCATCTGTGCCAATATTTTTGTCAGTATTAAAAATCGATGTGAAAGTAATAAACTCAAAATAGGTTTAAAAACAACTTTTCTCAAATCACTATTCCTGTTAGCCAGCGTTCATAATATTATGTATATTGTATATATATATTATCCTCTTTATTGTATACGCAATATGTGTGGTAAGCGTAGATAACATTTATTGTTTTCTACTACCAGCTCTGAAGTACCTATAATACGGCTTACCTGTTGTTATTTTTTGTTGTTATGGACCATTAATTTTTGGCCCAGGTGAATGGATTTTTAAGACGTGAACATTATTTTATTAATCGTGACTGACTATTTCAGAACGTGTAAATTTTAATTATATGCATAATATATAGTTTCTACTGTATAATGGTATAGAGGTAAGTAGGTATAATATGTGCTGAAAATGTAAAATAATGAACAATATTAAAAACTATTACAGAAATGGAATTGTTTCAACAATTTACGAAGGCCATAAGAATTTTCGAAAAACTATCAATATTGTTAAAAATATTGATAACAATTTTTTAATCTTTGTATATTATTACGAATTGGGATAGTAGACTAAGATTATATATTTCGATCAAAATAAAAATGTATACGTAAACATGTAAACATTAAATATTTTATTTCGAAGATCGAAACTGATATCAGATACTATAATAGTATTTCTAGTTAAGTTGAATATTATGCTAAAATATCCTCATTCGATTTTTTTTTCCAACGAACTTTTAAAAGTTTTCAATGCCACAGTGTGATTTATTCATCTGACTTATATTTACTCTGAAGCGTTTTCACGTTTTACGATTTTCACTTATCGTCGTTGACGTTTTTGAGTTTTAAACGATAAAACTCATCAGTCTAGTTAGCTGCGATTTCCACGCTATTTGTTGTATAATAATAATGCATCAAATAAATAGATTTATTATATCAGTAACATAGCCTAACGCTGTTTCAAGGGTAGAGCGGGGGGGGGGGTGAGTCATCAGGTCATCGCGAAGAATTAATTATCCGATGGTCAAACAATACAGAAATAAGGAAACAACTAGAAATAATGTTCTCATGTTGTAATTTTAAAAATTACACAGGTACGCAGTACAAAAACCATAAAAACGAAAACAAAAAATATAATTAAATAGCTCAACTTATTTACAAAGCAGCCATCAGACCAGTGGAATGGTCACGTGGGATCCAAATATCCAGCCAAACCAGTGAATGTATATCGTATAATATGATATATGCCACGAGGATAAATTATTGTGTATAAATATGCCATTTTCAGTCCATCGCGTACACCTATTGAGACGCGTATTACATATGCATATGCCGCATGGTAAACGAAGAATAAAAAAGTATAAATAATTTGTAAAAAGATTAATATTTTTTATTATTTCAAAATTTTTAAAATCATCAATAACTCAAATATTTATTATAATCATAATAATCTATCTTTTAGTCTATATACATATAATAGAAGGGTTATCATTTGAAAAACGAAAGTCTGTATCTTCACGCAGGACACTCCTCGAGTAGTACAAAAAATCTCAAGAATTCGAAAATATAGCAGTCTTTGAGTATATTCAAAAATTCCAAAATCCGAATTTGAATAAATTTATTATCTAAAGATAAAAATGTGTGATGTGAGCACGTCTGGTGAATCACTCAGTTTATTAAAATATACAAATCTAGTAAAACTTGTGGGTGCTCCGATAGGTACTATACGTGGTTACTGAATGGTCTCCTTTTCTCCGTGTACATTTCTTAGGTAAGTACTGCGTGTATAGCATACTTCTCGCCCAGGGCCGTAATGCCCGGGCCTAGGGTGGCACATTTTTGGGGGCGGCAAATTTTATAAGAAATTGAAAAAAAAAATCATATAAATATAGTAGTAAATAGTAGTAAAGCAAGTAGTAAATACATGGATTTAACACACTTCTCAACAAAAAAAGTTCGTCTTAAAATGTTATAGATAGGTGACATATAAGATTAAAAATGTATTATTGTTTATCAGAATTTATAATTACTTGTTTTTTTATAACTACTAGGTACCCTATAGTACCTATGTTTAATCTATGCTACTACTGACCTAATTTGTTTGTAATGAAATAAATTTATTAGTAATAAATACTACATTTTTTTTTCTTGGGGTAGGGGTGGCATATTTAAAAGGGCCTAGGGCGGCACCTGTTCTAAATCCGGGACTGTCCATACTGCATCGCTATCGTCGCTATATGCTTTATACTGTCGTATTGTTTTCTGCTAAACGTATACATTGTAATATTTATTTTACGAGACGGACAAATAACGCCATACAATAATACACGATGCGTTGTTATTATTATTATTATTATTCGGTGACCATTAATCGCGTGGGTGTGTTGTGCGCCGACTGTTGGCGCCCTGGACACGCATAATATGTGTAGGTACGTGTCGCGAGTGGACTACGACGTGCCAGCAGTGCGTTTGACGGACGGCCGCGGCGGACTGGACCGGTCGCCGCGGGGTGGCGATATATATAGTGCCGCAATCCGCTTTTGCGGGACCGCCGCCGCCGATTTTTCCCGCGTGTGAGGTCCTTTGAGCACAATATATTATTATATATTTCACCGTGAAACGCCGCCGCCGCCGCCGTCGGTTGATTTGTAGGGCGGAACTCGGGACGCCTTTGCTTTTTGTTTTCCTGCCGTTGACGCATTATATACCTACATATTATTTGGGTATTATAGGTACGCAATCGACCATCACCAAAAACGCGAAAAATCACCTCGAGAATACAAAACGGCGCAATTATATTATTGTCTCTGACGACTCGATTGAACATATATTATTATATATTATTATATATATATATAATAAAAAAAAAATTCGGGAAACATAAAAATTATTTATAAAGCCAATTTTGCATATTTTCGTATTTATGTATTTTTATAGGCCCGTGCGGTAATATTTCCATAGGTGTACAAGCACTCAATATGTATATTACACGCAGTTTTAAATTGTATAATATTTTTGGATTCAGTTTTTGTAAACGTCATTCTATAATTTTGTTATTTTTCACATAACGTTTCGTATAATATGTTTTTATATTGATCTCTGTTGAAATATAGGTTTTTAGTTTTTACAGTATATTATTTTTTAAATAAAACTTTCCCAATAAAAACTTTGGTGAATTAGCAGAAGAGCATAATATATAGGTATTTGTACGGTTTTCTGATTTGTGCATCATATATTTATGTATTAATATAATATTATACGTACCTGTTAATTTTGCCGCCCCTTATTTATCATAATGATGTCAAAAAATGCCGCAACTTTAACACAAGTGTCCTTAATGCCGCCGTAGCCATGTGCCTACGTCGCCTACGCCTTAAGCCGCCCCTGTGCACGTATTACCAATCAGTATTTTTAACAGTTTTTTGTCATATTTTTAATCATTATAAGCATATTATTTTAATTATTATTAAATGATGGCACAAAATAAAATGTGAATACTCATCTGCAGTTAACACAATTTCTGGCACGAGTTTCCAGGGCCTGAAGTGTATTCAGTGGCGTGGCAAACCTAACAAATATGGTGGTGGGAGCCCCTTCTCATTGAAATCACCACTGGCAGTGGTATTCCATATTGCCAGGACCCCTGATCCAGGGATACATCCTTAAGCTCCTTTGGACACCTAAAATAATATGTCATATACCCTGCAGCTATATAGGTATAGCAGGTACTAGATACTTGTATATAATATATAAATGTAAAATGTACCACGGTTTACCGCCCACAACCTAACCACCACTTAAAACCACAGACGTGTCTTGGATTTCCCCTATGACTGCCGTTGAGTGCCACTGACTGCAGTTACCTATATGTCTGTATAATAAACTCACGTCAATCGAATGGCGAAATGTCAAAAACTGTTCGCCAACTTTGAAATTCGTGTGCGGAGAGCGATTTAGCGATTTAGCTCAAATACAACCGAATGTATTATATTATAATACTATTACCTATACCTACCTATACATAATTTGCGGCAATAGAAGATTGGAAATTTGTGCTTACAGCGAAAATGCCTATAATAAATAGGGCTCAGAAATCATAGAAGTTTAAATATGCAAAAAATGATTTACTTATAATGAAAACTCCCCAAAAAAATTATTACTATTTATTGAATATAGTATAGTACACTAGAATAGAATTTATCATCTATTTTTATAATTTAAAATAACTAATATGATATTAATACATTATACATTATTACAAAATGGGGGGGGGGGGGGAAATTGATTGGACAAAATTAATAATACGTTGTCGCTTATCAGTTATCAATATATATAATATGATTTCTTAAAAGTATCTTTTTATACAAGGCACAGCATGTGAAGTGCAGCGTACTTTTTAAGACAATTTTGGAATTCGTTGTTACTAGGAATATTTGCACACATCGATGCTTTCCGCTCAAATATCGTTTTTATCTAAAACTCATGAAATACCTTTGCAAAATATGCATTTCAAAGATGGGTGGGGCCGCGGCTAGCAAAAAAAGTCAAAAAGGACTGGCGAAAAGGGGACTTTGAATAGTAAAATTAGGTCAAACGATGTACACCTACAAACGATTAACACCAGCAGCAGTTACGTTGCGAAATTCGTAGTGTTGGGGAGGGGGTACAGTGTCTAAAGTATAAACCGAGAGCACAATATAATAGACTAAATAGACAATTTCCAAACATTAATAATATTATTATAATAATAATAATATGTATGTGACGTTTTCATTTTGTACATATTGCAGCTCACTATATATAGGTGCATTGTACATACTATGTGGTGTATTATACTTTAAATATGCTAAACAACTGTTTCAGTGCAGTTTCGTTCGCAGAGTGCGTTAAATGCAATAAACAGTGTCCATTTGCAAACTAGTCCCAAAGACAAAAAATATTATGTATCGACAACGAAAAAATTATCAAAAATACATCAATATAAAACAGGAACAATCAATCAGTATGACTTTATAAACCAATGGCATTTAATTATTATAAATTATATAACTCTCTGGGTAATGCTAAATGGCTTCAAGTAAGTGTTTCCCAAATTGTGTATTATAAAAATGTGATCAAAAAGTGCTATAATATTTTTGGGCAAAAAGGGAAAGTAGTTTTAAAATATTTGGGCGAAAAGTGAAAGGTCATTTTTGGGCGAAAAGAGTCCCGCCCATAATATATATATAGGTACCTATTAGCCGTAACGCTTGTTCCGGTTGACTATATTTGGAGCCTATATTAAGGGGCCTCGCTACTGCCTTTAATTTTAGCTGGAACTACCTAAAATACTGACAAAATTAAAGTTAGTTAACGTTGTCCGATTTTGATTCTGAAAAAAAATTTGAACTCACCAGAAAATTGTCCATAGATCCTACAAAGCACTTTGTAAAAATTAAATTTTATATTATTGTGAATTGTAATTGAAAACTTGAAAATATCAACTTTTTCGAATCATAATTAAAATTAATATTAATATTAAAAATGAAAAATGTTTCGTACGATCTATAGATATTTTTCTGCTGAATTCAAATATTTTTTCAGTATCAAAATCAGACAACGTTAACTTACTTTAATTTTGGCAAAACAAATGAATGTTTTTGTAAAATTCGTGTAGGGAAATTGATATGGTTATCGAGTTATTGACATGTGCATGCGCGTACGAGTGAGGATACCCGCATTTAATTTCACTCCACATTAAATCATTTATAACTAACACATAGATCCCGGTCGGCAATGACAAGATTAGAAATTGCCAGGCCCCTTAACTGTAAATTCTTTTTATGTCGAACGTCGATATCTCGAATTTTTGCGTAATATCGAACTCAAATTAAATCCCTCTGAAATAATTACTATTATAATAAAACTCGGTATCTCGAACTTTTAGATATTATATCGAACTTTTTGTTGTTCCCCTTGAGCTTCGACATAACGAGAGTTTACTGTATTATAGATGCCGAGAGTCGCAATATCATTATAATATCATCATATCATAACGATACGCGTGTAGGTTGGGTTAGCCCAGGGGTCGCCAACCTTTTCAAACAAGTGAGCTACATTTGAAATTTTTAGTCCCAGGTGATCTCGACATCCAGGAGAATTTAGGTCTTTAGGAAGAGATTTGTTTTATGAGCAAAAAAAAAAAAAAAAGGTCTAAGCTCCAAAGAATAAATATTTATTGTTTCTTCATGATAATAATAATAATTCCGAAATAATATCCGATTATTTACTACGCTATCGACCGATAATGGTAAAATTAATTTTTATAACGATCGACCTATATATTCCTAGAAAGATCGACTGGTCGGCGACCCCTGGGTTAGCCTATACGATCTAAATGATATTTTTTGGATTTTTTTTCGGCATCGTCGGTAAGATGCGCTTAGTCATTCAGCGGCGCCGCCGCGGCCGATGCGAGACAATACAGTGCGGCTTTCGTGTATACGTACACGTGCGACACGACTACTGTGCACGTGCCATATTTTATTTATTCGCTGTTTATGGTCTATCGTATTCCCTATAATATTTTATTATAATAATACTGCAGTGTATGGTAGGTACCTACCTATTTTTTTTTTTTTTTACAGTTGCTCATTTCATTGTGATATTCCTGCCGTGAATATCATGTTTTCCTTTTATACATCTGCGACGTATTGAGATCGACGAATCTATTATTTTTTTCCACATGCACACAATATCGTCCATAATATTATCATACAATAATATCAATAGGCATAACAATGGGTAAGCGAGCAGTAACACCAGACGGATCTGCACACGGCGAACCGGCGATGTGGAATTCGTGGATGTGCAATTATTGCAGCAAACTGGCAACGAGCCCGGATCAAAGGGGCGGAGGATAAATACCTATATGTCGAATATAATGTATAAGTACTGATTTCGAAAATTCCGTACGAGTAATATTTTTCAGTTTCATAAGTTAGATCATTGCGGTTGACGTGTTAATTAATCTATTTTGAATATTTTTCATATCGTTTTGGTTTTTCAATTTAGAACTGTTTATTTATACGTATATTGTATGTATACATTAATTTGAACAATTCAAATTAAAATGTTGAAAAATAGATTAATATTAGGATGTGATTTGTAAAACTGTTCTTTATTGAAATGAATTTAATGGAATGACATGTGTTGTCCTGTGTATAATCTTGCCCTCGAATTGGACCATGGTGTGGAAAGTACTATTTTCAGAATACCATACAACAATATCTACACAAAACCAGAATTAAGACAGTGATTTTTAAATCACAAACGAAAATTTTGAAATAAAAATTATTTAGTGGACACACAAACCAAAGACCAAATCTTTTTCATTTTGGCAGAAATGACGCACGCTCTTCAAACGTACCAACATCGTTGTATGATACGATAAATTAGTATAATCTCTATCTTCTAAGAATGTCTTTGTTGCTTTCATCAAACTATATCAAAGAGACGTGAGGATCGTAGAAAATAAGTTCATCAAAAATATCAAAAAATGTTAAAGGACGAAGCGAATATAATATTTTTTGATGACTGGCGTCCTGCGGTGTAAGCGATTCCTCAGTGAATATAAATTTTGAATTTTCCAAGAAAAAATCTTTATTAAAGTTTAAGTTCTCTAAGGTTTCTGTGCGCACTTACGAAATTGAACGCTGTTTGTTTTTCTTTTTACTGCGAACGCTTCGTTCAGATATTCCGGACAGGCTCACGTTACTAGAGATTGAAGTGCTCAAGGGCAAAAATATCAACATCAAAAAATTAATTATAATAAGTCGGAAAAATAGTTTCCTGCAAAAGATGGATATTTCATAATAATCTCAGTACTGCTGCAATATAAATGTGATCTATTTATTTTGTATGCTCCAAGCGATCTCGAAGCAGACTAAAGCAGACCATACACAATCACGCGCTGTTATAAAATTCATTTTTAGTCACTTTTGAGAATTTTTTTGAGAATTATTGACATTTTTTTAAAAATTTAGCTGAGAAAATTATTTTTCATTAGCCAACGACGTGTTGACGACGCTCGTAAAATATAAGTATCAATTAGATACACATAATACCGCTCGTTTACGGGGTAGAAAATCAAGAAAATTACAGTTTTTCGGTAAGTCGAACGCGAAAAAAACTAGGGAAACACGGTGATGGCTGATCAGTGATCACCGACCAAAAGGGCCTTTTCACGAGTTACTTATAGTTATAAATTAAAGTCAATAATATCTAAAAAAGATCGACTTTTCGACTCACGGCTCTAGTCGATTCTCTCTTTACTCCTAATTTATACGACGATATGCCAGCAGTGTACAATACTCACAGTGCAGTTCAGCAGGCATCGTGACTCGCACGTACAACAACAACAACAATAATAATAATAATAATAATAATAATAATGTATATATACTGTGCGCAGAGGTCTAATAATATAATTCTGCTGCTGCGCTCGCGACCGCCGCGAGAATATTATTGGAAGTAGCGTACCTACATAATAATAATAATAATAATAATAATAATATAATAACATTAATGTATGAACTTTGCGACCCCAAACGCGCGGGGTACGCGCTGCGGTACGCGCGCGGAACACTGCCGCCGCTACGTGCCGGTGCAACCGTCCGTAATTACGTGCGGCGGCGTGCGGTACGGCTGGTAGCAGAAGCGAGTGGCGGCAGCGGCAGCAGTAGTAGTAATGATTTCGGAATAAAATTATTATATTATAGAACCGTAGGTAGGTATACATAATAACAACGTATGTATTACAGCGAGTGTATTATTATTATTATTATTATTATTCGGCCGTGTTTCGTTTCACCGGAAAATTCGTAAACGTACATTTTTTAGATATATACACGGTGCGTGTATTGCCGATGTGTTTGTGCGCATTACACACACACACACACGTGTGCGGTACGGATCTACGCGCATACGCATTATTACCATTATTATCATTATATGCGATACGGTCTTCGTTATTATCGTTATTATCGCGTATTCGCTGCCGAGACGGCGACTGTACGCGAGCGCGGCGCGATGATGATATTATACGAGTAGAGAGAGGTACGTATAATAGGTACGCGTCCTGTGCCGTACGTGTGCGGACGGAGACGGCGGCGGTGGCGGCGGCGACGGCGACGACGCGACTACATAATATCATGTGTGCCTGCTGTATGCGCTTTTTCCGCGCTAGATAAATTATTATAAATATAATAACGTGTGCTATCGCGAGTGCCCCGAGAAGCGGCAGCTACGCGCGGACTACTGCCTATACCATCATACTATACCACGGTACTGTATAGGTACCTACCACGTATACCTATATACATTATACACCTCCACGGCTCCACCGCGGGAGCGAATCTTCTCTCGGTTATTATTATTATTTTTTTTATTATAGATACGAAACGGACGCGACTGCGCGCTAATAATTATATTATTCATATTATATGCAGGACGATTCCCGAAACGCGCTCAACCCCGTTTTTCAGTATGGCGGTACGTATACCGCAAACTCTGGGTTCTAAGTGAGAATAACCCAATTTTTTAAATTTTTTTTTTACTGTAAATCGTCAACGTTTAGCCCAAATCTAAATGCGAAAGATAACTGTCCGCGTGTCGTTCAACTGCAGCAGTGCAGTGTATACCTACCGCAAGTCCACGATAATATGGCATGTAGGCGCATATGCGAGATAATATGAACAGGACTACCGTGGTTTGAAATTTGAGTAGTATTAAAATACTAACATTCTATGAAAAATTGAAAAAAGCACATCGCGTATTTTATTTTTATTCGAGACTACTTTATTATGAGAACTATCTAGTATACGTCCTTATTATTGCTGCAGAATCTATAGGCATATGCTGGTTCGAATTTAAATGGATTTTCATAAAAAAAAAAACCGTGTGCCAAACAGTACCTATGCGCAATGAAAAAGAGAGGTGTTCTCGTCGGAAAATGCAGGAAAATAAAGGTATAGGTACATATTATTATATATAATATACGAACTTCTGAAAACAAGAATTCGAATGAGTTCGGCGTCGCCGAAGACTAGCGAAGAGCGAGCTATAGATTTGAGAACCATTCTGTATTCACGTATATATACGATATCATAGCTGATATTGTTTCTACTCCGCGAGTAGCGTGCACATAAAAAATAAATAAATAAAAAACGGATCCGCCGACGATATTTCGGCGTATATCACGAAATAGGTATTATTATAATATATATAATATATGTGTGTGTGTGTGTGTGTGTGTGTGTCGGTGGCACGACGATGTTCGTGTACCGTATAATGCGATATAATATTATATAGAAGCATGCGCACAATAGCTACCTGCCTATATATATACCTATAATATATACGTATAATATATGTAATATCATTATTATTATATAGTGGCGGCTCGGCAGGTACCTTATATACCTTAGGTATATATATATATATAGAAACCGCATAGACTTTACCGGTACGTGACCACCAAAGTTATAATAACGATAATACTGCGGCGATGGTAGCGACGCATATAGACTGCAGGTATCTACCTACGTATTATATATATATATATATATGTATATTGTTTGTTGTGTTATAAATATAATACATATATATGTGGCGGGTGCGTATTACACGTGTGCGTTATTATAATAATAATATTGTACATGCCGAGCGCCAATCATTATAATATGGTTTCAATAGTGGCTGCCGACTGCAGGTCGTCTATCGTCATTATTCTCGGCGTACCAACGGCGTGGAGGCAGGGTGTGAGGGCGAGGAGGGAGGACGAAACACGAAAACTGTGAAGAGTCCGAACACTATCATATAGCAGGTGACATTACGATGTCATGACGATATTCCGCACTCGTGCTCACAACTATTTTAGACTTTGAGCGGAGCGAAGAATGTACATTGATTTTTACAACGATGTATGTGGTTTTTCTTCTGTGTGTATACACGATAAGTAGTCGAAATAATGGAAAAAATAATTAAATTATGAAAAATTAATGGAGTTACTGCTCGGGTTGCTCCCGGGTCAAGCCAACCGACCAATTCTCCGACCGTGTTCCTAACCTCTTCGCCCTTGACCGGCATTATGACTTCCTTCGCCTGATCGTCTTCCATAGCACGATGTCCTTCGCCAAGTCATCTATCTCGACCGCGGCTGGCGAGGTTTTTCTACGATCACATCTTCCCAGTGGCGGCGCGAGAGGGTTTTTGTGAGGCAATTGTCTCACAGCTAAAAGGGGTGGTGGGTCTGTAAGTGCCTATAGTGGCTAGTCAGTACACAAAAGTGTATTGTACAGTAGTCAGTGACACAAAATGATACCAAAATGATACGCAAATTAAATAGGTGGGTCTTGTGTACTGCAACTAATATATTCTTGCCTCACTGTCGAAAAAGTTCACGCCGCCACTGCATCTTCCTCCATATTGTCACCAATTGCGTTTTGTTGCTCATCAATGTGGTCGTATATAATTGAAATTATGTGATTAACGAGTCGTGTGACCATATATTGCATAAACCCTCATAGGATTCTTCGGACGACCTAACCATTTGGTCATCGTTGAATATTAAGCTGCGGGGATATATAATGATATAATATATAGTTTGTTCGGTCTTTGGTGTCTGAATTGTAAGTGAATTGTTTTCAGATTTCGTCCTAATAACCGTTGCCGATAGATTAAAATATCACCCAGGTGAAGTAATTTTTTACTAGGCAGCAAGTACGCGTGGCGGCGGTGGTGGCGATCGTTACATTATTATTCTATTCGGCCTGCGTCAGTTGGATTTCAGACCCATTTGTTTTACTTTAATGATTATAATTCATTCAAAATCTGATTTTTTGAGTTTTTAAGTACCTATATAACTATTTTAATATTTTCAAACTCTTGCCATTTATTGTATACTATTCGAGGAGTGTCCTGTAGCAATACAAATTTCGGTTTTTAAAACGAGAACGCCCCTCTTTTTACTGTAAAACAGTAGATAATTTTTTGTAAATTTTGATGTACCTACCTGATTCAAAATTCAAACGAGTACCCAGTTTCTCAATCATTAAAATGTTTATAAATAATAAGAATAACATATTATTATAGTCCTTAAAACGATTTTACAAAAACGTAAAACAGATGTATAATTATCGGATCTCGTATTTATTATACCTGAACCATTTTAACAAAGTACAATCATCATAGACAAAATGTTATGAATTAATCAAAATTTTAGGTACCTATATCATGTAATATAACCGTCCTTGTCGTCGCTGCAGTACGCGCGCGCGCAGTGTCGAGAGTGTGAATTACATTATTTTTCGTTATAATTTATGTGCCTAAGCTTATACCTACGTCTTAAGTTATTATAAAAATGATGATGCACGACGAAAAGAAAAACCTCGCTCCGAGGTCGACGAGAGGCTGCGAGGAAAAACTGCGTGGTCGGTATAGATTTGACTTTTTTTTTCTATAATATATACTTACCGTCTCTCGACGTAGTTTCGTATTCTCTTCCCCCACCCCCCCCCCCTTCTACCCGTTTTCTTTACCGGGCGCGTTTTCACTCTCTCGAACCAAGATTATACTAGATTACACTATAGTCTTATACTTTTCTCCGTCGTCTTATATATTCTTCTTATTCTCGGTCGATATCACCGCAAAAAGCTAAAACTACTCGAGTCTATATTACAACAATTTTGTAGTTGTCATCATTATTATTATTATTATTACTATTTGACTCGTGGCTCGCCTGTTGGCGGCGGCGTTTGCCATTCTAATTGGTTTTTGGTTCTCTTCCTATAGGCCGACCGACGACGGTGGACATAATATTATATTATATATATAATATAATAGTAGAAACACTTTCTGGACAACCAGCCGGCTGTGGAAAAAAAAACGGAATTAACAATACTTTTCGACCTCGGGAAATCATATTACGACAAAGGTCTTGGAGATTTTTTTCATATAATGCTCGTGTGTATTATGCTATTACATTTTTCTTTTAACGCGTTTTTACACATAGTAAATATTATCTTTTCTTTTCTTCTTTATGTTGATTTAACCATAATATAAAATCGACTCTTACATTATAATTTGTCCGTTTTTATACACAGCGGCGGTTAACTACAAAAGAACGAACATCGTTTGCAATGCGGGCTCGATTCTTTGAAGCTGCCGAAAATGGCACAATCGTAAAAAATAAATCCGGAAAATATTGTATTATTATAGGTTTGCAAGTAAATTATGACAACAGGACTAATGTCGGTAGTTTTTCGGCGTTGGCTGTTATTTTTTAGTGAAATTATACAAACCGTAAGTAGGAAGTACTCGAGGTGCTCAAAAAATGAACAAAAAATAATTGTAAATATTTGAATCGAACCAGACGCTTAAAAGTTCAGATCGAATTTATAGTTATTACCTCTATCTGTAGTGAAATTGAATTGAATTGAATTCATCAGTGGCGATGATATTATTTGAATAGGTCATATATTATATTATAGCATATTTTTATCTACCACACGACGAAATATTACCAAATATAAAAAAAAAATAAATATAAGTTTATAATATTTTATAAGTCAATACTTCTCAGCGGATTTTTGAAACAAAAAAAAAATCATCAAACGCGGATCACACTCTGTAAGACGTATATACTATATTGCAGTATATATATAGATGATATTCTGATTTGAATATAAACACGGCTGCGGGTAAGGGCTGACACGGGTTATATTATTATTATATCGTACATAAAGCTGTACATATTATAATATAATGTTATATAGGTAACCTGCAGAGACCTTGTTCCGGCTTCCGTGTTCCTTTTTCGTCACTATTATTTGTAACGTACCATACCCATAATAATATGTGCGACTCGTTTATTGTATTATTATTATTATGTGCCACTGCCAATAATACAATGCAATACAATACAATACACCGTTTCGCTTTGAGTTTTTAGATTTGTGTGCGGACAAAAGCTTCGTTCATCCATACAGGTGGTGCAAATCCGTACAAGTGCGCCGCGTGTTATTCCGATATATATATTATAATGTTCTGCTGCGATATACTGCAGGTACATAATATAACATTATACTAAATAATAATACGTTTTACACAGCTATAGGCTTACGAACGGTGTAATTTTATATACAGCGTGTATTATTAATATATATATATGTCTATTTTAAATTGAAATTCCGTTTTTGTTAGACGGTTGCTACACTATAAATTATAAAATATATCGAGATGGCTAAAACACTGTCATCAAATTAATTATGTACCTGCAAATTTTATTTTTAGGCTTTAATAGTGCATTTATATTATTTAGATTTCTAGCATTTTTAATTTAACCTATCGAAAGATCATATTATTTAAATATCATTTGAGTATTGTAGGACATTCCTGTTATAGATTATACATAGACGATAGACCTAGCTAGGCATTGGCTACAATACTACAAGTCTGACCAAGTTATCGACCATTATTATTACCTACTTATAATATAATTTATGACTACTATGTACACATAAATTATTTAATGGTTTCCTGTTAGCTGTTATATATCTATGTACTTAGTTTATTATATTATATTTTATTGTTATTGTTATTTTATTATTTAAACAACTTTAAAGTGTGAATTATTGAGAATCCTTACTGGACACAAGAAGAATAAGAAGATTAAAGATTGTATTTAAATCTAAGTATTTTTTAAAGACCTTTAAGTATTATATATGTTTGGCAATTCCAAAAAACATAATTTAAATAGGTAATATATTGAAGTGTATATTTTATAAGCGTGAATTTTGAGTAATCATACTTGGTAAATCACCCTGTATATGAACACACCGCCGTTAGTTTTTATTTATAGTTTGCCTTTTGAATTTTTGACGAGCAAGTTTATACAGCGCATTTAAAGATATTCGAAATAGAAAAATTTTGCACTATTACATCAATAATAATACTTATAAGAATAGTATCATATTATACTCTTTATTATAAACCTAAACGGTTTACCTAAACGAAACAATTTTATTCTTAAGCAAATATTTTGACATTGAATAGATTAATAAATTTAGCTGATAATTGCATACATATACACAATACAAATAGGCCAATTTCAACAGAAGTTAGAACACAATCGTAATCATCGTTTTGTACATATTATTTTCCATTATATCGCATATATATAGGTACATATATTATTGACAATCATTATACATATTATAAGAGTTACATAAAATATATTATGTTATTTTTTATTTATTTCGTAAATAAAGAATTATTATTATTATATACATGTTACAAATTTACAGTTATTATTACCAAACCTTTGTACTTTGAGCCGATCACATAAAATTATTTGTATTGTAATATATTATAACAGTTTATATACTTTCGTTGCAACACCTCAATGGCATGGTAATATGATATTATAATAATATATAAAATATTTATTACTATAGATCATTTTTGACTTTACAATAGCGCCATGATAATATTCAGAAGTGATAAAATGTTCATACATTTATTTTATATTAATAATAATAAAATCAATTTATTACGTATATCAAACGCCGTGGCGAAGCAATCAAGTTTATTACGTATATATTATACACAATTTAAATTGATTTTAGCACTTATTAACTTACATAGAAGTTATTATTGTAATATTTTAAAACCGCTTTAAATCTCATTATTTGTTTGATTCCTCCGCAGAATAAATGACGAGCGTACATTTCAAAAGAAATTCAATTTTTTTTATCGGCGCTAATATTTTTAAATCGAGACTTTGAAATGTTCACAATTTTTTTCTTTTCGTTCCCGGCCGTTTGTCATCATATTTAATAATTATTCGATATTTCCCAACTACCACCTATATAATATATACTCACTACCCATTAAATATTATTATATGCGACCGTTTTCTGCGAGTTACCTGGCGGGCGGCGGGTTGGTAAATATCCCATTTTCAATTTTCTGAGCTCGCGACTTCCAATATATTATTACTCGAATAATGAGCGGCACTGCTCCATACGACCGTCGAAAACTGCGCGGAACGTGCAAAAAACGGGTTAAACGCACTGCACCCACTTCGTACACCCGAGGCAATAATATTATACCCACGTAGATCGGCGCCGGGACTTATGCCCCTTATCTGAATATTTTATTATTTTATTCGTCGGACGCGGCTTACATGATAATAATAATGTTATCTTTTTATTATAATATATAATCGTTAAAACAATATAATATATATATATATGTTTAGATGGAATGACCCACCCATATATTCGTGTAATTATCAAAAAAGTAAAAAAAAAAACACACGAAATGAACATTTTTATCATTATAATATATATTATACAGTTTTTTTCATTCGCAATCTGATTTTAGATCGTTTGGACTTCCGATTCGACATGACGATATCTCTATGTAGGTACATCATATTTTTTGTACGAAAATAATATCGTGATATCATCATCATTACTTTTTGAAAACGCCAATAGCAAAAAATCCTATACCCGTCGGCGAGCGATGGAGCACCCTTCTATAAATTTCATAATACCTATATATAATATGATATTAATATAATAATATTATTATATGCGTATTTATTATTATTAAATGCCGGCAGTAATAATATAATTTATAAACAGCATATAATTTGCAGGTTAACATCACGGAAACGAAAGAAATGTACGACATAGGTATACCCTACGACGATACATAATATTCCATTATACGATATAGCGGACGATCGTTAAAAAAAACCTAAATAATTATGTGTATGTACATATACATATATTATAACTAATTTAAATCGACGCGGTTTTTCGGTCTACATATATTATTATATTATAGATCATCTGCAGGATATTATGTGTATAGATCTATTTTACAACATTATGTAAAAATAAGTCAATTACATACCGCAGCTACCTCCAAAACCGTCGTGGGTAGGTGTACCCGATAAACCGTACTTGTATAATATACGTATACCTAAACAAAAAAAAAAAAACTACCCCGAAATAACACCCTTATACGTTTATACGCACATTTTGTAGTCATTAGAAATAATAATTTTTTTTTCTCTTACAGGTGCGCCGAAATTCGCCAACCGTGACGAGGTAGGATTCACCCTCGATGATGTAAAAACCCGGGCGCACAGCTACACGGGTCCGGCGAAGTCCTAATTTCGTGAAGTCTGCAGTCCACGCCGCACGCACGAGCATATAAAAACAATAACATATTATGTAAAAAATACAATTCTCGATGTAACTATATTATAATATATAGTATGCGTGTATGTAACAGTCGTGTGGGCTATTATAATATGGCTATTGAAGTCACTTGATGGATTTAATATCCAAACATAAAAAATGTAAAAATGTATCTACGCTATAAATTATTATTATTATTATTATTATTATTATTTTGTTTTTGTAGATTGTCGTTTACAGATTTTATTTTAATCAAAACATATTGTACGACTTGAAAAGTATGTAACCGCCAACACAGGTTACTATAGATGTTTATTGTAATCGAAATTGTTTTTTTTTCTTTAAATTATTTCTTCGATCAATGTCATGTTATTGCAATAAAACATTATTACTAAAAAATATATTTTATATTATAATATTTCATGCGCAACGTGGACGGAGCAGCACAAAAGCCGCGTTTGAAGTGAAACACTTTTGAAGTATTTTTCCCCGCTACCACTGTTGCCCGCAGTCAATATAGGTACCTACGTCGAACGCCGATCAAAACATGAAACAAATATTATTTATGGAACTCAATGCTCTCTGTGTTTATTCAAAGAATGTAAATCAAAAAATCAAATGAATATTAATGAAAACCTCATTTAATTCACCATTAAAAAATATAATTTCAAAAATATATTTTTTGCCCGAGGGCCATATAAAGTTTGTTCAAAAGCTGCACGTGGCACTCGGGCATCCATTCGGTGACCACTGAACTATATTTTTTGTGGCGGTGTCATTTTTTTTGGGTCAGTTTGAGTTTGCCTCAAAGCAATTTCGATAACTTTTTTCCATCGTCGCATGACTCTAACTTTGTTCTTGGAAAGCTATATGTAATCGTCTTTCAATAGGCTCAACAAAATATACATTTTTTCTACAAATCCCCAGCCCACCAGCATACGAATATTATATTATTATTATAGGCGGGTTGATATTATTACATTATAATATTAGTTTGACGCATTTACTTTTGATCGGCCTTTTTTCCCGTCGGTTACCATACTACATCGTATTATGAATTATTATCATTACGACCGGCAAATGCCCACATGTCATATTTTGCCATGACCCCACATGGCTTCCCCCTTTTAAGCTATATACCTAGTTAAATAGTGGCCAAGCATCATTACCCCCACTTTTTTCATCTCTATAATGCAGTTATCTGAAATTTGGCATTTTCAAATATAATATAGACATGTTACTTAAAGACCATATTTTCGAATTCTTCAGATTTGTTTGCATCACTACTAATGGTGTGTCCTTTTGAAACTTCTCTTTTTCATATGACAATTCCCCTTTTCCAGTCATTTGGTCTTTGCGGAGTATACCAATACTTAAAAATCCCAAAAATCAGAATTTGAATAAATTTTTTGCACACGAAAAAATAGGAATAACACGCTCGGCTAATCGCCCTGTATATATACACATTAAGGGGAACCACGTTCCAATATGATATTTATTTCGTCCGGCGTACAAATATTTTATTATTATATAATGTAGTGCGTGAGCGACGAGTGGGAAAAGGGACGAAATAATAATAATATATTCGTCGGAATAAAACGAAAAACCGTCGATTCGTTCACGCTCGATGGGGTTGGTTTTTTTCGTAGAAACGTCACATCAAAGTCAAACGCACGCAATTGTTTAACGTCCACGGCTAGGCGGTCCGATGGAGGGGGTGAGGGGAAACGGTGCAGCGTTACATGGAAGCACCGAGCCAAGTCGCGTTGTATACACATTATATAGGTATACAAATCACGGTAGGTAGGTAGGTAGGTAGGTATATACATCAGGTACGTTATATAATAATAATAATATATATATATATATATATATATATGTGCACACGCGTATATTATTATTATTATGCTATTGTGACGAGAAAATATTATGTTCGGACCGACCTTTTTTCGCGTCCTTTTGTGTCCGATTATAATTGTTGTCCGCCGGACCGGTGTGCACTCTCATAACACATGACGACGGTTTATAAAGGCTTGCGGTTCACGTACCCTATATACCTATATACATAGGTAAATGTATATAGATCACCAAAAACGATACGCGCGCGCATCAACGGAGGTACATAGTGTCAATCTCGGTCAGCAGTCATTCGCCGGAGAATATAATAATAATAATAATAATATATACAATATACGCGCATACTATATAATATAATATAATAAAATACATAATAATAATCTTCGTCGTGTGCGTGTGTACATCACGACGGATTGACGCGTACTGTAATATACGGTATACGTGTGTGGTCCGCGCGTATACCACGGTTTTCTATGTGGGGCTTCGGTGGTAGCATCTTCAGCGGCGGCGACGACGGAAGAATAAAATAATAATAATAATAATACGTGTCGTTTGTCGTTATATTATTATTATTAATATTATATTGCTGCGTCCGAGGGTATACGGTTTTTGGGACGGGCTGCTGCTGCCGCGGTGACACGAAAACAACCCGGAGAATCGCATAATCTTTATATAATATTGTGATGCATAAAAATGTCGTGTGATAAGTGAAAAAAAACCGTATTCTAGGTTATAGGTACTTATATATTGTATAGGAGGCTGGGGGGATGAGCATAATATATTATATATGAATCGGCGGTGGCGTAGTCAGGATTTTTGGGTCGCTGTCCCATTGCTTCCCCCGTTTTAAATTTTTTACGTAAATTGAGGCCCCGGTATATTTTATACGGGCCGCAATTTACATAATATATGACCTTTTTGGGAGGATAAAATTTACTGACTCCGGGATTTTTAATCCGGGGAGATCGCGGCTATAAAAAAATACTCAATAGGTACTGCACTTGTCTCTGTTATATTATCTACGTCCCGCAGTTGTATATTATATAGGTCCAATATCTCCTGAGCAAAAAAGTTTTGAAAATTTTTTCGTCAAATAATTACCATGGCAATCAATATATTAGAGTTATTTTGTACATTTTAAGATGGATATAGTGCTTCAGATATCGGATGAAAACCACGTGCGTTACAAAAAAAAAAAAAAAACGGTATCAAAAAGATAAAGAAAAATTCAGGAAAAAGAATAATCAAAAACGCAAAGCTTTGAGAAAGTTAGATTGTTTATTACGTGCGTAAAAATACAATATTTACACAATATGGTCAATTTTTTACGTTGCATTTTCACAATGTAATAGTCGCGGGGAATCAGGATTGAGTGCAAATTTCAAGAGAAATGAATTGAAAATATTGAATTTGATGAGGTATTACAGTTGTTGTGTACATATATTGTATTTTATTTAATGTTAATAATTTGTAAGTATTATGCTTCATTCAGATTTTTTATGTTCTCATAGAGTAAAGATTGATGAAAGAGGGGTGTTGACAAAGCCTCTATAGTTGTAAACGAATTTTTATTTATATTGTAAATAAAGTTTAAAAATATTAAAAGAGTTAAAAATATTAAAATGTATACTTGTTTTTTCCAGCCGTACATAATAAATTGGAGGCGTCTCTTGTCTTGGAGCTTTTTCCGAAAAATCATCAATCATTTATTTTACTGAGATGTTTCCGGATTTGTTAACATCGCGATAAACTGAAAGCCAGGCCGATAAGACTCTTCTCAGTCATTGTTGACCGCAGATATTATAAGTCTTCGGTCTTTTTAGAACTGAAACTGTATAGGCGGTCTGGAATTGCTGAATAGTTACATATGCAAAGTTGCAAATAACTGCGTATAGAAGTAATTTCATATTTGGTAAAATATCAATACAATAATTCAATGCCTTTTGGATTTTATTGCAGACTCAGGCTTTTTATATGGTCGATGAATCATCCTGTACAAAGGATTCAACAATAACCCCCAACCCGTACGTCGTGTACCTACAAATCGTATACTCAGCAAAGGCCGTATTATACTATTGTGGTATACTCGCATCCGGTTAAGCAACAAAGGTTTTCAAAGTCGAGTCATATAGTGATATAATTATATCGTCTTTTGACGGTCAAAACTATGTACACTCGTCTTATGCATCACGGGCGACCGGCAAAAAATAATTACACCACTTGCGCACATAATATCATAACAACTATATTATTTATATACCTATTGAATATACCAAATTATCTTCTGTTATCTACATAATATATATATATATATATACATAACAATTAATGCACATGTGTATGGGGCTTATTATAGACTTAGAGTCGGCTTGGAACCGCAATAATGGACATCAAATCTTGCACACATATTCCTTGAAATTCGGGAAGTGTATTCTTTGCTCCGTCGTACAACCCCAACCGGGTGGCTCACACATCACGATTTTCCTTTTGGCTCACGAAAATCGAATAATTTTTTTTTTCATACCTACCTATATAGCTGGCAGGGTATTGCCATTGGCTACGGAAGAAAATTTAAAAAAAAAACAAATTGTTGTTGGCTAGCCGACTCGCCACACGTGTTGCTATGGATTTTTTTTTTAAGAAAATAATATTTAATAAATATTGTTTGTTATTAAAATTTTCAACAAAAGGCAATTCGTGTGATATGTTTGTAGCCTATGTATAGACTCAAAAACGACATGTCAAATTTTGACAAAAGTTTAAACCACGTCCCCGAAAGTATACCGAGTGCTTTGTCCAATCCGCCACAGGTGGATTGCCCACAATTTCGGTTTAATTATAGTTTACGAAGCGAGGTATACCTACACCGATGTCGATTCACTAAAAGCCTTGACTAAAATCAAGACACGTAGTCATATTGGCGCCGTTTTTTTTTACAGCATTTGTTCTTAATATATTTTCCCTGGCGAAGTCGGGTACACACAGTGGTGTATTGGTAAATAAATGTATACACGCACCTATAAAAGTACCTAATTGAATATACCTATACATAACTTCTTTAAAAAATTTTTTAGCTCCGCTCGAACAATATTATATTACACTTAATATTTAATAATCTTTTATTATTTTATTACAAACGTCAAACACTAACCTTTCACGTGTATAATATGTATAGTTTCCGATCGTCTTCGCGAGAACCCGAAATCGGGTAAAATTTAATCGAACTTCATGCGGGTACTGGGCTATTTTTGGACAGTGTACTTTATGTCATAATAAAATATTACTGTATTAATTTGTTTATTATTATTTTAACTTTGGTTTGGTGATAATAATATGACTGAAATGTCTGGTGATAAATTGGAAGAGCGCGTATACCCATAAAAGACTAATTTTTTTAAAGGTACTATACGCATAAATCCAAAATTAGGGATCCGGGTAGTATACCCGCCTATACCCTGCTCCAATACACCACTGGGTACATACATAATATAGCTTCCCAGTTATATGTGAATATAATATATCTGCTATACTATATCGTCTGTATATTCTGTAGAAACGTCGCAGCGGGGGGGGGGGGGTGTGCAGTATATATGGACGACATAAAATATAATAATTCTGTATATACTCGCTTTTTCTGCAGATAACTCGCGTTCTACCCCTCTGTGGAGTAGCCCCGCGGTGGGCATTTGAAGGGTTGTCGCGTCGAGAGCGGCGGCCGCGGCGGCGGCGGTAGTGTTGTTGTTGTTGTCAATCAAATCGACGTCGCCGTCGAAGTTTCCTCATATATACATATATATATATATTTATAACATAATAATAATATCATAAGACCCCGAGGACACGACACCGCACGATATCGTACGAAATAATAATATTACTATCGTGTGTGCAGATTATAATATATACGGAGAGAGACGAATAATATTCCGATCGGCAAGCGCGTATATATAATATTTTAATAATGTGAATATTACAACTGCTGCTGCTGCATTGTTGCGCACTCTCATTTCGTCTCGTTTTGCCCCATACACGACTCGTCTCGTGGTTATATTCGCATAGTTTATATAACGACATTATATTGTTATTATTATCCATCCATCCACCGTCGTCGTCGTCGTCGTCGTCGTCGTCGTTATTCGATTATAATCAACGTATAACAATATATTTTATAATATAGATCCGCCACAAAACTATAAATTATATTATTATATATTCATTTACGGGGTCGTGCTCGTCGCAGAACGTTCCTATATATTGTATATTCTAATTTATAATAACACTGTCTAGCTGTCCCACTCGGCGTTGCCCGTGCCAAATATTTGTTTATTTTATAAATATATTTTTGAAAAAATCTACTTATCTATACTAATAACTAATAGTAATATAATAACATGTAACCAATGGAAATCCATTGTCAATCCTAAATTATCCGTCGTTGACGGGTGTAAGTATAAAATCTATATGTATTCTTGTTATCTGGCAAGATTAGGTATACGAACATTTTTAGAAAATATGTGTACCGTCGATATTATTACTATTATATAACCTGTAAGTTGTAACCAATG
The DNA here is from genome assembly GCA_022818045.1 of Neotoxoptera formosana. Lineage (NCBI taxonomy): Eukaryota > Metazoa > Arthropoda > Insecta > Hemiptera > Aphididae > Neotoxoptera > Neotoxoptera formosana. Next base: position 62,944,461 of record CM040632.1, on the reverse strand, counting down.
ACAACCATTAATAAGCAAAAATAATTTTCTATTTCCATAGTGAATCTCAAAATCCTCGTGTGAGCACCTCTTTATAAAATGTGCATTTTAGAAAATACTTTCTTAGTGCACTGTTAAATTATAATATTAATCTGCCATCAAAATTTCAAATCGATAGCTCTTATAGGTTCGGCTCTCCGTTGATTGTGAATCAGTCACTCGGGACACTATAATTATATGAATAATATAGATATACAAATTACACGTAAAAAAATATTTTTCAACGCTTTAAAATCAAAATTTCGAAAAATCCTTTCTCGGCGGATGCTTACGCCATAATAGCTATCCGTACGCCAAATTTCAGTCCAATCCGTCCAATATGGTTTGAGCTGTGCGTTGATAGATCAGTCAATCAGCTTACTGTTTTATATATTATACAGAAGAAGATAATCAATATTGTGCGGCATCATACCGCAGCGACGGTTGATTTTTACTTTCTCGAGTTCGAGACGAGTTTAATAATAATAATATGTAATACCTATGCAATGTCGTTATTATATTATTATTATAGAAATACTGAAACGAATAAAGTGTTTTTTCTTCTTCTGAAATCTGTTTTCGATCAAAAACTTTCGATATTTTCAAGTCGTCGATTATTGCACGTAGGTAATAGTAACAACGTTTCACTATAGCGTCCTGCAGTGAATATGGAACGACATAATAGTTGCGTTATTTTATTATACTCGCGTACATATATATTATATGATGGTTTATACTGTCATTATAAATCTTATGCTCACGTGGATTTGTTTGCGGTTAAATAGATTTTATCACCGTATCATAATATTATATAATTCAATTATGCGATTTCACGGGATGTCTCCAATAACTCTCCAAACCCGTTCTCGTACATAATATAGTTAGGCCCCTCCGTTTAGGTGCTATTTTTTTTTTTTTAATTTTGACGTTTATACATTTATTTAAATATGAACGAATGGTTTCAAAGTTACAACAACACTCAATGTTCAAAGCACGATATTTCATGATAATATAGGTTTAGAATAAGTTATGGAGGCTATGATGATTTTCACACTATAGTTATTAATTATTTATCATGTAGCAATAATTCATTAAAAATATTTATTATTTTTAAAATCCAGTATAATAGTCCTAGACTAAATTTTATTCAATGCGCATATATTTTATAATATTTGATGTTCAACTGTGTTACCAAGGACTGCAGTTATTCTTGGCACGTAAAGTTTAATAGCTCAGAAACGGTATTCGTTTAAATTTTTATTTAGATTCATAGTTATTTTTTCAAAAACATCGTCGACATATAGCATATTAACGATGTTTACAATAAAAATGAAGCGGTACGCTCATTTAAAAATCAAAGTTTCTATTATACAGCAGAAACTACTTCTTAAGTGGTAAATAATACCTAAGTATTTGAAAAATTGATTTTAATATCTATTATACTAAGGAATTTTTAAAATCAAAATTAAATGATTCAATTAATTATGATGGCAGTGTACTTAATATTATATGCATTGACGTCGTCTATTTGCGTGTATTGATGTCCATATGAGCAGGGCCGGATTTACGCCTAGGCCCTCGAGGCCCGGACCTGGGGGTGGCACATTTTGTAAGAAATTGAAAAAAAATCATATAAATATTTTATGCATTTATGTAACTGAGTAAATTAATATTATATAATATTTAATATACCTAATATATATTTAAAAAACTAATAATTACTTGTTTTGTTTATAATGAAATTAATTTATTAATAATATAAATACTACATTTTTTTTTCTCGGGGTAGGGGCGGTATATTTAAAAGGGCCTAGGGCGGCACCTGTTCTAAATCCGGCACTGCACGTGAGAGTATCATATTATATGATAAAGGCAAGGTGGATTTGCAAGGTGAACAATAATATTAGAGAAAAAATCGGATACTTTAATTTAGGTACTACAGTTGATGAATAGTATGAAATATGAATATAATATGATTTTTCAGTAAAAAATACGTACCCCTCTACATAGGTGGGAGAGTTTCAGTTTGCCCACCACATAAATCCACCTTGGATAAAGGCGTAATATACTGCTGTCGAGTTACACTAGAAATTTCTTTCGCCGTTCAGTCGTCGTTTGCTTTCGGAAAATCGAACATCGCCGCAGCGCAATAATATTATATAGTACCTACGTATATATATATTATAATTTTATTCGCCGGTGTAATATTATTATTCTTATCCCTTTTCCTACCAATTGAATTCGGTTTTCATTAACTTTTGTCGCTCTCGGGAATACTATAATAAATCTCGATATTATGCAGATTATAAAATACAATTATAAGTCGACGACAAAAAATAATAACAATTTCCTCTCGCTGCAGTTGTTCTTTTATTCGTTTTTATTCTCGTATACCTGCAGTACGACATTATATGTATACCTATAGTAGTGCGTTTATATATTAACATTACAACACAATAATATAATATTCTTATAACATTGCTTTTACGATTTACAATGACTTTTGGATTAAAACAAACAAAAACAATATTTTCGCTCGCCCGTATATAATGCCCTTATCGCTTATGCGCATCACCCTTTGTTGAGTGGGATTTTTACTTTCGCGATTTCGGACCGAGTCGTCTCTCACGAACAATCAGATATCGGAAATATACGCGTTATTATTATTATAGTAGGGCGCATTCGCGCACAGCCTTTGTCGAGCAATATCTTCCTGCAGTATTCATTTATACATATATATAATACATTTCTTTTGTTTCAAAAAATATATTTTATATTTTTTTTTTTTTATAATACGCTCGCGTGTTTATGATGCAAGGAAAAAAAGTTTTCGGTGCGTTTGTTAAAATACATGTTCAATGTCCCGGAATCTAACTATATAAATGATTTGCCGTCCCTAAACCATGTATCGTTATCATAATATTATATATATCATTAAACTATTATTTTATTAAAAAATTAGTTTTCGACAACGAACTTCCGCGTTTCAAATAAATACAAGTCCCTCGTAGATTTATCTATATAGGCGCAGGAAAAAGTTTATACAGGCGAACATCTACTGCTGTTTCACAAATAAACATAAAATTGTGATAAGGGTCGTTGACAGAAAAAATAAGGGTAGGTTCAAAATTTTTTAAATAATCACTTCATACGCGTCATATTATACTGCACATTTTTATATTTTTGACCATTTTCATCGTCATTATTTTAACTTTTTGGACGATAGCATAGGTTTAATATTTCTAAGCAGACTATTCTTCAGAGAATTTCAATATGGCTATAGAAATCAAATTTTGGACGAGCTTATAGACGAGTGGACAACTGGTCATTAATATTCTTCAGGATATCCCAGTGCCATATTCGACCGGGCTCATCTAAACATTGTGTATACTTATTAGACGTTACCAACTAATACCTATATACGCATTAAGATATGACTAATCGACTAGGTGCACTTAAAATTAGATTTCTATACAACGAAATCGCCAGAAAAATATTCTGCCGTTCAGGAATATGAAATCGAAAGTGTATGCGCTGTCGATGACTTCAGAAAAAAACATTTCCAAAAACGTTCATATAGTCTACGAGACTGCGGCGTTTATCATATCTAATATAATACGTACAGAGATGGTGTTCGGTCGTGCGATTCGCTGCAACATATACTTATCTATATACATAAACATATATACTCGCATATTATATTCTCATATACTCTGCAAGTCTGCAGGCCGTATGGCGCGATGATAACATTTCTCTCTCTGGTCTCGGAGACTTTATATTTCTTTCACTCGGTGATTTCTTTTACTCGCCGTGTAATAAATGTATAGTGAGAGTATATTATATTATATATGTACGGCGGTTCATTATTTGGTCCGCTCTTTCTTTTTTCCTCTCCTTTTTTGATTTTTTCTTTCAAGTCTCATCCTCCACGCACATTGCACACACACCCACGCACGCATTCGTCAAACGACCGACGGCGAAGACGACGATCGCGCAAAGGGGGGTTCGCATGCGTGTGTGTGGACAGCATGTACACACACACACATATATATATATATATATATATATATCCACACAAAGGTCGGCCCGGGATTTCGGGGCCCCGCCGTTACATGGGTAGCGAAACGTGAAATTGAGTTGCATTTCAGAGATGTTTGCGTCATCCCTTCACGCGCACGCACACGCACACACGCACACGCTGCTCTGGTTGGCCGGTGGAGATGAAATTCCCAGTGCTATCGCCACACAGCGTGCGTACACGCATACACGTTTAATCGGGGTGGGTGCGTGTGGGTGGGTGTGTGCGCGCCAGAGTTCACTGTGGCGTGGACAGGGGGGGGGGGGGGCGGGAAATAAAGGACGGTGGAAAAAAACCTCTTCTGCGCGTTTTAACGAAAAAAACAAAAAAAAATTCAAAAGCCACACGAACTCGGTGGCGGTGGCGGCGGCGGAGAGCGAGAAGAAAATGTCGAGTGTTTTTATCGTACACCACCGTTATTGTTATTTTATTTACGCGTGATGCGGTGAGCTTAAAATTTACGGACGTTTGAAGGGTGTTTTATGCGTGCGCGCGCTCACGACGACGTCGTACACCTTTGCGTTTTTCGTCCGAAACATTTTACCGAAATTTATGCGCTACTCCGTTCACGCTCCGAGTCGTCGGGGCATAATATGCACATCAACCGGTTTTATTTATTACGTCATAATAATACGAAAAGGCTTTTAATTTATTACGTACCGCGGTCGTCCGTCGACTGTGTTCTTATATTTATGCCCGTACGCTATATATACGTATCATATTATGTCTATATAGTGTTGTTCGCTTTTCGCCCGTTTTTTAAGTGCCTTTATTATTATCATATATTATATACTATGTATAGCTGGAGCCCGGGGAGAGCCCAAAGAGTGAGTGACTTTTAGGAATATACTTTGGTAGGCTTTTTTACCATAAAATAACCATAATTTTAATTTTTTACCATAATTTTTGTTACCTACAACGATCTGATTATAGACCAGAATGCACGGTGTACCGGTAAAGGTTGACATAATAGGACTTATAGAAGAAATAATATTATGAGAAATTAATAAAGTGTGTTTCGTTCAGGCTATTAAATTTAGAACCGTATCGTTCAAAAGAGCCAACGTATACAATCTATTAATCATCACATTCGTTATTCTAAGTTATCACTTATCAATAATAAAATAATAATACTTTCTATTAATTTAAGTTAATATTATTTCAGCATAATAACTGGACAGAATTATTATTATTATTATTATTATTATTATTATTTGGCAGTTGGGACGTTACATTTTCGAGTTCTGTGTCGTTTATAATCAGATAACTAAGTACTCAGCTGAATGTGCTAATCCAGCATTTTACTTCAATTGATTCTTCATAATATCCTAAATAATGAACTACCAAATTACGATTTTGTATGCGTTTTTAACTATCAAATGACTTGCGTGTTTTTGTGATTTTTTAGAAATTTAAATAACTTCAAACGCTGATTTCGTAATATACAAAAAAGTTTCTTATGTTTATAGACGATGATACAATACATATTTCTATTTATGAAGTTCTCGGCGATTGGATATATAAAACGTGCTCGGCATCGGATATACAAACTCGAGGATTTATTACTTTTTAGACGTATATACAGTGTATCCGTTTCTCACGAGTCAAACGAACGTCTACGAGCCTAGATGGAAATTTCTACCCACGCTTATCGAGCATATTAAATTGGGTAGGTATATTACGTAGGTACACTGAGATGACGTATTCTATCACACCAGAGGTTCCTAAACCGTGTTGGACCGAATACCACGTGATAATAGTACGGCACATTAATAACGTTTTTTTCTTATAGCTGCTATTATCGACCATACAATTAATGATTAACAATAAAATAAGTTTCAAATTTCTTTGATATTTGAATTCGACCAATGTCTGCAACATAATTTGTGGACGAAACTGTTCACAACATATTTTTCTTTCAGCGAACAAATGTACGCATACCCCAAATAAATATAGTTATTATACTGTCGTTGACTTTACTAAACCACCGATTTAGAGAGGCATATCAGAATTTTGAGTCGAATGCAAAAAAATGTATCATAATCAGAGCTATTTGCAAAATAATAAAGCACTATCATATTTTACCATTCATTTCAATACATATATATTAAACCATTTTCATAGGTAATTTATCGTTTTATCTTTAGTACTAATGATAATGCCTACGTAATGCAAAAAAGATAACTTACTAATATATTATATTATATAAATAATTACTACACAAAAGGATGTTTAGAAGAAAATTTAAGACAGTCAATATTAAAACGTTTAAAATATTCAATAAATTTATATAAACTATAGCTAAGAAGAATTCAAGTTTAAAAAAAAATGATCACTGAAAACGGATACTTATGATATTATATAGTTTTATCATTGAAAATATCGAATGCCATCAAACGTTATATTCTATTTGTGGCATATGACATTCATATCATACTATATACAGTTTATATATTCACTTGTTATATATATAGTTCGTGATTCGCATTAGAATAGTTTCTGCCCGCGATTCCTGCAATAACATACATATTTATCTGTAAAATATACATGTGCAATGTGCATCTATACGTGGGGCGCAAATAATATTATGCGATGCACACCATTGCACCCCGCAGACGACGACGCATTGACGCGTCAATATCATTATTTCGTACACGAATAATAAAATAGTTATTTCTCTCTTTTCCGGGTTTAATGCGATGTATAATATCGTATGTTTTATTGCAGTATATAATATTAAATATTGTACGTCTCGCAACTATACTGTATATAACATAATATTAGCTGGTGTACGCGTCGCCGATCGTTTGACGATTTGACATAATAAAAAATATATAGACTATATATTATGTATATAATATAAAATGCCACGCCGCTGGTGCCCGTCGATTTCTTTCGTTTCCTACACCCCCCCCCCCCCACAGCAGCCTCCCGCCGAAGACCCACACACATCGACCTGCACCCCGCGACATCCGCCAGTCCGATTATACCTCTCGGGGTCGACAACGGAAGCGGCACGCACATAATAACACAACATTTATATAATATAATATAATATAATATAATAATAATATATGTGTATACAGAAGAAAACGTCCCTCAACGCCGCCGCCGCCGCCGCGTACAAGGCGTACACATGGCGGAAAGCAGGAGCAGCAGCAAAAGATTATATAAGAATCGAAAATATTACACACACGCTGCGCGTACAATATTTTCGTACACACGCGCACACGGGGTTTTCCGAATGATCGCACACGTCCTATACCCCGCTTTGTATACCTCTCGCGCGTGTGTTACCGTGGTATATATGACATCGGGGCCGCGCGACGACGACGGAAACCGCCTCGTTTATACGCCAGGTTAGACCTACCTGCGAAAGATTATCAGCAGAATATAATAATAATAATCAAATCGGACGACGACGACGACGACGACGTAAATCCGATGAGTGACACACAACAAAAACGCAGATTTCGTACGGGAAAATACCTACGTGTGTGGTTTTTTCGGGGCTCGGTTTTATGGCTGTCAAAACACGCAAACAATAAAACATGAGCATTTTATATACAGCAGCGGCGGGCGACACACGCACGACAGCGTAAATGCCGAATACACGTTATATATATTATATAATAATATATATAGGTAGGTGGTATATACTCGCCTAACCTGCTGCGAATTTTTATTTTGATTAATACATATATATATATATATATATTTAAGGTACCTACGATCTAATATATGTATTATATAATATATTATTTACCTGTTATCCCTTCCCACGCGATCGACTACGCACAATGTACAAAACGACCAAACCCCCCCCCCCCTAAAATATTGTAAGTAACGGTAAATACCGTAACATACATTTTGAACCACCCTGTATAGATGCGTCTATATAGTATAGCTATTTTCAATGTATTAATTATTGGATAATAATTATTTATTCATAGTTATGTACTCAAAAGTTACATGTATAGGTACGTATTGTAATAATGTATAATCTGAGTGTATAATATAATGTACACTCGTATAGTGTCTCGCATATGCAGATATATGCAAACATAATAATTTTAATTTAAAACTATGATGTTGAGACAACTACGGACCCGTCGTAATCAAAATAAATGTTATATTCTATAGCGCGGATTTTTAAGTAAATATAGAACATTTTTTTTATTGAATTCGGATTTCCTAATTTTGATTAAAAATATGAGCACGTTTCATAACACGATGAATAAAATAAAACGTCTTCATTTTTCCATAATATATTAAATTCTTAGATATTTTAACAATAATTGCATAATATTTCGTATTTTATATTTACTTATTCGCAGACATACTTATGCCTAAATTCATTACTCTGTGAGAAATATATTCAACATGTCGTAGATCGTAATAAGAGGAGGTAACGGTTTTTGATATCGTCATAACTATTATACAATCCTGTACTCAGTGACTCGAGTTGTAAGTTCGTTTGTATTTCTATTCAGCAGTAATTACTTGTATTTTTTGTTCCCTAAGCACACTATAAAGTTTAAAAACACAGAAACCACAACAGACTTATTCGGGAAAAACATTTGAAACACGAAAAATGGAAATAAATATGACCTTCATTTAGATACCCACCCTAAGCAAAAAGAAACAAAAAGCAATTAAGAAGCCAAAAAAGCAACAAAACACACAATTCTTAAAAATATTACAACCTAGAAATATACAGACACAAAAAACCTAATAAAAGACCAAATTAATATTAAATGCCAAAAACAAAACGTAAAACCAATAATGAAAACAATAAAAGCATTGTGAATGGCAAAATCAATATTTAAAAAAAAAAGTAAAAATAATAATAAACAGGTTGACGCAGTCTGCGACACTCTCAAGTAAGAGCAGTTTTTCGACATACCACACAACTTGGACCAACTCGACTCTCAATAATAAAATAATAAAAAATTAAAAAAAAGAATAAAATATTACAATGAAATCTAACTTATAGTTAAAATGTAAAAAAAAAATTGAAACTGAAATTAAGCGAACTATTGACTCGATTTTTTAAAAATTGTTTATATCATAAAATAAAAATTGGCTTTAACAACAATAACATAAATAATACAAAATATATAGATATTATGCTTAAAAAAAAACAAAACATATAATATTATGGTCTTCGGTATATTTCAGAAATTATTTGACACAAAAGTCATATGTCCTGGGTGCATCCCGTTTTTAATTGTTTTACTTTTTTTATTACCCGCGGAGTGCGTTCGCAGTCTTATCTACAAATTTAACTGAATACGACTTCGGCCTGCGACCTAAGAAACTGTTGACTACCGAAGGAACCGAAAATCGACTATGATAGTAAAGACGTACGATAATATACATGATTTTTACAACAACGACTGTGGCGGTGGCGGGGAAACCGCATTTTATTTGAACTCCGAACAGAGAACGACTCATTTAAGTCAACAAGTGTGATTAGTGAGCTGATAAGGCAAGACGTAGTGATGCAATAATATTATAGACAAGTACGTATGATAAAACGTGTTTTTAATTTTCAACATTTTCAAAAATGTCAAGTTACAGAACTATATAGATTATAGATACTAAAAAAAAAAATATATATATAAGAAACTAGTACACCCACCAACTGCAGTGTAAGAACGGCCGTGTGCCAAAATAACGAAATAAATAATAATTATAGTGACTCAATTTTAAAATTCTAACCTCTCGGTGCACCCCTCGCGGGTAATTTCAACGAGCCGGGACGCATTCGAGCCACGTGAAAAATACGATCTTTATTATTTTCTCGCGGGTGCGGAAACCCTTATTCCGGACGCACTCGGGACATTTATAAATAAGGGTCGTTTCGGGACCGCTCGTCGACATATACTCGCGACATGCAAATATACCGGCAGCACCTATATAATATACGAGTAATGGAGGACGGCGGGCTACACTCGGCCGGCCAGTACGCAGCGAATATTAATGAAAATTGAAATATCACTATCTGCCGTCTGCATCGGTTCGAATTTAAAATCGCCTTTGTATAATGCACGTCGTCGTGTACTCGGGACGAGAAAAAAAAATAGATTATGTCAGACGATTATAATATATTTTATCATATATATATATAATATAGGTACAACAGGTACCCGCCGAATAAGACAATATTATTATTATTATTATAGATATACGCACTGTTTATGTACGGATAACATTTACATTACACAGATATTATGGTAATGGAACCATTATATAATATTTAGGATCGAAAATAATCTATTAAATTGCGGGTAAACGGTTGTTGTACTCGAGTGCGGCAATGTGTGAGGGATAGGCGCCTATTCCGGCTGCTCGACGAAACATTAATATAACAGGTGAAGTTATTCGAATGCATCACGTGTGTCTATGGTAGGTATAATAATATTATAATGAGATATTTTACGGCGACGGAGGGACAAAATTGTAACACGGGGGTAAATTAGCCGTATTACATATTATTATTTAATAATATAGTTGTCCCTATATTTTATAAATGCATATAGGTATATAAGATGACCTGCAATAGCTGTTGAATTTATATAGCTATTCAAAATTAGATGTCTAAAGACTTTTCGCTCACTTCGAGTTTAATAATACAATATGTGTACATAATAATAATATAATGATTGAAAAATTATAATTTAAATTTAAAATGTAATATCATTATTATATTATTAGATGATATTAAATATATGAACAAGAAAATAGTTTTAAAAAAAATAAGTGTATGTAGGTACCCTTAATCAAATATATATTATACATAAATAATTGTATGCTTAAATCAGTGGTTGTACAATTTTCAATCATTGAACTTTTTATTTCCTATAAATCTGTAGCAAGCGTCGAGTTAGAAACTAAATAGTTTTTTTTTTTGGGATATCAAACGGGAAAAATTTGTAACTGTCGACGTTTATAAATACAAATTCATAAGCATATGTACCTTACGTGGGTTGATTTGGGAAACAGTATTATATTAAACATTTGTATTAACCTAATATAGCGAAGATTATTATATAAACGATTGTAATTTGTAGGTAGGTTAGAGAAGGTTAAGGGTAGGTAGGTAGGATAAAGGGTAGGACCTATATAATATATTAATATTGTATACATTTTTGAATAGTGGTTGCCGGTTGGAATAAAAAATAATAATCACAAAAGTTTGAAATCATCTACGGCAATTTGACAGAATACATGTATCGGGTTCAGAGAAGACTAGAATTATTAGTGGAAAAATATATAATCATTTTTTTTTTTTCGAAATCCTTAAGACTTTGTCGATGAACAAACAGCAGCAACGTAACAGTCCTTACTTTCTACTATAATAAACGACGTCCCATCCGTCGCCCGGGAGATTTTCGAATTTCTAGGTCGCGACGATGACGGGAAACATTCAAATCTTGTTGACTTTCAATTTAGAGTTCTAATCGAGCACAACAAAACAAATACTTAACTACACTGCAAAAATGGACAAAATAATTGGAGTTCATCATCGCCACTCGAGAACGGTTTTCGTACTACTCAAAGACATCAGAATTAATCGAGAGAATTTTGAACGGCGGAAACGGCCCTGACGATGGCGAAAGGATCATCAATGTCGTGGAAGCACTGTTGACGCTACTTCTCGACATGACTCCCGACGAGAGCGGGCCGCCTACCGATGACGTGCAGCTCAGCGGATCCACTGCAATCGGCGGCGGCGACGGCGACGGCGAAGGAGAAGGCGAAGAAGAAGGCGAAGGAGAAGGCGGTCACGGCGAGGAAGGCGGCAAAGGCCGCGAAGACTCAGCCCTCGGAGGATTAGAACCTCTCCCGTTGGATCCGCCGCTCCCCGCTGACGCGATTGAAGAAGTCGAGGACGTCACTTCGGACGCCGTCTCAACAGATCAAAAGAAAGTTATATTGTTGAAACAGAACGGCCCGGCCGAGGGAGCAAAGTCATTGCAGGTAAGTGTGGTAAGCGCGCCGTTGCAGGTGAAGCCAACGCGACGGCGAGGTCGACCCGGCCGCAGCGGAACCCGAACACGGCGGGCCTGCTCCCCGGGGACGCCTGGTTGCCACTGCAGTACGCGCCCACCCCCTCAGCCGGAGACGTCGGGCAGGACGACGGCGACATTAAGGACTATAGAGGATACGAGACAGAGCACGGACGGTGCCCGGCGGTATGTCACCCGAGCACTTTCTCCGGCCGCCCACGCGGCGAGACTCTCTGTCGGATCTGCGGGAGCCCGGCTGCGGTTTCGGTCGCGCGGAGCGACGGACAACACGGCGCGGCGGTTACAGCGGTACCGACGTGGGCAACGATTCCGCCCCTACGGTATACCAACGATGACGTCGATGGCGCGCGACTCGTCACGACTGCAGGGCGAAGACATTGACGTTGGGGGTGAGTTGAGATGAGACGAGTGAGGAACGCGGACGTCAGCAGCGCCGGACCCGTACAAAAACTCAAAAGTTTCTGAAGGTTCTGGCGGTGAGCGACTCCGGCGGCGGCGGCGGCGGCCTTTGGACGGACGACCCGCCAGGGCGAAAACTACCGAGGGTCCGGGACCGCGCTGTTCGCCATTAATGCCGCGGTCAGCTGACTCTCGCATTTTCGCCGCGCGGTAATGTTTCAAACAGGATTGTCTTTGGGTTTCAGCTTGGACGTACCTATTATACATACATTTATACCTATTACAAAACGTATCTGTTAAATACTGTAATCGGTTTTAATAAGACATTTACACGACTGTTCGCCAAACAATATCAAAATACAAATAGAAAATAAAATGTTTAATAATAATTAATAACCATTGTTTAAAACTTTTTTTTTAAACGGGTACAATATAATATTATATACGGCGATTTGCGATTATTATATAGATATACTCTCGTCTGCAAATATATATACAATTAAAGGTTATTGTTGTAGTCGCGTTTAAATGTTTTAATAATAAAGGCCAGAAATGACGATTGGGTCTGAAATCTGAATCGGGTAGCCCACGATGGTCCCGTTCAAACTCGTACATTTTTTATTTGGAAAGAAGCTAATCGGTTTTTAACATGAATAATAACAACAAAAACTACATTATTCGCCAAAACGAAAACTGACGGAACTTTAATATTATGTATATAATGTGCTGTTGGGGGGAGGGGATTCAAAATGCTGAAACAAATAAAACTCGCCGATGAAGAAATATCGAAATGGAATTCAAAAAGTCTACATCCTTTTCATAAAAGTACATTTTTTTAAACACAAATATAAAATACATTTTCGCTGGAGTCCGTCAAAGATTTAAGACTATAATATATAGTTAAAAAGATGGATTTCTTAAGAAAATAAAATATTGTTTTCAACATTTCCATAACCTCCTGCACTCTACCGGATGATCCTCCAACGTCAAATATAATATGTCTGCTACTGTTACAATATCGAGGTTCATGCGTATTTATAGGTACTATATAATATATAATATTAATTACACCTGCGGATGATGGGTTCAATATTATAATATATATATATTGGTACGTATAGTGGCTATTATATACTTACCTTTATACTATTACTACTATATACTTAATATAATAGTAAATTTATAAGCGTTTGAGATGCAAGCGTATATGTATTATTATATTGAAACGACGATGGCCGATGTATATATTATATTATATATTTTAGGGTTGGCGTCCCGAACTAAATGCATAATATTTTGCAGCTATATATAGGATACGCGGAATATAAAAATATTTATAATTGCTTTTCTGGTAGTTTATATACCGCTTTATAATGTATATATACTATATAGTATTAAACATTCGTATATAAAATGTATGTAGGAGCATAATATTATATATTATTGGTACACGTCCTATACCGTAAACCCTGATACTTTATATAACCACCTACATATATTGTTATTGAGGTAATAGTTATAACCTGGTACCTCAATGGTCAACACTTTTATTTTAACCATTAATTATACCACCAATTTCTAGAATTTGTAAGTACCTATAAATATTTCACCCGAAAAAATCAATTTTCCACTGATTATTCGGGCACCTTGGTGGTTAAATACATTTTTCTGCGCTAAATATTATGGTAATAATTATTCTAATATTGGTGATAAAAATTGGTACAAATTATATAATGGTACGATTCATAGATAAATAATTATTTAAATCTTTTTTTATGAAACAGTAGACCTGGGGTGACGTGTCCTGACGTGCCAGAAAAGAATATCGATTTTTCCGGTGAACATTTTTTAGATACAAATTTTGAACTCAGCGGTAAAACCTCTTCAAACTTAATGTTAACTCAAAATTAATGAAAATAATAAAAATTCGAACAGTGCCAGTAGGGGCACCCACTTACTATATAATATTATGATGAAAATAAAATAAATAATATATTATTCCTAAAAACATAAACTTATAAGTACGTGCCCTACAATATCCATATGATAATATTGTAATCTGTAACCCTCGCGGCAACCTAAAATCCACGTTTTTCCGAAAATGTCGTATTTCGTACGACCACACTGCAGCAGCAGTATAGGTACCTGTATAATATATATAATACCTATAATTGGCCGTGTTATCTATATAATATATAATATATATACCGTGGTTAGGTTAGGTTGGGCACGCTCGAGAGAGAGAGAGATACATTTCGCATTTTTTTTCTATATATATACGCACGCGACTATAATAATATTATAATATTATGATGATAATAATAATAATAATAATAATAATAATATAATGTACGGCCGGGCGCCGCGACTCGCGCGTGGAGGGGCATTAGGAGGACCGTTCGCGCGTCCGACCGGATTGGATTGTCCCGGCCGGCCCCGTTCGCTCCTCCTATGGCCGGGCCAGCGCTCGCTATATTATAATATCGTACAAGACACATTATACAGTCGCGCGCGTGGTTTGCATACGTAACGACCGCCATGTACCTAAAATAATAATAATAATAATAATAATAATAATAATCGGTACACGGCGATATCACGAGGCGCCGCGGAGATTTCGACGATTATGTACAACACAAAAAAAAAGACTATATATATACATCGCGCGGATACATACAATACAATAAGTATATAATATATATATACATAATGTGTTATGATGAAATGCCCTTAACCCCGATACTTCGTACTATACCTATAGGTACATGATAATATTATTATATCAGTGGTTCCCAACCTTTTTTTCTTCTAAGCCCCCTTGTACATTTTCAAAAATATCATGCTCCCCTCCTTAAATTAGACTTTAGACGACCTTTTTTTTTATTTTTTATTTATTTTTTATTTAGCTTCTAATTATTATAAAAATTACTACAGCTCAACAATTACAATTCCTTAGGATAAACAATAGCAAAACACGAAATAAGAAAAATAATAAAAAAAAAACAAAAATACAGAATAAGAAATACAAATACAAATACAAATGGCAAAAAAAAAAAAACAAAAAATCAAAAAAAAAAAAAAAAAAAAAACAACAAAAATATATGCTAAGTAAGAAAAGTTATCAATAGTCATACAAAATATGATACTTAACATAAAACATAAACATTTGTTGATTTAGCTAAGTACAGGTCAAATGAAGAATCCTTTTTTTTTTAGTTAGTCGTACAAATAAATTTCACAAAATAACTTTATAATATACAATATACACAACAAATTACTTATTTCTTTTTTTCATTATTTTAAAAATAAAATGTAGGTAAATCAATTTTATAGCTAATGATATTAATTTTATATTTTTGAATACAATTTTATAAATATTTTTATATTAAATATTATCGGTGAAATGAATTCAATAAGAAATTTGTGATTGTTTTTTCTCACCAAGTACATAGTCCGTGCGGGGATCGGTATTTCATCATCACTATTATATTCCCCAGTGCAGTAGCATCTAAATTCCACCCTGGGGGGAATTCCCCCCCACCACCCTGGTGGGGAACAACTGTGATATATCACAAATGCGCATCACATGACGTACCTATCTACGCGGGATGACAGGAAAATGTCGTCGTCGAAAAATATATACTATGTGGTTTTGATCAAAATATCAAAATAAAACGTTATTTTGTATAGGTATCGATCAAAGGTATAAAAAATAGCTTATAGCTAAAATATTTTCGTGGAGGTAGAAAAAGCTCAATTTTTGTTTCACTCAATTCATATAATAATATCGATTCCATGCAGCTTATATAAAAATAATATAATTATATCACCTGCAGATTTCAATACCGACTTAAACTTTTTATTGAACCAAATGAATTTCGTGATATTTTTATAAGAGATTTTCAAAGAGCCAAATGAAAATGTACTCTTCCAGTATAACGCAGCATGTACAATCTTCGCATCGTCGTTATCATTATTATACTAATTTGTTTATGGTTCGTAATAAATTGTTTTGTAGTTTTGTTCAGACTTTCAAAGCAATATTTCGACCGCTATATCAACGGTAGTAGGTACTTCAAAGGCGACATTTAAAAAACGAATAACAAGTCCACTGTGTCAGGTGCAGAAGAGAGGTTACGCTTCGTGACAGATTTTATAATTTACTGCTAGGCTCTATATTATATTGCCTATCGCGACTCACAAAACAACTTCGTATTCCGATATTATAGTTATCAATTTCTAAAAGTCAGATTAGAATAAATTAAAGAGTATGACTATACCTATTATATAGTGTATGAATTTTAATTAAGAACTCTATATTCGCAGTGTATAACCTAAACACTGTGTACGGGTCATTTTTGATCGATATATTATTTAGGTATATCAATAATATGGAATACCTATCACAGATGATTCATCAGATGAAGAATATATATTATTGGTAGTAAAATTGTATTAAAATAATAAAACTATAATAGCGCCGTATTGCCGCTGTGCAAAATATTGTTCCAGTTATGTAAAAAAAGTTCCCAAAAAAGATTGAAAGGTACCTATGGAACTCACGTGAAGTTCCAAGAACATCACAGAAACGCCTTATGCCGCATATTGTTTGCACATTGTATAATTTTATAAATATAATATTAATTAATATAATATATTTATAAACAATTATAATTTCATGCGAAAATATTAACCTTAACAATAATTGGAAATACTTTATATGCCTTTTTTAATCTTTTAAACACTTTTGAAAATACATTTCTGTTACCTACTACACTCATTCTATTGCTATAAAATTAGAATTAAAACTAGTAATAAATGTATTGGAATTTCGGTATAATCTCGTTACCCATATTGTACTGATTCAAATTTATATATTATTATTAAACTAAAGATAAATCATAAAATATGTGTATATGCGGAGAGTTTTTAAAAACGTGTTGATAATATTTAAATAATATATTATATTATTATCGTTACGAAAAAATAAATATACGCGGTATAGAACTCGTTTTGTAGGTGTAGGTATATATTATATTTATACACCGAAGTCATTTATCTCTTGTATACAACAATCTCAACAATGCGATCGGAATACGGAAATAGCAGTGCGGCGAAGAGAAAGAAGAAGAATCGAACACACGCCACACACACACACACTGTATAGTATTGTATATTTTTATCAATGAGAAAAAAAATAACGAAAAAAAACACGAATTTGAGAACGGATTTTGACGAGCACACATAATAATATACTCGCGAGCATATTATATTGTATCCACACGTGTTGTATACTATATATTATTATATGATGTCGCACATTCACCAGCGATCCGAAGAATATATAATATTGTAATATTGTTAACGTCGATGATCAAAATTTAAGCTCGTGTGCACATGTCCGACGTACAACCATCTATACTATGGAATGCTCGATTGCTTTTTAAAATAAAAATCACGTAGGTACCTATTATACAGAGTGTCCCAGGTCTATTTGACTAAATGCAATAACTTTTTTTCTATTCAATATTTTTATGGTTTTGTTTTTTGTTATGATTTGTAGAGCTCTGCGCTATAATTTGTATATTTTATTTTAATAATTTAAATTTTTTATTTAATATTTTTCTAATAATCCAAGATAGCTATTTCATAAATAAGTATTTAAAAACCATTTTGGCGTTTAAAACTTTTAATTTGGTTAAGTCGTTAATTTTTAAACAATTTTCAAAGTGTGTTAAAATTCAAAATTATTTCTTGCTAATCACTGTTACTGCTGTAAAAGTTATTGCATTAGTCAAATAGACCTGGGACGCCCTGTATATACGAGGTCTAAACGAGCGTTTCTCAACCTTTTTGACGGAGCGACCATCGAAATAGGTAAAAATAAAGTCTGTCCCCTCACGACCCTCCCCTTTTAATAAAACCCGATTTAAGCTGTCGTCTGGTTCATCAGTTACAAAATATCGTATATAATATCATTCACCATATACTATGTATAACGAAACAAATAATAGAATAATAATTAGTAGGTATACGACAACATTTCGAGTGTGTATTTATATTTTTTCTATCGGAAACTCCGTTGGCGCCCCCCCCCCCCCCACACATGTTATCTATCGACGAGATACTAAAAACAATTTATGTGTGTGTTATTATAATTATTCTGACCGATGCGACCCCTCGTCTAGGGGTTTGCTGCGACCCCCGAGGTCGACGAACACTGCAGCAGGTCTAAACTGTTTACCTATACATAGCGTAATATCAAGGTGGAGCTTTTCGAGAGAAAACCGTGAAAGATATCAGCGACGACGAGCCAAAAAAAAAAATTCTCTAAAGAGCCGTCGAGGTTTGGACGAAAACGGTGCGATAATGTAGGTACTTGGGTTTTATTTTTTCTATTTTATTCGATGATCTCTGCCCGTTCGGGTCGGTTTTTTGAACGCTATTATATCGTCGCGTTTAAAATAATAACACGTCGTGGCCATCCCAGACCGAGGTTCATATGCATGGCAATTATATAATATAATATAATACTACGCGATAGGTATACGCGGACCACTACAGACTTAAGCTTTTGACTAAAACTGTTTACGTTTGTACGTCGTAATACAAGTATCGTAACCGGCTCCAGCGGGCTACATATTATTATCGCTTTATTATACTATATAATATTATATAATGGTATTATATTACGTACAGATGGTTTTTTTTCTCTTGACGTATATATATACGATTATAATTCAACTAATTTTATCAGCCGACTATATTGTGTAGCGTCATTTCCGATTGATTTGATGCAATTTGAATTTTCAATTACTGCGTGTTGTATATATTACATCATACATAATATAATATAATATCTAGGTACCTATTAAAGAAAAACAATTTTTTTACCGTAGTTTTAGTTTATTTTAATGGCAACCCAACCCTAACCTTATATTATTACTAAGACTCATAATCGAGTTGTTACAATTAATAATAAAAACGAGTTTAGGAAGATTATTGTATCAAAATTAAATATTAATAATATTTAATACCAAAGGTCAGAGACACAAAAGTGGAAAAGAGATTTCCGAGTGTCTCGAGTTAAAAATAATATAACAAAAATCGACTCACGAATTATGTTGGTGTAATGATATATATATATCTATATATCTATAATAGGTAGGGGGAGTCTAACTTGGGTTCCTGTTATGTTGAACTGCGTAGGACGCGATGCACGCCAAATTTGAAAACGTATTTCGGTTTATTAAGCGTTGCAATACATAATATAATATAATATATTATCACACCTGATGATAATAATTAACGAATAGTATGCCTAAAAATACAGGTAAGTCTTGTAAGACAACTATCGAGTCATATATTATTATATTAATATATATTATATCACGTCGTAAACCATATAATTATATTTTAAATACCGGTGGTGTTATTACAATAATAATAATAATAATAATAATAATAATAATAATAATTATCAATCACTTGTATTTTATATTAATACGAGGCGAACGTTTTGAATTCTGAAAAAATTTACCGCCGCGACATAATACCTACTTATGACATAAAATAATATGTACTGGGTTTCGCAGCCGAATTATAATTATTGTTATTCATATACACAGCACGCGATGTAGTCGGTAATCGAATGACGAAAATTATACGATACTCCAACAAACATAATATACAACCCTAACCCACATAATAATAATAATAATAATAATAATATATTGTTTTTAGAACACACACGAAATTCGATACTATTTCGAGATTTGCCGCGACGTGGCTGTATTATTTCTCGAAGTATTCGTCCGCGTTGTATATATCTGCTGCAGACGGAACACGTCTGCCGCGGCCGCGTTACATGCAGGTATATTATTATTATTAATAAGTAAACGTAATAATGACAATATTATTATAATATATTATATACTTGTTGCTTTGTATATGCACAAAAAATGCGATTTTCGTACGCCCGTTTTAAAACTCGTTTCGTGTTATATATTATATACGTATATATACCTACCTACAACAACTATATGTATACTCCGAGTACGGTTGTACGCGCGGCGGTGCAGGCTCCGCGAGTGAATTTTCTCATAACTCTGCGCAGCAGCTGCCATATTATATTATATCCTTATCACAATATAATATTATGTTTTATATTATATTATTATGATTTATATTTAACGGCGATAAAATATGACTCGGCGAAACGTTTAAGTAAAATAAAAAAAAAAAAAAACAAAATAAAATCCGACGAACGAGAACCGATCGCACTCGCTGCAGTACAACAGGTGTGGGGTAGAGCGAACCCGTATAATATACAAGTGCATAATATTATTATAATATAGTTAGCGGATCGTCTGTGCGCGCTTTAATGTTTTACCATGGTCTTTTTTCGTACGGGTAAGATATGACGTATACACAAACACATAATATTTTTGTAATCAGACGTCATACCGCAAACGAGTTTTACGCTAGCGACGGCGGTGTGTACCTATACATATAATAATATCATACAGGTATATAATGTGTTTGTGTTCAAGTGTAATATATTATATTATATATACTAATGTTGTACATATATTTTATATATATATATATATATGAATACAATAAATAACACCTCCTTTGGCTGTGGGCACGATATTGATATATTATACACACACACATATATATATATAGGTACGTTCAGCGGTGTTGCCGGCAACCACTGTAGTCATAAGCCGCGTATTGCCTGTATATGTATAGTATAGTATCTATATACATCATCGTCTAAACATATATATAGTAGGGTGTATAATGTATATATACGACGATGCACCTAGTTCGTGCAAAGCTTATAATATAATTGTTGTACAATGATATATTATAGGTATAGGTACCCGTGTTAACGGGAATTACAATATTATATTAGCCGAAGCTATATAATACGTATGTATACGTGTCAACGTGCTAACCGCGGTTATCGAACGTTTTAATATTATATTATTATACAGTGGTTTTGGGTGTACCTGCTTATTTTTTTGAACAATTATTAACGCGCTTGCGCTCATATACACGGGCATATAGGTATACTCGGTACGCGTGTCGTATAGACCTCCGAGGGTCTGGTTTGTTCAAACTTTTTAAAATTATTCATGGCGTAGCAAAGCGGTGGAGAAGAGGGCGTGGCGAGGCCCACAGTTTTATAATATAAGGACACGACATTTTTCAGAACTATAAATAGTTTACCTTTACTCAATAAAATATACAATTATTGCCTCATCACTTCTTAAATTCAATTTATACACTCACACATCCCACACATCTCTTATTGCACGTTGAACTAATACATTACGTCTTATTATATAAACCGATTTGGTTAAGCCGTTAAGGGGTTTAAAAACCATTAGAGAAAAAAAAACGTAAAATTGTAAAATACACAAATATTATGACCAATTGGCTAACTCGACATTTTGATTAAAAATAAAATTGAAAATATGTGCCCATTTTTTTTTTTTTAATTAGGGAAGAGGAATTAAAATGATATTCTGGAGCACCAGACATAAATAAGGCCCTACAATGTACCTATATATTATGCTATGGAGGAGGACACAGAGGTGCTCCCAAAATGACTCACCACCTCCGTAGAACCACTCGACCACCGAGCTGTGATCCAATTTATTTGTACCTACTATTATAATAACTACCAATGTTATTATATTTAAAATAAATAAAATATTCTATAACCATATGGTTCAGATTACCATACTATTTTAGTCATATTACATCACATACATACTAAATCTTTCGATTTTGACTTCAACGTGTCTTTATTTCATATTGGTATACTAAATTTCCTAAACTATATTAGTCAGTAAATAGTCAGTGACTTAATAAATATTCACTTTGATTTGAATCGTTTTGGGCTATTTTTAAATTAAAAGCGCTTCAGCTCGATTTGCCGCAGTAATTTTATTCCCAAACTGAAAATTTTCTCTTCTCTACTAGACCGGTCTTATTCGGATGCTATATCGGTATAATGATTTTTACATAATATATATTATAATATTATACACTTTTAGACGTTTTAAAACCTCCTACAGACGTATAAGTACTGGGCCGCGAGTGTAATACTGAAAACCATGGATTATGCGCACGCACTTACGAACTCAAAAATGGAGAAATATGCACAAAAAATACTGAACTATGTGCAATTGCAAAAATGAACTATTAATAAATACATAATTATTAATTATGTTTGCAGTTTCTATTATAATATGTATAGTAATCGGTAATGTCTTGATTAAAATTCTTATCTTATTTGTTTTGAATTAAAAAAAAAAAAAATCATTTTCTACGTAAAATCATCAAATCCCTTGCAGGTTATATTATATAATATTATATAATTTTGTAAGAAACGCGTGCTTGTGCGGAGGAATAATATATACGCACTTCTGGAGTTGTCACTCCCGACCCTATCGTTTGTTTGTGTACAGTATTAGTCGTCTCTATTAAATTAAAAAGCAATATAGGTCGGTTATTATATAAGGGGAGATCCGGGCTATCGAGGAGAGCTATTGTGCAAACAAGATTCTACAGCCACCGCGGTTTCTGCAGCCTCCCGTTCCACTATTTCCGCGATTATTTCACCCCTCGCATATCATATCGCAGAATTTTCAAATCCAATATTATTATGTCATATCAATATATTTATACAACGCAACAATATAATATTATATTATATTTGTACATATTGTTCGCCGTATACGTCATATTATATGAAACACGGGCTCTATTCTTCCATCGGACATTTCTCTTGCCGTGCACCGGAGGTCGATTTAGTCGCAACTTTTTTTGTACATAATCGCCCAATGTTGAAACGTTGACATAATTTTTAAATAACATAAACGTTGGGAAAGTATTTTTTTTTTTTTTTAATCATTTATTACGGCTTCAACATTAAAGTCATTAGCCGGGAACGAAAACATGTTTACAATAGTTATTTACAATCATCATAATATTTAAATAAAGGTAATACAGTATAGTACAAAGGATATGGTGATAATGGTATATAAGTAACAATAATATATGACTATTTAGATTCTATTATATAGATTGGTTATTTTAAGGAATGTTATTAAATGGTTAAAATTGTCTATACTTAAAATATCTCTTGATGTTAGGTGTGGAAAGATTTTTCTTTGGTCGGCAAGATTAGGGCATTCTAGGAGTAGGTGTGTTATGGAAATCGGGGAGTTGTTGCAGAGTTGTACTTGAAAAGTATTTTGTATTTTCAAATCATGACGTTTTAAATATTGAAGTACAGACAATATGCTTCAAAATTGAATACAAGTTCGTCGTTAGTAGTTCGAACTAGAACTAAATGATACAACTTAAAGCAACAAAAAAAATAGTATAAGTGTTTGAAAATACATTTTGAAAAAACAACGAATTTTCATCAAACGATTTGGGTTATTTTGATCTACATAACTCAAAACATATTATTCAAAACTTGTTGTTGTTGTTGATGTTATTCAGTGATAGGTATTACCACAGAATATTATGTTATATTTAAATTGAGACATAGAACAAATAAGTTTTAAGCAAGTAATAATTTCTGTAATGAAATAACATTATTTATAAACTAGAGCAATTCTCACCAATTGAGTGTTTAGTTTTCATTATTTCGTAACCAAGAATGAAACACGTTGGTAACATCCTATCAAGTTGGAAAAACATTTTTAACTTTTGTAGTCCCTTACCCTATAGACTCTAGAGAAACAATAGTCCGATTGATCAAGTGCCATTTCTATATTACACCGTGCTACAAAATCTACTGTTTACTAAGAATTAATAGTAAGTCAATACTACTATACAATATGCGAGTCTCCCGGCTTATTAATATTTTTTTTTTAAGAATTTAGACTTGTAAAATAAACTTTCTCCTTATTTTTTACGCGTAATCCGCTCGTGTGCGCCAATAATAATATGATTGCGTATGTGTATCAATGCATTATGGATGCAGCTGTGGAGGGACTAAAAACAAAGTCGCATCAAAAGTATCATTATTGATATTGTAAATACCTATTCTATAATATTATAGACCAGTGTTTTTCAATCTTTTTTTTACGACGACACCCTTATTTGAATCCATAAGAATGGTGACACACTTAAAAAATTAATGGTTTTTTGAAAAGTAACAATTATAAAATTATTTAAATTATGACATTAAGCATTACCATTTTATTACAATGTATAAATGAACACATTTATTTACGACACAAATCGTGGTAATACGCGACACACTAGTGTGTTGTGACACATCGGTTGAGAACCACTGTTATAGACAACAGGTCCGTGTCCCTTACTGATTACTTATCGGCGATCGGAAAGGTGGCGTATACTGCCCTATTCTGTCCCATATCGACGAAATTAGTGGAAAATCTGTCCATATAGTTGTGTAGACGAAAACCGTATAGTTTAAGAAGAAATCTCATCTACTACAGTTATGTAAATCTTCCGAGGAAAAACGTGACACACCTTTTACGGTATTCGCCTGCAAGTATATAGTTTTTCGCTAAGAAAATATGATCACGATCGGCCACGTCCATAGACAACGATGATGACTTACAGTGATCGAATAGAGTTTTCATCACAGAGATATTTTTCTATTTTAGTCGGTCATTGCCATTATCGGCAGCATGTGTAGCTTTTATTTCTGATAAGTATATATATGTTGGTATGTCGTATGTATATTATATTACATATATAGTTCGTCTAAAAAATCGTAAATCATGCGCTGCCAGTTGTGAGCGAAAATATATACCATCACGCGAATAAAACTATATTAAAACTGATGGAAGTTTTAACAGGGTATTTGTCCCCTGAGGGGGTTAAAGTCACGGTCCGTACGTGTTAGCTAAATATTTTTGTCTCTCCGCCATGTGTATCGACGCGATTTCAAAATTACATCGGCGCCAGCACTCGCAATTATTAATATATATATATATATATTTATATATACAGGTTTTATATTATGTAGTTTTTGTACTATATATACCTACTAAATAATGTATGTAGAATAACAATACGACGACGACGGTATACGAAATAATATTCGTATCGTCGTTTTACATTGTATTATTATCCCCTCGGACGGCCGAATTCGTATTCGTGTGTGACCGACCGACTAGCGCCACGCACGTTAAGAGATTGTTCACAGTATATAATAATATTATATATTATTATTATCATACCTGTATGCGAGATAGGTAGGTACCTATTATACTTGTCGGAGACGATTCAGAAGTGGACCACGTCCGTCGACGCCATTTCACACGACGACGTACCTACACGATGATGATAATATTATGTATTATCATTATTATTATTATTATTATTATTATTATTGTGTGTGACGGACAAAAAACCCGATGTCTGCAATAATAATAATATAATGACGAGGTTTAGATATATTATATTGCAGGTATTCTTCGACGGATGTAGGCGCATATTATGTCTGGCCGACGATACCTATATGGCTACCTATATGCGCGAAATCAGCGGTCGTTGTCCTTCGACGGTTTTAAATTATTATTATATTGTATAAGTACCAGGCTGTATCAAAAGTCTTCATCCGATTTCAAAAATGTATATTTATTTTAAAAATGAAGATAGAAGGGTGAAATAAAGTAAAATATATTTTTAAAATAGTCAAGTCGTCGTTTTCGCGTTACAATTAAAAATCTAGGATACCTGAGCAGAGTCGTGTGAAGCGCATATCGAGAGTTAAGCTAAAAATATTAAAGAATTTCCGTTAGTTAGGTATATATTAAACTAGTGACAGAGTCGCGGGTAATAGTAATCAATAATATATGGCCGGAGACAAAGGAATTTTAAGTCATATACAATGTGCATACAACGACCAGTTGGGGGAGGGGTGTCAGGACAACCCCCATTGCAATTTCTGTTATAATTTGTTTAATACCGCATATTACAATAATTTAGAATAAAAAGATCATTCATATTGTTAATATAATAATAAAAATCTACAATTTTAAAATGCTCATGACTTGATTTTAAATTAAAACATCTATATAAAATGTATAGTAGATCAATTCACTCTATTGATAATATTTAATTACTAACATTAAAAACTTTTGCTATGTTATGTGTCATAAGACAGAGACTACACACAGCAATACAGTGTATGAGTATAATATCTTCTTAACAAATAAAAACATTACTAACCGTAAAAGGTCCTATAATCTATAGATCCTATAGCTTATATTATTTTCATATATCAGTCGCAGGGTTTTAACAGTATTGTTATTCGAGTAAGTAGGTACACTAAATGAAAGGTACAACTTTCACACCTACTTAAATGATATTGATCAAAACGTTGTTTCCCTGTACTGTACTTACCCAAACATTACCTAGGTGCCTACCAAATAAGTATTTATTAGATATATATTTGCTAGCTTTTTTCCAACACAAATCATTTGTATAAGTATAAGTATACCTACCTCCTAATGAGCTGTCGGTTACGACTCATAAAGTAAAGTATAATCAGTGTTGGGGAGTAACTTAACTTAAGTTACAAGTTACTATAAAGAAATTACTTTTTAAGTAATTTGATGGTAATTTAATTAAATTTTATTGTAAGTAATTTATATGTTATTAGAGTTACTCTTTTGTAGTAATTATCACTTAATTACTCGTTACTTTATTTGGTTTAATACATGCACTAAAAAGCGATAAAAGCGATCACAATTAATGACTGTAGACAAAATAAATTTGAAAAAAAAGTTAAATATTTAATATGTAGCAAAATGAGTATTTATTAATTGTTTCATATTGTTGATTGTCATAATTTAATATTTAGTTTATGTATTGTCGTATTGAACACCTGGTTATATTAAGCTCCAGTGATATTTTTGACAAAAAGTAACTTCTATTGTAATTGAGTTACTTTTTGAACTCAAATAAAATGTAACTTGACCAAATAAAAAAAAAAAACTTAAAAATAATTTAGTTACAATTTTGATAAGGAATTAGTAATGTAATTTAATTACCAAAAAACAGTAACTTCCCCAACACTGAGTATAATGTATATATTATACATAGGTACTTGCATAATATTTGGAGACCAAATAAACAATTAATTATAGAGTACTGGACCTGGCATTAGAGACGAGGACAATTGCGAGAGATCGTCGTATTCATTATATAATATACATACCAAAATTATACACATATTTAAACATGCATATACATACATACATACATACATACATATTTTCATTATAAATATTTATACACGTGTGCACGCTCTGACGTTATTAAATAGGCCGGTGCCGTTAGATGAAGACGTATAACAGTCGCGATATCGGTCGGCATGTGCGAGAGGAAAGAAAAAAATTTACCGTGATAATAATATCCTCTGTGTTCCGAGTTCCGGAGACATATTTTATGCGAAAAATTGACTTTAAACACCTATTCAAACGAATTCATACATACGTCGTTTAACATATTATATCTTTCTGTTACACCGTGTTTGTAAACAATTTTATATTTGAAGCAGAACTATATGTATAAGTCGCAGGGTTTGATATTATAAGTTTACAATATATTACTACGTCTATAAAAACCGTCGTTATGTTATTATAAATATTTTGTTTCTTCGATGATGGCACCACTTGTTATATTATACAATCGTTAGTCGGGCCATTGCGCTAACGACTTTACGGGAAATGTCGTTTTGGATTTTCAAATAGTATGAGTTTTTGAGCACGCAATTTGTGTAATAATTGTGCGTACAGCGGTGGTTTTTTTTTCCGACGTTCACAGTGTTATAGTCATTACAACACTATATTATGGTGTTTTATACGTAAAAATTATTAAATATAGTTCGTGTTCTGTCCCACGCGGAATGAGCGGTATTATACGAACGCAAACTTATTATAAAAATATATTTATATTTTGATATTGTGCGACATGTTTTTGTCCTCACGATAAAACGATTATATTTATTATTATTCTATATTCCACGTCCTATTGAAAGGTGGCTGCTATTATACCCGTATATAGTCTTCCCACACGCACTTATATATTATATTATATATATATATATATTTACACGAGAGAGGAAAAATCGACGAAATCAATTTAAAAATCTTGATAAGGTTTTCACGCCGGGACTCCCGGATAAATAATGAATAGAAGAAAATCCCCGGGCCTTTGCCCCGAGCTTTGCAACGCAACGGCTATAGTCGGGCGGTAGTGCGAGCGGTTCGAGGGTGAAAAGAATGCGCGGTACGGACTGACGACGACGGTTGGAAGAGACGGGAGAAAATCTCAAGGATAAAATATATATATATAGGTGTAACGGTGGTGTGGGAAAAGAGGGTAGAACGGAAAAAGGAAAAAAACCAGAGAAAATAAATGTGCAGACTAAATTCTTTAAAAAGAGAGGGAAAAAAAACGAGAAAACGCGTATTGGCGAAGAGGGTGCAGGCGGTGGTCGGAAGAGAGAGAGAGAGAGAGAGACAGAGAAAGAGCTGAGCGGAGAACGAACGTCTTAAGAAGTCCCTTTCGACTTCGTAAGTGTTTTTTTATATATACATATATATATATATATATATATATACGATACATAAAATCGCCTAGGGAGATTTTCATCCCTTTTTTTTATATCCTCTCTCCTCCGTCTCGTCGCCGCACCACACCACTCGCACCCGGCGACTCAAAGACGCGTGGAATAACCCTCCCCGATAAAACCCTCCCCTACACCGGTTACAAGCCTCACTCTCACTCGCACGTATATCTGTTCGACCAAGATATCTCCTCCTTTCTCGGTCGCACGCCGCTCTCAACCTCCCCCCTCCTTTGTACAGCGTGCGTGTGTGTGTGTGTATAAATAAGTACGTCTATCTCCTACGTACAGCGCGTGTCACCATGGTGACGATGACATCTTTTTTCCTTTCTTTTTTCGCCCTTTTCCTTATCCTACACGCGTACCTATATAAAACCTCTCCTTATCACCCGCGCCGCACCGTAATAATTTTCGTACGTTTATTATTATTATTATTATTAACTGTTTTTGACGTTTTCATTTCGTGTAAAGTGCGTCGCTCGCCTCTCCTACAGAGACGTTTTTACGTCGTTTCCACCTTGTGCGATATACGAATATATTGTGCGAATACGTCGTATACAACTGTACAAGTGTAAGGCAGCTGGTATATACCTATACAAAACATTACTATTTACCATTACCATACGCGTGCTGGGTGTTTGGCTCGCGAATTCCGTGTAAATATAATACATAACATTCGTATATATTATGTTATAAAATATGATATTTCATTATATTTTGTAAGTTATTATAACACATTACGGCGTAGTAGAGGTACCTATAATAATATACTTCCGTGCACGCGAATAATACAACGCGTCGTATTCAACCGAAACATTTCGTTTTTCACGCATTAATTTATTTTACGAGCTATAATAATATATGCGATGATATATTTGCGGGATGATCAGTTGCTCCGTCCACACCATTTTTTCCCTTCGTTCCAGGATAAACTGTATTATTAACGCGAAAAAAAATCGAAATCGATTTATGAGACCTGAAGATTTTATAAATCCACGAATGACTATTAAGATTTTAGAAAGGTTTTGTTTTTTACAAATATCTACAATATTATGTAGGTGACCCAAATTGTCACATACATTTTTATAGACTTTTGAAAATAATTTTGTTTTCACCTGTATGTAATGATACTCAGATATAATAAATACCTATACATTATATTTATATATATATATTATGTTTTGTATATAAAACATCCAGTTTTCTACTATTTTTTTCGCATATTATAGTGATTTTATTAGAATTATTTTTGCAAATTTGATTATTTCAATAGGAAAAAATTCTTACAATTCTAAAGCATTTTACTTTTTTTTAAAAACTTTGAATATTGAACCAATGGTCATTTTTTATTGCAAACTACTATATATAATACGCACTTCAATAAAAGCGAGTTAACGCTGACAGGGAGACATAGACCGTATATACAGACGATGTTACCAAAAAAATGTTCATAGTATAAAATTATAAAATATATAATATATTCAAAAATATTAGTTCTCAGTGAAATTAAGATTGACATTGGAAAAATATATTGTAACACCAATACACCATATTATAAAAAAAGCCCCGTGCCAAAACCCTTAATCCTACTTCCTGCGCCTGAAATATTATTCCTTATTAGTATATTATAATAAAATATTAATATATCATTGACTGCCACGTGACAACGGTAACGCTCTGAGTTGTTTTAAATTTAAATAGGTATCATAAAGGTCGTTGCTCAAAAACGTAATCGAAATAACAAAATATTATTTGTACTGTTTTCAGCAAAAAGATTCGAGAATCTTGAAGTTGCCTGTAAAGGCGCCCTTAAAGTTGAGCTGCGCAGTCAATTCTTTGGGCGATTGTAAACTCGGCCCGTGTTTTTTTCAGGTAAAAATGATTGACGTGTAAACTCGGCCCAAATAAAAATGTACATATAATTTTCTTACAATATTTTTGAGAATCATATAGCGTTCCCAGAGGACGCCACGAGGAGGCGATTCTCATTATAATCCAAAAATTATTTTCAAATTATTATTCATAATATGAAGTTTGGTATATAATTAATGTGAAATGTAAGTAAAATGTTTCAGTATTGGATTTCATTTGATAATTCAGTGCAAAAATATAATTAAAATGTATTTATGTAAAATTGTTAGTGTAAAAAAGTGTAAAAATATATGCTCAATGTATTTACATTGGCCCGAGTTTACAATCGACCTATTTTAGTTCCTTAAAATTTCGGGGCCGAGTTTCCAGCAAAAAAATGTAACCTCGGGCCCAGTTTGCATTTGCCCAATTCTTCGTACATATTCGGTGACGACTTGTTTATTACAACATCGGCGAATCCGTGTGGTTTTATCGGTACTCGGTAGACGGTCGCCGCGAGCAATACGCTCACCGCCGCCGCGTCATCCTCCGACTCTCGACCGAACCGTTTCCGCGAGCGCGTGCAATGGCGTGCGGCTCGACGAAATTCCGGCGAAAAGCGAATACAATATAATATTATTCTGTTCGTTTACAACGTTCGAGCCGCTGCTTTTGCCAGAATCGCAAGGCGCCCGCCGGGAGGCCCGTCGAGGTATATAACTAGGCACGTGACTCGCGGCCATACAATATTACAATATATTATGAGTCGCGTAATATTTTATTTTACGAATTCCTCTTGGTAGTCGGTCGCATACGCCTCCGCGACCGCGGTTTTCATAATGCTTATATAATGCGCACGACTGTGTGTGATGATGTGTTATAATATAATAGCGGCTCGTACGGCGGTTCCGGTTAAACCTTGGTAAAATATTTGCGTAAGACGATTCTCGGTACGGCGAACGGTACCGCGGTATAGGCGAGAAAAACGAACCAGTTACGCGCTCGACGCCGAGGCGTCGTCTGCGTATTATTTTAGACCAGTGCTTCTCAACCTGGGGGCCGCGGCCCCCTAGGGCAGGGGTCGGCAACCTTTTGAGATGGAAGAGCCAAAAGTTACAATTTACAACATTTTCCAGTTTTTAAAGAGCCACTAAAATATTTGTTATAATATTAAAGTATTTGATTTTTGGTTTAAAATAATCGACTTTAAACACAAAATAATATTTATTCATATAAAAACATAGGTACAAATATTTTTAGTACAAAACATATTCAAGTATTTTAGCTATAATAATAAAATAGTTATTCCAACAATATAACTACAGTTATTGAATAATAGATATTTACATCAATGAGATCATTGGCTTTGCGTGCCCATTGAAAGTTTGGTTAAATCTAACTCATAATTTGTTGTTTGAAGTTTCAAGAACGACTCTAGGTTTTCATCGAATATAACTTATAGTGCTTCTACTCGCGGCATTTATTTTACAGCTGTCCACTAATATATTATTTAAATATAATAAAAAATAGTCAATTTTTACGTATGGAGAGCCGCAACTTTAGTTCGAAAGAGCCGCACGTGGCTCGCGAGCCGCAGGTTGCCGACTCCTGCCCTAGGGGGCCGTGACTATATGACTGGGGGGCCTTGAAATATGTATTTAATTAAAAATATTTCCGATTATTTAGTTATCATATAAATATAACATTATAACGTATCCATATAACATTATTATTATTATTATTATAAGCCTAGCCTGTGTTTGAAACCAAATCAATATTATTACTGAATATTTTTGTATTGCTTTATAGTTATTACCGATTATTTTTTGTGTATATATGTTTTAAGTTTTAAACAATTATAAGATTGCATGTTTGAAAAGTATATTTAAAACCATTTATTTTCTTTACATTTTAATAATTTATTTGTGTGAAATAGTGCATGTAAATTTAGTATAATATTAAGAAAAAATAATTAATGATTCTGATTGAGGGGGGCCTTGACAGTTTTACATTAAATTTAGGGGGCCCTATAAGAAAAAAGGTTGAGAAGCACTGTTTTAGACGACGCGGTCGCTTGTTTGCAGATACCGCGAAAAAACATATTATAATATACCCGCCAGCTATATAATGATTATACGGTATCAGACCGCGATCGACTCTAATATTGAATGACGTATACCCATTACCTCGTAAGTTCATGCCCTAAAAAATGCCTAAATAAGCATATATGCATTTATGCACTCAAAATTGGCAAAATATCCATTGAAATATGTCTTATCGAGTTAAAAAAATCTGCATTTATATATGCACTAAATATCTAAAATTATGCACTTAACAAGTGATTACTTAAAAGAATCATAAACAATTTTTGAAAATTTCTATTTTTAATTTTATACGTATTATTTTTAGACTGAAACACTGATAAACTGAATGGAGTAATTACTACTCTATAGCTATTTAATTTTAATAATTTTATGATGCGACCGAATTCCCAAACATTTTTTTTAATTAAAATATAATATAATATTAATATTATAATGAAAAATTATAAGCGATCGCGTTTTTTTTTTTTTGGTAAAATGTTGATTCTTTCATATTATGAAAAGATGCATATTGATATAATAATATCAATAGGAATATCAATATAATATCATGTATAGTATGCCCGATAAAATAGAAATATGCCAAATATAGGCAAAAAAAACCTCTAAATATGCAAAAACATGCAAAACAAGACTTCACATATTTAAACGCGGTGCCTTAAAATGGATTTCTATGTCATCTAGCATTAAATACAACTTAGCAATATTTGATATGCAAATGCATGAACTTACGAGCCCTGCGGCCATTACACATTGTACACCTACTCGGCAGTGTGATATTATTATAAAGTCGTGATGAGTTGTCTTGATGATTTCATAATAATTCAATATCAAAATGAATCACAAGCAGGGCCTAGGAGTGTAATTTTTTATATTATATAATATCATCTATAGGAAATCAACAAAAAGTTGATTGTGAAATAAACTGTCGTATATGGGTATTCAACTATATAATATTTAAGAAAGTTGTCTAGTTTTTAAATGCCAACCTAAACAAACCGAATACTTTAATGTACATATTTATTAACACAATATATACCTACTGATTGATTAAAAAAAGTGTTGATAGAGGCAAACAATCGGAATTTTTTATCTTGTATTTTGTTCACAAGACAACACGCGTCATGTTAATATATTGAAATATGTAGGTCGCGCAGCGGATGCTCGCAGAGTGGTTGCTCCGAACGAAAACAGCCTTTGGTTGACGGTGCTAATACTAATAATAATAATAATAATAAAAAATGTAGTTTAAAGGAAAAAAAAAGCCCTGTTCAAAAATTCAAAAAGCATCGTTTAGCGGTACGCGCGTAATGAAAACCCGAGGCCCTCGTCGTGCCGTTTATTTTAAGTTTTTATTTTTTTCCCTCCGTTATACGTGCACGTGCGATTTTTCGAGTTCGGCCGGTAGGAGAGATTGGGGAGGGAGGGGGGGGGGGTGTGATGCGAAAACCCGGAAAAGCTCCCGGGCGCGTGACGATAATGAAAAGAAAATAACCCCAAGACGGCGGCGGTGAATATACTATATATATTATAACGCGCGTTGGAGACCGTCGTTTTTATTATTATCATTTTTTTTTGCCCTCGTCCTCTTTTACGCGTTTGTATAATATAATAATATTTATACACATTACACATATACGCGTATATACCTGTATATATACGCATCATAGGTACTTAAAGACTAGGTGATATTATTATAATATTATACGCGTTATCATAATACAAACATATTATTATAATATGCAAACGTGCGGCTATTTGTTTAACGCGAGGCACCTCGAGTTTTCTCGTACCTAACGAATTCTTCAAAGAAAAAACAAAATAGCTGAATAATTTCAACTATAAACATAATAATTGCTACGCACTAACACGTAAACTATACGTCATTATTTCTACCAAAAAATAAAAATCAAAGACCATTGTTGGTGGTGAGGATATTTTGATATTGCTGTGTTTTAAAGGGTGACTCCCGGGTGCGTCCCGAAATGAACACTTTTATAAATATGTTCCTAGTGCATCCAGAATAAGATGTCGTCCGAGTGCGTCCCAAGGATGAAAGGTCATATTTTGTACATAGCCCGAATGCGTCCCAGTTCGTTTAGAGTTACCCTGCAGGGTGCACTGGCTTACACCCCAAAAATATTTAGTTATTTGGTTATTTAATTATTACTTATATTATGTTTATTATGAAAGTTTATTGTATTAAATTGAAAACATTTTAACTTGTATTTTATCTAGAATAATATACCATGTACTGAGGTACCCTAATTCTGAAATAAATGTACACCGATTTCAAATATTTATCAGTATAGCGCTGAAGTAATAATATATATTGTTAAGTTTAACCTTAATGGTTATACTCATTTGAATTTCATTCGTATTATCTAAATTATTTTAAATAATGAACCGCAATACAACAATCAATATAGATGTATTATGATATGAAAGTTTTTGGAAAAACATTCTGTCGGCGAACTTCAACTCCTCGAGTACATTCGCGGTTAGGACTGTTTTCAAAATTGTCTGAAAAAGTCAATGTTGTTTTATTTTATGTCCTAAAAAATTTCGTTTTCGTGCGTGTACAATATAATGTTGTTTATTTAGTCGAAAGGGTAAACAAAAACCGGTTTAGTGGCTTTGCCAATGGGCGACAGACGAATTCATATTAATATTATGCAACCCCCGACGGGATTTGAGCTTTGAAATTCCCCGAGGGAACGATCGTATTCCCCTATGCAATGCAAAATCTAACCTAACCTTGTACGGCCCCGCGTAGGGACTACCCCGAAATGCTCGAACTTCTCTCTTTAACACGCAACCCCTTTATATTTTCTAAGGATATTTTATGCTTATAATAATCGTTTACGTATATGTCGCATAAATTGTATGATATGCGTATACGCGTGGCGTACCGCACTATTATAATATTTTAAATAATGTTTCTAAGTCGTCGTCGTCACCGCGTTGCCCTTGTCGTCACCACGAAAAGTTGGATTATTTTATGCAAAACGATTCGTTTACAGTGAACACTCGTTAGATTAATAATTTAAAAGCAACACTTTCCATAATTGTATTATAATACTCAATACTTCACCGATCTATAAGATCTTATCTGAAGTATAAATAATTATATAACGTTATACGCGTCATTACAAACAATTTCTATAATATTTGTTTTTATACCTACATCACCATTTTTTTAAAAACATTCTGCTTGCAAATTAAAAATAAACATTTGAAAAACATCATAATATAGTGGCGTGATACTTATAAACATAAGGTTAAACAAATTTAGATAATATAAAATGTTTGTCTGTAGGAATCCTCGATTTTCATGAAAATACCTAAAAAGTTCTTCCTTTTGAAAACATATATTATTTATTTCCTATTCCATAATATTATATATTACCTTTTTATATGATTTCGAAAAATGCTATTTCTATTATGTCTATAGATCTATTGATCTATAGTGTAAACTGTATACCAATAATTACCTACTACATATTACAGCCCCAACAACCTTTTCTCGACTATACTGAAATATTATACAGTTGACGTCACGATAATAATAATAGTTCTATAATTATACCTACATATTATTAGGAGGTATTATATTATTAAACTCATACGTTTCCTAAATCCTTTAAGAACAATAATATTTATCAGTGTAATATTCAGTTTATCCTGGAACAGGGATGTAAAATATAATTTTATGATTAAAAATGCCTACGTGAGAAGTATTGTATAAATTGTTAACTCATAAACATCAAACTTTATTGATCAATGTTTCAGTAACATATATTAAATTTGTGACCTAGGTCGTTTGCGGTTTACTTATATGTCTGCAGGTACATATGATGGGCAACGCTTGTTTTACCGATTTTCCACAATGTTGTTAACATAAAAAGGAGAAAACACAGTAGATATAGGTACTAGATATTATCGAACATTGTTGATTTATGTATGATTTGTTTGATTGATATTATATTTTAATACTAAAATATAATACAATATTATTATATTATAAATACCTATATTTTGATGACTAGGGCTCGGATTTATATGTGATTAAAAAATGAAAATATGGAATACAAAAAAATTACAAAAAAATATAAAACATTGCTTTATAAATGACGCATTATTATCTAATTTACTTATTTTACTACTATTATTCATCTTGATCTTGATCTTGAAAGCAATGCGATACCATATACATGCTCAAATCGTCAAAGTTAAATGATCTACGGTTTGGTCGTAACACAGATGTACCGACTGAAGGAGCGCTCGACTTCCACCGAGGTGATGGGTGCAGATTTCACATTTGCAATGTCCAAAGCAGTGAGTTCAGCCGGAAATATCACCCCATTCATTTCGCAATATGTATCTCTAATTAATTTTAGGCAGTCTAAACCAGGATTTTTTTGTAATACGCTGTGCATTTTTTCTTTTACTGCAACTCCCGCAAGGGTCCTTGTACTTGTACAAATGTCGAATATAATATTATATCGACCGTAGATTACGGTCGATCAGTTCAATGATTGGTATTATATTTTGTTTACGTACTTTTTTAAACATGGGAAATCGTATACATCGTATACAACTATTACATATATCGTAGATTGTCGAAATATGTAGGGAAAAATGGAATTATTGAGAAATATGTAAAAATATGTACTCATGACAAAATATGACGTAAAAATATGTAAAATAAAATATAGTTCATTACAATGGAAATCCCTTGAAACGAATTTATCACTTACCTAAATTAATTTATCAAGTCACAGTAAAAATATGTATTTACATATAAATCCGAGCCCTAATGATGACGACTATACATAATATTATTAACAAACCGCAGCGTTACAGCAGAGATAAAATACTCCTTAGACAGAGTGGCCGCGGCCGTCTGGCTAAGTATAAGCACTAGACAATATCTATATATATATAAAAATAAGTGTACATTTTGAATAAATTTTATAGCTCAAGATTCACCGAACCGATTTCGATAAAAATTTCAGGGCATATTAAAATTGATATGTAGATGGTGTCTGTGAAGTTTGTACGCTGCGCGATATGTGGTTCCGGAGTTATGGCCTCTTAGGTTAGTACGATGTTTCGCGCACGCTGAATTTCTCCTAGACGGCTGGACCGATATGAATGCATTTTTTAGTATAAGTTAGAGTGACGCCCTGGACGGTTTCACAAAGTGGTGAGGTGAGGGGGGAGGGTAAGGTGCTCACACAGAGATTTTGTGATTTACGATGGAAATAATTGTTTATAGATGGTTGCTATTGGTAACCATGGTTGCTATGTACTGTTTATTTATAGGGTTGTCAATGGTTACATATTTTATCTATACTATATACTTAATATTATAAAGAGGAGAGATTTGATTGTTTGTTTGTATTGAATAGGCTCCGAAACTACTGAACCTATTTAAATTAAATTTGGTACATAGATAGTTTAGACACTGAGAAAGGACGATATAGGCTACTTTAATACTAAAAACGGGCTGTAAAGGGTTGAAATAGGTTATGGTATGTATTTTGCCCTCAACGTAACATCATTATTAATTTTTTTTAATGGGCAACGAAGTGCACTTGATCAGCTAAATATGAAAAAAAAAATACACACGGGCGAAGCCGGGTAATTCAGTTAGTATATATATATATATAATAGATACAGAGTGTCGGGAAAGATTTAGCGTACGCCAAGTCGTTGGAGGAATCACAGGTCGGTGCAGCGTAAAGTCGGTATAATATGCTCACATATTATACAGCTCCACGCACACCCTTCGAACGCCACCCACCCCCCCCCCCCCCGTCGGTGCCGAACGGAGACTCGGCGTCATCGCTCACGCGCGCCTCTCGTTCGCCCTCACTCTCGCGGATATATATATATATATAACGGAGAAAAATGACGGTATTAACCGTGCCCGCGGTAACCTCCCCCCCCCCTCGCCCGGGCCTATAATACGTTCTCGGGGAGGAACGCGTTCCGCAAACGCTGCAGGGGCGGCTATTTAATGACTCGAATAAGATTTGTACTCAGCTGGTGTGGCGTGCGAGCCTCGTACACGCGCATTACACGGTGCGAGAGCTGCAGCTGCCGCGTTCGCCGTATTATAAATAACGCGCCGAGGCACGGGTGCGGACGAACGGCAGCGTCGCCGGGGCGGGTGGCGGCCCGCGGGGCCCGAGCACGGAAAAATCCGCGTACACACAATATAATATTATAATATATGACACATAGATGTATAGAAATCCGCCCTTTTTCTACTTTTTCGGACCTTTGCCGATCATAATAATAATATATAAAATATGCGTTTTTCCGACGTGCCCGCTAAAGCGTCCTCGCTTGTTTTTCCTCGATGCGAAACGACGGCGGCGGTAGGGGGGGGGGGCAACGCGCTTTGGACTTTATTATATTATTCTCTCGCTACCGAATTATACATAGTATACTATATTATAAAGTATATAAACACGGGTATTATACACATGCGAGCGCGCACGAGTTTTCCGCGTTCCGACGGCGCATCCGATCGTTTCTGCTCCAAGTCCGTCGCGGTATTCTCTCCTCTCGTTGTTATATCGTCGTACATAGTATTATAATATGCACAGTGCACAGTTATAACATTGTATCATTATATGTGCGTCATCGTCACACGAGCTCGTTTTACATTACAACGGCGCGGACATTGCAGCGCGGGCGGGTGTCGATGAAACTCGGCTGCAGTTTTCGAGAGGGTCGAATGTATTTTTTTTAATGTGTCGAGCTCGAATTATCGCGTCTTCGTGGCTGGGTATGTGCGTGCGCAGTATGCGAGCCGGAAACCATCGGGAGCGGAGGCGTATTATATATAATATTATTCTCCCGTGCGCCGAGCTCCAAATATAGGTACCTTATGTCGTTATATTATTATAATATATCTATGTATACGGGATGTGCGCTACCGCCACCGACGATGGCGCTCTCGTGTAGTGGGTGTTTGGGGGGGGGGGGGGGAGAGGTCATTTTTTCGGGGTCGGACGTGACCAAGTTTTTAAGTGACGCTATAAATCATCGGATCTGAACAACGATTCAACGTATGCTGTGCGACTATTACAAGTTTGCATTCGGCAGAATACCGCGGCGGTGCTGCAGAAACGGTTATTATAATAATATACGATACGCAGAACGTTTCGAAGATTCGAATAAATATAGTCTATATTGTATTATAAACGTATGTAATGCGATACATTACAATATGTAATACACTAACGACCCCGTGCAGTGTAGATAATAATGTTACATTATGATTTATGTCGATCACAAGCTCCGCGACGAGATTTTTCAAAGTCGAAACGCATTAGAATGATATCTACGAAATCGACCGAAATAATAAACGTTCATTTTTAAGGCTTTACGAAAAAAAAAAACTGAATAAAAATCGCAAGATCCGTAGCCCGTTCTATGTTTTTACGAGTGATTGGTGATTTGCCCAAATATGAGGCTCGTCGTAGACTATAGTCATTTCAATATTCAGTAGCCCATTATCTTCTATATAGAAGAATAAATAAAAATATAAATAAAATAGCAGTACTCGTTAGTCGTTACTATGTAGTTAGTAATACAGGTGATAAATAATAATAGTACGATACTATATACCACTCTAAAATATGGTTGGAAAATAAATTATAAATAAAGTTTTAGTCTGTCGCGATATTAGATTAATCTAGTCTCTCGAAATATTCAAATTCGACGGCGAAGGAGATGACTTATTTGTACAATGTAGGCGTGCGATTATTATTAGCGTTGTCGGCGACGCAATGTAGTTTGAACCTACATGGGTATAATCATACTATATAATGTGTATTATGTATATTATCATATTATTATAATATTATTTTATGTACCTGCGTGCATATATTGCTTATCATACAAAGAGTAGAACAACAAGTGGCCGTGTCTATCGGACGTGTTGCTAAACAAAGCAATTCAACAACAACAACAACACAATATTACTTATACGATGCGTGTTGGTTTAATTAAACTTTTACACGTCACGTATAAGTTTTCTCGCGCAGTATAATATAATATATATATTCGTACGAACCCTCTCAGGACCGATTGCAGTAACCTACCGACATTTGGGCATACCTGTAGATTGTTATGCAGAGAACGTATGATGATATTTGCATTATGTGACAGCATCATCATTGACACGGGTAAATGGTAAAAAAAAGTCCGGGGAAAAAAGTCCGAGGAAAAAAAGTCCGGATGAAAAAGTCCGAGAAAAAAATAATTAAAAAAAAATTTATTACTTATTAGGTTTATACATAATATGACAATTAAAAAATATTTTATTATTTAGTATTATTAAAACTAAGTAGATACCTAATAAGTACATGCAAATTAACCATTATTGTTACTACTCCCTACTCCTTTTCCGCAAACGATGTGATATATATGGCAAATTGTTAACTGCTTCCGCGAAACTCGAGAAGGGGTATTTGTTGACATTTTAAACAGGTATTTCATTCCTGCCTTTGCTTTTTCAACAATGCCAATGTGTAGATCACCAGCATGAGAATGCGCTACATCTACGCTTGGAGTCTTTAAATCTGTATATTATATAAATATTAATAAATTAATTACAAAATGTCATTATAAATATATTTACCTCTGTCGGTAGTTAATGTACCAGAACATATTTTTTTCGATGACTTCTGGGAACATTTCCATCTTATGCTATTTATTAGTTTATGGTGGATTTGCATAATATACAATCCACCATACATAATTTTTTTACCATTTTTATTACTTTTACACTATCCATTATTATGTAACTTTTACTGCTAACACTGCTATGGCCTTTGATACACGACTACAGTCAGTGTGCAGTGTCCATTAGTGCTTAATCGTAGCGGTACTATAGATAAGTTCTATCTCTAATGTTTAAATGTTACTTGTTAGTTTTAT
This sequence comes from Neotoxoptera formosana, assembly GCA_022818045.1. Classification (NCBI taxonomy): domain Eukaryota; kingdom Metazoa; phylum Arthropoda; class Insecta; order Hemiptera; family Aphididae; genus Neotoxoptera; species Neotoxoptera formosana. Next base: position 62,902,371 of record CM040632.1, on the reverse strand, counting down.
ATGGAAATACCCCTAATTGAGATATCATTGTACATAAACCTGTCTCTATATATCTATAGTAAGTACATTTGAGTATACAGAGCGATTAAAACATATTATTTTAAAAATATTTAAATAATTTTTTCTCGGACTTTTTTGTCCCCGGACTTTTGTTCCTAATATCATTGACACGGTGGTCCTCGTGGCTAATATAGTAATATCGCGGTACTGTGGCCGTCGATCTAGTTGCACCGGATGTTTATAATATTAGTATTACTCTATATAGAATCATACTAGGTTATTTATATTTTCTAATAATGTGTATAGTAATTATTAATATTATTTCAATATTGTAAATTTGTAACACACCCGTCGATTGCGCGTGATTCGAGGAATGAGAGTCGAATGTTTTTCGACATAGATAAACTATTTTACTTTATTCTAAAGTCCGAATAAAATAATTTACAATGCTGAACGTTGTCCGGTTGTCGTAGAAGCTCTTGCACTTTTCGGAGACTTTTCCATGGCAGATTCAGAACTCGATCGTTTTTGGGAGGAGGGGTGACTAACGATAGCCTGTATATTATGTATTACACATTTTCGAATACGGTCTTAAACATATCAAAAACATTTCTTGCGTGTCAAATAATCAATAATTTTTTTCACGGAAAACATCAAGTCATTTTGGGTACGGAGGGTGGGTTTTTTTATGTTTGAAACATCGAAATAACCAACGATCAATCATTGCATAATAATATAACATGCGAAAACCGTTCTCGGCCAGATCTCGCGGAAGTTATAATAATTATGCGCTTGCTTACATAGGTACATAGGCTAATGCACACACCTGCAGCACACTGTATACACACACACACACACACACACACGAGACAACACAACTCGATAATACGCAATAATAAAAATATTAATATTATAATACATCATATTATATTATTGTTATGTGGAGATAAACATCTCGAAGAATTCTGTATGCGATTCGCAATAGGGCCTGCGGGCCCCGCGGGTCACTGTGACGGTGCAGAGATACAATAATATTATATTGACTGCACACCATTAATATATAAATATACCTCGGCGGCGAGCGTTGACGTCCCCCATGCCCATAAACGCGTGTACGAGGAGGCGCTTCGCGGATAATATATTATAATACAGCGTGGCAGCTGCGGACGCTGCGAAAACCGAAAGGGTCCGGAGTCTCGCGTTCTGACCGCCTTCGCCGCCGCCGCCGCCTCCACCACCACCACCACCACCACCACCACCGTCACCCCCTTTTGTTTTACAACATTCGCGCAAACGATAACACTGTACATATTATATATTATACACACACACACATATATATATATAATATTCTATGCTGCTGGCGCAATAATCGTTAAACGCACTCCGAGGCCAACCTTTGCGCAGGGTACGATATATAATAGTAATAATAATAATAATAATAATAATAATAACAACAACAACAATAATAGTGCTGCACTGCGTACACGATAATATCGTACACACACACACCCCTCGACGCGATTGTTATATAACTCGCGCACGTAATACGTATACGCGTCGTGTATATAATACGCACATGAATATGAACGACGCGTTTTCGTATATAAAATTTGATAACAATACATATATATATATGCGAGTGGTGTATCGTTGCTAGTATCGCATATACATATACGTATAATAAACACACCCCTCGTCGTCGTCCGTTTTGTCCTTCTGCTGCTGGTGCTGGTGGTTAGGTTAGGTTATTGGTGTTATTATAATTATTATTATGCGAGGGTTTTTTTCTTTTTTTTTTTAGGGGGGCGTTCGACGTGGCGATTTTATTGGGCTCGTCGTTAATAAACCGTACGCGGCCGTCGTATATCGTCGTAATCGCGCACCGTATACATATTTCATTGTGTATATTATATTATATGTTTAATGTTAAATGTTAAATGTTCGGATGAATTCTGTGAGTCCGATGCGTTTATCGTTCGTTTTTAAAAAAATTCACCGATTTTCTTATCGCGGATTTGATTTTTACCGGAATATTTAAATTTATAAAACACATTGGAACAATATTATATATTGGGTAAATGGAATTTTCGATATTTTATATTATGCTCGTGCACGGTAACTTTCATTATAATATCATTATATAGTGGAGCGGTATAATACTGTAGAATCTGTGCTCCTCGCTATCAAAAGACTTCTAATCACAAACACGTGATATCTTATTTTATTGCAAATATAAAATATGATAAAAAACGTAAAAATTAACCTAAGCGTTATACGCTTAAAAGATTCCCCTTTATATAATAATATAATAAACTGGAGCGTGGCACAGCAAATGTTAACCATGACTGATCTATGTTTATTATAGTTATTATATCAAATACCCACCCACCCACAACCACCCTTAAATGACAATTTTAGACGAGGGGCAAGGTTACAATAATTATAGTCGCCCACCACTTTCAAACAAAACAAATAAATTGCATAATTAGTAGCACAATAGTTACTACAATATTGCACGGTTAATTTTTTTTTTTTTCGTTGGTGTTGACTTGTAAGTAAATTATTATTTTTAATGAATGGTTTTTTCGCTCCCAATCGATTATATTATTTACCGTGTCAATAAAATTATCACCACTGTAAACAAACAGTGGCACACTGGAAATATTTTCTCCGACTGTATATACAAGATCGCATAATTATACGGAACAGATTAATTTACGAAATTATGTAGGTGTCGTCCATAATATATATTTTATGTTTGATTATTGTGCTGCTTATACGTTTTCAAATAACAGTATATTCACTCTGAGATTTTCCTTTATTCAATACACGATATTCGTATATAGCATTACGCAATATTTATTCACGAAATTGATATAAATCGTTCGTTTTTTTCCCATATTACCTATATGTATATTGTTACGGTATACCTATAATATTATATGAGTTTAGGAATATTTTCCTACTACAATAATACCGTGCAGTTTTGTGATTACCTAAATATTTCCACATTTATAATATATATTATACCTGTACATCGCGGTTATACGCATAATACCTATATATGTATATCGGAATAATACGCAATATTATGTGAAACTCAGGAAAACCTATCCAGTGAGTTTACACGGTGTACATTTTATATAGTTCATATACTTACTAGCTTTCTGCTGCAAATATATTATTACACGATCAAGGGTACGGGAAAAAAGCAGTACCCACATTTTTGTTATTTCCTTAAGCGCGTTAGAAAATATCGTGATATACATAATATTGTTTTAATAGTCAATTATACGTTATAGCGGAATTTCTCTTTCGCACTATTGCACATTTCGCCTATGCAGATATAAATATTTTTAAACCGTCGAATATACTGAGAAATGCTAAACTCTACGACCATACGCAATTATTACGCGTCTAATATTTTGCGTGCATACGCGATGAGGCGGCTGCGTGCGGCGATGTCTTTTCCAATTTTTAGTTGTACAGCTGCAGTATTTTGCTCGAAGGAAACGATAGAAAATTTGAAACGATTTCTCATAGAATCATTCGGCGAATATAGTGCGTATAGATTCTCCTGATGTATATGTGTGTATGCAGCTTTGAAACTTTCGTTGGAATTGTTTTCGAGACACGCTTTTGCATACGCCCACAGTGAATACCTATATACCTAGCTCAAATGAAAGAATACCTACTTTATTATACCTATATAAGTTATATAATAACCTTATTAACGCATTGCAATAATATAGAGTATTACCACGCATATGCCGCCTACAATATGTGTTGTTAAATGGTTCAGTTTATCGGGGAAAATGTTTTTTTGTTAAATTACACATTATTATATGGCCGGAAAAAAACGTTTACAGGGCGAAAAAATACAGAAAAACGATTAGTTATTTTCGATTTTTAAGTGCGGTGCGTATAATATAATATAATGATGCCGAATAACGGCCGTAAACCATCGACCGCGTGTGTTATGATTTATTTCGATCCAGGTAATAATAATATCAGGTATAAAATATATTATATTGTATTTTATATACACGCGGCTACAACAGCGGTTATGACGCGGTATGCGACCTGGTAATAGCTGCAGCGTCTGTGGCGCGTACCTATATGTGCAATGTGCTCGGGGAACGACCGCGGCGTTAAACGATCGAACGATCAATTTTTATGGGCGATTCTTTCGGTCTTATTCTTTTGGGTGGAAAAAAATAAATGAAAAATTACCCGCAACAAAAACGTATAATATCATAACCGTTTGTTGACCTAACCCCTTGACGACACGGACCGTGTATATCATTATTACACGATAATAATATTATTATATGTGGTAGCCGTCCTCCGCCGCGGCGTTATATGATATTATATTATATTATTATATTACACTCGACGTGCTGTGGCTGCAGTGCTGCAATATCTCATCGAACCATGTACACACACACACACACACACACACACACACACACACACACACACGTGAGCTATAATTAGTATATTATCCCCATATTATTATATACAGGTAAACTAATGTGTGTGGGCGATTTATTGTTATCATATTATTATATACTGCTTGCACGCGTTGCACAATGGTAATAACTGCAATAGTCGCGGATTTAGTTTATACTTTTCGGCGGCCGATCGGCTACAGGACAGCTGATGACTAGCGCGCGCGACGCTCGCGCTATAGGGCACAGACCATAGGCGGAAATCGGGGGGGGGGAGGCTAGAGGGGACGTATACTTTGTGAGTTATGTTTAACTCGCAACTTGACGTTACAACAAAAATTGATTATGTTGCAGTCGCGACCAGTAAACAATTTTTTTAATTTTTTTTTAAATCTACATTTTTATTTTTGAACACCGATATCTAATATAGTAAAATGGTAAGTATATTTTAATAATTATCTAGGACACTAATAATAATTACAGTTTATCATATTTCAGGCCAAGGGGACCCTGCAAATGCGTAGCTCGGGGCTGGTGCCCTTAATGCCATCCGTCTAATTTGATGTTGTAATGACAACCATTATAATATTATGCATCAAATATTATGAAATTAAAATCAATGTGGGTTGCTGCGTTCAATCGTGCATTTAATAATCAGAAACGAGTCGCCGACGAGGAGACAAAAACGTAATAAGTGCAAAATTAATAATTTTGATATTGCATGTATATTATTATGCAAAAAAATATCGATGATAGGTATCGGAACTTTTCAAAATAAAATGAATATGTTTTTTTACTGTTAAAATATTATAATCATGCCTACCACAGATTAGTATAGACAGATTTTCATTCAATCTGCAATTATATATTATATGATTACCTATGATACACTAGATTGACTATTACGTTTTTTTTTTCCATACATTATATACCTACGCGTGCAGTTAAGTTGTAGGTATAGGTATGACGTGTTGTGCTGCACTCGTTCGGTGCCGCCGCCGTATTATCTCAGGCCACCATCACGATTGTGACCTCTGAACCGATAATATTCATTTGGGACATATTATTAATAAGTGTACTGTGTTGTTGTTGTTGTTGTGTAGGTATATGGGTTGGACTCGGTTTCTGTTTACGGGGCTGTCCGCGCTGTGCGACGAGGCGGATTACCGGATTGATCTCGTCGATTCTCCGATGCGATCGCGATCCGCGTTCAAATGATTATTATTCTCATGTGGTTTCTCGCTCCGTCGTGCACGATAATCATCTGACGAGTAATAATATATTACTATAAATTATAATATTGTAAAACAGCTAAGTCGGGTCCCCTGCCCCCCCCCACCCCTCGCCAGTTGAAATCCGTCTAAAACATAATAACAACAATAATAATATACAGTGTGATAATAACTAAATGACGCTTTGAAATAAACATTATGAGCCATATAATAATAATAATAAATGTAGTACCTATTAATTGCGTAATATTTATGTAATTATACAAATCTAAATAATAAAGAATCAATACATCGATTAAAACCAAAAATACCTTTAATCCTGTGTGTGCTAAATTGAAACCGTGTATGTTCTTATCATATTTTTTAGTTTTTATACTTTTTCCAAACGACTAAAAATATATTAGTCATACATTTTAAAATATATTTAATATTTCTGTCCAATTATACGGTTTGGTTGTGTTTACAAAAGAATCGAAAAAGGAAACCGATCGGCTTCGGTCCCCTAAAAGTAATGATTAATGGATAAAATATAATATATATGATCTCGACCGTCCGTTGTTCAACTACTGACCGCCGACCAAAGTGTACATCACCTACCACCCACATAATAAAATAATAGGTACGTTTCAATATTTTTTTTTTTTTTAAACACCGGAAGCGCGTGAGAAGATAATATAATATTATATTATATACTTTGACAGACAACAATATATAATAATAATATTAACATGTTATTTTTAATTTTTCGAGCGGCGCGTCGCATTAATAATAATATTATCATAATATATTATACTATTTGGACAATTTCTCGTTTTGGTCTTACACGCGTCTCAAACGTCCGGCTCTATATGGGCGCACTTACTTTATATTAAAATTATTATTATTATTTTTTTATTAACATTTTACCCTCGGCAACATGGGCCAATGGGCTTACAGAGAGAACATTATAAATTACTGGGAGGTTGAGGCCTCCGTTCGGGTATAGTTGTATGTTCGGCATTCGGTGCGAGAATGTGGCTGATGGTGACTTGAACACCGCAGGTCGTACACATTGTGGGTCCTTCCTCGGACATTAGGAAGCTGTGGGAGATTTTCGTGTGTCCAATTCCGAGTCTATAGTTATTATGACTTGGGATTTTCGGTGAATTTCGAGAGGAAATGACCAATAATTGTCAATGTTATGTCTTATATATGATTTAACTTCGTGTAATAGTAGATGACCACTTCTGATGCCATCGCACTGTATTATTATATAGAGATAGGTACGTCTTATATTATTCATATATAACACACATGGACACAATGCCTGCGACGGCGTGTAACGGCGATATGATATATATAAATCGCGCTATCCCGTGTTTACACAAGAGCGACGACGTTAATCAATCAACGCCTCTCGCTTGGCCGTCGGCGGTCAAACGGGCCCGATCGGCCGCTCGCGCCTCGCACGCCAACGCCGCCGCTCGTTTCCAATAATAAACGCGACGATATGCACGCGGCGGCGGCGTCCGGTGTCATAACACTATATTACATATTATTATTATATTATTAATATACGTACCTTATAATATATACCGTGCCCGTCGACCTCGCCGCGAGTCTGCGGTGCACGTTTTTTTTTTATTTTTCATCTCTCTTCTCGGGGGGTGGGGGGGGGGTTAATCTCGAGGCGGGCTCGCGCGACGGGAGACTTGACGGCGGCGGCGGGACGAATACAATACGTCATGTATATGTGTGCGCACAGGTGTCGTGTAGGATATTATTATAAACGCGCGTATATATATATATATATATATTTATATTATATTATTATTGTAATATATCTATACGCTCGTCGCATTAAACGCGCCGCGAGTCTATTGTTCCGCGTTTTTTTTTCTTCTTCGTCTTCTCCTCCAGACCTCGCCGCGCCGCCGCCGTCGCGTTTCGCCGGTCGGGCGCCACGCCGTCACCGGCGTCTTTGTGTTTATCCGTATTATACTATATATAGTAACACATATAGGTAGGTAGGTAGGTAGGTAGATAGGTGACTATATATATTATACCGCGGTATACTGCATAATATTTTATGTACGTAGGTAGACCATATTAATATTATAATATTATATTGACACGGGTTGGGGTACTATCACACCACCATCGTACACGTCGCAGCGATATAATATACCTTTTTTTAGGCGCGAGGGATTTCACGAAGGCCGTCACGTCCACCGCAGCTATGCGGTGCGATCGAAGACGATGATATTATCGCAGGGCTTGCATTTGAAAAAAATATTTCGTTTTACGTTATTTAAAAACGTTTTACAATTTTTGTTTTTTTTTTTTATAGTTATTTACAACTGTTATACGACTTTTATATCGTTTTTCAGAGTTTAAACTTTACACAACTTTTGTGTCTAATCGTTATTTGTCATTAAAACGTTTTACAGCTTTTGCGTTTATTTATCATCGTTTATTGTTAAAAATTATATCTAATGCGGAGAATGGACTGCATACGGAATATAATAATAATTCTTGGATTGATTGCTAAGATACAAATAAATGGCGAGGAATAGATATTTTTACGAAACCAATATTACATAATATTATAACTTTCAAATAAATGGATAGTGGATTTTAAATTATTTCGTTTTGTGTGGTTTTTTGTTTGATTATTATATTCATAGGCGCGACTAGGGGAGTGCTAGGGGGTGCTGCAGCACCCCGAAACTCTATTTTATCACCCCCTGGCCCCTGTTATTAAACACCAAAAATAATATGAGAAACAGTGGTTTCTTTATTTTATATAAATTTTTTTTTATTTGACGTTTTTATTAAAAAAAATCTCTTCAAAAAGAGGATTTTCCTATAACGTTAACGAGTTATTTCAAATTGCAGTTATAATTCAAATAAGTTTTGTGACATGTGAACGCTGCAGTTTTCTAAGTATACGCAACAAATTAATAATTGGTTGAGGTTTTTTAAATATTTAAAGGGATGTTGCAAATAACACAAAAACAGAATCAGTGTACAAGTACAGCACAAAAACAAGGAAAATAATTTTAGAATTAATTTAAGTTACACATTTATACAATTGTTTTATCTGTTATAACTTGTAAAATATATTTATATTGTCCTAATGAGACAATTATATTTACTTTGTAAAACCACGGATTAGTAAGATAGGTGAACATAATTTTTGCACCTCCTAAAATGTAGCAGGTCTAGTTGCGCCCGCGGTTACCTATATTCTATATTATATTATTACGTTTTGCGTTATGTTTTGCTTAATAATATATTATTTTGTTAATCGTTATGTTTTGCTTTGTAATTAATTATTTTTGATTAGCATTTTCCGTTTTAATCACGTTTACAAATTTCAAATTTCGTTTTTTGTCATATTCAACGTTATATAACGCTTGCAAGCCCTTTAATAATATAGTGACGACGAGTCAGGAGATCGCGTTGCGATTGACACAGCCCGGCACAGCTGTACCTAAACGTGAACGAAAATCAATACAAAATTATGTGACGATTTATTGTTATTATTATTGTTGTTGTTGTTGTTGTTTTTTTACTGCTATTGTCTTTAGTCTTTTCCACAAAGGGCAATCCGTCGATTTACCGGGTAGGAAAATTTGCGAAAAAACTGCCAGATTTTTATACGAAAAACTGTCTCTTCGAGGACAATATAAACATTTATATATTTACAGTTTCGAGTCACTCCTACGAATTTCAATAATATAGAATGTTTACAAATAATATATAATTTAATTTAATAAAGCTTTCCTGTGGAAACTGGTATTGAAATGTTATATGTAGGTGCAAAATATTTCTACCGTTTAATGTATTGATTTGACGCTATAATAATACTTACCTTATCCGACTTGGACGTCAATTTTATTTTATTATTCAAAATACTTTTCATCGTTTCTATTAATTTACATTTCTTTGAAGTATACTTACATTTTTGTTTCATACATTATGCATATTACACAAAACTCGTTGAGGATTTTCAAAAGAAGATAATTTCTCATTTGCATTTTTTATTTTTACTTTTACTTTTCAATAATTTCCTACTTTAGAAACAATTGATGATTACCTACACATTAAAAAGTAATTACTAACATTTTCAATTTAAAATACTTACATTATATTTCTCCTGTTGAAAATGTCTTTATAAAGGTAAATTAGTTATTTTCATCATCATAATATTTATTTTAAAAATAATAATAAAATTATAAATACATAAAATTATATGAATCATATATTATTTAAATGTAAATGATTTTCATTTAATTTTTAAATTGATTTTTTTTTATATATATAATATTATATTAATACACTAGATGTTTTTTTTAAATGTACTTATTATTAATGTATACCTACATATTTATAGATATATATATTACAATACATAGGTTCCTACATAGAAAAAATCATTTATTTTATTTACGTTATACCTTCAAAATGTAATATGTAGTAATGATTTTCTTCACTCAATTAAAAAAAAAGATGCAATATTTAATTAATAATAAATTAAATAATAATGTACAATAATTTATTTTCAATCGGTTCACAGTATTGTAGATTTATACAAATATAATAATTTTATTATGGATAGCTAATAAGATAATAATATTAATAGAATTAGTAACACATATCATTATAATAACTTAGATATTTTATAAAATGTAAATACCTATAATTAATTATTAAGTTTTAAAATTTATTTTTCATTCTGTTTTAATGTGATACATAAATACATACACACACAGTGTACATACACTACATAATATGTAATGTAATATGTATACCTAAATTATATGAAATATCCAATCTGCTAAAAAAAATTATTTTTAATTTGTAATAAATTCCGTTAATAATTAGTATCCAATAAATTTTAATATTTTGAATTAATTTATATTAATATTTGACATGCAAACGGAAAAAACAATTTTAATTGCTAACGTTATTAATTATAATAAACTAACGGTTTAAGCCGTAATACGTTTTTACGGGTGATAAACTAGAATATAATAATATTATATACCTACCTATACTAAATTACTAACATTAATTTTTCATCTACGAATATGTCGAGACCGAGTTGGCGTCGTCGGCGAAAAATGAAAAATGATTAGAAAAGTTGGTAGACTAGTGTCAAAGTGTCTTGTATATATATTTACTTCAATTTCCACTTGTTGCTCGACTTAAAGCAAGTATTACGATCCTGAAATTACGTATCTATGTAGTATGTACACAAATAATATTTCGTCAAACCCATTATTGCAGCGGCAGTGAAACTATTATAGGCGGTACTAGGTTTATTATGCATATTCAAAGTGATTTTTTTCAACGTAAATCACTCACTATTTATTATTGCATTTGTCAAAAAAAATTTAAATATTTTTTACACAATTTGAACATTTTTGAAGCAATAATAATAAGTTTAAAATATGTACTTTTTTTTAAATGAAATCTTTGGTTAAGTTTTTTTATTTAGCGGAGTACATAATATAGGTAGTGCCAATGCAGATTTCGCTGGTTACCTACTCCTTGTCAGTTGTCCTTCTTCGATTCTTGTTATTTAAACATCAAATGTCATTATAAATAAAATACAAAAACTATTGGTATTTTTTTATTTATATTTTATAATCAAATGTTTAGAAAAGGGTTCTGCTTCACATCATAAAATTCAAAAATTTAGGTTTTGGTCAAAAGTTTAAAAATTAGTATAAGAAATACGATTTTTTCAAAAATTTAGTATTCTAATGCAATATAATATTAGTAAATTACTATTAGACCATTATTATAATTAGTGGTTCACCTGTTTGCGTCAAAAAATTTATTTATATTTATGATATTATATACCTAATTATTTTATATTTTAATTGTAGGTACTAGGTATACAAGATGATTTCTACAGTAAACCCGTAGAATTAACTAAAATATTTTTGCTTGAAAAAAAATTAGCTGTTATCTGTATTAAACTGATAGTGGACTACATATTTTACAATTTTCTCGTGCAATACCGCGATGTCCAATTCCGTTTTATTCGTATACCTTTGCGCGTAACAATAATACCCATTATAATATTATGTAATTGGTAAAGTTTATTTTTGGAAAAAGTTTTTTTTAATTTTTTTTTTTTCACGGGAACAAGAAATTGACGGAAAACTTTTCGTATTATGAAGGATGGTATTTTTATTTTTTCCGTGAGAGAGGGACATTTTTGGAGTTATAAATTTGAAACGCGTCAGTCGAAAGTTTTTAAACAACTCGGTGCGAGTCACGAGAAATCCCAAAAGTGAATGCGGTTTTGACGGCGGGAGTAGTTTAAAAAACCAACTATGTGTGCATGCTCCGTATAGTAATAATAATAAAAACACGTAAAAACAGTTTAGAATGACGGTATAACTACTGTATACACATCACATATCGTGTATACGACGACGTTATACATTTATGATTGAGTTATTAGAAGAGTATTAATAGTTGTGCGACAAAAACATAAAAATTGAACCCAAACCGTTCAGCGACTTAACGTTATAGTATATTTTGTTATTGTTCTATTTTATATTTGCCGAATAATGCGTTATTATTTCAACCGCGCAAAATACAAAAAATATATAATAAATACCTACGTGTATATTGAGTCGCGAGCTAGTGGCACGATACTAGCTCATTCGCCGATTCAAATGTGATTTATCGAGAAACTACATAAATACCATTTCCATATTATAGGTATACGGTCGATACGACAATTTTTTCGTTTTACGTTTATACGTAGGTGTACATTTTCTTTGGTAGGAACACAGTTTTCCGGTCGGAAAATACGCTCTAAATACGCGTCTTACGCGTTACCTATATAATATATATTCTATAACGTATATATACCTATACAACATGTATTATTATGACCGTACAACTATACAACATATAAGCTCCAAGGGCCGCGGAGTCGTACGAATATAAATAATAATATATTGTGGTGCGTATACAATAATATGATATTAAACATATTTAATATAGGTATAGGCTTCTCGAAGTCTTGACTGTATAGGGGGCGCCTGTGCGTGGGAGCACACAGCGAATGGAAAACAACCACTGCCGTCGCCGAGGTGTGAAGTGATCCGCCGGGGTTATACGTCCCGCGCGCGTTTCTCTCCCATCCTTCCTCCATGTATACATGCCCGACACTACCCTACACTTCATCCACCCCACCCCCCCCCCCACCGCCAAACATCGTCCACGACCACCGCCTTCACCGCCCGTATAGCCATACGAAGTCTACCCCTTTGCCGCCGTGCCCTTCCCCTCGGCCGAAGACAGCCAGCGTTGGGGAGTTCGTCCCGGTGGCGGTAGTGGTTGCTTGGTTACGGTGCTTGTGTGGGCGGCGGCGTACACTCGGCATATAGTATAGCCGTTTTCGAGGGGGTGGGGTGGCAGTGGTGCCGGTCGGGCGGGCGGGGGCGCATTGATTTTGCTCTCCTCCGCCGCGCCCGCACCCCGCCAGTCGTATATATTTATACATGTATGCCTATAGGTATATAATATGCCTATACCTATTTACCTATGATCTATACGCACATACATAATATACGCGTCAGTAAAGGTCGATAGACGGATAGACAGGTGCAGCGGCGCGAGTCCCGACTGTTGAAAGTCGAGTTCGCGGGTGTTCGTATTCAAGAAGACTTTTCACGAAGGCATCATCCGGATATTTGATTTCCAAGCGCTCTGTATAAATGTATACTTATAATATTTATAATATACTATATACATACATTTAAACATTTATATACCTATATCTGCTACGACCGACCTGATCGTTTCCGCTGCAGAAGTGGGAATTGGACTTCGCACTCGGCCTTTCTCGGTGCATTATTGAGACGGTTTTATTGAATTACTCACGAATAACTATATTAGGTACATAAAAGTTCACAAAAGTTACAAAATATACTCGATAGGATTCTGGTCCATCATCTACATCGGGTATGCCACCTGAACTATAAGCTTAAGTTGTAGGTTGAGAGTTACGAACTAGTCTCTCTACACGCTCTACAGGAACGACATTATAATATACAACTAAAATATAATAATAAAATATTAAATGATATTTAGGGAGCTGTGTGATACAACTATTGTGATATTATATATTGGTTTTATTTTTATTCTATCCCTAAATCACATTAATTTTGAATTCGGATCAGCAACATTATATCGTTATAATATATAATTGGATATACTGCAGACAGCAGCTCACCAATATGACGGAAAACCGATTGTAGACACAATACAATAATATATATCATATAATAAACCGACGAATTAACCCTCTTTTTAAGCCCTCCCCTGAACCCACTCACTTATCATATCCGGGTGGGAAATATTCCGTTTTAAAATTTTCATGGTACAGGAAACTCGCGTGATAAGTGATAACATGTTTAAAAATTACTGCATATTAATGTGGATGACCTTATTACATATTATTTATACTAATATATAGGAGTTATATACATTTATTATTTATTATTACTATTTATTTAATTTTACTTCCTTGGAATTTTTTAATAATTATGTAAATAGAATTTTATGTTTTTAATGTATTTTTTATTATTATTATTATTATTATTATTATTATTATTATTATTGTATTATTGTGGTTATTCTTATTCTCATTATTACTGTTATATTATCATTTGTATTATTAATATTATTTTCATTATTGTACTATTATATCTATATATATTGTACTTGGATCTTACGATCCGTTAGAATTTTAAATAAATAAATAAATAATAAATTATAATATCATAATCGGTTTTTTTTTTTTTATAAACGTGACGTTTGTGAATTTTTTAATGGTCATTATTGAAATTAGTTTCTGAAATATTGTCACAGTATAGGTAGATATATAGTTAGATTTAATAGAATATTAGAATTTTTATATTACGAGGAATTTATAAGGGGGGAAGGGAGGAGGCTATAGCCTATAATTGTTCGGGTACTTAACATAAATTCTAATCATTTAACAAAAAAAAATAATACAAAAGGGACTAAACAAGATTCTGGGGGGAGGGGGGCTGCTAAGGGTCATTCTACGTAATATGCTAAATACGTTAATATTTTTATGTGGTTTAAAAATATTATTTTATTTTCACAAATTACTATATTATTGCAGTATAAACTATATACTCGTATAATTCATACTAATATTATATATGAGAATGTAACTCATTGAACCGATTTTTATGAAATTCGGTTATGGATGTAGTTCAAACTCTGAGAAAGGACACAGGCTATTTATTTATATGTTAACTCGTCGTCATTGACAAAAGAATAACAACATTAAAAACAAAACTATTGATATTCGATCGAAGCCGCGGAAAATAGATAGTTACCTAGAGGTAGCATATTATACATGATTTACGTTTTATACATATATATATATAAAAACGTAAAGGCTGAAAACATTAGATTGCACCGTGATAGAAACGATAAAGTCGATAGAAATGCATGTACAAATCTTTAAGGATGAATATTATGTTAGGTTAGTACATTATTTATATTGATATATTATGACATGTGAAGGTATGAACGACGTAGTTTGAATAATTTTAGTATAATTTTTACAAAATTATAAACTGGTATTGATCTCATTTAAACCGTATGGTTGCATTTTTTTTTTTTAATACTGAAAATAAGTTATGATTTACTATAATATAAATACCACAGCTTATAATGCAAAATAGATTAACAATATTAACTAACGTAATGCGACTGTTAATAATTAGATAATTAGCGACTGAAACATAAACAACGATTTGAATATAACACTAGCACTTCCATAACTAACTATAGTTGTGGACGTGTTTACAACAGAACAAAATGATAATCTGTTTTCACATAATATCAATATTGTAGTAGTGAAACACATTGATCGTAAATACTAAAAACTGCCGTTTTAATGTTTAATTATGTACGAAACAATCAATACTGCAACAGATAACATTTGAGTTATGAACTTTTATACGACACACTTATAAAATATTTCGTATTACTTATAACTCGAGCAATGTCACGAAAAACAATAATAATATTTAAAATAATTTATA
The DNA here is from genome assembly GCA_022818045.1 of Neotoxoptera formosana. Taxonomy (NCBI): domain Eukaryota; kingdom Metazoa; phylum Arthropoda; class Insecta; order Hemiptera; family Aphididae; genus Neotoxoptera; species Neotoxoptera formosana. The sequence continues at coordinate 62,886,585 of CM040632.1, read as the reverse complement.
CTTAAAAACTGGGTGGGCTGCATAAATACGACTCCAGTAGTCACTGGTTTTAAAATAATAATAAATGTTATAACACGGTCCTATTATGCCGCAGATTAAATAAAAGTTTTGAAACTGTTTAAGTCTAAAACTATTAAGAGTATATGTTTTGATTCGTTATTGTGTTTCGAAAAACGATTAATTATTTCTCGGCGATGACTTATAGGTCTTAGAACATGACAATTTTACTCGGGGTATATATTTACAGTTCGCACTGCTTCGCGTAGTTTAATATTTGAATTCTGTTTAACTTATTAGCTGGGTTTCCACTGTACAACAGGACATAAAATCGTCACCGGTGTAATATGCCGAATTGCCGAAAATAAAGAAAAAGAAAAGTAAACACTTATCGATTTGTTTTTAATTAAATTTATTCTTTATGAAGATAATAACGGGCCCCACTGAACATGCTCAATTTAGAATTAATATCTAATGCCAATATTGCCGGTCCGAAAAAACAGTAGGCAACATTTCCGGGTGAATCGGGCCCGCATGTCTGCGTCTAACATAGTAGGTAACATAATAATATGTCAAACGTCATAGGCTAAACTTTGGATAGGTACGCCAATGCTCATACAATTAAGAGATACGAGTTTTCCCGGGTTTGACGCATCGCGGCTATAACCGCTTACCTCCAATAGCTGTCTGAGAACTATTCAAGAGACGTGGAGGTTCACCGCCATCGTCGTTCGCCATATATAGTCGACGTAGGTTAATTCGACAGGCGTACGACCGCGCGTCATATATACAGACCACGAGCACCCCGGGTAACCGTCGCACTGCAGTGTTTCCGAATGAAAATATGCCGGTCAAAATGTTTTAGTCGCATAATATTTAAACAGCTGAACCGATTTTTTTTTTTTTTTTCGTGGTCGATACATCTAGTTTAGTCATAAATTATCATAATAATTAAAATATTTTCTAGGTACTAATATGCGCTTATAAATCCTCAAAAATTAAGAAATCGCGGAGGTGGCCGTTTCTCGCGTACTGTAGCGCCTAGAGGGCGGCTGGTTCCATTCGTTCTGGTTCCTAAGACTTGCACGAGAACTCCGACCGACTGATGGCTCTTGGGATATAGCTCAAGACAAACCATCCAGTGCCGTAACGATTTTTTAGTATACACTGCAGTAACCGACGTTAAAATAATAGTGTTGTGTTTTTGATGTACGACAAAAATACAGGTCAAATAGGTATACTGGAAACAAAATAACAATATGAATATAATAATAACCGACGAAACAACAGACGATCCGAATCAATAAAGGCATATCGTGCGAGTTTCGTGCAATACCTACCTAGTACCTACCTAATATAATAATAGAGTGAGAGTCATAGACAGTGCTGTGCTGGATCTGCTCGGCGGCAACAGCAACGGCGGCGGAGATGAGTGCGTGCACGCAGCACCGACCCAGACGCACTTGTGGTTCAGAAGAGGATTTATTGTGTTCTGCCGACACGTCCACATACGAGCACAGTATTGTATACATACGCGTATATACCACTATATAATATAATGTTATATACACGATCGCCATATGGCCGAGCGGTGTGCACAAAGCGTCGTTCGGGGGTTGGGGGGGGAGGGGGTGGTGTTTGCTCGGCGGCGCACATAATGCGCGCGTATTGTATCTCACTCGCGAGTACGATGTGTATGTATGATAATATGTAATATATACGCGAGTGGACGCGCAAAATGCACCGAACAAAAAACGGCCGAGGCACCGTCGCCGACGTATACCTAGGTATATCATCCTACGCCGCTCGTTTTGTCTACATAATATTTATCGGTACACCGCGGCGGAGCACCGAGAAACACGCGGGTGTAGTGAGGGTTTTTTTTTACGCTGTGTGTGTATAAAATATATTATATTATATATATATATATAGTAGTAGATGCGGTAGTCGTGTAATAGTCATCGTTGTTCATATACGAGTCGCGATGGTATATAATATAATATTATATGCGCGTGTGTGTGCGCACTCGACGAGCGGTGCAAATCTGCCCCAGGGGACGTTCCTCCGCCACCGACGCAGCCACTGCTGCTGCTGCTGCTGCTGTTGCTGCTGCTGCACCTATACCGCGTTTTTCGGGTATACTTTTATTTTGTTTTTTATATAACCACCGCGCCGCCGCCCGAACTCGATATCGCACCGAGAGCAGAGTCCCCTTCGAGGAATACAATATATCGTATCGTATATATATATAAAATATGCACGTTTTCTCTCTCTCTCTCTCTCTCTCTCTCTCTGTCGCTCTAAGTCTTTTCCCCGCGGCCGAATTTTGGTTTTTTTCGTCTTTCACCCCGGCCACCCCCTAACCCCCACCACCCACGGTCGTGACAGTGACCCCGGAGGCGGAGCTGGTTTTCGCGTTTGTCAAACGCACGCCGCGACCGCGGTGCTTTTGGGAATCGATTTGCAAACACACACACACATTCGCAACTACCGCGCCTTATGTTCGAACCGTGTACAATATATATATATGTGTTATACCACCACCGCGACGACGACGACGAACGGTATTATAATATATTGTGTTATATGCATATATATATGATACGCGTATGTCGTCCACCTCCCGTGTGTGTAACGTACGTATAATATTCGGCGCAAAACCCCTGCGGGGACGTAAACCGTCGCTTGTACGCACATCGTGGATCATACGATACATAATATTGTGGGGGAGACCTTTGAAACATGTATGTATACACGCACTATACGGCGGCCGAGGAGTTTACGAGAAGTATAGCGAGCGGGCGCGAATTTGAGGGCAAAGGCTTGGGCGGAGGAAAGCTCGGATATAATATTATTACGATATATACAACCGTATAGGTGTACGGCATTTTTCAAATCGTTTTCCCCATTGAAATTAATATAACTGCAACAGTATTTATAGGTACATAGATTTAAAAGTTAGATATATGCATACGTCATGTTTTGCCCTCGTTCAAACTAATCTTTGATTAATAATTAGGTCGACGAATAAAATAAAATCGATGTTGTCGACTTTAAAAAAAAAAAAAAATTTCTCAAGTGAGACGGACGATTTTTTAGGACGACTAATATGCGTTTAATTTTTAATGTTTAAAAACTTTAGACTGTAGGAGGTGGCGTTAGTATATACCTGCTTTTAATAAAGACCCCAAACACGATTGCGAAAAGCAAAACAATCAATCGTATTATGTTATAGCAGGATTAATTAATACGCTTCGCGTGCAACGGTTGTTTCAAATCGAAATATTTAGCAATCGAACGAATCATTAGACAACGCGTTAAAACTATATGTACCACGCACTACATTCGTGTGTATTATTTCGCATGGTGTTCGCATAATATTAAACGTCGAAACGCCTTTGTTGCTACAATAATACTTAGGTGTATATTATAAGCATTTTCACATGCGACTCTTAACTAGAACACGGCTTATAATATATAATACGATGTCATGTGCGAGCGATGAAAATCCGAAAACTAATAAAATACGTCAGCGTATTATGTATAAGGTATATAAATCTGAAATCTGTTATATGTTTTTTTTCGATATTTTTTGATATTTTTCGATGACCAACGGGACTGGTGGTCTGGTGTCAGTCTTTTCATGACAGATCAACGAGAGAGTTATAATATTTATGGAGATTTTTCAGAGCATGTAAAAATATCCACCGAAAAATAAAATATAAAATAAAAGTACACCATTGTAAAACCAATACGTTTATCGTTCGCTCTGTACTAGCTCTTAGTCTGTAGCCGTTTATAAATAAATTATAATTAGTATATACGCTACCCACCTGGACTACTTGCAAACTGGCGTGGGAGAGAGAGAGAGAGAGAGAGAGGAGGAGCGAATATAAAAATAACGATGATGACAGCAGGACGACGCTTTATCGGAAAATATAAAAAGTATTGTCTATTTGGTTTAATTGTTCACGAATCGATATAACAATAAAAAAAAAGACATAACAATTTATAAGTTAAAAAATCTAATAGCGCGCAATAATATTTTATGTTTACAGACTTTAATTCGTGTGTGACGTGATTTATTGTAAACAAAATTAAATTACATTCACACCTTGGCCCTTAAGGACTTAATGATTAGATATATTATCTAAAAAACCTGGGGTGGCCAACAGGTCGATCATCGCTATACGACCGCCACTTTATATTTTCTATTTTTCTTGATTTTAACGTGACAAATTGGTTTTTTTTTTTTGTAATTTATTAAATCTGGGTAAGTCCGTTGCTCCGGACCAGAGCAACTCAGAGGTCGATCACCGCGAGTTCATTATACCGCTATTATAGTTGGCCACCCGTGATCTAAGCCATGCACCTGCAGGCGCCTCGCCTTTGCGTGGTTTTTCAGGACTTTCAATACTCGTCCGCATCGAGCGTGTGTTAAAACAATATGGTGATGTTTCGGGTGTATTCCTCTCGGGTCGCACACTCGGCACCAGCTGTCCGTTCCGGTGGATGTGGGTGGGGGACGGGCGTGTGTGGGTGTGCTGCCGAGAGGGCAGATGGTAGATGTACGAATATTATTATATGCGCACGGAGACGAACAAGACGTCATAGCGTATATAGTGTGTAGAAACAATGCGACGGACGTACAAACGGCCGAGAAATCTCCGGGCCGCCGCCGAGCGGTTTTTTAATCCTCCCCCGCGACGCGCATTATACTGCAGGCAAACGTAATAATAATATTACGCGTTTCGAGCAGTTTCTCGTGTGCGTATTATACCTATAAAGACATATAATATTTTATTATGTTATAGGTATATGGTGCGTATAATACCTATATATCTCTACCACGACGGGAGGTCCGAAGGGCTAATTTCCGGAAGACAAAATTTGTTTTACTATATTATATATCGTTATATCGTTATTATTATTACGGTATGTTATAATATAATATTATATATATATATATTTATATTATTATACACGATTATACACCTAACTTACCGCGTGTGTGCCGCGAGTGCGTGGTGCGCAGTCGGTCTGCCACCGTCCGTATTTTTTGTTCTGTTTAACGACCGTGTAACCCAATTTCTTCGCCGTCACGTCTCACAAACTTTTTACCTACACAATGCGTATTACCTGCAATATAATATTATATTATACGTATATATATATACAATTGTTTTGTCGACCTTTTAAAATTAAAAAAAAAATACGTCCGGAGACCGTATAACTATTAGGCATGTTACATAATAATATATAGGTATATAACGTGGCCATAACAACATCTCAATTTATATTTATATATTATATTAATCGTCGTATCGTCGTATGGATTGCTGTTATTATAATGTAGACTATGTATAGTCATGCTCGCACACGTGTCGCATATTTTGTCGAAAAGTAAAATAGTTCAAGAAATTCTTCAATGCAACGACGTCGTCCCGAAATGTATGGATTGTATGCGTGGAGCTTCTGCGTAGCCTATAATATTATATACCTATCGGTCGTATTATGTAATATTTTAATATTAATAATAATAATGAGTTCATTTCAGTGAAGCCCAAATAACTTCTCTATATTGTCCAAGACAGGTACTGAAGTTACCGACAAACCATTATAATTTATTATTAGCTTTTAGTACATGTATCTTCTATACTATAACTCGACAATTAGGTATATATATAAATATAATATAATATAACATAATATCAATATAATCATACGTTAGAGCAATAATTACGTAATAATGACAGTAAGTAAGTACTAAGAAGTAAGCACAAAATATACGAATATGATAACGATATAATATTTTAAGTCAAATAACATATAAAAATAACTATAGGTATAGAGTAGTTATAAATTTATAACGCGAATAACCACATGATAATAGTTATGTCTAGTGCTAAATTGATAGTTATACAACAATATTAGGGACAGTGTTGGAAATAGATAACTAAACTTTTATCTAGATATAGATAAAGATAAAGAATAAATATTTTATCTAGATAAAGATAGAGATAAATAAATCCCATTTTTATCTAGATAAAGATAATAATTAAACAACTGTTTTATCTGGATAAAATTAAGATGAATTTTGAAATGTAAAAATACCTATATAATTTTTGAAACAAATAATAATAGAAAACAACCTAAAATAATTTTAAACCTAGCCATTTCATAAAAAATACAATTTTAATTAAAACCAAAAAGTATATACTGAGTGTACTCGAATAATAATTGATCTAAATATCTAGATAAGTAAATCATTTATCTAAGATTATTTCTTAAGATAGTTTGTCAACAGTTTATTTATATTTATCTAGATGAGATAAAGATAAATTGTTTTTTATCTAGATAATCCTAACACTGATTAGGGAGTAGATATTATGATTGCATGAAATCATTTATCTAAAACGAATTTAATTAACAAATAAAATATGATGCTTTAATATTCGTTGATAAATATTATGTTGATATTATCTGATGAGACGTTTGGAGGTCGGTTAGCTGCAATATCAGCATATAGGTATCTACGATTATGAGTGAAACTGCAGTGGTTTTCAGACCTGCAGATGAGATTAACTGGACATATAAGATAGAGATGAGGAGATGTTTTCTCTTTTTTGGCTTCGTGGGTGTTGTAGCTAGCTTTTAATAAACAGGACAACTTTTGTGATAGAATGAGTAAGCCCCTGTACAAAAAGCGTGAAAATCGTAATTTCGGGATCGGGGAACTGTGGCTGCTAACTAGCTAACCTCCCTATATATAAGCCACTGTACACACTTAAATATTATAAATATTATATACCTATAAACTCGATTGTGTATATAGGTACCGATAGTAATTAAATTGTGTGTCAGTGAATAATAAATGTTAATTTCGTCTGAGTAAACACGCATTTAACGCGTTTCTGAGCTTTAAACACTACCGAGACCGTTTTTCATTGTCCTTTGGGTGAAATTACGTCTTGTGTCTTGACTTGACTTTTACAAGCAGAATTTAATATTAAAACACGTGCACGTTTTGGTTAAATATTTACGATTACAGTAGTCGTGCATCCTCCGGTGGTTATACTTAATATATAGGTAAAGAGGGCGACAGGCTAATAGTATATGATTATGCCACTGTAGAATTATTTAATTTAGTTATAATTAACAAATAATTTTAATTTAGAAATTTAGAAAAAAAAAATTATTATTATTTAATGGTAACCTTTTACCTTTTACGTAATAATTACAATATTATCATAGAGTGACATAGACAGACGCAAATCGTTTATATAAAAACTAAGGGCGCTAGTGCCAAACAATATAAAGGACACAGATTCATCCAAACATAACATTTTATAATCAAAAAAAAAAATTGGTACCGCATATAACTATATGTTTTGTTAATCGGCAATATCAGAAAAATATTCTGTTTTAAACTATAACATTAAAACTAAACTCTTTTGATCATTATTTCTATATACTTTCGATAACATTTGAAACTATATGATCCCGCATCGTACATTCTTGTATTATAATTTATAATATAAATGGGTATAAGTCATATTTCTACATATTATACTATTTCCGATAAACCGTTCGGTATGTTAAGAGATAAAGAACCATTTTCAGTATTCATCGTTTACAAGTTTACAACACTGGATAGGTTAAAAAACCAATAAACCCTCGACAAATAAGCTGCATAGCGTTGCAATCCGGCCAAATAAAAAATATTTTTTAAAAATGTTCTTATTGAGGTAAACCTTGATAATTATATTATTCCAGTGTTATATATAGGACTGGGACTTAAATGCCCTAAAAACATTATTTTATGCACTAAAAATTCTAAATAATGCACTAACTTTATTTTTATTTTTAATAATTTTGGTGTAAATGATAATATTGATAAATTATTATATACATTTTAAAGGACTGTAAAAGAATTTTGAGACAGAACTGATCATATTGAACTTCATTAATCTGGAAAAAAATAATTATATCCATAATATAGAGTTTAAAATTATTTTCAATAATATAATACGAGAGAACCTTCTTTATAGTTTGTTAAACGCATATATAAACTTAAAATTCAAATTTTTGATTTGAAAAACTCCAAAAATGCCAAAAAAAAACCTAAAATGACAAAAAAAAAAAATGAAAAAATTGATCTTAAAATTTAAAACCGTCAAAAAGTTACAAAATAAAAACTCCTTATTCTGATTCGAAAATACGCACCGAAACGTATATGTTATAAAAGTGCATTGAAATCTCAGCCCCAGTTATACTATATATTATATATATATATATATATATATATATAGCTGTCGGGTATTATTTTAGTATATGTATAATATATACGCATTTAAAATTCGCTCCCCTCTTCACCCGCCCATGCTAAATATATGAGCTTGAGCACGTCATCATAATAATATCATAAACGCATATCGAGGACGTGTAAGTCTGTAGATTTGTATTACGATACTGCACTGGGTTTGAAATCGTATTAATAAATTACTATCGGAAATGTAGTCGGAATGAAATCGCACGCTCGTGCACACACGGATATACGTCATATATTATATTACTGTACATGCTGCGCAGCGAGTTGTATATGTTATTTTGACATCTCTCTCGTAATAATTATAATAGCGGTAAGGTATACTACGCGCCGTGCTGTTTTCGAAGTAAAATATGTAAAATAATTATGGGCGAGACACTTTTCGACCAAAAACGTACCCTTCCCTTTTCGGCCGATTCACTTTTCGACCAAATTTTGAAAAAGGTCCATTCCCTTTTCGACCAAAAAAATATTATTAAATAATAATTATAAGTCTTTATATAGAAAAAATAATTTTTGATAGTTATTTTTAAATATAGTAGTAGGTTACAAATAAATAATGATAATAATTACATATAAGTCTTTATGTTATACGTATCATAAAAGAATATTAAAAAAAAATATAAGTTGTATAAAATACTAAAATGTATAAATGAATACCTAATAATATTTATAAAAATAATTTTTAATGTCAATAAAAAAGTATGATAATAATTACAATTCATGTCATAATTCATTTTTTTTAACTCACTTTTGTTAGTTCTGTTTAAGTTAGGTCGCTGGTTTACTACTTTTTAAAGTAGTTATTTGAAACCAACTTAACAACATTATACCTACAAATATAAAAGTATACAAATATTTACTTTTAGGTAATTATAAAGCATATAGCTTTATACTGTACCTGTCGAGTTGTCCGTTTTGATAATCTAAGTTATTATTATAGGTTTTAATAGTTGTCGATTTGTATAACATTAATATTGTGTATTATTTGTGTTGTGTTATTATTATATTTTGGTCGAAAAGTGAATCGGCCGAAAAGGGAAGGGTACGTTTTTGGTCGAAAACGGCCATGCCCAAAATTATATTGTATAATAAAAACGCGGCTGCAGGTTTGTTCAGCCGCGGTCAAACAAAACATAATATATAAGCAATAACGATTAATTATTGTTATAGGTAGCGTTAAAGTCGTTCACTATAACACTGCTTAGTGATAATTTATATCTAGAAGCGGTGTGTATATTTTGCCGATTGGAGCTTTTTCATAATGTTTTTCAGTAGGTGTGAAGTAGATCTCTGATTCATTTAAAGCGTGTCGACACTTAAAGGACATGCGAGCACATTCAATACAATAGAATAGCCGTTGAATTGCACTCTCGACTTGCACGTCAATCGCCGTGCAGTGACATCGTATAAATTGCATTAATCATTATATTTAAAAACTCTGACGAGTCTGACTTGAAGTTCGTCTTGCGTGTTTTTTCGAAACGTTGAAATAGGACTTGCCAAGGGAACGTACTAATTATTGTGTATCTACAATATATGAATATGCTGTATAAATCTTAGAAGTTAAAGAGCACTTCATATTATCACAATTCGATTACTCATAGGAATGTATTTTATTAGGACAATCGACACGCAGATTTGTAAGCACCCACAGCCTATAGGCGCAGTGAAGTGATAACGATTATATATTATATACAGAATGATTCAACATTTATGTTACTGTCAATCTATTGATTCAGAACATAGAAAAATGTTTGATACGAAAGTTTTTTGATTTAGAAACATCTAAAATGATTTGTACCTATACATTTTATAATATTTTAGTGGAATTTTGGGCTGTCAGCTTTAGAAATGTAAAAAAACTTTAAATATCTCTCAAACATAGAGTTTTGCATTAATTAATGATGTTCAATCACTAAAATGTATTAAAAAAATGTCTTCATATTACGTTTGCGAGTAAAGTATAGATTCCCATTTGAGTTTCTAAAGTTGACCCCCTAAAATCTCCCTAGTATATTGTGTAAACAATTATAAAATGCACAAATAATTTTAGATGTTTCTAAACCGAAAAACTTTCGTATCATACATTTTTCTGTATTTTGAATATTTATGTGATAAAATGGGTGTAACATACATTTTGAATCATCCTGTATATATATTATATACCTAGGTAATATACAGAAGGCGATGGTCAAGTTCTCCGCAACGAATATTGCCGATGGTGCGAGAGAGAGGTCCCTGATTCACGGTGTCCGACCTTGAGTTAGTGTTTTATAAATAAAAAAACACATATAGTATATATATACTATACAGAGGCAATATATTAGAGTAATAATAATAATATGGCCTCAAGAAACGGATTCGAACGGAAAAAAATCCGAGAGACGATGATGTATTTAAATACAATAAATAGGCGTGTGATGGGATTAAAAACAAAAATAAAAAAAAAACCACAGCGCATACGACGACGACGGCGACGTTTTGACAGAGAACGAGAAGTACCAATATATATATATACATAGTTGTACACATTATTGTATATTATAATATATACATCGTGTTTTGTAGTGTATATATATAGTATAATATTATATTATATACTATGGTGTACGACGGGTGTGTCGGCCGCTTCGGCGGGCGGGCGGAGCGAAAACAAGAAGAATGCGGGGCGACTGACGTTCGCTGTTATGCTCCTAACCTGCAAACGCCGCCGCCGCCGTCGCCCATGGACTTGTTATTATTATTATTATTATTATATGCTAATGCTATTATAATATTACGTATAGTCGTCGACTTCGTGTCATTATCATTTATCAGCGTGACGGACGACGTTGAACTGTATTCTGGGTACCTATATATAATATTATAATTATTATATTAGGTGAAATATGAATTTTAGTACACTATACGAGTGTGTATACTAATCCGAGCTGAATTTCGTATGGTCCTCAGTTCATATATTACTCGTCGATCCAGCCGCTTATCCGGCGGATTGATGGGAGTTGAAGAACACCGCAGCTATTGACGATTAACCTTTTATCTGATATTACGAGGGAACAATCCGAAAATTCTGGTCGATACCGTAAACCCTGCAATCACGGGCGTAACCGTTTTCCGCCAAAATGACCCCCGCCCGTTATCACCATGGCTGCAGTTTTCCGCCAAAGGTTGTATTCCGATTTTTTTGAGAATCCCTTAAAAAACTTTGTAACCTTATAAAAATAAAAATTATATAAAACGTACACTGTGAGGAGCGTGTGTAATACAAGGTTAGGCGCGTACATCGTAATCATTATACAAATTGATTGGTTCAATTCAGGGGTTCTCGGAAATAATTTATAAGTTTTTTTTGGCGGAATATAACGGCCATAGTGATAACAGGCGAGGGTCATTTTGGCGGAAACGGAAACCCCCGCAATCACAGATACACATTTTTTATGGATCATTTACCCACGAATTACTTTACTGATTAAATGTTATATTATTTATGAATATCAACCAATTCAATAAATAAAACAAAACGAGAGATATCTATATATACCTAATATTACGTTGTAAACTTATAAAATAAAATACAAACTATGATCGAATTGTGCGAACAGACTGCGTGATACGTATTAGGTTTACCCGAGAATTATAGACAAAACAAATTTCCATATATTCGGTTTCCGAAATGAAAAAAACATGACTTTAATTAAACCTACTACAACTTACAAGGCACTCGAGTACCCCCGACCACACAAAAATGTGAAATTTCTTTTGATGAAGATAATAATATATAGAACGTTAGAATTTAGCGGATAGTTTTTATCATATCCATCTGGCTTTTTGTTCGTCCAGCCGCATAATTGGGGATTCCTGATACAGCAATTCGCTCATAGTTTTACCACTCCTTTGGCGAATCGAAGGAATGCTAAAATTAAGAACGCTCACGATTCTGACCTATCTGCTGTGTTTAGGAACATATCGCACGAGGTGAGCCCACCCAAATAAATATAAATTAAGATCATATTATAGAGTTCTACAAAAAAAAAAAAAATCGCACAGATTTTGTATACATTTTGTTTGTATAGGTGAAAATCACAACGGAAATTATAAACAACACTCGTCGATGTCCAGACGTAAAATAATTCAGATGGTTTGCGTGGACTACTGACCGCGAGAAGAGGCTATCCTATTTAAATCTCTCACTCTTATACAGTTTACGTCATTAGAAGTCCTTTTTAATCTTATCCGCCGTATAGTAAGCCCAACCGGAGCACCTCTATATTGAAGTTTTCAGGGATGATGAGTGGCAACTCTATAATATAATATACTCTACTTAGAAACATGAATTCATCAAAATATTTTTGCGAAGTCGGCCTTAGTCTTATATAATAAAAGCTCAAGCCGTAGATGTAATGTATATACAAGACATTAATTATTTTATGAAATAACAAAAGTCGATAGCAAGTATTTAAACACCGAGTAGGTATATTATATTATATTACATAGGTAGCTCGTATAATATTATAATATATTATAGTGTACTCGGGGTTATGGTCGTTCAAAACCCATAAATCAATCTGTCGATCCTACCGCGGTTTTTATACCAAAAACTGTGGGAAAAAAAAACAGAAAAACCGTTTAAATACGTTCGTTGCAGGTAGACAGCGCGCATTATGCAGGCGGCGCGCGCGCACACACACACACACACGCGCGCGCGCGCGCGCGTTTAATATAATATACATATATGTATATGTATAAAGGGACGGACGAAACCCTTGAAAGCTCGCAAATGAGTATAGCGGATTATGGTATTCGTGTAAAGTATCCCACTCGCCCGCACTCGTTCCGGCCAACACGCACACGCACACGAGTATATTGTATGTATAATACGCGATGGGTCCCTTTTCGACGTCGCGCCGCTGCGCATCTCTGGCCCGTCAGCCGCTTTCGACCTTTTAATCTCGCACCGGACACGGGTCACCACCGCCACCGCCGCCGCCGCCGCCGCTTCGGCTATGGCTCGGTTGTCCGACAAATCCCCGACGAGCAGCCATAGTACCTATATAGTGTACCTATATATACAGAGTGATTCTTTTATCAAACAACACTCATTATTTCAAAAAGTGTAAATATTTTTGAAAATATTTTTTTACATAGATTCAAATAATTTACAAAACAACTTTTTTATTAAAAAATTATATTTTTAAATATTTTTTATCCTTATAATTTTTTAAGTTTTTTACTTTTTTGAATGACAACATGTAGTTTTAATTTGATATTCCAAAACTTCATATTTTTCTAAAAGTTTTGATACATAAAAATCGAATTTGGGACTATTAGTTTATGAGTTATAAGTATTTAAAGTTTAGATGAGCAGAGTGGAGTGGTACGGGGTTACCCCGCGAAATGTTTGTCCACAACTCCGCTCATCTAAACTTTAAATACTTATAACTCATGAACTAATAGTCCCAAATTCGATTTTTATGTATCAAAATTCTTAGAAAAATGTGAAGTTTTGGAATATCAAATTAAAACTACATGTTGTCATTCAAAAAAGTAAAAAACTTAAAAAATTATAAGGATAAAAAATATAAAAAAATATAATTTTTTAATAAAAAAATTGTTTTGTAAATTATTTGAAACTATGTAAAAAAATATTTTCAAAAATATTTACACTTTTTGAAATAATGAGTGTTGTTTGATAAAAGAATCACCCTGTATACATATTATACGTGCACGCGTATATTATAATATTATCGTCGCGTTCCGGGGGGGGGGGGGGCGAGTGTGCCGAAAACGTATTTTGGCACTCGCGATCCCTTTTTGATAATATAATAATATATTAATATATTACACGGGCGCGGCCGGCAGCTTTTGAGGCCGTCATACCGCAATACTGCAGCTTTTATAATATTAATATCTGCGCGTTTGAAACATCGAATATACGTGACCTGCTGCAGGTCTCGCGTGGACTCGAGTTCGACTTTCCGTGCAGTTTTCCCAATATATACCTATACCATATACCTATAAATCGATTTCAAGTACGTATATATTATAGATTTAACGAATTCCAATAAAGTGCAGACAAATCGCGGTCGGTCCATCACTATTAATAATTATTATCACTATTGTATTCTATATTATTTTATCACTTTCTGGTCTCACTCCCTTTGATCGCCTTTGGTTGGAGAATTCATATAAATATTTTTTTTTGGATATATCGTTGCGACCCGCGTGATCGATCGATGGTACACGGGTTGTTAAAAAGTACACACTTTTAAAACGAAACACAATAGTCATAGACAGTGCCGGATTTAGAACAGGTGCCGCCCTAGGCCCTTTTAAATGTGCCACCCCCCACCCCACTATACCCCACCCAAGACGTAGTATTTATTACTTATAAATTTAATATTTTATATAATATCAATTTACGCAGTTACACAAATGCATAAAATATTTATATGATTTTTTTTTTTCATTTCTTACAAAATTTGCCACCCTAGGCCAAGGCCTCGCTGGCCTATGCGTAAATCCGGCCCTGGTTATAGGTATACACATAGGTAACCCGTAGCGCATCGGTGACTTTCGTGCGCGCTCACACAACAATAATAATATATTAATATTATGATCTTTCACTTAGAATTTAATATATATATATATATATATATGCCTGTAACGGACTGATCAAAAAACGGTCATGTGTCCAGTCCCCGCGGTGAACACGTTATCACATACATAAATATTTTATAATATTATAATATTATTTGGTACCTATATTATTATTATTATATAGGTATTATTTATCGTGTGACTTTTAGACGCGTAATCCGATGCGATTGAATCGTACAGCGTTTAGAGTTCATACATATATATACGTACATAAGTATATTATGAATGTGTGTGTGTGTGTGTGCATTTTAACGCGCCGACGGATTGGTGTACGTATCTCATCACGATTATAATATTATATTATTTATACACACGTACCTTCCTTATACGTGGGATTATTGCAGCAGTGCATACACACAATAATACGTTTTGTACGAACGTTGTATATTATAATGTTGTGACGTTTTCGACCGAATGGTTTTTCTCACAGGTTTTCGACCGCGACGGGGCGGTGACAGCATCGTATACGTCATATTATTATACGTAGGTATATATTTTATACAGAGTGATTCACCAAGCTTCAGCCAGCTTATGAAAATTTTGATTTTTAAATTTTTAAAAATACTCAGACACCATATTTCAAATCACTTTGTTGTACGACTTTTAATATAAGAGAGCTCTCTGGCGATACAAACTACTGTTTTTCAAATGAAAACCCCCGTTTTTCACTGTAAATTATTTAGTGGAACATTCTTTTGTACATTTTAATACGCCTAATTCAAAATCCAAATTTGCAAGTTTCTCAGTTGCTACAGATATTATAACCCATAAAATTTGTATCACAGAAATATAAAGTAGATGTAATGTTGGATCTAATAATATTGCTATACTTAATTAATCATTTTTTACAAATAATTATAAATGTTGATAGATTATTATTTATTACTAAAATGTTCAAATCATCATACCGATCATTTCTGGCAGATATATCTTTCAAATCCATTAGACACCATAATAGACCGTAGAATACAAAAATTGACATGAGTAACTCAAAAACTATACTCGTCAAAATGTTGATTATGATACGTCAATAATTTGCTGTAAAAAAAATGGGAGTTTTGGATTGAAGAACAAAATGTTGTATCTCCACAGGACACTCCTTAAATAGTGCAAAAAAATCTCGAGAATCTGAAAATATGGTCTTAAAGTATATTTTTGAAAATTCCAAAAACCATATTTCGAAGAAAAAAAGGGGTGGACACGATTGGTGAATCGTCCTGTATAATATAGGTACCTGGTACACGCACGCAGTACGCGCGTTTTGAAATATAATAATATAATACTTTTACGCTTACAAAAAATTATATATGCGACGCGATGGTTATTATTGTACGATAATATTTTAATAATTTTTTATATATATCATATTATTATAATAGTGTGGCTGCTCGTCGTGCACCGGAGTCGAACGATCGAAACCGTTAAAACGTCGGACCGTCGCGTCGTCCTATATATTATAATATGGTACCTAATATAATATTATTATATCGTATTATCGCAGTGTGAGTGGATGATACCCGACAGCTCTTATATTGTATTTGTATAATATATAATATATACACATTCACGTATACTATATACATTTATATATATATATATTGTTAGATATCATGCCGATGAGCGAGTGTGTGATTAATTTTCTACATGAGCGATAAACCCACACCGAGCCCGCGTCGTCCGTTATATATATTATTATAATATAATGATATTATACCGCGTATATAATATTATTATCATCGTTATAACATATACCTAATACGACTACGACCGTGAGTTTTCAAAAACCGTATATTTTATTCTATCGTCATGACGCGTATTCACGTGTTATATAGTATATATATTATATAGGCACCAACGTTTTGTTTATATAATATTGTATTATATTATATGTGTGAGTGTATTTTTTAATTTCGACGACTTGCACGTCTACCGCCCGCGGACGGGAAACGTGTCAAGTGCTCGTCGTCGTCGTCGTCGTCGTGTACAAAGAGTAGCCGTCGCGGTCGTCGTCGTCGTCGTCGTCGTCGTCGTCGTTGTCCGCGGAGTCGATGACAGACCCCTCCCGACATCAAATACTACCACCACCCCACCCTCACCTCTCGCTCGCACTGCAGCGCTTAGGTATTATATATTATAATATATACACGCATCTAGACATCTATCCTCTTCCTCTGGTTTTCATTTCATCCGTCTCCCTTCCTCATCCCGCCCACCAATCTTTCGCCGTCTTTCATACTCGTTTTTCGTCCGTGTATACAACACCACAAACATATATATTATACGTATACTATATTATGTTTTATTATGTAATACGTCAGGCGAAAAAAAAACGCGAGCGAAAGAGAGAGAGAGAGAGAGAGAGAGCGAACGGATATTTAATTTACTCCTTGTCAAACTTGGGAAGCCGCACTTATATATATATAATATGAAACAACGAGAAAAACCTATGAATATTATTATTATTGTATACGAGCTCGGTGGCGGCCCTCCGGCGCGCTGCTCGGCGGACGTTTGTGCGTCGGTATTATAATATTGTAACATGTGTGTGTATGTAGATATATAATATTAAATGCATATCGTATAAGACATAGGAATTCCGGTAAATGAATACAGATCGAGTGAAACGGCCAAACGAAGACGCGATTCGATGGCCAGCACAGGTTAGCTTTTCTCCTTTTACAACAACTCCCTTCTGGCAATGGTCCCCTAAAATCAACAAGTGGCTTCTTCGTTTCAAAAAGAATAGCGCGCTTCACACATAATTATCCCAGCAAACTTCAACGACATTTCATACACCGAATTCCAGGATTTTAATCATATTTACACTGATGCTTCTCAAAACCAGTGTCGGAGTATAGGATTTGCTTGAACCTGCACAAGTCAGACTTCAAAACTCTTCAAACTCCTCTCTGAAGCTAGAATCTTCACAGCAAAAACCCAAGCTATTAAAAGAGCATTAGTATTCGCAAAGTCAACGTTCGCAAATAACATTTCAATAATCAGCGACTCCCTAAACGCCCTTCTAGCCATCGAAGCACCGAACCCTCTAATGAGATAATTTACCAAATCCTAACATCATCACCTCGAAGCAATCGAATATATGTGGGTTCCCTCACATACGGGCATCCCGGGATATGAAAATATAGAATATGCGGATATACTAGCAAACTAGTCAATTACCTCGACCTCATCCTCATCAATTACTACTCTTCTATACCAAATAGACATTAAAAGCAGTATAAACATACACACTACCTCAATATGTGGAAAACATCGTGGGATGAAATACCAATTTCAAACAAACTAAAATCAATTAAAAAGAAAACCACCAAATGATATACTCAGCCCAATGCCTCCACGGAGTTTAGACGTTCCGAAATTATCAACACAAAAACGAGAATCAGTAATACCAACCTCACCCACATACATATCATACGACATGAAGAAAATACTCTCTGTAGCCAATGCAACGAACTGCTCTCAATCAAACGCATATAGTTTTATATTGCCCGCTATTTGTCAACGCACGAAACATCCTCAACCAACCCGCATCGGTAGAGGAAGCACTAGGAAAACACAACATACACTTGATCCCCATAGATTCTTCAAATCCATCGGCATAGACACAACAGTTTAAAATTAAGATAAAACTATACCACTAACAAATATAATGTAAATATAATATAATACTGTAAAAATGACTTATCCCATAACTATGTAATCTCCAATTATAATTTATAACTAAATTATCCGTTAGGTAATAACAATGTAAACACAACCGCAAGCTAATGACCTAGCTGTTGAAGCCTTTATTCTCAATAAAAAAAAAAAAAACTAATTTTATGGCTTAGAAACAAATTGTGGGAGTTTGTGCAATAACTTGTTTGAAAAAAAATAATGTTATAATAATTCTGTAGATACCTACCTAGCACCTACTCATAATTATTTATGAAATTGTAATATTGGGTTATTTTTGAACATATAAAATGCAATAACGTTGACAATTCGTCAACATGTTATACAACAGAAAAAATGTGCTTTATTCAATAATTTGAGGAAAATATATTTTTTCTTTTAAATATAATGTATTAAATGCATTCATACTTCATTTTAGAAGATTTAAGGAACTATATTCTATGTAACCTAACCTAACATAGGGAAATGTTACTTTTTCCCACCCCGCCAAAATTTCACGAGAGGGAGGGAGTGCCCCCTTGACGTCTCCCCAACAATAAATTACCCCACTGTGCGACAGAGTGGGTATTCAGGGGCATCGATTCTGAATTCATGGTATCTAATATCTGCGGGTTTGATGTATCGAGAAGGAGGTGTGTGGATCGCCAAAAAATATGTCTTTGACGGCACACCAACGCATATTATAGTTTCTAGTAAAGCTGCCACTATAGATATACATAATATAAAAACGTGTGACTAAAGAGTTTTAAAAAATAATCAACTCGTTGCCTGCATACATCATAATATTATCACAACGCACGACCACATACTGCAGGTGTTTCCGCGGTGTTTCGTGCTCGCGGTACGTATGCATATTTTACATATTCAATTTAATATATTGTAATATTATATTGCTCGTTGTATCCGAAGGGGTTTTCAGGTCCGCGTGGCGTGTACGGGAAAAATGTTTTACGCGCTCGTGCCCGTATCGCCTTTTCCGCCATTTTGCTCGGTATTCATCATCGCATCATCGCACGGTACAACGGTTGTCGATGCTAAACTTGCAGTTAGGTATATACAATATTATAATAGTTCTATACATAATATACTACGATGACGGTCTCCGCGCACACACACATATTATTATATAATAATAGCAGGCGTATTATTTACTCTCGAAAACGCTATCGGGTTCGGCGACAGCAGTATAATATAATTTATATACCTACTACGTGTTCGCTGTATCCTGTGTGTGTGTGTATATATGTATATAGCTTAAAATTGTATATTATATATAATATATGCTCGAGTGCGTGAACTGCAGCATGCATGCACGCGTTTCTGTAGTGCATATTATAGATATACATGTAGGTATCAAAGTATTCACTTAAACTTTGTATCTATTGGCGATTTTCTGTTTTTGGCTTGTTTTCCTACCTATATATTTATATAATATTATACTGGACAACACTACACAAGGAAGGCCCACTCGCTCTTTGGGCGATGCGACGACTTGGCATATGCATATATATCCGTTACCTACCCATATCTCTTGAAATAAGAGCGTCGTTATAAAGTGCATCTGAGATGATATGCTGGATAATTTTATAGATATGTTAGAATAATACACTATGCACTTTACACTATGATTATTATTATCTGCGTATATAGGTATATTTCTCTATATCGTTTATATTTAATTCCACAGCTCGACTATACGGTTAATCGACGGTTTCCATCATTATGTTTGAACAATTATAAAATCGATTTCGATTTCTAATTGTTGTACATTCTATCGGAAGCAAGTTATTTACAAAAACTCAAAAATTGAAAATTTGACGGCAAATTGAAACTGTTTACAGGCTTACATCATTGTTTATCAAAGTACATCGAGCTGCAGCAGTTCACTGCACGTAATAATAATTATATGTTATCATTTTTCTAGTATATCAATTTTGAAATATAATATGATATTTTATCATAACTTCCATTCGCCGCGCACATTCGAGTCAACGAGTAAAAACAACGAGACATTATTTTGATAAAATATTAAAATAATTATAGAAACAATAAAGACCGAATAAATAATTTTTATTTATGATTTATCTACCTATATTAATCAATTAATATACTATAATTATTATAAAATATATACCTACTATAGAGTAATATATTCGTATGAATAAAAAAAAAATTGGAAATTTTCCGGGACATCGATATCAACGACAATGACAACTAATATATATATATATATATATATATATATATATATATATATATAGTGGATACAAAGATTGTGACAGCAGTGGAAATCGCAGTAGTATCAATAATCCGCCCCCCTGTAGCTATTATTAATCTATATACGAGATGCGTAAATATATTTGCTAAATATTATATATAAAGTCTGTTTTTGTTACGTTATAATTTTTACACTGCGTATATACCTGTATTGAATGTATATAGCGCGAGCGAAATCTTCCGTTTTCACTCCGGCCGGTGGTTGGTCGGTGAAACGTGTGTGTGTGTGGAGGGGGTTTCCGTCGAAAGCTGAAATTTAATTTACGAGATTTTCTCATCCGGCCACTATAAATCCCTCGTTTCCTCCAACACCGCATCATTTGCCGGGATCTACTGTAGGCAACAAAAAATAAAAATAATAATAAAGCCAGGGATACGATGGAAATTCGTCAGTCCGTGACTCCGGGATCGCGCATTGCGTATGCGAAACGAGCTCGCCCGCGGATTTACGTGCTAAATCTATTCCACGAAATTGGGTTATTTTTTTTATTTTCCGACATCGACCACCAAAATTGAAATTGGCCTAAAACAAAACTCACGTACTCGATATAATAAGCCTCGCGCAACGTATAATATTATATAGTATTATATACTTTCGCGTGTAAAATAGCTTATAATATTATATTGTATACTATTTGTATATTTACCTATAAATTATATACATTAAACTACGACTGTATATTTTTTTAGCGTTTACTGATTAGCCACAACACTACATCGCAATACAATTCTGATCTTTGTTCAGTGTTGCCAGCGAGTTGTATAAATTATTAAATTTGAATTGTGTAATGCATAGGTATAATAAAACATAAACAAACAAAAACAATAATATTATACACTTTATGAAAAACTATTGACATTTTAAACTCGATTTTCATCTTGTGGCCGATCAAAATAAACCTAGGGTATGAAGACGTGATGTGTGAATGTGTATTTATTACTTTTATATATATATAAGAGTATAAGTATTTTCTTTCGCCGAATAAATGCGAAATTACTTATTCGCAATTTATAGAAAGAAAAAATGTAATCCTTGAACATAGATTCTGTACGATGCTAAGAATGTATTATTTAGCTGTACCTATGTGTTGTTGTAAATATATTTTCTACGATTTTTTTTTCAGGAGAAATGAGTGATTCAACCACTTTATGTCCATATAACCTTGTGTCTGGCAACAAAATGGTTGTAAATTGTACATTAGTATTAAGAGGTCGTTTTTAAACTTTCCCACGTTTTTGTATAATATGATGAAACTTGTGATTTGCTACACACTCGTTTTTCATGCGAAAACCTATTTTGATTTTCAATTCAGTCATAGTTATTGAGAAAGGATTTTGAAGACCTTGTCCATAAATACTTGTACCATTCGGAATATGCAATTTTTATTTTGTATTAATTTTTCTATTTTTATGTATTTGTTTCATATTTAAGGTTTTTTTTTGATTTTTTCACATAATTTTATAAAAATTATAGGTGCATATTTTTGATTTTACGTACATTTTGTAAATTCAAACTTAAAAACATATTTTACATCAATTTTATCAATTTTAAAATGTTATCCCATTTTTATGTATTCATTAAAATTATAAAAATTACACTTTTATATATTTTTATATAAAAGTAATTTTAAAATTTAAATTGGTACTTTTTCTTGATTATATTATATAATATATGTATATAATAGGTTTGTTTGTTTTTTGGTAATTATTTAGAGTGTTATTTGATCATTTATGAATTTTTTTCGGCATTTTTGCCTGGTTTATGGGCATTTATGTACTAGAGACTTGAAACTCTCACGTATACTACTATTCATAGAAAATATTAACAATGTTCAAAAAAGATTACATTTTGAAAAAGTTTGAGCATTATTTAGTGTTTTATATGGGTGCTTTGAATTTTTAAATGATTCAAATTTTTCCCGTTTTTTTTTTGGTTTAATGAATTTTCAATCGCGTGTTTCTCTCAGTTTCGTTTTTTTTCACCAATAATATTATGGACTTTTGAAACATATTTTATATAATATCATGCTTACCTATATACACTGCTACTATAGCATATAATTATGCATTATAATTTATAATATCTATAAACCTATATAGTGACAAGGACGATATACAACGATGGAGATATTTTGTGACAAAAAAATAACAAGCTCGATCAGAATTTTAAATTACTCTGAAAATATGGAAAAAAAAATGTTTCAATTATATAATATTACATATATAGGGTAGGTATATAGACAATACATTTACATAACACACATGACGTAATTACGTATATTAACCGATTCGCATTTTCATACAAAGATTCCGCTATAGTATATTATATGGGGAATAGTAAGTTCCTATACACGAGGCCTACCAGGTAAACGATTACATACCTTAGTTCCTACAAATGTGATGTATTAATTCCTAAACGAATATAAAAATGAGGTGTGTAAGTTCCTACGCGGCAAAAACCAGGTAGGTACTTATGTTAGTTCCTACACGGTGGAAAAAGTTCAAATATCAGTAAGTGTATACCTACTTAATCTATATTATGGATTAGGCGACAAAATAATAAAAATAGGTACATTTTCATAAATAAATAGAATAAAATATAAATTAATAAAAATCGCATAATGCAAATATAATATACAGTATAATAAAAATCGAATAATACATTTTTTTTAATACGATTTTTATTATACCGTATACTCGTATTGTCAATGCATTATACGATTTTTATTATATTTTAGTATCATCATCTATTTATTTATGAAAATGTACCTATTTTTATTATTTTGTAGCCTAATCCATAATATAGCTTAAGTATACACTTACATTTGACCTTTTTTTACCGTGTAGGAACTAATACATACGTACCCGTGTTTTACAGTATGGGAACTTACATATGCACCTTTTTCTGTAGTATAGGAAGTAACATATGTATTTTTCTTACCTGCAAGGTCTCGTGTAGGAACTTACATTCGCCCTATTATATTATATTACGTGTACTCCCGTAAAAACGGTTTTATCCCCTCTCTCTCTCTCTCTCCCCTTTGAACCGACTTTTTTTTTCAATTCCTAGATTTTTCGTATCAGACCGTCTTTAGCGATAAAAAGGTCGCCGGGGCCACGTGCACTTTGCCCGGGTCGCACGCGCACAGTACGTACTACGCATAATATTATTATATTATTACTCGCAGTGGACGCCTATTTCTTGGATCCCGTTTTCCGGCGTATATACACGCAACGTGAGAAAACCCTCGTAGGGATGAACCCGGATAAAAAAATATGTATTACCGCCTTTATCGCGTGCGATGTAGTGATCGCAGACGACTCGCTGAGATACGCATGGTTTTTAAAAAAAGATATTGAAACATTTATCGAGGACTGCAGGCGTAGAAAATACTATTATTTTTAGATTACGAATCGACGGCGGCGATGAGCAGTTGTATTGCGGTTGTTATTTTATTTCAGAAAACACTCAATAGGTATACTATATGTAAACACAAATAAGCTCGGAGCCTCTTATATGTGTCACTATATACACTTGAACTTTATAGATTTGAAATTGGACCCGTTGTCGTTGCCCGTTGATATGTATAGGATATTATGTCGTACACGTAATCGGATAACTTTTTGATATTCCTTATAGTGTTCATTTCCTAAAAACACTGTAAAAAAAAAAAACGGCCGTGTAAGACACGAACTGCTATAATAATAATATGTTTGTTTGAAGTATGATATAGTACGCAGTGTCAAAAAAATATTTCATTTCAATTAAAACAATATGAGCTGTACATATACATACGCGCGTATGCATCGTGCGACGACCGCAAAACTTTTTACTGTAGGCACAGATGATAATAATATTATATTATATTATATATATCATGTATAATGCCGTGTAGCGTATTATTATTCCATAATAATAATAATAATAATAATAATAATAATAGTAATATGTACACGGCGGTCGAGATAAAAGTTGAATTGCATTGAACCGTTGATATATACGTATATATGCGCGTATATTATAATTTATAATATTGTTATAATAATAATAATAATAATAATACGAAATTGTTATGAAAACGGCTCTGGTGTAGGGCTTTTGAGTTTTCGGGCCTCGGCGGTGATATATCGCATTATTGTGCATTGTACTTTGTTTTATACGAGTTATTTCGATATTATATTATACTCTCCGGAGCTGCTGCTCTTGCACAATGGCTTGCATTCGGGCGGCCGCGGGTGATACGAATCGTTGATCACATCAGTTGTTCACTGCGACACACGGTGTATACACTGAAATAATAATAATAATAATAATAATAATAATATAACAATACGCGCGTACAGAGAGAGTCACTCGCGCGATAATTTTCTAATCGGTTCGATTGTCTGCGGGATCTAATCTCGTCTGGGCCCGCGACGGGTTTGAAGACGCGCTCGCCGTATTATACTCGTATAATAATATTATTATGAATCATATTTCAAAATATTACAACATAATATAATATTATGATCGCTTCCGTTCTCGGCACGGCGAAGGTTCTCTGCGGTGCCCAACCCGCGGCCTAGCCCGACACAAAACGAGTGCGTTGTCTGCACGCCGCCGCCGCCGCCGCTACTATTTCACGTACCCCAAATATCAATTTTGAATATAAATAATGGAAAATAATAATAATAATTTTTAAGGAAAATTTGGAAATATTTATTTAAATATTTTGTTAATAGCAAACTATTTCATTTACATTAAATTTCACTTTTTCCGCCATTACTCAATTTTTTTTCGCGTACCCCTTGAGATCATGCCACGTACCCCAGGTTGAGAACCGCTGTTCTATACGATATAAAATAAGTACAAAAATATAAAATGTTGTAATACTATACAAAGTGAAAAGGTAAACGCATGTACGACATATGAATAATTATTTCATTCGGTATATGTCATTAATATGTTTGCAATGAAACATAGATAATTGCTGTTCTTATTTACCGATATCAACGTTCGTGTTTTTATTTAATTTTAAATTCAATATTTTTAAAATTATTCATACCACGTACTCATTAAGGGTTTATATTCACCAAAATATGAATTGTCAGGTACGCCAAAAGCACCATTCGCTGATCGATGCATACGTATATAATACGCCTACACATAATATTGTACAAACGACGTGCCGCATGCCAAAGGAATCAAAATTTGGGAAAATTTGGTCAAATTGACAGACAAAAAGGTTTTAAAAAACATAATGCAAATGTGCAATCAGAACACAGAGCTTGGCAATTAAATGTAAATCAGTGTTTCGTGTTGATAAAATATCACAATGTCATGTTATATAATTTTTGCTTAATTAATTATAGTCGCTAAAAATACAAAAGTGTCTTTATATGTAAAAAAAAATGGTTATATTAGGACCTAATAATTAGGTATTATCTAATTTTTAAACTGTGATTTTTTTATACTCAATTTATTTTAAGCGTATACATAAAAAGAAAAATTTTAATTTTATGAAAATTCTTTTTTTTTTGCAAATGTTTATTATATACCTACCTATAATATTCTCCAATTTTTCCATGCTTTCTAGTGCTCTGGGGAAAACGGGTTTTTTCCGAAATATTGTCCATCATATATGTTCGCGCTCGAGTTGGGAAATTATTGCCCGACGCGTAAAATATATACATCGTCGTTCGCTCCCCCTTCGACTATCATCATTATTATACGTATATGTTATAGGCGTACGCAGAGAATTTATTTGGTTTCGAAACGCCCAGCTCGTTTGCGCGTGCCGTCGTCGTTAATCGTTATTATATTATTATTATATAGTAGTCGGCCCATTTCGCTCCTATAATATATGATTATATATCGTCCGACTTTGAAATTTGGGCACGCTGAGCGTTCGGTCGTCGCACGCCGTTTCGGTGGCGAGTTCGGAGTTGCAGTGCACAAGAAAATAATTTATAATGTATAGTATAATAATAATAATAATAATATATTACGATACGGCAATCACAATCGTTACACGCTTATCGTACCGAACAGTGGTCGCTTTTTCCCGCGTTCGTTTTTAAGTTTGTTATATGCGCATCAAATACTATAGTAAATAAATAGCACACTGTGTCCCCCCACCCCTCCCGACGATGATGCGGACAAACAATAGTCGGGAAAAGCACACTCTTCGTGCGCGTGTTAGGTTTACATGTTTCTATATTAATATATGATATGCTACGAAAAAAAATATTGTTTAATAGTTTAAATTTAAAAAAAAAAAATGTTAACTAGCAATTAAAATATCTAGATATACAAAATATAATATTATAGTTCACTAAGCAAATGATAACGTGATGAGTGTACATTTATGAAAAAAATCTATATGGAACGAATCGTGAAGACGCATGGCGTGATTATTCGTTATTGGAACCTTAAAACCAAAAAATATTTTTAATATTGATGGAATATATCTTATGTATGTTTCGTTGTTTTGCAATACGATACTAGTAGTTATGGTACAAGGTAGGATCGGGTGACCATATACGTCCTGTTTTATACAGGATTGTCCTGTATTTCGGCTTTGTGTCCTGTTGTCCTGACAAACTATTCTCTCAGGACGCGTTTTGTCCCGTAATTTCAAGTATGTCCCATATTAATCCGGTTTTTGCCGTACTTACTGTTAATTTATAATTGTTGAAATTCATTTGATATAAAAAAAAATGGTTTTTTAATATATTTTTGTATGGCATTATTGAACAGAATAATAATATAAAAATCTATATTTTTCAGTTGTATTTTTGGATTTTTGTTTTTACCATAACTATTGCTGCATCACATTGTTGTCGGCGACGTAAACTGTACGATTAAAAATCAACAAAAAAAAATAATATAATAAATACTTATTAATTTAACAATATTATGGACAATATTTTCGTACTGTATTTTATTTTTTAAAATATCGTCACCCTAGAAGGCAGGGGTGTCCAACCTTTTGGGAAGACCGGGCCACATTGAGTAAGTAGAAGTTATCGTGGGCCGCATACATTTTTATAATAATGCGTTTTATTTTTTTGCCATCGCCATCGTTGTACTTTCGATAGCACATTCACATACTATTCAATCAATATAATAGGTGGGCACCTTATATTAATAGGTTTTATTTTCAATAATTTTTTTCTTATTTTATACATAAGTAATTGGTGGTGAAATGTACGACAGGGCCGCATCAAAACCTATCATGGGCCGCATGTGACACCCCTGCCCTAAGTTATTACAATTATTTACACATGGCTTCATTAACTTTCCAAGCAAAAGGTTTGTGTTTCTATATAGGTAAATACCTAGTTTGAAGTACCTACATATAAATACATATAATACGAGGCATGAAGTAATATAAAATTGTTTACTATTTGTATAATAGTGTTTTTTTATTTATTTTTTTTAGTTCCATAGACAGAAGCAGAATACATTTTTGAAAATATCGAACGTATACAATAATAATATGACTGCAGACATTGATACATTTTTTATTAACAAGTTTATAGATTAGCCGTCGTGTAGTAAATTGGCAAGAGCGAACCCTGAAAAGTTATGGTCTACTGCAGCCTAGGTCTAGGCTCATCTAAACTCGGTCGACTTTATAAACAGATTACGTATTTGCGTAGCATGCCCATAATCATTAGTATAATACACTATAGCAGCGGTTCCCAAACTTTTTTTTCCGCGGTGCCCTTTTAGGGGCTCCAAGTTCCCCACGGTGCCTGCTGTAGGTTATCAATAACGAAACAAATCTGTACATTTTAAACTATTTGTTATGAACCGTAGACCGCGGTGCACAGTTTGGGAACCGCTGCATTATAGTATAGTAGTATGTCTATACTTTGAAGTTTGAAACACATGACGTATAATACGTAGTCTCGACGAAGGCGATTTGAACAAGAGCAGTGCATGCAGTACGGCTATAATAATAATTGTTTTCTAAATATAATTCTAAAAAATAAACACACACTGCTGCACTCGCAGAAAAACAGTCGACATAAAATACTAAATATTATTACCAGGGTTCGGGACTTATAGCATTTGCACACTTTTTTTATTTATTGTAAAATTTAGCAGAGTGCGAAATAGATTCATTTCTCAATGCTGTGATATCAAATCTAAAATTTGAATGTGCATATTTTTGCATATTTCATAGATTTTGCAGGAAAGTGCTTATTTTTACGTTATTGTGCTTATTCGGCATATTTTGGAAAATTATTTAAAATTTCAACTTTACAAATTTCAACCGATCTTACAAGTAATTCAATCTTATATACCTATTTGCTATGTACAACTCACAAATCCTTATAATTTTCGTGATTAGAAAATATGATGGCCCGTATTGCCCGTATCGCAACATATTATATTTAATAATGTAACAATGAAGGTGAGACACATAAATGTCAAATTATTTATTTATTGATTAAAATGAAAAATTTAATTTTTAATTTTCCAATCATTTTATAGTTGACAAATAAAATTCAAAAAACTCGTAAACCCGAGAAACAAATTAACAATCAGTTGATTTTTTTTAAAAATTGTTTACCTAACACTAATTGTAATTAATAATTATTATTAACAAAATAAGAAATAATAATAATTAATATGTCAAATGCATATTTTTAAATTTTTTATGCATATTCTAGGGTTTTTAAGTGCATATTTTAGCGCTTACTATTGTGTTTCCGAGTGCGCTATATATAAGTCCCGAACCGTGATTATTACACATAATTATTATGTCGCGAAACGGATATAAAAACCTCCAAACGACGAGAACCGCAGGCGGTAAATATAATATTATACAATATTTACAGGGTCTTATATGTGTACGATATATTATTCCGACAACGATATGCGAGTGTTTATTATTATTTTGCAACGCACAGCGATATAATAATAATATCGCATAAAGCTTCGGGTTTTTTTAAATATTTTCTGTCGTCCGTATTCCTTCGTGTCGGTATAATATGTATTATATCGGTATCCCGCGTGCTACTCGCCGCACAATGGGCAATAACATCGTGTGAAATACGGTCTCGCGTAAATTATTATATTATTATACAACGAAAACGAGCGAAAAATACGTCAAATAATAATGGCCCGACGGCACGTCCAATGCGGCGGCCCCGGACTACGCGATTCCTGGTATGGCGAACCACGTGTGTCTCGAGTTTCGCGGCGGACCGTTCGACGCGGCGGCGGCGGCGGCGGCGGCAGCCTTTACGACCGACGGCGGCGTAGACCTTCATAATATTATATTGTCTCGTGTGCACATAATAATATCATATCGTAATAATAATATATTATGCCTTCTGGAGCGGTCCACGTTTCTTTTTTTTTTCTAAACGTACAACGCGGCTCGTTGTGCTTCCTATATTGCGGACATCGCATGACGTCTGAATAAAATCAAACACCAGACAACTGACCGGCTTGCCGAAATTCGCACTGAAAAATGAAAATCGTAGGATTTATTAAACTCGTTACGAGTGACTTCAATATTATTACAGGTGATTAATTAATATTGTCATATACCCCCCCCCCCAAAAAAAAGCCTCTCCATCAGTGCAGAAAAAAAAAAACACACACTCGAACAGTGTAGCTCGTGATGTCAAATAAAACGCGTTAAATTTGGTTCAGACTTTCTACAGCTGATCGACGGCTTAGCGTGTATATACGACATTATCACATTTTATCTATCGGTAAAGCTTTAACGTCCCGCCTATACTTTATATATTATCACAAGTCTTAAACAAGGTTTAATGCTCCAAATGGTTTCATTTTCACATGTCCCAACCACATCTGTAATTTACCTAACCACGTCTATTATAGTACTCGTTATGCTAGTTGTTTTCAGTACCTATACCTATAGTTCTTAGCTGTTTTTTTGCTGTTCTTAGCTGCAGTTCTTCACCCTTTTCCCAAACTGAAAATTTTTTTTTTCTAGTAATTAAAGTACTTACACAAATTATTTAAATTTCTATTTCTATTTATATGTATTATTTTTTAAGCTTTGTATACTGTCAATATTATTGTGCTAGTGACAAATTGGCGGTCAGAGCAGTGGCGCCGAACACGTACTCAAGGGTGGGTGGGCATTGGCCCAGGTTAGGTTAGGTTATGTGAGTCCGATGTGCACATAGATAATGATGAAGTGGTTGATGTATTTGCAAAATGTAGTTCAGTACTAAGCAAAAAACTTATTGGTTAAAACTTAAAATGTAATTATTAATTATATACCTATAAATAGGTACATGTATTATACAGATAAAACATAGATGTATCGATTTATGCATAAAACAATATTTTATTAAAGTTTTATTGGAAATGTTGACTTTGAATGTAATTAGAAATAATATCTTTGTGGGTGTCAAGGAAGGGCGGGTGGGTGGTTAAAATTTGTGTTTGCCCAACCTACTAAAAAGTAGTTCGGCGCCACTATGGGTCAGAGACTATATAATATTATGTAATCTCCCAGCTGTAATGTGTGTACGGTAAAATCAAGATTTTTGATCGGGAAATTCCTCCTTGAACACGGCGAGTAGTGCGATTAATGGGCTGTGAACATACAAATATTTGGGTACTACTTAGGTACCACTCGCGGTATACTCGCAGTCGCTTTACGGTATACAATATTTATTATTCAATCCGTATATACCGCGAATATTTTTAGTAGGAAATCATATTGTAATATATTATTATGTTATTATACGTTGCCGTCGTCAGGTATGTACGGTGTATAAACTCTTCGTGACTTAACGCCATATATGTTTTTGACAACGTCATATATATAATATTATATATTATGTATGTATATATTATGTATGGTATGTTTGGCCGACGGCGAGCGAGCGCGCGTGCGCACGTGTGCGACACGTGCGGGGGATTTGGCGCGACAGACGGCGGACGGACGGGCCAGATAAGGGTTTGCGAAAAAAAAAACCCACCGTCCCTGCGCGTCGTGCGCGTAGCCTGCGGAAATTTCCGAACGATCGAGTTCCCGAGACGACGGGTTTCGACGAGGGTTCTGCCGTTGACGGGCGCGTAAGGTTTAACGTTTTTTTTTTTTTAAAACAAAATTTTAAAGGGTTTAAAATCAAAAAAAAAAAAATACAAGTACAATAAAACACTGCATGACGGTCTACGAAAAATATAAATCTCGATGTCCTCGCGAATGCCGCGAGCGTGTGTTTATTGTTTTAGTATAGTATATATTATAAAAATAATTTAAACGACGTGTAACAAAAATGTAGGCATATAGGTATTGTGAGAAAATATCTTGTATCTTGTACCTACGTCCTACATAATATATACAGTATCTAGTGCCTCGTGTCTTGCATCTAGAGGTAAGCATTGATGTGTCCTGCATCCAGAAATGTTTATCGAGTATTCAGCCCATCTCTGATTATAGCATATTACGCAGTACCTATATGGATATAGGTATGGTTTTTGGCTAAATATACAGAGTGATTCAAAATTTATGTTACTACTATTTTATCACATAAATATTCAAAATACAGAAAATGTATAATACGAAAGTACCTATCTTGATTTAGAAACATCTAAAATGATTTGTACATTTTATAAATATCTACAATATATACTAGGTGGATTTTAGGGAGTCAACTTTAGGAACTCTAATGGGAACCTATACCTACTTTTTTGCAAACATAATAAGAAGACATTTTTTTAATACATTTTAGTGCTAGAATAACATTTATTAATGCATAACTCTATGCTTGAGAGATATTTAAAGTTATTTTCCATTTCTAAAGCTGACCGCCCAAAATTCCACTAAAATATTATAAAAAAATATAAAATGTAAAGGTACAAATCATTTTAGATGTTTCCAAATCAAAAAACATTCGTATCACACATTCTTCTCTATTTTGAATCAATAAATTGGCCGTAACATAAATTTCGAAATTTGTGATTTCGAATCACCCTGTTTATATACAATAATAATAGTATCGTAGTAACATAATAATGATACATAATACCGTAAGTCGTAATCATCATATTATGTACGAGATTCGCGTCATCGTCCGACTATTACTTATTGAAAATAGCCGGGCGATATACGTCATTGTGAAATATCTATACAATATGCTGAACAACCATACCAATTTGTGAGATAATGACGTAACGCTCCGCGGAGGCGTTCGTGCTGCAGCGCGGAACGAATGACTATACGCGACGGCTGGCTATATATCAGGACCATGGTCGTGTGCATCTCATAATATATCTATGTACGTATATATATTATATACCGTGGTTGTCGACGTGAATTCCCGAGGGGCAAATACGACGCGACTCCAAACCGTGATGGGAACTTACGGTCGCACGCGCATCGCGGCCCGGCGTCGAGTTCGTCGGGAGATACGTGCGCGACCAAACGGATCTGCGGAATTCGCCGCGGACTTCCAGCAGCGGCGTCCGAGGGGGTTTTCGCGGGGGGGAGGGGGTGAGTCGCGGTAAACATTTCCATCCATCAACGCGGATGATGTATTAATGCTCCACCGCTGCTATGGAAAAGGGTTGGAGCTAGCGCACGCAGCCTGCACCCTCTAAACTCAGAGGGACGTGCGATATACAATATTATATATAGAGGTATACATGCCGTCCGTCGCGATTTACTCCGTCTTGCGAAGATTCGCACGATACGTAATTTAAGTATACTGCGCATATTACACGTCTTATATAATAATAATAATATGTACGTTATACATACGATCCAAAATCATACAGGTAACGTGATGGGCAAGTATAGTATATAATAGTTTAAAACTGTTGATTCTTATAAATTATAATGATATTATTGTCAAAATATAACATCGTGTCGCTATGATATACATTGTGTAGTGTTACATACGCGCATAGCCGCAGAGGCCCAAAAATGATCTGAAACACTCCAAGCGCATATTATTATTACCGCTCCATCATAATATTCAATTGCTATTTTGGTGCTAAGCCACATCGTGAGACGTGATAATAATATATTGTATTCATTTTAAATTCATTTTAGACGCAATTGATATTGTAATAAATTTCTAGTAGAAAGTGTAGTTCTCATTTGAAAAAAAAAACTTTATCGCTAGGTCATCTCTGAAACAGCAGTATATTATACAATCTAAGAAGGTAATTCAAAATAGATTTGTATAGTGTATAATATATAAGTGAGTATTATAGATACTTCAAAATTACAAAAATCATTATTCAACGAAAAAATGAGAGCGAGAACGATGGTTAAACGGGGGGTGGGGGGTGGAGCTCAGGGTCATTACCTACTAAAATAATATATATTTTATAAACAAAAATCAGCCTCCTCACCGCGTAGTAACGAATGTGTTTATCAAGACTGCAGGACGACGTGGGCCGCGGCTGTGTTTTTACTAAAATACTTGTGACATTAACTCGTTCCTGTATAATTATTATATAGTCGTACGACGTGTGATCGTGTTCGAAACATGGGAAAAATAGGGTTGCGAGGGCGATGCGGGCCGCAGAAAAGGACGTCTCCGGGTCGTCGCGATCATTCGATGACGCGCGCCGTATAGTAGTTATATACTTATATATATACTAATACGTGTGTGTGTGTGTGTGTGTGTGTGTATAAATAAGGTTTCGCCGCATAATAATATTGAAATGTACGTCGCGGGAGTGTCATCGTCGCCCCTTTCGCGCGCCAAACTTATATATTCGGGTCGTTCGGGCGAGAGGACATGATATAATAATAATTATTCGAAACGATATAAACACGTAAACGTCGGGCGCGGTGACGGGCGCGCGAGATGACCGCGGCGTCGAGTGGTCGTCCGCGGGGTGCGCGTGAGGGCCGGCGCGCGCGGGAGGCAGGGGCGACGTTATCGTTTCGTCCGATCACAATATATGACATTCTATTGTATTATTATGCTGAAAAACTTTGGACGATCGACTTTAATTCCAGCGTATAGTCGGGCGCAGGTAGTCAATACGCGCTTTTTATTTCTCAATACGATATTATATATTATGTTTCAACAGAACATGTTTTTCTTGATAAGTTCCAATCTTTTTAAAAGCGTATAATCGAGTTATTGTAAAATCAAGCGCCGCCGTGTCTATATTATCCGAACGGTACGGATTTTTTTTAAACGTCGACCTATATAATATGATATTAAGCACGAGTTGAATACAAATAATAAGCATTTTTACGAGCGGATAATATATCCTCGTATATTATATAGAGAAGTAGAACACTCATTTCTGAATATAATGTGTCCCTGCCCACGAGATCGTATGTAAAAATATCGCCGGGTTACCAAACATATTATAATCTCGTAAAATAATATATCAAATAAAAATCGTTTTAAATCGCATATGCGCGTGAATATATTATACAACATAACATATTATTATTATTATTATCATATTGTAACTGTATAGCACGACCTTAACGATTGTTTTCGTTGTATACCGCGACAGTCGTTTCGCGCATATATATATATACATAGTACATAATGCATCAGATATACCTACAGTATATGTGTGTAGGCATCGAGCCAGGTTTATTTAATGGTGTGAGGGTGTGAGGAAATCGAAAGGGTGTGAGTACAATCATTACGCACAAAATATTTCAACCTGCTGTGAAAAATATAATAATCATATATTAGACACACGTTTTTTTTTAGTCTTTACCGATTAGCAGTACGACGATATTTAACTATTATATTATATTCTAACGAACTTA
This sequence comes from Neotoxoptera formosana, assembly GCA_022818045.1. Taxonomy (NCBI): domain Eukaryota; kingdom Metazoa; phylum Arthropoda; class Insecta; order Hemiptera; family Aphididae; genus Neotoxoptera; species Neotoxoptera formosana. The sequence continues at coordinate 62,850,885 of CM040632.1, read as the reverse complement.
AATCGTAATAAATACGCATTTTTTGAGATGTATGGGGGTTGCCCCTATAGGAAAAATACTGATATTGATATATTATTATGAATACTTTAATATATAACAACTAATGTGTTATTTGTTTATTATGTCATCAGAGCCCAAATCAAAATGGGACCAGAAGGGCTGCGACCCCGAGCTCCGACATAATTAGGTAATTAGGTGTACCAAGGATAAATTTATTGTCGCTCCATTAACATTTTAATATATCGTTTAAGTACTATTATATCGAAACAAATATTTTTTTCCGTTTGTAATGGCGGAATTCTAAATATTTTATTATCTAGTATTTTAGTGGATACATTTGTCTATACATTATGATTTATGGTATATACACTCGGGCAAACACGTAGGTATAATACGCGTAGTGCATACAGCTTCAGTGTCGATAACACATGAATATATATATTATTATGATTTAAGTCGAGGCTCATCAAAATATTCCTAAGTTGGGCTCAGTCACTCTGCTGCAGTGTTTCTTATCTGAGACATAATATCATATTATCCATCAGTATTTCTAAAGTGTTTCCGAACGGGTATGGTGGTGTTGAGGAGCACCGTTCCTTCGCAGGACGTTAATTTATCAGACGTAAACCATAGTCGTTTTATTTTCAAACCCCCTTCCTCCCCCCCCCCTCAAAAATGACTCTACGGGCTCCCGTGGAAGTATGACGTGTACGAAGAGAAAATTAGCGATGAACTCGTTACACACTATAATAATAATATGACCTTAGCAATAATATCGTATGTATGTAGTATATACCTCCTACCGATATCGCGTGTATTATGAATTATGATATTATCATATGGTACAATAACAACACGTGTACGCCGCCGCCGCCGCCGCCGCTCCCGAGAGGAATGGCGTTATTTCGAACATATTTTGTTTTTATCCGTCGCAAAAACCGCACCGCAATAATAAAACCGTGGTCGGTGTACTGCAACAACTCGCGTACTCGTGTGTATATGCATTAAAAATATGTTATATAATAATTGGCAATTATTCCGATGCGTCGTCGTACAGCACGATATTATTATTATTATTATTATTATTATTATTATTATTATTCTTATATGATATAACAGTCGCCGCCGCCGATCGTTTGTCACACACCACACCACACGCACTCGCATATTATTATTATTATTATTATTATTATTATACTCGCACGCCGTCACTCGCCCGGGCATATACGTCATACGCCACCTCGCCGCTCGTACACGGTGCGGGGTTGTAGTACCTGTATACATATTTTATGTAATAAAATTATAATATCATTATGTATACCTCCTCCGCGCACTCGTTTACGCGTAATAATAATAATAATAATAATATACGCGTCGGTGCCGAGATGAAACGGCTGACCCGACGCGGGGGTTATGACGTATATCGTCGCCCCGGCGGTCTTTTGTCTGCGAATGCCGCCTGCTTTTACGGTGCCAAGTACGGTGCGAGCACTCGAGACATCGCGCGCGAGCGGTTGTAAACGATGGACGGAGACTGCAGCTATATCTACCGTGGAAGAACGTGTCGCGTGCAGTGCGGCGGCGTGCGAAATGAAAAACTAAAACACCAGAAACGCGTTTTGGCACGTCGCGTCGTCGTCTTCGTCTTCGAGCGGGGTGGCATGCGGGGCGCGATATTATTATATATTAATTATGTGGCCTCGTATCGCGAACCGGGCGGCAGTTACCCGGTAGCAACACGTTTCCATAACCTATATGTACCTATATATTATATTGCAGCCAGCAGCTGTATCTCCTCGCGCAATCGGCAAATACTCGTAATTTCAGCACGAGAATGAAAAAAGATAATAATATTACCTTTATGTTTTTATATTTGACTTTTAATACGCACAAAATCTAAATAAGCGTGGTATTTTTTATTTTTTTTCAAGTAGCGGAGTAGAAGAAAAGTACAGAGGAGTATAGCACGCATACAGGACCTGCTGCTGCAGTCTGCTACTGCGAGCGGTATACCTGCACCAGAGCAAAAACCCTATTTTTAGTTCGTTGACTGTAGAGTAGAAAAATAATGCCACATCGCCTGCAGGTTCGAGCATATTAGTACGCGAGTACCTATACACACACACACACACGCGCGCGCGCGCGCGCGCGCAAGTTCGTAAGATTTGAATAAAATGTAAAGCACCAAAGTCTTAAGTTAAAGTAACGAAAAAGGAACGAGCTCACGTATACATGGTTAACATCCACGTCACAATAATGCGTTCAAATTATTAATATTTAAAATTTTATTATGTAGGTACAACGGTATTAATAATATTAAAGCAGACATTTTTCCTGCAAATTATCAAACTCACAATCATATACAATTTAAACGCCCTGAAAAAAGATTTATTATAATACGAGTATAGGTACATACATAATTTAAAAGTAAAAATATCTACAAGTGGGTATAATATTATATCACGGTGGTATTATATAGTACCTACTATCTACCTATATATTTGAGTACCGTATACGTGCTGAAAAGCGTAACCTAATAGCACGTGTTGAGAAGCGTGACTCGTGTCGAGTTGAAAGTTTTAGTAAAAATCGGCGATTGTAAATCGTTGGCGGAGCAGGGTGTAGAGAGGGTATAGAGCGAATGGGGGCGGGGTGTAAGCAGGGGAGCGGCGAGCCATTCGCCCGCAGTCACCTTCTGGCCATAACTCCTTGGAACGTCTGTGATTGACCTCTGTGCGGGAGCTCCACACCCCTGCAAAATCGACCTTTAAATCGGCCTGCACTGGTGCAGTGGTGCGCATACGATACCGCGGCATATACCAGCAACAACGTTGTACCATGTGTATAATATATTGTAGTATCGAACGGCATATTATATAGTATATCGCATGATAATATACGCGTTTTCGACCCTCGTCGTATATTATATTATATACTCGTTGATGGTGCTTTGTTTAATCGCCGCGCGTATTTAAATCGGTAATTCGATACTCGTCGATTGCACTCGATATAAACGAAGAAAATCCCATTTCGGATGCTGCGCCGCACTCCAGTTTTATTGCATCGCAGTCGGTCCACACACACACACACACACACACGGCCAGTGTTGAGCCCAGATAAATAGTTTTTCGTCTAGATAAAGATAAAGATAATAGACCTAAAATCTATCTTGATAAAGATAAAAATAAGCACAACTAAAATTTTATCTATTTATTAGATGAAAGATAAACAGAATTTATCTAGATAAAAAGCAGATAAATTTTTAAAAAACAACATTTTAAAATTCAAATTGTATCAGATAAAAAATATGTATAGGCTCATCATGCAAACAACATTTTGTGTTTGTTTAAGGTGTTTGAAATGTGTTTCATCTTAATGTTGCGTCTATAATCTATAGAAATTGTTTTTCTTTTTTTGAATAATAAAGACAGATACCTACCTCACATTTTGAAAATATAATGTATTTACTTCTGCATTGAATTTAAGCTTTTAACTTAAGAATTAAACTAATATACATATCCATGTATATAAAATAAATTCATAAGTCAGGAAAAGTGTCACAAAAAAAATATATGTACCTATTTATTACATTTTATAATTTTTTATTTGAGTTGTAACATTCATTCAAGCAATAACAATTCAATTAATATTATATAATGATAAAAACAATAATAATAATATGATTTTAAATTAAAATAAGTAATTTTTACACTTTTTAATAAATTACTTTTACTCAATATAGATATAGTAACGTGTTTTAATAACTAATAATGATACACGATACTTCATTTTAGGAAAACCGAATATTAGGCTCTTTTCTAAAAATATAAAATAACATGACACACGTGTATAATATAATACAATATGTGACTGTGTCCGGTGTCGAGTGTTTCCGTAAATGTATATAATATAATATATTATATAAGGACTGAGGGCATGCGCATTTAAAGGGATCGGAAGCGGTGATTTTCCTTCCCCGTCTTATCGAACTATAACGTGTATAACATTATAATAGGAATTTAGACGTATTTTCATTTTAAAGTAATGCCGATGCATATAGTACGCATAGCAAAACGATGAAAATTCTGAAAAGAGATTTGAGTTATCAACTCTACTCGGCAAAATGTTTACATTTCCTGCACTTTTTTGTTTTTAAATTTGAATTTATCCAAACATTAAAATTTCACAATTTTTTTTTGTTAAGACTTGTTTAGGAATCAAAAAGATGTAATCAAAAATACAAAAACTCCATTTCGAGTAGATTTGAAGAAAAATTAGAATTTGTTTTCCTAATCATTCACTATCACTATTCTTTTTGTAATATTATATTAATATAGATCGATATTATGATACGTTGGAATAAAAACACGTCTAAATAATTCGTGTATGGGGCGTGTCACGTGTGTATTAAACGAAAACGGGAAATCTACTTTCGATCTTTTAACTCACCTATATTTCCAACACACACACACATGGACAGAAAACTAGCTAGTAAATATCACGTTGTTTTATACATATATAATATACACACGAAATCGACTTCCGATTAATCACGATATCCAACTTGTATATAATATTTTACCCAGAGCAGGTGGTAGATAATATGTGAAAATATCTGTTGTCGTTTTTATGACATAATATTATTATGACGTAAAGAGATTCGCTCTTTGATGATGGTGTTATCACGTTGTTATATATTCGTTTTAACGAATATCTGCGGTATTGAGACGGATAATATAGACTATGTATTAATAATAATTATGCTGTATACCCATTATACCTAGTATACTGTGTAACGTGAAATTGGAATGTATATATAATATGTAATTCGTATTTCGTGCTGTACCTAAAGTGCGCATTTCAATGTACCTAATATTTATAGTTCGTTCGTGCAACGACCTATCCATATATTTAACGAATCACTGCACTTTCGGGGTCTGCAGCGGACATATAGGAGTGAAAGTTTAAATCGTTCGACAGTAAAAACTGGATAAACTGAAGATTTTGTTTGATGAAAAAAAAGTAGACGACTCTACGCACATTATATGTCTACAGCTACAGTGATCGCCACCGTAAGAAACTTATAATACTTATAATAGTTATAGGTACATAATATAATATAGGTATAACTATATACCATTCGTTAACATCGTAATATATATATATACCTACAGTATATCGGGCGCCGTTGCCTGATGACGATATAGTGATACGAGATAAGTAGTGTTTCCCTTTAATCGTTTTGATTTTCTTACTTTGTATATTTAAATATATAAAAATAAGTGTACATTTTGAATAAATTTTATAGCTCAAAGTCCACCGAACCGATTTCGATAAAAATTTCAGGGCATATTAAGATTGATATGTAAATGGTTTCTGTGAAGTTTGTACGCTGCGCGATATGTGGTTCCGGAGTTATGGCCTCTTAGGTTTGTACGATGTTTCGCGCACGCTGAATTCCTCCTAAACGGCTGGACCGATTTGAATGCATTTTTTTGTATAAGTTAGAGTGACGCCCTGGACGGTTTAGATTCACAAAGTGGTCAGGTGAGGGGGGTGATGTAAGGTGCTCACACTGGGATTTTGTGATTTACGATGGAAATAATTGTTTATAAATGGTTGCTATTGGTAACCATGGTTGCTATGTACTGTTTATTTATAGGGTTGTCAATGGTTACATATTTTATCTATACTATACTTGATATTATAAAGAGGAAAGATTTGATTGTTTGTTTGTATTGAATAGGCTCCGAAACTACCGAACATATTTAAATTAAATTTGGTACATAGATAGTTTAGACACTGAGAAAGGACGATATAGGCTACTTTAATACTAAAAACGGGCTATAAAGGGTTGAAATAGGTTATGGTATGTATTTTGCCTTCAACGTAACATTATTATTAATTTTTTTTAATGGGCAACGAAGTGCACTTGATCAGCTAAATATGAAAAAAAAATACCCACGGGCGAAGCCGGGTAATTCAGCTAGTAGCTATAAATTAGTTATATACACGATATAATGTTATAACATATGTAGTTATAGAGTAATAGTTATATAGTTACATAATATAATATAGGTATAACTATATACCATTCGTTAACATCGTAATATATAATATATATATAGATACCTACAGCGTTTATCGGGTGCCGTTGCCTGCCTGATGACGATATAGTGATACGAGATAAGTGATTTCCCTTTAATCGTTTTGATTTTCTTACTTTGTATATTATATAGTGACCCATTTGACCGTTTCGAAAATCTGCACGCCCGCGTACCGTAATTATTATTATTATTAAACTCTGTCCATTCTGCAACGAGCCGTCACGTGGCGTGGACTTGCGGGTACATAATATTATTATATTTAGTTGCACGTCTGGGAAACGGACGGCGAAACGAGCAACTATACAGCGTTTAATATTATCAATAATGTAATATAATATAATAGTACTATCTATACTCAATGATATTACTTTATATTATGCGAGTATATTATACTGCGTAACGCGTACCTATATATACCGCTATAACAATAATATTATGTTTGTACGGACTCTTGAAAATCGTATTTCGATTCTCTCCGATTTCCACGCGGCCATCACATATTATATTGATATATTATACTGTATACATAATATTATTATATAGCTTATACGCCGGCGTAATTATATACAGCCGCCGTTTATCAAACAAATCCGACATCTCGATTAATTATTTTTCCCCGCGCGGTCGAACCGAGTCGATTCTATTTTCCCGGCGCGGAATCGCCCGCAGCAGATAAACCGCCCATATATATATATATACAGGTACTCGTATATATTTTTTATGGAATGAATTCACATTGCGACTCCGTCGTACCACATGGCTGCAGCAGTATAATAATATATTATAACGATTCTCAGAGCGTGTCATCTTCGCCGCACGAGAATAATTGTCCCCGTGGTCATCACAATGGCTAATAAAAACGGTTGAAAATCTGCCGTTATGTGGCGGCGTTCTTTCCAGGTATATAATATACATATTATAGGTTTATTTAAACGTGTAAAAGTCTTAAAGTTTGTACACTGCAAGTATAAGGGGGATGCACCCGCAACCGGATAGTAATAATGACGTGTCTTATAATCACATGGGTCATCGTATACCTACGAGATATTTATATATACGTTTTGTTTTATGTTCGCTTGGAAATCGACAACGCTGCGGCATGAATATTATACGATTTTATTCGACTTTATACGTACTTATCGGCCTCTCTTATACTGGGGTGACCATATTTAAAAAAATAAAATACAGGACGAAAATATTATACATAATATTTTTAAATTAATAAGTATTTATTAGGTATATGTTTTTGTTGTTGTTGATTTTTAATCGTACGGTATACGTCGACGACAACAATGTGATGATGTAACAATAGGTAAAAACAAAAATCCAAAAATACAACTGAAAGATATAGATTTTTATATTATTATCCTATTCAATTATTGTCGTACAACAATATAGGAAAAAACCATTTTTTTATAAAATAAATTTCAAAAATTATAAATTAACAGGAAGTACGGCAAAAAAACGGGTTAATGTGGGACGGACTTGAAATTACGGGTCAAAACGCGTCCTGCGAGAAGTTTGCCCGGACAACAGGACACAAAGCCGAAATAAAGGACAATCCTGTATAAAACGGGACGTATGGTCACCTTATCTTATACCCCTCTCAGTGGAACCCAGTACTCATATTATATTATATGTATATGAAATAAAAAATAAATAGTATTTAAGTATAGTATGACGTGTGACTGGTGCTCTGTCGAAATTCACTTGATATCTACTTTATCATAAATCATAACATTGTACGGAAATCGTTCGTTATAAAGCGTCATCTTGCTCGCCGGCTGAAGTGAAGATAATTCGGAACAATAAAATAACAGTGTATATTATATACAATATATAAAGATGGGGGGAGAGAGAGAGAGAGCGAGAGAGAGAGAGAGAGAGAGATCGTAATCGGATTCATTTTTACGCTGTTCGTTCAAACATTAATTAAATATGTATATATAATATTATAAATATACATATGTATTCATTATTGTAGTCATCTCAATACGGTCGGCATTCGTGTTCGTGAAAACTTGTGGCGTGAAACGCCTATATAGACGGGTATATGAAGTCTGAGAAAGTTTTCGCGAAATTAACTTGGTTTATTATTCGTTCGAAACATAATAATATTATAATATACAATGCGCGAATCGTGCGAACCGACTGTGCGTTGTATCCGACTCTTCCGTTATGAGGTCGTTTTATAATATATTATTAAAATTACGTTAATATACTACTTACACGACGTTATATTTTTGGGTGCATATTATGCAAAGTGTTATGACGTGTCCTCTTATAAAAAAGCAAATCATCGAGATCCGCGGGAAATAATAATGCACAGGTAATATTATAAGGTGACGACAGAAACTGCAGTGGCAACAAAAATACATCTTATAATAATTATACCTTTTGTGTAGCATTAAGACCGGTGGTAACTGTTGATATAAGAGCAGGGACGGCGCTAGGATTTTCGGGGCCCTGGTCAAAATAAATAACAGTCTGTTTCAAAACAGTTAAAAAGTTAACAAAACTGTGTTATACAAAAATAATTTATTACAAATCATAATTTCAATAAATAAAATGTTGGAGATTCAGTAAAATCTCTGAACGATAAAAATCTTATATAGTACATTTTTTGTCACCTCAGCACATCTCGCTTCACAGGCATGACCAGCTGCTGTCCTAAACCTAATATCTTAGTTGCTAAAAACTGTTCCCGACTATAATTATACCTACATATAATTATATAAAATAATATTATGTCGACGACTGTTTACATTATACGTCACCGTTTAGCGGAGCCACCGATGAATGTTTATATAATATATGTATTATGTATAGTGTATACCTATACTCATATATCTATTATCTTTGGTTTTTTTTTCTATTCGTCAAGTTTGAAGCCCGTTTAGCTTTCTCGGCACAAAATTAATAATATATCAAATATAATATGCAACTTTTTATGTTCTAATACATATCGTGTCGTGAGTTTTATTATATTATTATTCGTTTCCCTCTTCCTCTAAATGGGAAAATACACGCATAATCGGGTATCTGCTCGTGGTTGGCGATCTCGTTAGAGACGACTCGACTTTCAAAACCCAGTCCCCTTTTTGCAGACTATTTGTCGAACGGTCGCAAACATTGCACGGTTTAAACATTTAATAGAAAGAGTAAACTTTTTACACGACGAACGACGCACAATTATTTGAAACGGTTAACTTATCGTCCGGTCCGTGGCCGAATCTCACGCGAGTCTCTCCCCTGAATTGCTCAAGTCTGCAAACGGATTTGTCTCTTTGTTGATTGACAATACAAAACCGATTCGTCTTATTGATGGTGTCGACGTTTATAAGAGAAATAAATTGAAACAATGGTTTGAGCATTTAATATGAAAAAGTAAACTTTTTACACGACGGACAGAACCAGCTCTGACGAATAACGCACAATTTGAAACGGTAAACTTGTCGTTCTGTCCGTGACCAAATCTTACGCGAGTCTGCCCGGGTGGGTCTCACAATAAGATTATAGGCACAAACGAAGGCCATCTCTCACTTGAATTGAACAAGTCTGCCCACGGATTTGTCTTGTATACTGTCTGTTTGTCGGTTGAGAATACAAAACCGTTTCGTCTTATTGATGGTGTACACGCGTATATCAGAGAAATAAATTAAAACATTTTACGGTTTAAGCATTTTTAATATAGAAAAATTAACTTTTTACACTGCGAACGGCACGGCTCCGAAAAACAACGCACAATTTAAAACGGTAAACTCATCTTTCGGTCGGTGCCCGAATCTCACGCGAGTCTGCCCTGGTGGGTCTCGCTATGAGATTTTGAGCACGAACGAAAGATGTCTCTCACACCTGAATCGCACAAGTCTGCCCGGGTGGGTCTTGTTACAACGCAGATGAAAGAGTGTGTTTTGTTTAACCGTATCATTAATGTACATAATATATCTACTTACAATAATTAACTGTTAATCTAAAAATTAATAGTTAAAAGATTTTAAAAGATTTTAAATAAAACAAATTTGTTTGATTATAAACATAGAGATTGGTTTTCGATTTTCGAGTATATAGAAACGCATATTATTGTACTTTTCAAACCAGAAAACAAAACAGAAATATATTTATTATTTTTAAAGTAAAAAAAAATAAAAAACGAATTTATTCTCGTGGACGTGCTTTTAAAAAAATTCAACATATTTAAATATTAGTCAACTGCCTAGTGTATTTTATTAAGTGTGCCCCTTTTTTTGGATTGACACCAAAGTACCTGTGCTCTACAGTAATACTATGTTAATTGATTGGAAATGTATATAGTAGTTTGTATCTGAAATATTGATAAGTGTCAATCCTTTGTGTGTTTACTTCGGACATTTGGCTACGTCATGATTATTATACTGTATAATAATGATAATAATGTATAAAAATGCTTTATAGAATTAACTGGTTATTAGAATCAAAATGGCCTGAACCAATGTGATCACATATGTACTCACTGAAATAACATAAGTATAATATGTATAATAATAACGACATAGTAATGATATTTTACATGACATATAGACGTAAATAGAGGGGGGCTTGGGAGGGGGGGGGGCTAGCCCAACCTTCAGTCTCTCAAGCCCATCTAAAATGAAATGTGAAAACAAGTAAGTTATTGTTAAAATTATACATTTTTGTTTACTTATATCACAATAATACACCATCAAGTGTGATACGAAAAAAAACTGATACAAAATATACAAATGTCTACAAATTATTGCATGTTGCATATTATTGTCTATTCCTATTATAGTTCTGCTTCGTGTGAAGAATTTATACTTATTTAAGTTCAAATATGATACAAAACAGGTTTACAAATTTAAGTATTCTTAACACCAAGCGAGAATTATCTAACTCAATTATTAAAAATGATAATAATCTTCCACAATAGTCTCGAAAAAAAAACAACAATTCTAAAATTAAGCCACTGAAGCTCTATATTCCAGCGTGCCAGCGTCTGTTTTACCATGAATTTATGCGATTTTTGCCTACAAAAATTTGTATAACAAGTTATCCATAATAGATAGACATTGTATTGCGATAAAAATGTAAGTGAAGCGAAACTCGTAGGCCCAGGGATCGGTTTTTTTATACGTCATATATGTGCTATAATAATAAACTCCTATTGAACACTTAAATTACTCTACATAGTAACCGTATATTATGATATAATATTATTTATTTTTCTCAGCGTAAATAATATTGAAAAATTATCTGGTCGTAATAAATATTTACATTAGTTGCTTAGTTTCGTGGTCGAAATTTTACTATAAAAGGGATCAACAAAGCTTATATATTAACTAGTTCGACTTGAGATCTTGAAGAGTTAACATTAAAGTAAACACTATAAATCGGTCTCAAAATATATAAATCCGTTTATATATAAATATAAAAAATACAACCTATCGTAGTCGTCGACGAAAATAGTACAAAGTATAAAATATATTGTATCCATCTACTTTTTTCATTATGTCTAATGAAATAAATTTAAACGAAATGGATGCCGCAAGGACGACCCCCGTGGTTGGCGAGGAGAAGGTAAAGCATAGACTTAAACCAGTCGTTATTGTAATATAATTTAATCACTTTGGCTTTTACAAAATATATTACAGCACGGTTTCACTAAGATATTAGAAATTTGTTTTTGGGTGTTATTTGACTCCGTCAAATTTCTTTTATTGTTGTCTGCATTTTTTGTAAATTTGTTGAAGTCAGCGGTTGAGTCCCTTTTAGACAAAATGAGAAAATACGAAGACTCAGCTGACCGTCTCAACGTATCGGCAAATAAAAAAGAACATAGGTAAATAAATTTTATTTAAATGCGTACACGTAAACGGTTGATTATACACATAGTTTCCGTTGAATACCTACGTAATAATGTCTTTTTTTTTTTTTTTTGATAAGGATAAACAGGAATTATTTAGCTATCCTCCCGTCTGCCGTCGAGAGAACACCAATTCATGCGGACGTGGATGAAATAGTAAAAGTGTTTCCGGCTGAGGTCGAGCTTGTAAAATGTGTTGGTGCTAGGCGAACGGCGGGATGTTTGGAATATGGGGTCAATTCTGAGCTGGACACTCTCTCTTGTACAGTGGTGGTCCCTCAAGTGGCCGAAACGCGTAATGTAGCAACCCCGAGACCTGATACGATGTACGTAGTATAATATATTCACATAGAGAACAATAATTAATGTACAGAATTTAAACAAATCGCTTTATATCGCCCGTCTATATAGTAACGACACGTTCAAGTATTGGAAGAAGAGATATGGCCTTTTTTCTAAATTCGACGAAGGAGTTCTGTTGGATGAGGGTATGTTATAATCATTTAAATATATTATCATATTTAAAAACTATGGTAATAATCGTTATTGTAATGTTCGTACAGAAAGTTTTTACTCGGTGTGCCCGGAAGTACTCAGTACGTTTATGGCGGAACAGTGTAAGTCTTCGAAGATCGTGGTGGACCCATTTTGTGGTGCTGGGGGAAATATTATTCAATTGGCAAAGCTGTGTGACAAAGGTATGTACTATAATATGTGTTGTTTTAAAATAAAACAAACTCCGTTTCCACGGAATAATAATATGTCTACTTTATTGCGGTAATCGAATTTTAATCGTGTATAATGTATCTACCTAATATTATAAATATTACTATTGCGGCTTATAACAATCGTAATATTTTGTGTTCTTAGTAATTGCGTGTGATATTGACGAGAGGAAAATTAAAATGGCCAAGCACAACGCCGCAGTGTATGGTGTGTCACATAAAATTCAATTCATCGTCGGCGATTTTTTCGATCTGTGCCATAGTATAAAAGCCGACGCAATCGTCACGTCACCTCCGTGGGGCGGTCCAAGCTATACTGTAAAATCGATCATCGGACCGTCGGATATTTTGCTGGACAGGATTCTGGAGGCGGGCAAATCGGTAGCACCCAAAATGTTGTTGCATTTGCCGAAGAACCTTAGCAAATCCGAAGTATGTACATTGTTGTTCAGCGTACATAAAATATATACATTTGTTATTTCGTATAGATCGATAGTTGATATTTTAAACGTTTTTACAGTGTGAAAGAGTTTGCCAAAACACTGGCTTGAGGGCGGTGAAATTCGAAAATATATTCATTAACAAATATTTGAACTGCGTTCTCGCATACGTAAAGTCGAATACAGTAAGTTATAGGTTTTCGATTTTTTGATTTATGAAATTGTATATCGTCGTATATTAATATTGTTATAATAATAATTGTTTAGAGCAATTGTAGAGACTCTCCGCGTATAATAGACGCACGTTTCCACGAACGTAAGTTTTTTTAAAAATTTCTCATTATATTATTTGACTTGTTATGATCTAATCGCGGATTAATTATTTTCTTTAGCGTTCTACAAACACGGACAAGACAGCGGCAAGAGCGCCTTCCGCAATTATTTAAGGCGTGTAGAACGGTCTCTGGAAATGTGTTAAAGTGTTCATGTATTTGTTAATGTTTAATTTTTTTTTATTTTATCTACCTATCTTTAACCCAGTGGCTTTGGCAAACGCACATTATATAGGTATTTAACCCGTATAATGTGCACATTTCGGATTTGTCCAGGTTCTCGGTGAATGCAACGAAACATTTGGTGTCATGGATTTTACCGACCTCCGAAATCGTGTCCATCAAAAGATGTCGACCGATGGTGGTCGTACCTTTATTGTTATAGCCACGGACCACACCCCGCGGAGATGATGTCCCAACGGCGCGTCACTTTTAATACTATTTCAAAGATCGAAAAAATCCGCCACTTTAAATTTAATTTTGTTCGACACACCATTCACCGACGTCTTATGCCAGCCAATTTAATTTTATCATTGTCGTTATCGCAAGCAACTATGTAGTGACAAGTTTGCCAGTTCAATTGTATTCCCATAACACCACGCCACAAAACGGGCTTATCACGTTTAATCGCGATTTGCATTGATTTTCCATAAATTTAATATTTACTTCTGGACGGACTGGGTAAAAACGTTCCATAAAAAAAAATAATTTAATTGTTTTTTTTTACACTCCGATATTATTCCTTAGTATTTTTCAATTTCGAAAAAAGGCTCAATTTCTTTTTTCCGTTACTTTTTCGTGTCGTTTCTCTATTAATAGGTAAGCAATACAAATTAATTTCTTATTCATATTAATTATTATTTGTTATTAATATTATTTCCCATGAATCGTATCAGGTTTTGCATTTATTTACGCGTTTCGGCTGGACAAGCACTGCAGGAGCGAGTTGCCAGCCAGAAGGAGGCCCGTCCAACCACTCCCAGTTTGCTGTTCGTCGAGTTGTTTGTTTGTTATATATTAAAATAAATCAGTCAACACAGACCAGAGTATTATTATTATTTTTTTGTTACTGTACTATTGAATGCTTATCCTTCAGTCGTGAAGGAGTACCTTAATTATTATTAAGGACTGCGAATGCAACAAACACAAACTGCTTTGAAATGAATGAAAATCGATCTATTTTCTTATTTTCTATAACCAACATTATTCTACCATATTATACAGGGAAACCCCGAAAGATCTGACTATTAAAAAACGAAATATTGTAAGAATATTAACTATTTGACATAAACAAACTTTTTTATTGTAGTAGTGTATTTTTTGTTTATTTTGTTCTATTTTTATAAGTTTTGGTAATTCGTCTCTTATCCTTTGTAATTGTTCTATTGCTTCTAAACTATTTTCCGTTGTATCGGGAGGGTAAATCTTGTTTTCTAACGGTTGGGTTGCTTCAGTTTCAAACATTGGATAATACGGTGAGCGACCTAATCTCGCACGTGGATAAGTGTTGTACGCAAACACTACCATTTTATAATAAATCCTGATGATATGATTGACAAGTTGACTAAACAGCCAAGAAAATTAGAATTGTATGTACCTACATTATATTATATTACAAACAAAATAAATTTAATATTAATTTAATAATTATTATTTAATTTAAATATATTCAATATTTACATTTTGAAGAATTTGTATAGGTACTAAATTGTGTAAAATGTTGAAAATGTAGTATTTTGTGTGAAAAAAATGTCTACCCCCCCCCCCTCCTAAGACCAATTCTTAATTACGCCACTGGCGTAATCTCTCACCATATCAAAGGGATGTATTTGTGTGTGTGTGTAATCGATCCCAGCCAAGCGTATTTTACTCACTCGGGGTTCTGAAATTTGGTGCATATAGCTGTAATCCTATACCCGAGGATGTGCAAGTCGAAGCCAATTTTTTTTTTTAATTTCGTATTGTTTTTATAAAGAGCAGCTGACACGGGGATATTATAATATGTCGGTCGGCTCTCGAAAAACCCAATATTTTTTAAATAGTTATTTTAATTCTTTATGTATAATATCGTTGTAGACCTGTTGTAGTATATAGTATCTTATGTTTGTGGCCAAAGCCACCCGCCGAATAATTGCCGTGTTAAAAGCGCATTACATTATGCGCGTAGTGGTCCACAATATTATTGACAGAGTTCGCTGTAAATTCACTACGGCGTTATTCAATTTGTCTCGGGCAACGCGCCGCGGTATAAGAACGACGCGACTCGTCCGCGATAGGCCAATGCACGCATACACCATCTACACCCACATATTATATTTCACGCGTACTTACATGTATGTATATAATATAGGGACACGTCACGGAGAAGAGATTATAATACCCACACACACACACACACATATTAAATATATACAGTATAAACACGCACATGGATATATAGGTACCTTTGGCGGCGGGCGGCGGGTCGACGCGATCGGTTATTAATGAAGTCATTTAAATGCATGATCGTGGGCACGCACGCTCTAGTGGGTACCACTATTAATCTGGCGAAATGTCCCCGGGGATCTCTCGGAGCCAATATTTTTTTTCTCTCCCCCCTCCCCCCCGCACCTCGCCACCCCTTAGCGGCGCGTCCCTTCCCTTTTACGCCACCGCTCCCTCGCCGTCCCGCCAACGTCGTTTCCCCGCGCGTCGACCCCGTCCCACAGCCGCGCATCACAGTCTCCTCTTCTTACCGCTCGCGCCAACCCTCCTCCAAGTGCACCTCCTATCTTATATACAATATACATATATATATATATATATATACATCCTTCTTGTATATAACTTTAGGTACGAATATATATATTGTATGCACGTATATATATATATATATATACTCGCTTCTGCCCGAACCCGTCGCCGTTGTATATACTCAAAGTCCGCGCGCGTGACATGCTGGCTGATTTTTTTTTTTTGAAAGTTTTTCGTTTTATTTTTATTTTTTATGTGTATGTCTGTAGGTTGTCTGTTCGACCTATTTTAATACGAATTTGACGATAACGTTCATTACAGTTCGAACGGATGTAAAATACTCTATATCAGGGGTCGTCAACCTTTTTAACCACGCGGGCCATAATTTTTTCAATTGTTTATCAAGGGCCACATTAAAAAAAAAAATTACATATTATGATAATATAATACTTATAATTGTATTGCTATTATATTTGATTATTTTAATAGAAATATGAGAGTAAAAAACACAAATGTTACTGGAAAAAATTGCATTTAAGAATAAATTTAATTGAATAAAAAATTGTAAAATTGCAAATTAATGCGATTTCTATAGCCTGCAGTTTATTAGTTAAATTTTCGATATCATCTTGCAGACTTGTTGTTGAGACTCGTAATACAGCTCGTAAATGTTCATCACTAAGGCGCGAAGAGTGCTTACTTTTTCTGTACTTCCCAATGGAAAATGTCTGCTAACATATAAATGTATTATGTACTTGCAAACGCCGCTATAAGTTTTTGTGCGAATTGTCTGATTCCAGGGAAGGTAGATATTGGAAGACAACTATAAAATTGAGGCAAACTAGTTGCTTCCCGAAAATAATTTTTTAGAACCTCGTCATTTTGAAGTTCAATGACTTCCATTTGTAAATTATTCTTGACATTATTTATGTCCACTTGAAAAGGATTCTGGAATAATTTAATTTATATTTATAAAGGAAAAAGAATTATATAATATTGAAAATTATATGAAAAATATTATTGAACAAAAATAAAACACAAAAGTTAACCACCTTTGTGCGGGCCGCGGGTTGCCGACCCCTGCTCTATATAATACATAATATATAGTGTCCTCTAGAAAATAATAGAGTATACAACATTTTTTAAAAATCGAAATATGCATAATATGATATTTTTATGAAATTTACAAAAAATTGTGCTGCAAGTTGCCCTTGTATTGTTTTTTTAATCATTGTTCAAATCGATTCATTGCCGGCGTGACGCTAGATTTGTTTACCTTCAACTGTCTTTATTTGACCGGGACAGCATTAATTCCCCTTTGGTGATTTTTTATAATATTAATGGTAAACACTGAGATGTATATTGTGAGACCTCAAGAACTATGGGAAAAAATTTAAATTACCAAATGGAAAATATGGTGCCAGTTAGCCTCTTTCATGAACACGTACAGTCTCTCACCACGAGCCTTTCCGAGGACCTCGGCACATTTGGATGCAATACCATCACTCACCCCTTAACAGTCCAGACCTTGCACCCAGTGGTTATAATATATATAAATATTTATACGTTTTCACTAAGCTCGAGAACTTTTTAGATGAAAAACGGATTGTTATGACAATGGATATAGGTGAAAGAGACGGTTAAGAGGTGAAATGTGAGTTCTTTGACATTTGTAAGTTGTAACAAAAGCTGGTGTTGTAAGTTGTGACCAAACGTAATTGTGGGTGTCGCTTAATGTTGGAAACATTTACCGAACTATGCGTGACCTCTAATGAAAAATGCTTTGAACGCGACGGTGAAATATACAAATAGATACTATTGCACAACCAATAAAAAATTTACCCTAATATTGTGCCCCTCTCCTCTTGAACACGCATTATTTCATGACTAAAAAAAATCTCGATTTTGTAAGAGTACATTAGTTTTTGAGTAAAAAAAATGCATTTAAGCATATGTTTACTTTAATTTTTTCCTAATCATCTTATGAACTGTTTTTAGCCACTTTGTATTCGTTTTTCTATTATGGTACTTTGTAAAGTACTTTTTGAAGTCTCTCTGTAATTTACCTAAACTTCATAAGAAAACTAATATTATAAGTATACTGTTAAAAAAATAATAACTGATTTAATTTATAAATAACTAAAACAATTTCTTATTTTCGACTAGGCTTATTTTGATATTTCATTTACATTTTATAATAAGCGCGTGCGACCTTCGCAAATTTTCAACGTATAATATTCGACGGGGGAGTTTGTTTTATAAAAAAAAAAACCGTTTCGATCGAAAATCCGAAAAGTCGAGTAGGTACTCGAGTGTAATTAAATTTACTGTTATCATTAATTCACAGTTGTGAAGTATATAATATAGATAATAATATTGTCACTCGTGATTCTGATCGCTCGTCTATAACGATTTTAAATTTATATAATACATTATATTATTATGCATGAATGCGTGCGTCCATGATTCTATCGCTAGATAAATGTTATTGATGAGTTTTGCGATGATACTAATATGGGCGTATACAAATGTTTATTCATCATAAATTATTAATTTTCCACTATTTATATATTTAATATAATAATTATAGTAAATATTTGTTTAGTCGTTTTGGAATTTTCCGCATAATGCATACATATATCAAAATAATATTATATGTAAATATTTCGAGTGAGCTGCGAAACAAACGTCACAATATATTATTGTATATTATAATTTATAATTGTCCAGTGAAAAATATTTATAAATATAATTTATACTATATAGGTAATAGATAAGTCTGACAATGGCAAGTTTTATTGGCTGCCAAAAACAGACATCCTAGAATTTACTAGAGTCTACCCCCCCCCCCTCCCCTTGAATCCGCGCCTGAAACCATGCACGATGGTGCTACGAAGACAGGTAATGTCTTAACCTCTGAGTCTTTAAGGGGTAGTGGCGAACAGGTCACATAAAAGGTGGGAGATATATAAAATATTCGAGAAGATGTATTCCGAACCTCACGAATCACGCCGAATACTGGTCGCGAGTGATGGTCTGTACATGTTTGTAATAAGGAAGGTGCGAGTATACTCTGTTCGGCGAGCGCGATGAGGCCGGTCTCGTTTTCTGTTCCTGACTCGGAGGGCGCGATGCGGTCGGCGCCAAGGGCGTATTTAGACTTACTTCTAGGGAGGGAGGGGGGGCGACTAAATTTTTTTCTTTAATTTCTTTAATTAAATTTTTTCAACATTTTTGTTAATATTTAAATCAGGTGAATCCTTAATATTTGGTGTAGTTCTTTTTTAACGCATGTCTGTGTTTTGAGAGTTACACTTGTGTTTTATTTAATTTTTCACTAAGTATATGGACCCCCGACCCGACAAAAATCCCAATTCACAGTCACGCGTATCGTACGCCGAACGCTTGAAGTTATCACAATATCACGCGCACCCTCGTTGCGGTGGTTTGACACGTATAAACTTAAACGATTTAATTAAGAAATACGAGCACGAATGTAGTATGTACGGATTTCGTATTTTATAACCAACATTTTTGATGAAAATAAAAAGTATTAATTCATTTTTGATTTCGTTATAAAATTATCCACATTAAAAAAATTTGAAGTGTGTATCTCGCATATAATCGATTCCTATTAAATACGGATTCGGGGTGGGCGATCGCCCCTTCGCCCCCCCCCCTAAAATACGCCCCTGGTCGGCGCGATACGGTCGGGTGTGTCAATTGTAGAGGCTGCAGGTGAGCCGGTTGCAAGCCGCCGCGCCGCCAGTCAACTTACGTCATGGTATCCCTCCGTGTAGGCCATATTTTATCGCGTTTGCTCATATGGAGCCCATCGTGGTCATTTTAGTGGTGTAATGTGCATTTAAACATATTACATAATACGTAAATAATTGTTTATCGCAGAATATAATATACACGCGGGTCACCAAGAATGGTTCGATTGAGCAAGTCTGTAGCTATATAACGTGTATACCTCGTCGCAGCCGGCGGTGATCCTCTTGACCAGTCTGACCCGTGCTCTACACCAGTGGTCTTCAACCGGTGGGTCGTGACCCATTTTTGGGCCACGGGAGCTTTAAAATTGGGTCGCGATAAGCCTTCTTTTTAAAACGAAAATAGCAATTTTAGCTTATTTTTGCTTTTCTACAAAGCTTACGTGGGTCGCGAAAAATGTAAGCCTAAAAATGTGGGTCGTGAGTCCAAAAAGGTTGAAGACGACCACTGCTCTACACAATACATAATAGATCCGGCCGGTACAGCCGGCGGGAGGACGCAGCTCACCTGAACGCCTCCCGACGTCAAACGTGCCCTCCTGGCAGCGTTTTATTCGCGACTACGATATTGTATGCAACGTATTTTGGCTCAAGTCCCCATACATATTATATTTAATTGATAACTATATTACCTTAAATCAGATTGTGACAACATTACCAGAAAATACTACGAACAGTACCTATTTAATATAGTATATAGTATTTATATATATTATTATTTAGATCTATATCGTATTATAACGTTTCTCGACGTGAAAATAATGTCTAGATGTCCAGATGAATGTGAGTTGGTGTTTTCAGGTGTTTTATATCATGTACTAAAGTATTCACAAGACAATTACAACGACCGAATAAAAATAGAATATATTATTATAATTTTTACAGTAGTAATTTAAACTTTTAATCGTCGTCGAGAGAAAAATTAACGTCTCTGCGTGGTCGAATCCATTTGGCGCTGCGCAGGAACAATTATTGCGCGTATCTCGTCTTCCTGAAATTAAAACTTTTTAACGTTCATGTAATTTCATTCAATTTTCTGAGGCGACTGGTGACATTTATAAAAATAACATTTAAATATCGTCATTATCGAAAACAACGCAAACCTTTGAAAATGGTGAAGCGTCGCGTTTGTACCAATATTTCGATTGAATATACAATATACTTATATACATTATACATTTTTTTATTTTTAAACGTAATACATTGGTAGGTGCCTATTTAAATTTGTATTTATCATTTATTGTGCAAACAGTAAAGCACAGTAAATTTTTAAGTAAAATTGTACATTTTTTTCGTCTTATAATATAGTCTAAGTAATGGCAGTTTGTATGTTTCTACACGATAATACGGTCTTACGCTCTATAGGTGTATTATACTAATATTATATACTTAATAGCAATAATCAATAGAAATGACGCGTCGTATTCGCCTCACATTTTATCTCGTTTTTAAATTATTAAATTAATTTTTTGATTTGAACAAAAAAAAAGTTTTATAACGCAATTTCGTATATTATTCAACAGTATAAAAACCAATGAACAAGAGGTGTTCAGTGCAACAACTCCCTAGCGAAGAACGTTTATAATAAGTAATAACTATATACAATAGGACGCGTGAAAAAATATTTAATCCATTTTTCCAGATCGTCGGATCGATTACTAAAACATTGCGCAACAGCTAGGGAGCAACAGCTGCAGCCGTCGAGTATGTAATATAATATTAAATGCTAAAAGCGTTATATTGAAAGACGACCGACAAAAAAAATGAGCTCTAGACGAAACTATCTTTTGCGGAGGTTTATTTTTCTGCTGATATTGTTTGTTGTTTTACCATATGAATATATTATATACTAGCTGATCCCGTGCACTCCGTTGCCCATTAAAAAAATTAATAATGCCACCTCTATATGAATAATATGATTTATTTTATAAAATAACGGTTAAAATATACTGAGCAGTATTCAATTTAGTCGCCAAAGCCAAATATTAAGTTAAGATTAACCTGAAGTGATTTACATGCATCTAAACCACCTAGGTGGGCAATCCACTGATGGGTCCTATTACTATATTGTAATCTTCCGATGAATGCGGGCCCCGTGAGGTGCGTAAGTGAGTGATATCAGAATTAAGTAGGTACACGAAAAACATCGCTCGCAAACATTTGCGAGGGTATTTCTTACTACATTTTCCATTATTCATACATGGCGATGTAATATTTAACTCGCCGCATGGGCCATGAATCATATTCTTGCATACTATTTCATAAAGTATAGGATCTCTGTCTTTGTTCGGTATCTCGGCAGAAATATTAATTTTATCAATTCCATCTGGCTGAATTTTCGTCAATTTAACTCTAGGGTTTAACTTATAGGGTTGTCAATGGTTACAAATAAACAGTACATAGCAACCATGGTTATACCAATAGCAACCGTATATAAACAAATATTTCCATCGTAAATCTCAAAATCCCTGTGTGAGCACCTCACATCACCACCTCACCTCACCACTTTGTGAATCTAAACCACCCATGGCGTCATCCAAATGCATACAAAAAAATTCATTCAAATCGGTCCAGTAGTTTTCTTGGTTAGCGCGGTCTTAGAAAAACCCGATCGACTAACTAACCTAAGAGGCCATAGCTCCGGAACCACATATCGCACAGCGTACAAACTTCACAGAAACCATCTACATATCAATCTTAATATGCCCTGAAATTTTTATCGAAATCGGTTCGGTGGATCTTGAGCTATAATATGTATTCAAAATGTACACTTATTTTTATATATAGGTATAGATATTATAATTATATGCATAGGTATCGCTACAACGACGAAAAAAACCCGTCAAAAGGGGTTTATCTTAAAATATTTTTGATTTATTACAACGGTTATAATATATTGTTATTGACAACGGTCAACTCTTTAACCGGGCTAGAACCCTCCCCCCCATTGTATTCCGTATACACATCCGGCACGCGCTTATATTATTATTATTATTGTCTTCTGTCATTAAAGCACGAGCGATTTCCGCGACATGACCGCGGACAGCTGCTGCCGTCGCGGGGGTGAAGACGACTGACGCGTAAAACTGCAGCAGTGCCTACCTATATATATATATATATATATATATACACATTATATTCGTCCATTATTATTGTATTGTGTTGTACTGTTTTGTACTTTACGACGACGGGAGCACCGCACACTGCGATGGTCGTTCGCGGATGAGTCATTATATTATAATATATTATATTTATATCGTATCGAGTCCGATTGTGCGGCGGGGCCGTACATTATTATAATGTCGGTGGCCGCGGTGCGACGAAGACTTACCGCTGCACAACAAAAACAGTATATATATATATTTACAAATATTATAACGACAACAATGTCCGGCACAAAAGGACGCCGACCGCGCGCGACAAAGTTGACCCCTCCGCGGCGGTTGTTAAAATCTAAATTACGCGCAGCACACACATAGAGCGATAGACGACGCGATGATTACGACAATATAATATACGTACGATCGGCAGCCGCGTTCGATTGTATATATATATATATATATGTCGTATTACTATTATTATCATATTATTATATACCGACTGACGCGGTGATACGATGACGAGTGTGTGTGTGTGTGTGTGTGCATACACCTCTGCTGGCACCCCCCCCCCCCCAGCAAAGGGTGACCGGAGGGCTGCAGAACCGCGAGCGGCGTATATAGGACTCGACGAGATCGTCGACGAGGGGCTGCGGATAATATTATTATACGTCCGACGGAAATTATTGTTTATTGTAGAGAAGATAAAAATACTGATTCTATATATTATACGGCCGTAGAATATAATATATTATAATAATGTCTGCTCGACCCCGCGGCCATTATATTCTGCGTGCGATGGCGATCGATCGATGCACGCGCGTCCTTGCCGCATCGGATATATAGATCCCCGCAACGATTATAATATTATTATTATAATATATATAGTAGGTACACGTATATATATATAATATATAAATATTTGTGTACGTGATGTATAATAATATGTACCTACGCACACTATAGCTGATCCTGCACCGCGCCCTTAATATACAGCGCAGTTATTTGGGTTGTTTTGACCAAATATAAAATACAGGTCTAAAATTATTGTACATATATATACAGGGTGTCCCAGGTCTATTTGACTAATGCAATAACTTTTACAGCAGTAACATAGTGATTAGCAAGAAATAATTTTGAATTTTAACACACATTGTTTAAAAATTAACGACTTAATCAAATTAAAAGTTTTAAACGCCAAAATGGTTTTTAAATACTTATTTATGAAATAGCTATCTTGGATTATTAGAAAAATATTAAATACAAAATTTAAATTATTTATTTTTGTTGTAAGGAAATAAAATAAAATATAAAATATACAAATTATAGCGTAGAGCTCTACAAATCATTACAAAAAACTTAAAAATATTGAATAGAAAAAAAGTTATTGCATTATTCAAATAGACCTGGGACACCCTGTATATATATAATATTATATTTTATAATAACTGTTTTATCTTTGGTAACCTGCAATAGCAACCCTATAGAATAGGCGTATACAAAAATATTCGTTTTTCGTGAGATAACAAATCCATATGACGTAAGTCCCTCATTAAAATTCAAAATTTAAAAAATTCACTTCGGGGTGTACATCTTCGGGTATAGGATTATCTATATAGCAAATTTCAGAACCACGAGTGCAATAGCCTGCAATAGGCTATGACACACACACACACACACACACACATTGCGTTTTATTGATATATATATGATAAAAACGGGTTGATAAACGCTGAAACTGTAAAGGTGCCAATAATGGTATGGACGCGTTGCTACAATATATTTATATTAAATAGGTACATATATAACGTGTAAATCGTTCATAATAAGAAGGTATTTAAATGCATTTTGAGCCGTTCGAAATTATGGACCGATGCAATTGTACATAAGGATCTCCGACAATCGGAGAAAACTTGAATAATTTAGGTCAATGTCTCACATGTCTCTGATGCCGAACGCTTCTTGGTATTACTGCAATATATATACTATATAATATAACTTAACTAACTATAAACCAAAATAATTATTATTCTCTGCGTGGATACAATAATTATTGCAGTCAGTTGATGATTACATTTTAACACTATTTCAGGCACCGAAATACAGAATAACCGTGCAGACGGAGTATAGGTACGCCCAAAAAATGCCACTGCGCATCGGCCCGGCGGGGTTGTTAAAGTTTCGAAGAGAATAATGATTACGATGTAGAACGACGTTGATGCGGAATATTACTGCAGGAAGATTGCAGTTAACCGCTTTAGGCTAAGGGTCGAGACTATTATTGCACCGCGTTGCAGCTGTAGGGTCGCACTCGAGGGGCGAATGCATAATGCAGCCGCCTCGAAATGACGTCGGGTAAGTCGCAGAAGATATTATAAATTGTATTATTATTTACAATTATAACATGATCACGCGGCCCTTTTTGAATTTGCAGTGCAGGTCAAGGACGTGTATACATTATTTTCTTACTTATTTAACATTAAAAAACCAAAAATCGCGTTGAGAATAGTAAGAAGGGTAAAAAAAATGTCACCCCCCTCTAAAAAAAAAAAACTAAAGACTGTCTGGCTACGTCATTGGATCAATCAATACCGTATTGATGATGCTTGCACATTCGATGACCGAATGGAAATCGTCAATATATAATATTGTGTTTTTGACTTTCGTCGCGAAACCTAAGCATATATAATATTAGTATATAGTTTGTATAATATTATAGACTTATCATGACACGATATTGCGGTTCGAAATCCACAGCCGGGGACCGAGTTTTCCGCTGTGCACATTTCCGCTCACCTGCTGCTGCCGTAAACACGCATATAATATAATACTGCAGGAGCTTTATAGACTTTTTTTTTTCCTAGAAACTAGGTCGGCTATGATAGTAGGTACCTACCCTACCTTTATTATGATAATATAACGGAGGCCTGCAGGGAAACCGTCTAGGGTTGCTGTACCTATATATAATACACGATATAAAGCACACGGCCGGCGGCGGCGGCGCAGAGGATGACCCGCGGAGATCTGCCCTCGCTCTTATACTATTATTATTGTCGTGCGTGCGCCCGCGGCCGGAAGTGACCGGGCGACGGTTCAGGTGCAGCGGCGGTGGAGGCTGTGACGGCGGTGGAGGCTGTGACGACCGTGTTATTATCGTTATATATATATATATATATATATAACCATGTATAGTGCATATGCAGCTCAGTCGTAATCCTTTGTATATTATATTACATTATATCGTATGTCCGCAGCAGCAGCAGTTCCGGTTCATGTATGTATAGTAGCCCTATCCGGTTTTATATTCGTATATAAACGGTTTTCGTTTTGATGCGTATTACCAGCTATTATAGTATTATATACGCTGCAGCTACGATATCACCACCTCCGCGAATAGCGCGCTCGTCCGAGTCGAGTCGAAGCGTTTAAAATAATAATATCGACATCATTATAATATTGTTTATTAATAATAAATACATCTGTACCGGCCCTAATATTATCATACTTATTACATACACGGCGGTCCCATTGTCCCGAGCAGAGGAAATAATAACATAAAAAGCGCGTTACCGTATTATTATAATAATAATAATAATAATAATAACAACAGTATGATTGTTATATTTATATTATATTATTATATTGTGTAGAAACGCGCCTACGCGACAACCACTCGCTACCGGAATATCATAATTCATAATAATATTATAATATGAAGAGGTATACCTAGGTATAGGTAAGCGCCGCCGTCTCTTCGGTCGAGCTTCGATCGTTAGTAAATATAGTGTCCCGAGAAATAAAAAAATATAATATGACATACCGTTTATTTTATCATCCTGACGCGTTTCGATGAACATTTTATGAAATTCAAACGGTCGCTTCGAGTCGATTGTAGTTTAATAATATATATAACACTGTGCAGAGATAAGTATCGGCGTTTCTAAACCGGTCGTGTACGTATTAAAATAGGCACACGGGTAGCAAAATTATACATCACAATATTCTAATATTATATGTATGTAAGTCTATATTTTTTACTACGAAAATCGTGTCTGCGTATATGAGATTGTCGAGTCGATATTATACATATAGGTATATGTTATTGTCGATTTAAATTCGATTCTCGCAGCCATTGCCGGCACATGTTTTATAATTTATAACGTCTCAAAGTTATAATATGCGAGAAGGACGCCGAACTACGTACGTATATTATTATGTACGTAGATCACCCCGATCGAAAAATATCGCAAATAATATAATATAAAATGAGAGTAACGTTTAAAACGGTTAATGGTAAATTCACGAATTCGATAGCCACGCGCGACAGTACGTACATGACCGGTTTTCAACAATTATTAATTATTATAACACGCGCATTAGTATATTATATTATAATATATTTCATCGAAAATGTCCATTTTGGGGGGGATTTGTGTGCGCGGACGTCACCTGCGGCTCAGACCGTAAAAACCGATTTTTCATTTATTTATATATATATGTGTACGCGTGCCGTATTGAATTTTAACCGGACGAAAGCTTCCAATTAAAATAACGACAGAGAAGTTTGCGGTGGCCATAAATTTTCAAGTATACGCGCGGACTTCCAAAACTTTGCTCTGGCTTTTTTCAGCGGGACGCGAGAGGAATGCGTTTGTATATAATATAATATATTATGTAGTCTCGCGCCGCCGCCGGTACTTTTTTTCTATTCTTTTCGTTTCGTTTCCATCGTCGTCGTCGTCGTCTCCCGGAAGTCATCTGAAACTTACTAAAACCACGAATCAATTAAAAACGCCATCGATTTCACGACCATTTGTTAGTACAAATAATATGTAAGTGTAAGTGTAGGTACCTCCTACATTCATCTCCGGCGTCGACATTTCGGTTTTGTCCATTGGCGGCCCCCACTTTGATCTGCGCAGTACACCCATAATATGGGGAGGTAAGTCCTACGCACTTTACAAAAGTGCGGTATTTTATAATGATTGTCGACATAACTTTTGTCGATCAAAGTATACAAAAGCTTTTACAAATAAACACTCCGTTGACAGCCGCCGGCGAGAGCATGTTTTATTGACATTTTTTTATTCCATCATGGTCTTGGAACTCGTGTGCAAAAAAGTATTGGAAATATCGTCAGTACATAATTTTAACCGTTTTATATAGATTCTGCGAGAAAAAAGTATTGCTGCTGTGTCGGCATTGCGTGTAAGAAGTCATAATAATATTATATATACGATGAAATTACTATATTTGCTAATAATTTCTAAACTATATATTATTAAGTGAAAAATAAGCATCTTAAATAATTTTTGTTAGTATAATAATTCATTGCATTTTTAGTATTTATTTATGATTATTTTTTTGTTTTCCATTTTTTTTTCGAAAAAGACAAAATCACTGGTTCTATGAAATTGATATTAAGAGTGTACCTTATATGATGCAATATGATACAGCATAATCTAGACCAGCGGTTCTCAACCTTTTTATATTCGCGTACCACTACACGCAGTTTGGAAATGTTTACGTACCACCTGACCTTCTTTTTGCTTCTTAATAATGTTTACGTTTATTTTATTAGGAATTACAAAATACAAAATGATGACAGTATAAGTATTTAATGCACAAAAATAAATTAAATATTATGTACAATTATTATTATAATTATTATGGCTTATATTTTACTTCAATGAGACGGTTGGTGTTGTTTTGAACGGACGATGACGTCAATGTCGGGCTCCATGTTAGTATACCTTTAAGTCCAAATAAACCAAATGATATTTAATGTTAATTTATGTATTAATAATGATTCATTCCAATTTTTTTTTATAAATGAAGATTTTCTTCGCGTACCACATATGAGCTTTCCGCGTACCACTAGTGGTACGCGTACCATAGGTTGAGAACCGCTGCGATCTAGACTATTATATAGGTGCTACTTTTGTTGAAATAGACCACGAAATATGCATTTTACGTGTTTATAGTTAAAATAATGGAAAAACATGCATCATGCTTGAAATATGCAAAATTAAAAATACGTTATTTATATCGATGTGATTAGTGAACATTACTCGCTGTGACCAAGTTTGTAAAAGGACGCTGCAAAAAAAAGAAACCATAAATTGTAATTCTATAGTTATATCACACATGCGCAATAATATTTACTTTATTTTATTGGCGTAACTCCTATAGTACCTATACCTAATATATCTACATTAATATTATTTTCTATGTATCTCGATGTCGTACTATACCGCGGTAGTCTATGACGATAATGTGCTACATATATCTACCAGTTATAAAATTATATTAAAACCTGGTAGGCGGTTTACCGTACTATATATGTTCTCCCTTCGCTCATCGTTGCTTCTTCAGTCGTTTTAGCCGAAAATATATAAACCGATGAGCCTAACCTATAATCCACCCCCCATAATATGTACCTGCGTATAATAACCGTATAATACATTATATTATATATATACAGGGTGGCCCACACCGCTTGTACGAAGCCAACGCGGTGGAAAACCTCCACCCCCCCTCCCACCGGTCACCCACCCTATATAGTATAGGGTACGCATATTGGACACGGGTGCACGGATCGCGTTATATATAGGCTCCGCCGAAACCGTTCGAGTATAAACTTTATAAACCACCCTACCCCGAGACGAGATTTTACGTCGTAAAGTCGTACGAAGAAAAAAAAAATAATAACCATATACCGGGTATATTGTGGGTATAATCTCGTGTGTGTATATATACCAACATTAATATATATATATATAATATAACGCTGTGGACTGCAGAAGAATAACGTTCCGCGTGTCATTTTTATCGAAACCACTTCGAGTTCACTACCCGTGATAACTATATATACATTCGATTATTCCCGTTTATTCCCGTCCGAACGAACCGCCTGTGTATATACATACTGTTTATCAGTGGCGCCCAACCCTATAACTAGGTGTAGCAGAAGCTATAGGTACGTTGAAAATAAGGGAATAACAATATTAAAAAAAAAATATTTGATAACAGAAAGTTCTTGGAAAAAATACTCATATATGTCACTTTTTGATCACTTTTGTGATTAAATTCAGTCATCTAATCGTTTTCTTATAAATAGCTCAAACCACTTCCAACTCTGATGATACCTATTCCTTGGTATATTAATATTAACAGTTAGTGTAACCAAAAATAGACCATTCAGTTTTGAGTTTTGGAAGGGGTGGGTGGGTAAAATTATGTCTTGCTACACCTGAAAAATATGCCTTGGGCGCCACTGCTGTGTATATATGTATATACCGTAATATATTTTACGGTGTACACATAATAATAATATGACGTCGTGATAGATATAATAATAATGCGTTATTATCGTTAATTATTATATAATGTCATCATAGTAATTGACTACTATTATGGTCACAGGTCTCTTTTATGACGTGATCAGGAGGTGATCGGTTAAAAATAATAATATAAGATACCCGCCGGATCCTGTAGATAATATAATATATCACCGTACAGCCAGGGGCGGATATATTTATGGATCTTGAATATAATATAATGTTTATAAATGTCCAGGACACGATTTCAGTATTATTATTAGGTTTTATTGTCATATATTTACAATACTGCACGAGTAAATTAAGCATTACAGTAGTAAGTGGCGATATAATATAGTGGCTGTCGTATGAAAGGTGTTTTTGTCTGCACGCGCAATGTCTATACTGCAACAGCGAACTACCGTTCTTATGCATGCGGTGCGTTTTAGCAATATATTATAGGCCTTACCTGTACGGTTAATTTTGTGTGAATATATATTAATATATCGTATCGATCGTCAGCAGTTAATCGTTTGTATGACATCATATAGGTATGTCGCGTGACGTGACAGCGTAATCGTTACAGCCTAATCCAGTGGCGCCGAGTCCTATGTTTAGGTCATTTTTAAAAGGGGGCCGGCGATCAGACGGGAGCTGGACGTCTTTGCAATATTTTAATCGACATAATAAACTATACTTGGTTACTTGATGAAAATAAGAGATACATATATTAATATACTTATTTATTTAGGTACCTAGTTCGTAGTTCAGAGACTTCTCTATCTCATTGGGGGGGGGAGGTACCCAGGGGGACGGAATAGGCTCGTGACCGCTGGAGTGGCTTGGGGCCGTTGTATTTTCATTTGGCCTGAGTACATTTGTAGAAGTTCAGCGTCACTGGCCTAATCGTTTATACAATATTCATATTTATTACGGAGTGTTCATTAATATAATATAGACGTGGATGATATTATAGTGTAATGATATGCTCAAATATCGTTATAATGTATAAGAAATTAGTTAAAAATTAATAAACAACGGTCAGACTGTCGCGCGTAGAAATCGAACATCACTCCCAATAAAACCCTCATCGCGGACAATTTAGACGATCCGTATTATTCGATAACGGGTTAAGAAATAAACACGTACTTGCAACGATACAATGTTGCTCGTGTGGCCTTCTGTTATATGCTGCCAGAGAAAAAAGGAAGGTCATAAAAGTCTGTGCCGCCGAGAAGAAATCTGTTTCCCATAGGCACGATAACCTTTGATAAAGCCGCCCAACTGTCTCTGGTCAGCTCATCCGTATCGTCCCTTAGCTAGTGCAGCATGCGCACCAACCAGCCAAGCAACAACCCCTCTGTATAGGATTCTACGAGCGAGAACTAGACCACTTTTTGACAAACTCTATTTAGTGTGTATCTTTCTTTAATATTTTAATTCAAGTATTTTGAGTAATTGCTAATTGGTGTTACCTTATCCTTATCGTAATACACAGCCTAGTCCACGGACAGCTACGAACCAGGTAAGAGTATTAAGACACTATAAAATACAATATATTTTAATGTAATACAATATATTGTACTTGCAATTATTATATTGCTGCACAGTGTATATGATCAGATTCTCGAATACACGACCTCGAGAGCCCTCCGAACATCGGGAGGAAGGTAATAGCGCAATAATAATAATTTCCCCATTTCTAATATCATTCTCCCAGCACTTTGAAGTGTAGAGCGTGATACCTCTTATCCTCTTTTCTTTCCTTATTTTTGTGTTATTACAATAATATACGACTGGTCAAAGGCCGGAGCCGATCGCTATAATCGGTATTGCCCGCGCCCGGATGCGGATAATGGATATATTATACTCGCTGCACCGCCGTCCAAATCTCCGTTCGAATCTGCAGACGTGCAATATTATAGTCGTCATCCGCCCACAACCGTATAATAATATTGTAGTTTCCTTGGAATCTCGAACTCATATTATGCTCTCGGAGAGATTTCGCGTGTGCGTTCATCAGCAAACATTTATTGCAACGCGGCGCGCGTTACCTATACTGTCCGATACTGTCGGCGGTCTAAATCGCGGACATGTACGTCTTGATCGAAAACGGCGACTGAATCTTTTGAGGAGAATAATAATATAATAATATACGCTTCCCGAATTCGTCATTCAGTAGCACACTTCTATAATATAGCGTCCGTCGTCGCCGACGTTCGAGCCGTCACGTATATATATGATGAGCACGCCCAAATCGCAGGTAGACAGGACTGCAGGCTGCAGGTATATGGTATGCGGTCGCGGTCGTCTCGGTATAGATATTTTCGGTAACAAAATTCAAAACGCCGAGTGGGCGTGCGTATGGGCTCGTATCCCCGAGAAAAAAAAATGTATATATCTCAGTCGCGGGTATAGCTGGTAAGCCGCGCATTGTAATTTATTTAAACGGCCTGTCGCTTGTGTGTGTGTGTGTGTGTGTGTGTGTGTGTATATATATAGGCAGTGAAATATATTATATATATTATATTATTATATTATAGTAATATCGTTTCTGTCGTGTGCGCATAATAATAATAATAAAACACGAACGGTGTGTAACGTTTAAGACAACGGCGGGCGTTGGAAAATGGCGCGGGACATTCGTTATATTTTCTCGGTTTCGTCTTTCGTGTACATGCATATATCTACGCGTGTGCTTGAGCATATATCATATATATATATATATATATGTGTGTGTGTATATACATGTGTGTGAATACGATATAAATATATTCTTTTTCGGCGTTTGAGCGCGTGATTTATCTTTGTTCGGATGGGAGCGGAATCCGCTGCTGGGCCCCAGAGGCATCGTTCGCCGCCGCCGCCGCCGTCTTGGTCGTCGTCGTCGTCCTAGTCGTCGTCCTAGTCGCGTCGGTTCTCTTCTAATCTAAATTTTAATTACTTCCAGACAGACGGTTGGTCCGGTCGGGGCGGCGGCGGCAGCGGCAGCGGCTCACCTGTACAATATAAAACAATATAATATATACCGAGAGAGAGAGAGAGAGAGAGAGAGAGAGAGAGAGTCCTATACATAATATATAATATATAGTGTGCACGCCGCACAACTCGGCGCGTCATTATTTATTGTTTTACTAATATTCCGCTGCCGTTGGTGTCCGGACCGCGAGCGGCTGCGGCGCACTGTGCGGGACGAGGTGCCGAGCAGAGCGGGAGGAAAGTAAAGTTTTTTTTTTCTTTCTTTTGTTTTTGCTTCGTCGTTATAATAATATTATATTTTATTAATGTGCACCGCCGCCGCGGTTCTAAAACGACTACACGACGACAATACAAAAAAACAAAGACCTCTACACTACGTATAATATTATTACACGTCGTGTGTATAACGATTTGGCGCTCGAGGCGCGTCCCGTCTGCCGTTTAATTTATCATTCCTCGGCCCCGCGACGTATATCCGCAGCCATCGTATTCCATCTCGCCCGTCGCACCGAAACTACCGCTCTGCCGTCGTACGTATACACTGAAATAAAACTCGCGCGTACACGCATAATATAATATATAATATATTTATAAATGTTGATTTTTCCGAAACGACCACGAATCGCCGACGACTACCGGACCTCGCGGCGGCCCGGGGTCCACCATTCAGGCGGTCCGTCTTCGTCTAAATCGCAGCCATTGTCTTCCGACAGCGAGTTACCGATGTGTTACCTCGATGTGAAATTAGTTTTTCCAGCTGATCTCGGAAACTATATATATATATAGTACTCAGACCGATATCAACAAAAGTTATATTGTAAAAGGTTCCTCGAGACTCTGAGAGTATTTTAAGGATTTTTTTTTCAACCCCTGTAGAAGTTTCTATAGGTTGGCTCTGCACACATGAATTTGGTTTTGGCTCATGAAAATCGAACCGTAGGTATTTTTATTATAAAAAATTCGATGGCCCAAAAGGCCAAAAGTTGTACGTTCAATTTTTCTCAAAATTTGTTTTATATAAGTCCATTGGATCGTCTTTTGGCCCAACATTATAAGCCAATATCATAATGAAAACATGGTTTTTTAATACTTAAATTGATATGTTTTTTTAGCGCAAGATAGGTTTTTTTAGTGAACGATTATAACAAATCATAAATTAATGAAACTTAAATAAATATTTTATTGTGATCTACATATTAAATTGACAAATATAACAAATCCGGACTTGTTACTTTTGTCTTTATTTCTAAAACAACTAATTTGAAATTGTATAATATTAAACATTTTTACTAAGTCCATCAAAACATTGTATGTCAACTGTAAAAATATGTTATAATTGCCATTTATATAAAGTCCCATTTAAATTTAAAAGATACATTATAATTAAGTTTAAAAAAATTGTTAAGATTTAAAAGTAGTCATTTGTGTTGTATATAAACATAAATGATAAAAATTGAAATAGCGATTATACCTACTACATGCGAAGCAAAATTTAATAAAGCAAAGTCATCAAAATGACGACTACTTAAGGCAACGTCTGCGACGGGAGCGGGGCCATTCGCTTCTTCTCGTGGTTGTCGTAGTCGACGACCGAAATATCTTACGTAATTTTTATTTATTTGTTTTTATATATTTTATTACATTTAATTCTTCTAACCAAGTGTTATTTATTTTTCCGTCATATATTTATTAGAGTGATACTACTTGCGAGTACGAAGACGTTTGTGGTGAGTACCACTTTTGGTAAAGGTAGTAAGACACTGTCATACCTACTTTCTCGTCCAGTACTCGTTATCGTGGTCAGTCGAGAAAGAGTAAGACTTTTGCCTAGGTTAAAGATATCCCACCCCCGAACATCCAGTACTCGTTATCGTGGTCAGTTGTTCGAGGAGTAAAGTAACCTTAGAGTTGTATAGTGTAAATCCTGTTGAGCCTAGTTTAATTATCCTTTTATGCAGTACTCGTTATCGTGGTCACCAAAAGGAGAACTTAAATAAACGCAATGCCGCAGGTATCAATAATTTACTCGTTTGACGGTTTGGGAATCGGAAACCGAAATATATCTGTTATATACGTCAAGCCTTTGCGTGGCGTATACGACATTTGAGTAATCTAGAAAATATCTTACAAATAAATCAGTTGTATCACAGAAAAAAAACTATAACACAAATTATTTGGTTTAAAATAATTAAAAATATTATAACTGCTCTCCTGTAAAATACAGTGTTTGTGACACACAACTTTTGGCTTCTTAGCCATCGAACTATATTAGGGTTGCCATCGTTTACAGAAAAAAAATGTGTACAGTCTAGACTAGCTTGCAGATCTGCCTTTAATTAAAAGAAAATAATATTTGATTTACTCTTTGATATTCAAATGTAGTTTAGCAAAAGGCCATATTATCCTTATGTTTGTAGCTTATAGACTCATGAACAACTCGACTGATTATGACAAAAGATTCGGTGATTGTTCTAAGAAGTATCAAAAATGTTTAAAAAGTAGTTTGAACTACGTTAAAAAATATAGCAAATGCTATATCCAATATTATCTCGGTAAAATTAGTTCACAAAGCAAACCACACCTATTTTCCCGTAAACTGCGAGATGCGCGCAGAATTTTATGTTTGCTCATCTTTTTTCCCAGACGAAGTCGAGTTATAGTCTATAAAACTATAGTATTATTATAAGACTATAAAGATTTTGAATCAATGTCAACTTTTTTTCTGGCGTTTTAAAACGTAGTTATATCGATAAATTTAATGTAATTTTTATTTTGAATTTTTTTACATATTTTAACAAACATTTTTCATAATAAGGCAGTATTTTGTTGTTTATTTTTTGGACAACATTTTCTCTAGTTTCATACATTTTCTATACATGTAAAATTTTTTCACAAATATTAGTCACTATTAACACAATCAATCAACGATCACCAAAAACGTACAATTTATTCTTTAAGCATTAATCTCAGTTTATGCTTTAATAACATATAGTATACGCGTAAATATTATGTGAGTTGGTTTGAAAATAATAATCAATTGAAAATAACACTAATGTCACAATACCATATAATATCATGCCTACCATTAGGTATATTATTGTATAAAAAAAAATAAGTTTATGGCCTATGTACCACGAATACTTCATTAACATAAAAATATTACAAGCAATATACAGAACGTTTAACCAGCCACAACTACTACAACAACTATATACAACTATCGGTGTATTACAGAACTTTATGTCTTCGCCGTAGGCTTCGGTAACATGCGTATAAAATATATACAAACGTTGGACCAATCGGTGATAATAAACGACCAAACGATATAACGCGGTTTAGAATAACTCAATCAACGTTTCAGAGTTATTGATCATATAGTATATTTTTTATGTCTTCACATAATATCATCATAACAACGACCACTGCTCGCGGAGAATTAAAAAAAATGTTTAATCGATCGCTGCTCCTTCCACGTTTACATATCATCATCGTTATACTTAATTTCCTTTAATCACGTCATGTTATTATTATATTGCTCTGCGGTGACCCACCTCCGAGCGGTATGTATCACATCCAGAAATCACACACGAGAACGTCCGATTATTACGGTTTTGCTTTTCCTACCACTCCCCTCCGCGCACGCGGGACAACTGATCGACCTGTAGATCCGCCACTGTATATAGCAGCAGTAGTAGTGGCGAGGCGTACAACTATATAGTGACGACCACCGTTCTCCCACGCGCCGCGGGACGTCCGCGAGCTCACGGAAATAAAATAATATCGTGTCACCTACACGCTCATATTATAATATTGTATAATCTCACCGTTTTATCGTTACGTATAATCGGTCCGTCCGCACGGGACGAGGACAGTATTATTATTACTGTTGTGTTGTAATATTACATTGTGATGTACTATGACGACATTATGCGCGCGTTGTCGGAAAACGGCTCTCCTACGCGCGTATTACACACGCACACACACACACATCATCAGGGTCGGCGAGAGGGTGGGGCAGTAGGGGTCAGAGCCCCGGGGCCCGTTGTCAGAGACGTATTTAGGCACAGCCACGAGGGCCCTGTATAGTCTTGGCGGTGGAAAAAGAACTGTCCAAAAACACCAACTCGGACGCTGTTATATAGATGATTTTGCTATGAAAAAGGCCAGAAAGGGAACACTCTAACTGAACCTAATTATTCGTTCATTACTGTTTAATAGTTGTTAACATTATTTTTCTCCAATTTTAATAAAAGATTTTATATACCAAATATTATGTTTTTTTTATTTACAATTCATCCAACTCAAATATCGCTTAAGTATAGCTACTGCAGTATTAAAGTGCTATACAGCTTTATAAATCTCAGTAAAATAAGTATATATAAGTGAAAGGACCAAGAAATAATCAGCCTCGGGGCCCACCAAAGCTCTCGCCGGCCCTGTAATCATATACCTAAGTATACTTACCTGTTACCTAGTGCTCGTACGACGATAAGTCAGAGGTGAAATCGACGGAAGTCGTTCGGTTTTTAAAATAATTTTGTGCATACTATGTTATCTACCTGCAGTGGGTCTCCATATTATCACTACGGCAATTAATGTGTGTTTCTCCGGAGATGATAATATTATTATCCAATGCCTCCTTCGTCATCTCGATAGCCGTTACACGCGTTGTACACGGCGCCGCGGCTGTCGACTTCGTGTACGCCGTACGGTGTGCTTGTCTGCGTACACGTTTCAGCGAGAAGTCTATAACAATGATAATAATATGATATTGATAAATGTATGATAATATAATATGTAATATGTAAGACACACGGCGCATAATATATATTATGTCATTTCGCTCGATCGCTTAAATCGTATGGGAAACTATAAAAATATAATATAATATGTGCTTGACGTGTGATAATAATATGCATTAATGTGCATGAAGAATAATTATTTTTAAAAAACAAGAGTTAAAGTTATTTTCAGGCGCAAATGCTGCAATACCTATATACATATAGAAATACACGATTTATCGTGAAATTAGAAATACCGACCAACAAGTCGAACCTAATTTTACACGCACTTGTTTCTATATATTACAGTAAGGTGGTTCATTTAATCCGCGCAGACACTTGCTATTATTAATCGTGTTATATTTTGCATTTCTACTTCCTAGAAACTTGCCCGCGTAATCGCGTTAAACGAATCATATTCCTGTGCGTGCGGGTGGCGCAACTAGGGTAGTGGAGTGGTAGTTATTAGATGCGATCGGTACATTATATTTTACTTTACTCGATATAATTTTTCAACGAGTACAACCATAATTCGTAGATATCATATAGAAATTAATATTATCGACGAGTACTATACATAATATTTTATCGCATATCAATTTTTTCTCGTCGGTATTTCTATTTAAACCGATATCACGAAAAATCTCATCAAGTTATGGTTTGCGCACGACATATTGCACCTTTCTATACATAAATACGTCATATTGTTTGTAAATAATCGCACAGTATTGACTAAGTGCATGTCTCGTATGTGGAGATGCAATAGATGCATCGATGCAATTTTAATCAAATATATTGTTATTTACTTATTTATCAATTCGATAGTATCGTCAATTTGTCGGCTCTATCCAAAACCGATGTCGACCTAATACGACCAATACGTGTTTTTCGAATTTTGCGAAAATACGACACCGTTTTCAAAGTGACCTGCCTATACATTTACCCACATTGGTTTTGAAGATAAGGAGAAAGGGGTAAAACGATTTGAAAAAATACAAGTATATTTGTTCCACCTCAAGACAATATTGTTTGAATATTGTAAAAAGAGGGTGAGCATACTAAGCATGTTTATCTATATGGATCGTATAAATGCACATAGGTACCTACTATAATATAATAATATGATATTATAGTATATGCATAATAATAATATTATAATGAAATAATGTATTATCGTTGAAAATTTCCCTACTGCGTGCGGCGTGTTTTCGTTATGATAATTTCGTTTTTCAATTAATTCGACAAAATAATAATAATAATAATAATAATAATAATAATAACAACAACAACAACAACGACAACAATAATAATATATACAATGGTCGATCACATCACGGATGACGTGTTTTGCGCGATAGCAAGTCTTACGTCTTTTCCAATGTGCTCATTCAGCCGTGCAAAACGTCTAAATATTTCAGCACTCAAATTATAGACGTTTCGCGCTGCATCCGCGGCATCGAGTCTGATTACTATTATTATTATTATTATTATTATTGTTATTATTGTTATCTCTTCGTCATCGACGGGGAAATTATTAATAATACTATAATAAATTTAAATTCAAAAAAATAAAAACCATAACATAATATTATATAACGATGCAACGGGAGACCAGACGAAATAGAATATGTCATCTAAACAATACAATAAATACGTTCAATTTTTAATTTAAAAAAAACCCCTTTGATCACATTATATCTTGGGGTATCTATGCAAAAATATTTTAACATTTTAAACATTTTAAACGTATTAATGTTGTTTTTTTTGCGTTTCCAGTTGTTTTTCTGCAATAAATAATTGAAATTTGATAGTGTAATACTACCTATACTATACTACGTTAATAATCATCTAAGTCAATAATAATATAATGTTATATCAGGTACATTACATCTCAACGATGCATTACAAGTATTTTTTAATCTATATCGGTTAATCAAACTATAATAACTTACAATTTTTACTGTACATATTTTTTATCATCAAAATCAGTTGAATTGATATGTTTATATTATTTTAAATTTACCACAAATTTACAAATGTATTAATGTATTACAACAATTATTATTATCTAGTATCGACCCTTTAAGACGAGCTTGCAGTGGAGTAGGGAGTTATTGTCTAATAATTAACAAGATACAGGCATACTCACTGTCAAACTTCAATAACTTTTTTCGTAATAATTCCAACATTTCTGAAATGTATTTTTGGAAAATAATTACTTAAGTTAAACTTGATTTAACATTAAAATTGTCGGTTTCGTGTTTTTGAAGAAGCCAGCAGGATTCATAGAGTCATAATATTGTATTAAACCAAAGCAAAAAAATTCTAATTAGGTAGTATTAGGTAGTATATAGTACAATAATTAGTTTTGCAATACTGGATTTTTCAATTCTATTTTATGTATTATTTGGTAGGTATTTTTTTTATCGACGTGGATGAAATCGTTTTCGTCCAAAGTATTATTATTTTATAATATATAGAAGGTACCTCTATTATAGTACCTACCTACCTATATATATGATACGCTATACGCATCGGGATGGACTGAAAAAACGATTTTCATTTTATATCTATTGGAAAACTTTGGTTTTTCTGATGTAAAACTTGTGTATAAGACGCGGTGAGTGTTAAAAGTTTTCTATTCTCTATCGTGTTTTGTTCGGTATACAGTAAAAACGTTTATTATATTTTTTCGAAAAAACTTTTCCCCTTCGTTTTCCTTTTTATTTTTTCGTTTTCTCTCATTGGCCACATATTGGTTACAGAGGTACCTATATACCTATATCTATACTGTGTCATATTTTATACTGGCCCTATTTTCGTTACATTTCAAACACATCAAACTATCTGAGTTCTGAAAAGTATATCTATCGACAGTCGGTGAGGGTCGCGGGTATATAATATGAGTGTGACGTATAATTTGTAGACACAATAAAACGCTTAGGTACACTGCTTTTTTTGCTATATTTCTTCGGTATACAATTATCTTACTTATTTTGTTATGAATAGTGAACAATATTAAAACTGTAGAGTAGCATTGGATTATTATTTTTGTTGCGAGACTTCGATATTTTATGCTATAAAATAATTTAAGTGTACAACGATATTAAAACCAAAAATTTCCAATTAATCATCTCGCGTTTTTTACAAGCCAGTTATTAATTTTTCAATTGCAGGTTCAATTGACTATACAATGATATAATAAACCTGATATATGATGTAAAAAAGCAATCCACATAACAGTAGCTTTTTTACTGATTTTTCTCCTACTTGGTTTAAGTCAAATATTCAATCATTTTTGCGCGCATTGA
This sequence comes from Neotoxoptera formosana, assembly GCA_022818045.1. Lineage (NCBI taxonomy): Eukaryota > Metazoa > Arthropoda > Insecta > Hemiptera > Aphididae > Neotoxoptera > Neotoxoptera formosana. Next base: position 62,809,421 of record CM040632.1, on the reverse strand, counting down.
GTTTTGATATTCGAATACTGCAGCATGCGCCCCCTATATAATACACATACATATATTATTACGACCAAGTCACGGTAATATAATGATGGGAGAATAGATTTCTGCATAGGCGTTTTCGTCTTGAAAAACGAAAACTTTTGGTCAACTCATATCATCAATGTGGTGCATAAATGCATTTCCGCCCTCGCTTCTCGTCGGAGCTTTGTTCCAGGCGCACTAGACTTGTCATGCTCAGCCCACACATCAATGACGTATACGATTTTCGTTTTTTTTTTTTTTTGAAAATGGGTGCTATAGTCGTGAGGAATATGTGAAGAACCCCACAAAATAAATTAATGATCGCCGCGTTACTAAATACTAAATACACAGCTGCACAAATATTACATATTTAGGAACATCAAGTGCAAAGACGGTACATTTTTTTTTTAAATTTTAACTAGTTATTTAATATTCTAAATAACTTAATACCTTTACTAGTCTATATATTTACTTTTTTTTTGAAGATTGATTGTTATATAGACTTGAATCGTCTATTGTAATAACTTAGCTTTTTTAGTATATATCGTACTTTGAAAAATACGTAGGTTATACGAGTTAAGTTAAAATCATGATTAATATTTACAAAAATCTATAACTTATTATATAAATAAAATATTTTTTTATATTAATCGCGTTGTAAACAATGGTTTAAGACTTTAAGAGTAAACAAATAAATATTTCTTGATTTAATAATTCAGTGGACAGAAACTTATAATTACCTGCCCTCATCATTATAGCGTGTACACGAAGCAATTATGAGATGAATTTATAACAATATGGGTATTATAGTTTAAAAAAATAAAGTTGCAAAATCACGAATGTGTGAGCTTGCGTTGTAATTCAAATAAATAAAATATTTCTTATTCACCCGAGTTTATCAATTATTATTAACTTTAAACTTTTAGAGTTGAATATATGTATAGTATTATAATACTGCATTAACGCACAACTCAGGGTTATAAAGGTTAACTTAACCCACTCAAGTTAACATTTTTCGCCCATTTTTGGTCGAGTGTAGTTCGTCGTTTTTAAACTCGAATAGCTGTTTTATTATGTAAATAAAAAATTTAAAATAGGTATACAAATATATAAACATAGGAAAACTTAAAACATATATATTTTGGAGGAAAAAAATGTACTTGTAATATATATGTGTACGATAAACCATCAATTTATAGTCTCGTCGGCAGACATATATACTTTTATATACATACATACGCTAATACGCAATACGCATATATATAGATAAAATTATAATACGTACGTACTTTTACATATTATAGGTAGGCACATATAGTATATACGGTACCTATATATACATAATATTACATATATATGTATATAATAATATAGTGATTTATAAGCCGTAACCGTTGGACGGGTAAGCGAGGGGTGGGCGGGACCGATGTGCTCGCGTGTGTGATGTGTATATATAATATATATATATATATTATATATACAGTATATACACAATATTATATGATACTATTATATTATAATAATAATATAATATATACGCACTATTATAATATATATATATATATATATATTATATCGCATAAATATTATATACCCGCGTGGTATGGTGCGCATAGCTCGTATTATAACGTGTACACCGCGTATACATATATATTATTATGTTCATAAATATAGTGTGCGTATCTTCCCACAAATTTTTTTTTTCACGTTTTCCGAGTTAAGGAGCGACCCGGCAGTGTGCGGCGTGAAACGCCCCCGCCACCGCTGCCGCTGCTGCTGCCGCTGCCGCCGAAAACTACTTGAAAAATCCGCCCACGGACGGCGAGCGTATAACATTACACACACACACACACACACACACACACACACATTTTGGGTGCCTATCTATATATATACCTATATAATTGCCATCGGCCGGCCCCGCGAGTCCCTCGAAAGATCCATCAAGTCGGACGACGGACGGACGGCCGGGCAAGTCTTCACGCACGCGCGCGCGCACTCGCAGGCCAGAGATTATATATTTTATATTATATATAGTGGCAACAATTTTTTTTTTTTTGGGGGGGGGAGGAGTATAGAGTAGGGAAGTTAAGCGTATTCTTATAAAAAAAAAAAAAAAAATATGTACATCGAGATCGCCGCGCCGCGGAGAGGAGCGTACCTACTATATATATAATATATAGTGTAGAGTAGACGGAAAAAAAGGGTTCGCCGAAAATATATTCCGCCCCTTCGTAAACGAATTCCATCGGCAAAAGAGAGTTAATTGACTCATGGGCGGCGCACAAACATAAAAGTTTCTCGTGTGGAATAATAATAACAATATATAATGAACAGAAAAAAAAAAAATTATAAATAATAATAATGTTTTTTAATGTTTATGCATGTATGTGTAGGGTACCTATATACGTATATGTATATAGCTATACATCAAATACGCGCGCGCCTTGTGCACAGCTCTCGGGTCGCGTGTTATCAGCAAGTCGTCCTTTATTCTTATAATGTACATTTTTTCTTTCGACCCTCCAAATAATACTAATATAATAATAACGACCGCAACAGTGACGTGGACATTATATGTTATATTATATACAGGTAGGTATACTGGTATATATTATACAGTATACGTGGAAATATAAGCTGCTGCCTCTGCGTGTGAGAACCGACGAGACTTTATATTTCATACGGCCCATGCCAGCTATACGCACCGCACCGAGACGATTTAATATGATAAATTATAATTTTTCGAAAAAAATTGTCTGTATTAAATACGATGTTATATAGGGCGATTGTAAACTCCGCCAGTTTTCTTTTCTTACCTGTAATTGGTATATGTAAACTCCGTCACTTTCATAGTCATCTAGAAAAATTCATTTTATAAAAGTCACCCTAATTTTCACATTTTTAGTAAAGTTCTTATCGAATTTCAAACCCAAACTTATATAAAATTAAATGGCATATCTCAAATAAATAAACTAAAAAATTCAAAAAAAAAAAAAATGACAGAATGCTATAAATAGAGGTATATTGATGGGTTAATATTAGACTTAGAATATTTACAAATTTGTTCGCATCATTTTAGTTTACATAATAATATAATATTATATAACATAACTACATATTTTTGGATTAAGATACCTATAACGATTATTAATTATTATTGTTATGAATTTTTTTTAATAATATATTATATTAATTTTATACTGCTACTTGATTTTCTTCACCAGCGGAGTTTACATGAACCCAATTTTACCTCGTCTTTTTTTCTGGCGGAGTTGACGCTAAAAAAAGGTTCTTGTGGCGGAGTTTACATGCGCCCGTTATATACCAGGGGTGGCCGGCGAGAAGAGACTCGCGAGCCGCCCAATATATTAATACATATATATTATATGGAAGAGCCGAAATGAAAAAAAAAGGTCACATTTATATAATATCAATAACGAGTAACATAAGATATCAAATGTATGTGTAAAAATGTTTTGTACCTTACGATAAGATGGGAGCCGCAAAGGTCTATGACGCGAGCCGCAGTTTGGCCACCCCTGTTATATACTATGATTAATAATTCGGTTGTCGGGTGTGATTTTAGCGTTGGCGTCGCACGCCGGTCAGTTCTGATGTAACGACTGTAATTATAATAGAGCCAAATACGATTTTTTTTATACAGTTTTTACCGTTTTCAGTGGTACACTGGTACGCTACGACTTTTTCTGTGTTTCTTTATTAATGACGATAACTCGGAATTCGGATCACACAAGCTATACATATTAGTCACATTTAGTAATAATATAATATTGCTATAAAATATTAGATACCCGCGAGGAATTTCTTATAATTTCCGTAAAATGTTATCATATACTCGTTAAATCGATATGGCATTTTATCTACATATATATTATGTATTTACAGGAACTCGACGATTCGGTATAACTCGTGGAAACTCGTGGAAACTCATGGTATAGGTAATAGGTAAGTGATGTCAAATATGTGTAGCTGCGGATTTTACTCCAGATCAGATCATACACGGTCATTCGTCATCCGATTAGTACAGGAAATACATGCTGCTGTTGTGAATATTGTGAATATTATACTATGTTATTTCAATCTGAAGCCTGAAACTTAACAACTTTGGAAATATTTGTGTAAATTACATTTTTTTTTTTCAAACATTTTTTTATGTTGTTCATATTATAGAGTCAATATACATAGTTTAACGCGTATTATATTATCTAAAATTGTCAATGAAAATAAAAATATCTATCTCCTTTTAGCACACGCTTGTGCAGGTGTGTAAGTAGGTAGTTAAAATTAAATATGAACAATATTTAATATAAAATAAAATATTAATGCAGACAATAGAATCTATACATCAATGACAAAAAAAAACCGGAAAATTATGTCTATGTAATTGTTATGTATTTTTATATTATAATATTTGTGTAATATTTTAAAACTTTTTAAAATCAACAATTTGATTTAAACTTATTAGTTATTAATATTATAGTATATAATATATATATATATTATTATTGTGGTTAAATAATTACTCATCTATCGGCCGGCACAACTTTAACTGGGCCCAAGTTATATTCCTCTTCAGATATATAAACAAGTTCTCAGTCGAATTCGTCCCTCTTAATATAGATTCTAAGTCGGTATATTATGCTGGTTACTGGAAAATTATTCCAAAAATGAAAATTTCAATAAATTCATTATAAAAGGAAAATCTAGTCGAATTTGTTGTACAGAAATATAAAATAAATAAGTTAAAGGATGACACGGGAACGGCATGCTCGGTGAACTCACAATACCTATAATATATGTTTATGTTCTACACAGGGGTATCATAAGGTGCATCTACCTGCGCGGTAAACGTACATTTTATAATATTATTCGTAGGTATGTATTGGTATAGAACGGTATATTTATTATTAAAACGCACACCGCCACACACGTATAAAATTAAAAAATAGTGTGTTTTATTATTAATATAATCTTTATGGTAAAATATAATGAACCGTACTCGTATACGAATTATTATTAACTGAATACAAACGGTAGAACCTGTTGATTATGATGATGATGATGATGATGATGATGATGATGATAATAATAATAATAATACACAGCGTTAAAGTGGTAGGACCGGGACGAGCTGTAATTAACAAGTGAACACACTCCACCCTTTAAATCGATCCCCGTCATCGGAATGATTCATATGTCGAGCAACCACCTATATACGTATACACGGTAGGTACGCCTTTCCGCCCCCGGTGACCCTCTTACACCGGGCCCGTGTAAAGTTATTATTAACAATTCGGATTTTAAGTTTATTACATATATGTTTATAATAAACGCGAGCACACGTCACGACGTGTAGCTGTGTTGTGGAGGAGGAGGTGCGTTTATAAAATATTATACTCTGCGCAACTAGTGCGCGTATAGTGCGACGATTGGAAAACAATAACTATATTTAGGATTTCCCCGGATTCCGGACGTTTGGCTCGTGTCTCCTGTTAATTTTTAAACATAGTTTTCTTTCAACCGAATTTTTTCGTGTAATCGTTCGTAGGATCGGTATAGGTTGCGTATAAAAGTATACACTGCAGTCGTCATAATACTATATTATATTATTAATAATATGTGTAAAAAAATAGTTCGATTAAATATTATAATATTAATACAGTCTCGTAAAAGATTAATATGCCACATTCGAATTCCGCAGTATAATAATAATATAGTATAATGTCGTACAGCGAATCCGTATACTCAAATCCAGAAATCCGAATAATTGCCATCAGCGACGCAGAAAGCTTCGGTTCGCGTTTCGCCCGCCCCGCGCGGTTCAAAGTTCTTCTGGCTTTGATTTCCGCGCAGTATGTGGGCACAATCGACTTTTGATGGAATTTTAAAACTAAACAAGTATATACATACAATATACATACGCGCGCGTCATATAATATATATATATATATGTATATATCTGAATGTGTGTGTATATATATATATATATATGTATATATTGTATATGCACACGTTCGTTCTTTTCGACGACTTTTCTTCTTTTTTTTTTTTTTTTCTGTAGGAGAAAGGCTCCCGGGGGAGTACATATCGGCCCCTCCGCAGAGTTTCGAAACGCTCGTGATCTCGGTGGCAATGTTTCGAGTTTGTTTGTTATCTCTTGTTTACCGCCACAGCACTCCTCGTCGAATTCCCGCCGCCGCCCCCGCCGCACGCCGGCTGCAGTTCGTTGCTCGCCTGTAAGTCGTCCCCTATATATATTCGGAATGATATAATTTCACGTCGCATACGCGCATATATAGGTAGTACCATTGAAACCGAAACGTCGCTAAAAAAAAAAATAAAAAAAAAAAACAAATAGGTACACGCATCACAACGTTTCACATTCATTTGCACTCCATACATAAGATATTGTATGTGTTACCGTCGACAAATATATTATATAAATATATACGTAGGTATACCTGTACGCGTGGGTATATATACGAAACTTTTTTAATTAATTACGCGATCGTCGTCGGAATCGAGAATCGGTACAGACGCGCAACTACCTACGCGCAAACAGGAGCCAATAATAAACATATATATATATATATATAATATACCTGCAGCAGTGTATCGAGCTGACGGGGGGAAAAAAAGTATAATAATATATACATTTCAATTAACCTTGTCGATTTAAATCGTCCGGCCAGCTTTTTCTTCGATAACTATTGAACAACACAAATTGTGATATTATATGTGTGTATATTGAACGGTATAATTGTAATCAATTTCTGCGTTTACAAAATTAATAAGTTACCGTCACACACACAAGCCATACGCCTAATATGCTTGCAGCGTATATACGTCATAAAATACGAAATAAATTTATTAGGTACGACATTTGCCGATTGTGTTTCGCTGTTGGACATTATTGTTTCGAATATCTGTGCCTACTTGTTAATATCAAACGAACTCCTACTATACATGCTATAAAACGTAAACAAAATATTGTAATCGATGACATTTAGGTATTATTTTATACAATATGCATAAACCTGGAAATTGTTTAGGACAAGATACGCATATAATATCATATTGCAATAATATTGCAATACTCAAGGAAAATGTCGTGAAAAGAAACTCAAAACTACGCTGCTAAATAAATATTATTATTTTGCAAAATATGTCGCGATGAAGATCTAAATAGGAATGGAATCAAATATTTATGCACCTGTAATTTGTATTTACTTTAATTTCGTTTGATCCACTCGTAAAATTTGACATTCTTCTACTTAACTACATTTTATTTTAATGTAAAAATATTCGTCAAATACCTTGATATAGTTTTCGTAACAGTATACAAACAAAAAAAAATATAAAATCAAATCATATCAACAAAATAAACAACTACAATATTATCGGTTCTCATTAAAAATTGTAAAACTGTGCTTGAAGTATATGTACACAAATATTTTATTATACGTTATAAATTATTTATTATTATTTTTCAGTATTCCAAACTATCGTAATAAAGACGCGAATAAAGTTTATTGGTTCTGGAACGATGTTTTTTTTTCAATTATTTCTTTAAAAATACTATATTATAATATAGTAGCGCCATTGACAGGAATTGAGTGGTAGTTTTTCGTTTAAAATCGAATACTACCGTAGGTATAAGGTACGTCTGGATTGAAGAAAAAATGTTAAATGTTATGTGTTTTAAATTTGATGTATTGTCATATAATTAGGTAAATTTATTATATTTGTTTTCGTGGTTCGGCGTGCTACACTGCTCTTTATATAGATAAACTCGAGCTCGTACCTATAATTATACACAGCCACCACCTTAATAAAGCTACTACCTACCTCAAAACATTTTAATGACGAACGGCCGACTATACAGCACACGGTTAGGTAGTACACACAGTGCAGCAACAGCGGGTGTTTTATGGTTTCGAGAGATTAAAAATAGGGTGGAGACGTGAGAGTAAAAAACCGAGGTTGACCTAAACTCATTTCCTTGAACTATAATATGGCGGCGGTGCGGTACAACCCATCGGTGCATTACGACAATAGCGATTGACCTTCGTAATAATATAATACTAATAATTTTATCTTATCAAAATACATATTTTATTATACTATTATATAGCTATTAAAAATCGAAAAACAAGAGAAGAAAATTATGAAAGAAAATATTAAATGTTATACGCTATAAAATATTGTTTCCGTTGTAAAATTATAAATTTCAAGGGAAAAAAATACTTTTCTACAACGACGCGTCGTAAAGCGTATAAACATGAATTCATGCCGGAAAAAGTACATTTTAACAAAGACGCAAGTTTTAAGTTTTAACCACAATATAGACGATGATGAGAATATTAAATCGTCTGTACCTCTATTCAATTATTATACGTTGGCACGTTGCTGTCGTGTAGTTGTGTATAATAAAATCACATTATACGTATTATATAATGTATTTACAGTCTATGATCATTTTAACCATTAGTCTTAACAATCACAGTAATTACCTATATTATAATATGTAGTACTATACTAAAATATTTTATTCGCGTAAAAATATAATGGTTATACGTACGTATATGTTTTTGTTAAGTCAATTATTTTAGTTACTATAACCCCACCACGAGTTAAATAAAATACATATTATAATTATTAACGTTCGGTAACGTTTTAGAGAAGTACATCAATTTATAAAGTATTAGGCTTAGTTAATTAAAAAGTTACAATTAAGTAAGTATAAATTATTAACTTTTTAATTTAACGTCGAGTTATTTTGCAACTTCACAAGTTCCTTTTATATAACGAATTAATGTATATTACCAAGTAGGTACCTAGTAATATACACGGTATACCTATGTAGGTGAAACTCGAGGTTAATTTATTCTCGTCTAAATGAAGTAAAAATTTTAACGAACGGCTGTAAATTGTCCTTATTTTAAAATTCAAACTTTGCGCATCGTCCCGCGTGTTCCTTTCATAATTCATCATTTGCGGTTTACTACTATGTATTATGAGCTGCGGTTGTGCATCAACCACCGTCAAGGCACAAGTGAAATTATTTTCCTGTCCTAACTGTCTCATTCACGGCCGTGTTGTATATAACTAGGTCCATAAATAAAGCATCGTCATTGCAGACTATTGTTGTTCCTGTATTATGCAGACACGTATTATAGACTATTGTAAGGTGATTATTTTTAAGGTAAACACGCTCGTTTTACCGCTTTTAACGTTTTTTTAGATAGTTTAAATCCTACAAAACAACATTTAAATAAATGTCTAAAAATGCTGAAATCGTCGGAAAAAATTACTAGTATTTACCACTTGAAGAATTATCCAGTTGTAAACACCTATATGACTTATTAAAACGTAGACATATTCGACCGTAATAACACGAGACGTTTGTTTTCCGCGGAAAAATTATTAAGTTGTCGTAGGCTATACCTCCTATATAATAAGTAATAACATAATAGCTGCACATCACCGAGGCAATTAAGAATAATAATATTATATTGCATCGATATTGCAGATCGCGATCAGCTGTGAATTTTACTTTCATTCTTCCGTCTCGGCCGTATATATTACGGTACTAATAATATTTTTATCTCATCCCTCCGCGTTCAAGTGTTTATAAATCGTTTTCAACGGCGGCGCCGATACTTTTGTGGAACACAAAAATAATATCATTACAATATAATAATATAATCGCTTACCGTCGGCCGCGCGCAAACAACGCGTAAGTATACATAATATTATACACGTAAATAATAATATTATACCCGCTAAAGCGGATTATCCTTTACACGACGATCGACACGAAAAACGCGTACACACCCGTTTATGATGTATACAGACGGAATAATAAATATAATATTGAACAAAACGCCGATGTTGAGCCCGGAAACTAAAAATGAAATAGGTAGGCCATAGGCATCTGCAATCTGCTGCATATATTATATCGTAAAAAATATGATACTATTGTGTTTTCGTATTATTCTTGCTCGTCCGAACACGTGATGCTGCCGATGAGAAGAACGGTACCTACAAAATTATTATATAATACGCGAGATGTCGACGACTCGTAAGAAAATAGTACTTTTTAACATAATAAGATAATGATATTATTATTGAAAATGTTTCTAAAGTTTTTTCCATCGTCCTTCCTTATAATAGGCACCATATATTATGTAAATATTATACTATTTTTTAAGTTTTATATAGTTGACTTTTTTTTTATACTTTTTAGGTTTTTTAGGTTTTTTTTGGCTATATGGCTATTATGCTTGATATGTAGAAACGAATTGGTACACAATACCAGGCATACATGGTTAGCCGGTCGTCGTATTTAAATTGTTTATTTCATTTGCCGCCAAAGGTATTGCGAGTACCTATTTATACTTTTCACTGGAGCTTTATGTATATACATGTGGAGGTACTTGCGATATATCTCGTCGGTAGTAGGCCTTTTAAACGAATCGACCCAACCTGTGGTCGTCTGTTTGGGCGAGTGTTTGTTCCACAAAAATACCGTATGAACAGGCTTATAGATAAATTCTATCATATATTATATATATTGTATAGTTCTAATTTATTATCTTGTATGCGCATTGTCAATTGAAAAATAAAAATAAAATCACATATGTAGGTAAAATATAAATTATTCATCCCTTGACACATCTCGTAATTGGGGATCTAACATTTAATTTCCAGAGAATAGGGATAGGGCCCGTATTTTAAATGATGAATTAGGTATATAAAATGCAATTTTTCTAAAGTAGGTATATGTTTCATGATAAAAAAAATAAAACGGAAAATATTTTAAAACTGCTTGGAATAACTTATTATATGATTATATGGCTAGATGTCATTGACTACAAAAGTACAAGTATAAATAATAAATGAACATTGCAATTATCTTAGAAATACATATTAAATCCAAGGAAATATTACATATCTTGGTACTAATAATAATTATATACCGCTGATAAAATATATAGGTGTCCTACATGTCTTGTTAAGAGAGGGCCAAAAATATTGTAAGCACCCCCCGAAATTCAGGTCTGCCCAAGCCTGTGTTAATGATTAATATAATTGTTTCAAAAAAAAGTAAAATCTCACATTACTTATACTGTTTAAATATACTTGACGGAAATCAACGATAATTTCGATGTGATGTTTAAACTTATGAAAAATTGGTATTTACACAAATATTAAAACAATTTCTTTTCAACGGATTCATATTGTTATATAGCAGGGGTCGGCAATAGGCGGCCCGCGGAAGGGAAATAACTGGACCGCCAAAAATGTTCTTAATTTTCCTATACATTCTATATGTATCACTCCCTCTCCCTTCATAACAAAAATTAAATAATATTGAAATCGATTTCATTAGGCGCCGAGGCGTAATAATAACGGTTTATCTGTGTTGTCGTCGAACGTGCCGCAGTCACGGCTTAAAAAATAAACACATTAATGATAAAATTAAGTTTAGGATTTTTTTGGCCCTCGGAATTTTTTTTTTTTAAATATCTGGACCGCCATACAAATTTATTGCCGACCCCGCTGTTATATAGTACTGCAGTAGTGTTATCCTCCGCGCGCGCGTATCGAGCAGCAGAGGCGGTGGAGGGGGACCGGACGACTGACTACGACTGCTGCAGCTGCTGCTGATATTTGAGTATTTAAAATAACACGTCTCGTATAAAGGCTATAGGTAGAAAAAAAAAATCGCTCTTCGGGTCTCGGTCGCACGCGCGTATAATAATAATATATTGCGCGACGACACTCGTTCGAAAGTTGCAAGAACTCGCGGAACTTTGTCCGACACGATCGTCGTCGGCATCGGCGTGCGATGTACATTATAATAATATATATAATATGCATTATTATAGGTAGTGCGCGCTATATCATATATTATATATAAATATAGGGGCGCACATCATATACACGTCAAACTCGTTTGACTTTGTCGAAGAAGTTTTTGTGCGTGCTCGGAGATCACGTGTTTTCGACGTATTCGCGGAGAGGAGCGTATAATACGCGTACCCATAACATTATAATATAAATAATAATATTATTATTATTATTATCTACGTACCATTATAGTCGACTTCGACTTCGACGGCGGCGGTGTGTGTGCAGTCGGTACGGCATCGAAGACACGGAAACTTCGTCACACGCACGTTAGAATATTATTATAATTATTATTATAACCAGCGGACTACCCGAGAAATCGGGCGAGGCGTCCAGGCGCATAAATCGAGGTATATATTTATACGAAAATAATCACTGTGGACGCGGCCAAAACGTTTTTCCAAGGCGTATCGGCTCTATAATTTCGGCTCCTGTTTTTTTTTTCATACTGTATATTATAATATTATATTCTGACGTATAATATCGTTGAGAATCACACGCATCCGCAAGTTCATCGGTGTAATAATATAAACGGGCACAGAAGTCGCCGCTCATTGTGTGCCGCTCGATTTCGGACGAGAACGTTTGAGTCCGTCGGCCGAACGAGTCAATTATAATATATAGGCGAAATATGGTCCAAGAATAAAAAAATGAATACGTATATTATGTTATGTATGCATATATAATAATTATAGACGATATTATATTATGTAATAACGCGCAAAGATTTATAAGTGAAATGAAGAAAGTATATTAGGCAATGTACCTTTATACTATTACGAACAGACGCAAATCAACAAAAATATTCAAAACTGTGTTTAGGATTATTTAGCCAATTAGATAGGTATTTAAACCGACCGCGGCTTCGACCGGTGAAGTATAATGAGAGTGAAAGACATTTTTTTTTTTTGTTCTTTACGATAATTACGCGCAAATCAAGGCCTGCAGCTTGTCTCGTGCCAATAGGCCGCGAGTCGATTAACCGTATACAAACTGCACGTCCTGCAATAAGCGGTGACTATGCTTTATATAATAATATGTACAAGTTCAAGTTGAACTCAGACTCGTGGGTACGGGCGATCGCAGCGGATATTCGTAGGCACAGATAAGGGGGGAGGCTGGGGGGCTTAGCCCCCTCAAAATTTGCTATAGCCCCCCCCCCCCAAAAAAAAAACTAATGATTTTATTTTACTACATTGGAAAGAATAATCACTTTTCGCGCATCACGAATGATTCGGTAATGTGCAGCACTGATAAGAATCGGTCGGCAGACTTGTTGTTCTGTCGTAGAATAGACTATACATTGCAATATCAAATCGCCGTCACATGTTTCTCAATATATATTATTAATTATTCGTTGTTTGTTTCCATGCATTTTGCCGTTAATTCCAAATCTGGGGAATATCGTGTGCACAGTCGTGGTTTTAATTTTATGTAACGTTTTTTTTGTTTAATTTTAAAGTTTATTATTTTCTCTAAAAGAATTGATATTAAAAAAAAAATAATATGTTAATATATTATATTATTATGTGAGTTTGATTTTGTATGGTATATAATTTATATATATGTACCTACTTATATATGTTTATGTTTATTTGTAATTCATGTCGGAGCGCAGCGAGGACAATTTTTTGGGGGGTTTTGTGATAATATAAAAGCATCATAACAGTATTCAGTATCCTGACCTGAACTACAGTCCCCCCAAATTTCAAACTATTATATTCAAATTATTATATTCTAACTATTTGTGCCTACGAGCAGAGCGTTAATAAATTGATTTTACAATGATGTGTGCTGTTTTATTTCAAACATTTTTCCGTGTTTGTATACACGATAAGTATAGTCGAAATAATGTTTCGATTTTCAACTTCACTGCATCTTTTTTGCAAGTTTAAAAGCAAATGTACTCGGAAAATTAAAAATCTTCAGAAATTTTCAAAAGCATCGAGAAAAACTAAAATAAAATTGTAAAAAAGCGGGAATTTTTAAGCAAAACTAGTTTTTTTTTGAAAAACGAATAATTGCGCGTATATATACTTAAAAAGTTCTCCAAATGTTTATTTGAGCATTTTCTGTACATTATAAAATATTCATTATGGGGTAAGTCTAAAGTGCCTTAAGGAGTCTGAGGCCCCACGCATTTTAGGGGCATCATAGCACAGTGAGCGATTTTTTTAGGTTTAAATATGTATGTCTAATAGGGGCGCCAAATGACCGCCTTTTTAAGTTTAATTGAATGAACATATTTTGCAAACAACGAAGTATAAAATTTAAGTTGAAGTACACGAATTTATAACAGGTAAAATAGGTGACTGAAAATTGTAAGCAGTTATAATATAGGTAATACAACATATTTTGAATAAAGTAAGAATAATAGACAAGAATATATTTTATATTTTATTGCGTAAGTACATGTAAAGATTTATGAATAGTTAACTATTTAGTAAATAATATGGTCCTCACCACACTGGAACAGCTGTGTACTGGGCTACTTGTATGAACTACGAGTGCTCAAGTATTGGTGTACTTATCAAGTACGAAAGACTGCAGGCCGGAGACAGGGCTTTAGAACTACCGATTTCTCCCACAAGATGCCTTGCTATCTCCAGAATCATCATCATCAACTTCATCGGTATCATCAGAACAATGCGACCCAATAAATCATAATTTAAGTACTATTGTTGCTAAATTAAAATAACTTATAAATATTTGTATTACTATTGTCTAATTATGTAATTTTTTTAATAATATATATAAAAAAAAACATTGTAAAAACAAAGATTTTGAAAATTAAAATGTAATAAATAAAAAAATATATAAAAACTTAACGAAATGTGGGATTAAATTTTTAATATTGCAATTTTTTACTGTTATTGTAAGTAGTTGAGTTAAATCTGACCAAACACCTGAATTCCAAAAAAAAAAAGACTGAATATTCTTATTTTTATCTTTAGGTAGTTAAATTAGTTACAAAAAATAAATTTCCCATATTGCTATAACCAAAAACACGAGTGTGAAAAAAATAAGGATACCTAATACACAGGTATAGGATTATAATAATATAATAATATAATATATCATGATATTATTAAGACGTATACATACATTATGAGCATTTAAAATTTTTCAAAACGTACGTTTCGAAAAAAAAAAACGCATTATCGCTATATTATATTATTATTTCTTACACGTTGTTTTATAGTAGGTATATTAGTATACGCATAGCTTATACCATTGATTATAAATACTAGTATTTATAATCAATGCTTATACTATCGATACGCAATATAAACAGTTTGTGGTATATACAATACGAATTAAGCGCCTACGACGAATAATTCGTATCGTATATACTTTTATACGGTAATAATGCGACGATATATAATATAATATAATATGTAATATATTTTGTGTACACGGTCGTGCGTGCAGCCACGTTGTCGAAACACGCTGTGGCGTGTGACTCGTGTCGTGCGGGTCACGTGCGTCCGCGGCCGAATTTCGTCTGTCCGCCACTGTAGTAGTAGTCGTCGTAGGTCGTCTCTTCGAGCGCGCGATAAAGGTCGCGTGCAACCGACAGCAGCAGCAGCCTCCACACCCCGCCTCCACCCCCCCCCCCAGACAATCAACCGTTTTGGCGCTACCCTCACGCCGCCGCCGCCGCCGCCGCCGCCGGTACACGTTGCCGGTGACATTTGAATACACGCGGCGATTACACGCGCGCGCACGGACCATTGTCTTCTTTATAAACTCTAATCAAATGCACAAAAGCTTCGCGGTTTCCTATATACTATACGTCGTCGTCACTGCAACCGCCACTGAAGCCGTACACGCGCGTAACGGACATGCATAAACCATAAAATATTATTAATATATGGACTGCGAGTCCCCTGCAAATATACCTATTATATACCTACAGCGGGATAGGTCGCCAATAGTCGTTGAAAAGAGATTATATAACCTGCAGTCGATGGTACCTGCAGTGCGCATGACGGAACCCGTCTTTTTCAAACGATATTGGACCCATCGTCTCTCTCTCTCTCTCTCTCTGTCATAGGTTCTTTCTAGATCTATATATAATATAAACGTATTGTATAATATATACGCGGACAACGCGGTAAGGGTGGCGGCGAACCTCTGGCCAAGATCGAAAATTCTGTAAGCGAAATTTTAAGAAAATTGCACTCGCCACTAATATGTAGCTATACGCGTATCTTAACTACAAACATTTTTTATTTTTAGGCAGACCGGGGAGTTTAGATGGTGAGACTTGAAACGTATAAATTATAACAATAGTATTAATTGTAATAGCGACTGAATCTTATATCCACGAGTCTTATATTTATTATGCTGCCTTCACTGTATTATAATGATCGTCCAGTAGTTAAATATTTCGACTGCGTGGTTTCAATTTTTTTACTTATTATCGCTTTTCTAAACGCAATGAGCTTATTAATATTTTGTTATTTTTTTAAGAGCTCTGTAGAGTTGATGTCGTTTAGCATTTAAGCTCAACAACTATTTAAAGTTTAGTAGTATAATATTATATATTTATATCAATATGGCTTATTTAGTCGTGAAAACGTCGAGTTAAAAATTAAAATACAGTATCTGATGAAAAACGATCGTACGTTCAGATTAAAATATAATATTACAGACTTTAAATTTTGTATATAAACGTAAATCATAAAAATATAGTGCCTAATATTATATTAAACTCAAAATTTGCAAAGGACAACAACCTTTTTATTATTATTTACGATGGCGGAAATTAATGTCAAACTATATACATATTACAAAGATATGCACAGGAAAATATAAAAAGACGACATTGTTGCAGTGGATCTCGATTTTGTGTTCGTCCATAAATATTGTACAATACACTATACAGATAATAGACATTATGGTTCTGCTGTCGAGAAAATTCCATTGGAATACGTTAAATCGGTGGAAGCTTTGCCGTATTTAAAGAAGATAAAACTACCTATATAAGGTACTCTTACATTACAAAAGACAACACAAACCGACGAGTATTGTACTGTTATACATGTATGATCATGTAATAATAACTTTAATGCTCGATACAAAATAACTTAAGTCAAACATGTCTAGTTTTCAGGAGAAGGAATATTTAAAGCTTGAGAAATGTTGTCGATTCGTGAGTGGATTAATGAGTTACCTTATGTGGTTAGAGACGATACTCGTATGAACTATGTATTTGTGTAGTATTTAATGCAATTTATTTAAAATTTAAGGATTTTGTATGACTTAAGACAATAATATATCGGACTACTATACCACGACTTAAAGACCACACTATTATCGATTGCAGGTGTTATCACTTGGTATAAGTGTATAACAACATACTAAAATATTACAATACTTAATAACCTAGTATACATAAATACCTCGGTATTAAAAATATATACATAAACAAACATAAATAAACAACAGTGTATATTCCAAGAAAACAAAAAAAAATTAAAATCAACTCGTATACATACTTTTTAATTGCTTCGGAATCAATTCACTTGTCTCGATTTAGGTAAACAAGTATCTGGGATTCAACTCGCAGACGCAGACGAGTACAATACATGAACAATTGCAATAAAAGCATATTCTTTTATATTGCAGATATTTATGACGTATGTCCATAGTGGACTTTTGTAGGGCCAAAAGCCAAAAAGAAGCCCGAGGCCGGAAATAATATTATTTTAATAATTTATTAAGTTTAGAGCAACCGATAAAATGTTCAACCTATACCTGCTAGAGGATTGTTTTAGTTTTCGTTTTAATCTATTATAATTTATAATAATGTTCGCTTTGGGCTTAACAAACCACCTTGTTAACATATCATGTTTTCCGGCGCACACGATACATTCGTCAGAATACACGTTGCCCAGTCCGCAGTGGCGTAACAATAAAATTTGGGCCCCCCGCAAAAATAAAAATGGGCCCCTAAATTATTGTTTTATAGGTATAGGTTTATCAATTAAAAAATATTAATCTGATATACCTAGGTAAATCACTTATTTTAATTACAATTTTGTTATGATATGATAAAAAATAAAAATATTTATTTGATATTACTTTATTACACAATTATTACTTAATGTCTAAACTCTTAATAACTAAATTTTACAAAATTATTTTATTTAAATCTCTGTGATCTTCTAGCATTTTTTTCAGCAAATTTGCCAACTAACATGTTTATATCTAAGCTGCGAATTGTCTCGTTTTCAATACTCAATACACTTAAATCTGATAAACGTTGTTGTGCCATCTTAAATAACTCTTAATAATTTTTAATTTAGAGAACGAACGTTCTGCTGTAGCTGATGTTACTGGTATAGTAGGAAATAATTTTAAAACGGTGGCTACTTCCGGAACACTTGGTAACATGCAATTATTTTGAACAATCAATAATTCAGCTAATTCTTTGACGCTAGAAACTTCTTTTATATTTTTTAATAGCACCCTTCTGAATGAAAGTATTTGCTGTACAAATGATAAAGACAAATCATTTGAATACTGTTATACTCAAATTTTAGCAAAATGGGTCAGTTCTGTATCTGAATATAATACTAAATTTTTGGGAAAAATTAATTTAAACTTATTCGCAATATTATTCATACCCATAAAACGTCTACGGAGTTGTGAAATTATAATGTCTATATTCGTGTAAAATACATTGATTTTGAAATTATTTTCGGGATCAGTTAATCGTTGATCAGCACAAAGTTCGTCAAAAAATTTTTTTTGTTTGTCTATTCCTTTTTTTTGAAAACGATGTATTTAAGCCATATTTTTCTGCAATCGTGATTGGTTCAGATTTTATTTCATTAAACTGATTTCTCAAATTTTCTAAGTTACATAATGAATTACTAAGTAGTTCACTCGCTTTTTCGATATCTATATTTATGTTTTGTAAACATTTTGAAACAATGTCAATTATGTTTAATATTTTATTCCGTATTATAATATTTAGAATAAATTCGAAAGTTTCCATGTACTTTTTCAACGCATTTGCTTCATTACGTTCATCTTTTGATTTGCTAGTAAGTATTACACGGCTTAACGCTTTCATGATATCTGTATATTGAAAATAAACAGCAAATAATGCGTCATGCCGAAAAGACCATCTAGTTGGACAAAGCCGTTTTAATGTAGGCATTTTTTTCTAGTTTGCTACTACTACTTCTATTATTATGACTCGATAATGAATTTCCATTAAAAAGAAGATCCCGCCTTTTTATACTTGAACTAAAAAATGTATAAAGTTGTTGTATATTATCAAAAAATATCTGAACCGGTTGAACACAAACTGCATCTTTAAGTACTAAATTTAAATTGTGGGCGGCACAATGAACATAAACAGCATTCGGTTCTCTTTCACAAATTCGTTTTTGCAAGCCATTGTATACGCCACTCATTACGCTTGCCCCGTCATATTATTATTATTTATTTTTTTTTTTTTTATTATTATTATTAAAGTTACTTAAACCAAAGGGCCCCAAATTACCGTGGGCCCCCCCCCGCAACGCGGGGTCTGCGGGCCCTCAGTTACGCCACTGCCAGTCCGCGGAATAGTCTGTCAGGCGAGAGTCTCGAAATGGAGTTGGTGAACCAAAAACGGTAAACACGTAATCGAAAACAAACGGCGGCGGATCCAACCCGAGATAATGGGCGGGGGAGAGCAGTAATAGTCCGTATAGGCGTCAATAAGGGGGTTAGAGGCTTAGCCCCCCAAAAGTATTCCACGCGTATGACATATAGACATATCGCTTCCCCCCACCCCTTCCCCGAACGAGCAGCCCCTACCAACCGGCTGCAGTACCTGCGTCTGCGTTTTTATTTCTTATTAATTCTTTTCGTGTGTAAATAATAACTGCGACGGTTAAAAGATGTCGCCGCCGCCGCCGCACGATCTGCAACTACCGAATAATTAGACGGGTTATTATTATATTAAAGCGCGCGCGTGTATATAGAGGGTAATTCTCGCGCGGGTAAACATTTTACGAGGCAGAGGGTTAATGTACATAACGTCCCGGACAAAAGTTTTTCTGCAATAATTAATAAAGACGACTACGCGCGGCAACAACGAGGCCAATTATTATACGACTATTATACGAGCGAGGCGAACAGCCGCCTCGAGTTAAACGCCATGTCCACTTAAACGAGTTTCGCCGCAAAATGGCGAGAAGTCGTTCGAACATTTCGAATCGACACACGACACACCTATAATATTATCGCATAATCATATGCACTACTGTCGTGTAGTACGTGTACACGCAGGGGCGTGCTCACTTGGGGTGGGGGGGGCTCCCCCCCACCATTGATCGTATTATTTTTATTTTTGATTATAAAAAAAATAATGCATATTTATATAATGTACTTGTCGAATTATTATATTATCATAAAATTTCCCAATTCGTATTTTATCGTTAAATGCTCCCAACATCGAGTACGCAAGCGCGATTTAAAATATCTTACTATATCTTTAATCGTGATTCGTGGTATATACCAAGTACCAACGGACACACTGCTCCGCAGTTGCCGATACTGCGTAAATACATGTAAATTATCCAAAAAATTATTTAGAAGCATTGAGACAGTGAGATAAAGAAATATTTCCCAATTTACATCTTCTATTAAAAATTCTATGCACTTTGCCTGTTTCAACATCCACCCCCCGAGAGAACGTTTTCTTGTCTCAAAAAATTAAAATCTTATCTACGAAACATAATGACTAAGGTACTTTCTGGATTTTAAATAGAAATTTAAATCAATTTTTTTTTAAAACATTTTTTTGGTTTTAGACTCGACTTAATGGCTTAACTTTGTTAGCTGTTCATAAAGAAATTCCACTAACAGCAGACGAAGTTTTAAATAAATTGGGCGAAAAATCAAGAAAACTAGATTTTGTTCTTTAATTGTTGAGCGTTTATTGTAAATTAGTATACATATAGTACCTATATGAATAATATAATATTTAAATCTATAAATTAAATTTGTTGTTGATTTAAAAATAAAAAACGAATCGTCAAGTTAGGTAAAAGTCGAGCTCCTTCAATTTTACTTGAAACCCCTCCCCCCCCCCCATATAAATTTTCTGAGCACGCCCCTGTGCACACAACAGTAATAGTTACAATATACGTTTACCTATCCACCTATTTAAAAGACTACATGCTTAAGAATACATGTGCACACGCGGATTCGTTTTTCAGCGACTATTATCGTTAACTCGAATAAAGTATTAATGTTCATAAAAAAATATTTCTTACATTATTTGAAATAATTACGAAACAAAGTATATGATTTTTTTTATCGTCATCATTTCTGACGTTTTTTTTATGTTAAACAAGTGGTAGATACTATACTATAAGTTATACATTTATAAAACTAACAATCAATGTACTTACTAAGTATATATAGCTTATAATTATCTATTTAAAGTTGTGAATTTATGATTTACCAGTATATACGTTCATCAGTCATATGAGTGGAGTGTTACGGGCCACAGGAGTATTTGTACCTTGCAAATGTCTGTCCACTATATACACTCCGATCATCTAAACTTTATTTAATATTGTAAATTTGTAACTAATTAAAATTAAAAACTTAAAAAAAATAATAACGATAAAATATTGTAAGACTATCTATATTTTTATCAAAAATGTGGCTTTTTAAAAACTAAACCAACTAAAAAAAATATTTCCAAAAACGCTTAAACTTATTTAGACAATGAGTTAACCCATAAAATAATTGCTTTATACCTATATATATATATATGTACCAACAGTTATTGGAATTTAATTTACTTTGAATTTTGACAGTCGTGTGGCAGTTTGCAGATATATACCTAAATATAATATTATATTTTGAACGGTTAGCGCACTGTTGTCGAAGTTCGCTGCTGTAGGCGTAGGTACTCATATACAGTGTGTAAACGGTAATTGAGAACACTCAATATCTTTGCGTAGAGCCATGCGATTTGAATTCGGTTTTTTCGGGTGTTGTTATGACATAAAAATACACATTTTTATTGTCTTTGAATTTTTTATACGCATGTCAACTTTTTTTTTTAAAAGGCAACCACCTGTTTTAACCACTCATTATTTTTCGCTTAATTTTTTAATTGATTTTGGTAGTTTAATAAACTTTTTAAGTCCAAAATTGACCAAGTTACAGCAATTCAAAAAACGTCATACGCTTGTGCCGCATGACGTTTGAACGATGAAAAATATCGAAATGTTCAGTCATACAATTTTAATTGCAGTCAAAAAGCTAAAAATTATGCGCCTTTTTTATATTTTTTTTTTTTTTTTTGAATTGCTGTAAATTGTCTAAATAAATTAGGTAATTAGGTACCTATGCTAATCTAATACTTATCGTATTTTATCAGTAATTATAAAATTGAACAGTAAACTTTTATCTGTATGACAATTTGATTCAAAATTAAATACGATAAAATAAATGAAATGACTGAACATTTCGATATTTTTCATCCTTCAAACGTCATGCGGCACAAGCGTATGACGTTTTTTGAATTGCTGTAACTTGGTCAATTTTGGACTTAGAAAGTTTATTAAACTGCCAAAATTAATTTAAAAAAATTAGGCGAAAAATAATGAGCGGTTAAAACAGGTGGTTGCCATTTAAAACAAAAAGTTGACCTGCGTATGTCAAAAATGACATGCGTATAAAAAATTCAAAGACCATAAAAATATGTATTTTTATGTCAAAACAACATCTGAAAAAACAGAATTCGAATCGCATGGCTCTTCGCAAAGATATTGAGTATTCTCAATTACCGTTTACACACCACTGTATATATTATGTTATCGATGTTCATTAATTTTGTCTCAAACGACAATAATTTCATCACGTATTAATTGTCATCATAATATTATTATTTTAGTCATAGTGCGTATATGCACATAGATTACAGAGAAAGAACATTCGTTACTTCAATTTACGAAATTGACGTCAAACGCAATTTAGACTTTGGAGATAGGAACAACAGCGGTTTATACCCGCAGCCGACTTTTGAAGCACAGGATCGAGCATAACCTGCGACATAAACATTTGCAACCTAACCGTCGATATTTCTTTTTTTTTTCTTCTGCGTCGATCGTACGAGCAAAACGCAGTTATCAAAGTAGTTTAACCTCGTTTTTCTTTTCTCGGGTGAAATATTTAAATTCTCTGTGCCAGTTTATATTTTCCGCAATTTGAAAATCGCTGCTAATGGAGCTACAGAGGACCCGCACTCCTCCTCTGTAAACTACCCTTTCGGCGCAGCTACCGTTCGTTCGATTAATATAATATATTCTTCGCTTCCCCGTGTTACAGTCGTATACATATGCCGTCAGCAACACGAAGCGAGTGCCGCCGAATAATTTCCATTCCGAGGGCTGCAGTGTATATGGTTCTATATACCTTTGAGGACCTTTTGTCCCGCGCATATGCATCGTAAAACGAGTGCAGAAATGTAATTTGTGAACTCCGAGAACACTCGATTTCGGTGAATGCGCTGCTGTACAGCAAATGACTTTTCTTTCCCGGCTCGCTCTCTCTCTCTCTCTCTCTCTCTCTCTCTCTCTCTCTCCTCTCTCTCTCTCTCCCGCACTCTTTCTTGCTCTTTCTGACGAAATAACACACAGCGGTGGCAGGTGTTGAAAAACAAACTGTATTGCCCGAAAATCAACAGTCTTTGAAGACAATATTATATAACTTACTGATCCTGCACGGAGGATGATTGTTTTATTTTCTGTATATTCAACGTTTATTATATTGTGTTGAAAAATTGCCCATATGACTCTACACGTCTCACTGAATCTATTGACGACAATATTATGAAAATCGGACGCAAACAGCTAGTGGATTTGCACGAGAGGATTATCTCTGTCTTAGGCCTTTGATTTCGTATAGAAGATATTATATTTATTAATCACAGGCACTCGATGAATACACAGTCAATGAAAGTTTTCGGTACTGACAATACGTGCGTGTACATTGTATACATTTGTACCTCCCTATACTATTACCTATAAACTATTTGAACCTAGTCTGAAGGTACACAATGAAATCTAAATTTATTCATGGCTATGACTATATAGGTAAAAAAAATATTCAAAATTCAAAAAACGGAATTTAAACTTATCTATATAGTACATATTATATAGGTAATTATTTTCTATTATAAAAACTGTGATTTTATTATTTCGAGAAAAACTCGTTGGACGAAAATAATAATATACGTCGTCGTTACATAGGTATACCACTCGAGATACACAATAAAATGGCATCTAAAAAATAGGCTTTTTGACAATAGAAAATACCTACCTACTTTTAAATGAAATAAGAACGTAAATGTCTTTGAAAAATATTATTTTTTGCTGAAAATATATAAAAATTACCTCGCAGATGTTTTCACTTTTTGCGCCAAATGTGCAAAAGTGTGCTTTTTAAATTTTCGTTTTAAAAATCGTCATTTAACTATAGAACGAATTTCCAGCCTGGTCTGCTATAAATTGGAAGCATACCTACGGAAAACATATAGTATGCAACTTCTACAACTTTCGTGTTTTATACATATTACATAACAGAATAGTCATATACGGAGTGGGTATAGGTAAATATAATAATATTATCATGCATATATAATAATATGTATACATATACCGGCGTTACAGTTTAGCATATAGGTACTTGTGTGTATATATATTGTATATTGTGTATATATATATATATATATAGGTTATTTGTGCGAGTTTCCATAATAGACGTCGAGCGAGTTTACCGGTTTTTTTTTTTTTTTACCAATTTGCATTTCGTTCTTTTTGTTATTATTTTCAATTTGGTGTAGTTTTTTTTTTTTTCAAAACAAAACGCCGCCGCCGCCTTCGAACGGCGCCACCGATGATTGGCAATCGCTCGGGCGGCCTATTTTCCTCGGCTGATTCGATTTCCTCGTTTACTGCGCCTGTTATATATATATATATATAGCTACGTCGAATACCGAAAACACAATATAACAAATAATATCATACGAAAAGCGTATACCTGCATGCGGCGACATTGTCTAACGAAATGTGCAGTATACGCGACGCGTATTTATTATATTATATAGTCCTACTACAACTACACTCATATAATACGTATATAATACGTCATACGGTCGAAAATCACAATAATAGAAATATAATAATATCGTATACACCGATACGAGTAAATTATTATTATTATTGGAAACCGGAACGGAACTCAATATCGCACGCGGATATCCTCCAAACGCTCCGCGGCACGTTATGTATAGTAACTATATATTATATTATAGTGTTGGCCAACGATATCGAGATAATTCGATACGATTTCGATATCGTGGGTATTTTCTTAATAATTTCGATATCGATATGACGATATCTAAAAATAATTATCGAAAATATCGCGATATTGATAATGAGTTGAAAGAATTAATTTCTGATCCAGAAATAGAAAACGAAGAAGAATTAATCTCTGAATCAATATTAGAAAATGAAGAACATTTTGAAACACACTCTCCTCCTCGTAAGAAATTACGATCATTAATGATAGATAGCGATGATGATGACGAAGACGATTATTCAGTAACTCAAAGTCCTAAGATGAAACAACTTGAAGAGTATAAAAATTTGATAATTAAATTTCCCTACGATCAAGATCCTCTAAATTGGTGGAAAGAAAACAAATCTAAATACTCAGCTGTATCATTACTAGCCAAAAAATACTTAAGTATAGTGGCCACTAGTGTTCCCTGTGAACGGTTATTTAGCGAAGCTCGAACAATCATTTCCAAGAAAAGAAATAGATTATCTCCTGAGTGACTCAATCAACTGTTATTTTTGAATTCATATTTCAAATCGAACCCAAGTTCTGAAACATTGATGGGAAAACTGCTTGAAGAAGACATTTTTTGATTAAATACATTGGATGCTTTTCAGTTTGTACAAAATAATTTATAATTGTCAATTGATTTACACTCATAATATATTAAAACATTAAAACAATATGTATTCTATACTTTTAATGTTTTAATATGCTTCGATATCGGTATCGGTATTTTTCCGATATCGCAATACGATATCGGGGAAAAAAATATGATATCGATATTGAAAATTATATCGTTGGCCAACACTATTAAATTATAATATACGATATCGTGTACCGTATGAACCACGGTGCTTATATTATACACAGTGCTCAATCGACAAACACGCTCGATCTCTTTTTCCTTCGGCAATGCGCGCGTATAGTTATTCGAAATCGGATTTTTGGAATTTCAAAATAAACATATGTATTTAAAGACCATAATATTATATTATCTTGAAATTCCTGAGATTTTTTTATACTAAGTACTAAAGGATAATATAGTGTCCTGTTTAAATGCAAACTTCTGTTTTCCAAATGAGAACCGCCTTTTTCTATAATGATTTTTTATGAACATTCGATGTATGAAAATTCTAATTCAAGTTTTTGAGTTATTTAACTACCGTGTGTACATATAGGCAGAGGCATATTTAGACCGGGGCCACAGGACCTGTACCATTACATAAAAAAAATATTCAACATTTTGCAGAAATTGCAGAAAATATGTTATTTATTGAACATTCTCCTCTAACAACAACATACCCTGATGTATTCACTGCTTTTATTTTATACTTGACGTTACCTATAACTGTGGCGGCAGAAGAGCGATCGTTCTCAAAACTTAAAAAAAAAAATTATTTACAAAGTACGATGTCAGAGGAACGGCTGAGTGGTTTGTCAATTATTTCCATCGAAAATAAGCGGGCACAGAAATTAAATTTGGATGAAGTCATTGGCAAGTTTGCTCGAGTGTAGGCTAGGAAAGTTAATTTTTAATTACATTATATAATATAATAATTAATATTTTAATGTCATTGTTTTTATAAATTATTACATTTTTAAGCAGTAAAATAATACAGGTACCTTTACATGCATTTTTTTTTACCTCATAATTTAAATTTTTACATTAAAGAGGGCCTCCAACTTTTATAGGCCCCAGGGCCACCAAGTTTCATGCTACGCCACTACATATAGGTCCTGGATATTAGGATAATAGGATAATGTGTTCGAATACATATGGTAGCCATAGTGACTTGAACGTTTTAGAAACTTATATTAGTATATCAACATTTATAATTTTTAGAAATATCCCAAGTATAATTATTAACTTTAGATCTAATATATTTTATATTTTTTTAAATCCAAGTTTAAGACTATTAATAATTTGTATCGTGAGTATAAACATTTTAATAACCACTAGTTCGAACTTTAAATTGACTGCAACGAAAGTTTTTAAAAAATATACTTACACTAAATAAATTGAAAGAAGTCGGTTTTTATTTGAAAAACTGGAGTTTGTATCGTCACAGGAAACTCCTTAAATACCTAGTTAAAAAAACCTCAAGAATTTGAAAATCTGGTCCTTCCGGAATTCATATTTTTAATAAATTAATTTTTAGATGAAAGAAGGAGAGTTGGCTTAATGAATTAACGGGTAAAATATTATAAAAAATTATGTCAACGATTGTCGTGTGTGTGTGTGGTTTGTTACAAACGCATTATATTTCCTCTAATACTTTTTGGAAAAAACTACTCGGTCCCGATCACAACGATTCCCCAATTAAACAGATTTACAAGCGGATGATTCGAATTTAAATTAATATTATTCTAGTGCACTATACACTCTACTACCTGTATGCATATATTTTATGAGACTTGGCAAAAAAGTAACGAGACTGGTATTTTTAGAGTGATCTGACAGCACTGTGTGTTTTCTTTTAATTTTTGTCTCCGAGACAAACTGTCAACCATGTTTTGATATAAAGAAGTCCTTCAAAGGCTCAGAAAAATAGCGATTCGTGTCAGACACTTGGACACTCCTTGTCAAATAATCATCCCTAGCAACCAGTTTTCAACGCAAAAAACGATTCTTGGTGTTCCCCAGCCTTTCCCCTAATCACCTAAGCACAGTCTGTTTGATACGATTTCTTTTTTATCCCCGAGATCAAAAATCACTTATGGTTATGACTTTATGAGATACTGATGTATATATACTGTCCATATAAATCGAAAAGAGCGTAACCCACGAGAAACAGACGGTGAGTCCAATTGAAGCCTTTTCCGGCTCTGCTACGAATAATAATGGATAAATCTTCTAAGCCTACATATCACGAGACAACATTTACTTTATGCAGTGAATTTGTATGACTTCACTATTTAAATATATATTAGATTTAAAATTTTTATTTTTCTTAAACTTCATTAAAATGTCTTTACTGAACCCCTCCTTTAAACTGCAGCGGGTTATGTTCGGCGCGGAGTTGCCCGATTGCGGAATTCAGAAATTAGGTTCCGAAATTAGGTAGTCGTTTTTTATCCCTAATATAAGTATCCCGATTGCGTCCAAAGACACATTGGTTCGTAAAATTTTCATTCAAACTTTTATTATAATATGATATACGTCATAATATAAATGTCTCGTTTATGATTATTATAAATAACTTACCGACTTCTGAGACCTCTATGAGAAAATTAATAATTTCTCATTTTATTAACAACTATTAATTTACTGTTTGATTACCAAATCATAAAGTATTTAAAGGTACTTAGTATATTTGAAATTCAAATACTTTTATGTGAATACTTTAAAAATTTAAAACAATTGTTCGTTATTATAATACCAACTTCTGAGACCTACATAAGAAAATTAATAATTAATAATTTCTTACCTAGTAAAATAATTAAATTAATTTCTGGTTTTATAAACAACTGTTTAATTACCAAATAATAAAGTTTTTCAAAATTATTACAAAAGTGTACGATACAAAACAGTTTTTGAGATTACGTTCAAATCAATATGGGTACATTATAATATGGTCGTCTACGCTTCGATAATCCAATTTATTGTTTATATAAAATCCGGACGTGTTGACTGAGTGCACTGCCCCCAAACTTCAAAATGTTGGTAGGCATACGATCGCGATGGCGTATATCATCATAATTGGTATATTATCGTCTTTGCGTAACTGCAGGTCAGTGCAATATAGGTTTTCAAGTACAGACTTTACAGGGAATATCGCGGTATTAATGTAATATGACTATTATTAAAATGAGCGGGGATGTGATATAATATGATAATATAGTGAATATATCGGTAGTCGGTACCAGTATTGAAATTTTCAATACACTCTTGAGTTCACATTTTTGGTCCAAGTATACCTATATATCTATTAATATACTATAAGGTCGAAGGTATATATACGAAAAAGAAGTGTATTGTTGTATAATGCATAGACGCATAATATATATAAAAAATATTATAACTATATTGACTAGGTCGAGTAAACACTAAACAATCATTTGCAATAGGTAAAATACATGTAATATATATGATAAAATATATGTAGTACAATAACAATTAACAATTAGTATAGTTTTGAGCATAGTCAGTAAGTATATAATGTAACTAGGTTAAATTTAATATCAATATTATCGTTAGTGCTTCTATATAGTTGTGTATTTAAGGAATATGTAAAAACCGAAGGACGGTCAGTTGGCGGTGGTCGTGTGACTCGACTACCGCTGACCACCAGTGTTAGAGCCAGGCGGTGATCGTGCGGGGACTCGATCGCCACTGGACGTAAAGCGAGTTTAATAAGAGTGCTTGATTTGTTAATTATTCGATTATTCGTGTACGTCTGTCGTCGGCGTATACGACAAGTACCTATATATACCTATTATATACGCGCTACATAATAATAAATATCATATACTCGTATATAATATAAAATATTGTGTGAAGATATCTTACGCGATACCTATATAATATGTTATGAATATTATATGATACTGGATAAGTATAATATTATTATCATGGCCGAAAAAAAAAAATGAAAAAAACCGCGGCTTTCTAATACAACTACACTGCGCGCCGTGTAGTCGAGTTTAATAATAATAATTATGTATACACATATATTATAACGAGATAGACTTAACCGCGTCGATAGCTTTTCGGCGACTAGCATAATATATTATAATCGAGTAATCTGTAAATTAAGCTTTGCTAATCCCATTTTAACCCGTTCGATCCCCTCTTGTCCGTTATTTCCGCCCGTGCAAATCCCGCGACCGCCGCGCGTACACGACAAATAATACCCGGACGCAAATGGACCGCGAGACCAAACTATATCCTTTATATATATACACATTCCTACGACCTAGGTCGAATCGTTCAACCGCCACCGCGGAGGGTTAGGCGCGTATATATAACTGTGCAATAAACGTCGTGCAAACAATTAGTATATATTCTATTCTATTAACATTTATTATTAATTTACTGAACGCTTTCGATCGAAACTTCGATTCGTCTCGTCGGACAAAAACTGTTTTCTGCTGCAGGTGTTTGTTCGTATTATAAATATTAGCATCTGTATCGTAATAATAATAATAATAATATATATATTATTATATACGACTAGGGAGTATCTATCTACGAATGTTTCAGTATCATAAAACACGCGAGCAATCGTTCGACGACGAAACGACAACATATTATATTGTATAGATATTAATAATTTTAAACAAACCATAATCCTTTCCTTCATGTAACTTATTTAAATTACTAAGAGTACTCGATATAGACAATCTATATAAAAAACAGGCAATATGTTTTATTTACAAAAATAATTTGTTCAATATCAATAATAAAGTAAATAACTTCAGAAAAAAAATATTGAAATACCTTTTGTTAATGCCAAAAAAGCATCATTATCTTTCTTACAGATTGGATTAAGGTCCCTAAATACAATTCCAAAGGAATTACTAGTTTGCTATAGTTATACAAATTTTAAATTAAAATTAAAAAACTGGTTCTACAATAATCTATAATTAACTAAAATGTGATTTTTTCTTTATTATACTTTTACCATGTACAAATTTCTTTATTTCATTCAACTATTTTAAGCTGAACTATTTGGTTCTTTTTTGTTCTCTTACTGTCATTACTTTTTATTATTATCAATTATCCACTGTGTTCAGCTCTGAATAAGAAGTACTCTTACTCTACGACACGAGCTTCTTCCTCAGTGTAGAGTAACTTCTAGTAATATTACTCACATATTGTATACTATTAAATTTTTTTGATTACTAGAAATAAATAAATATTATTATTATTATACAAAAACGCTAACTACCTGCACTTGTGTGCAATTGTGTGTTATACTCTAATGATCGGCTTAAAATCATTATATTTCCATAATCGCAAACCGTAATCTCGACAAAAGGAATCTCTAACAGGTTTGTTTAATTTACATTTAATCCAGTCATTAAATGTATTTTATTTTTAAATTATTCATTGATTATAAACACTAATATTTTTCTTATGAGCCAAACAAATCGTATAAGACATGATCATTGGTTCTTCAGTTCACGAGAGGGTTAACTTTTCAAAAAAGTATAAATAGACACATTTTTTTAGAAAAGAAAATAATATGTTTGTTTACATGACATATTTATATATGATATATCTATGAAATACATATTCGGACAACTTTCCGAAAAATATATTGCAGAATGATTATTATTAGATATTTTTTGACACGGTGACGTTTTATTCTACAACAATGGACATTTATACGCAGCACATCAAAACATTAAAAAGTTCATAGGTATTAATAGAGTTTTTTTTTATTTTTTTTTTTATTGAACTTAAGCCCGACAACTGTGGCCATTAGGCTTTTTGTAGGTGTTTTCGGTAGGTTTTATTATTGTGGGGTGGGGAACAGCTGGTTAGTTAGAACACGTTTTGTTTATGTGTGGCAAAGATTTGTTGCTATAAAACCCCATATGGTCACCCATCCGGGAACTAGCAACACCGGCCGGCACGTACACTCAGAGAGTTTCTGCAGTTGAGCGTACACACCAATAGAGTCACAATTGTGTTTTTTATATTTATTCATAATGGCCAATATAATATTATATTATAAAAAATGTATTTACTTATGTTAACCAACTAATTTACTTTGTATACACGATATGTAAATAATAAAATATATTATACCATCTGCCATAATATCAGTCACCCAATAATCATAATTTTGTTACAAACCAAAAACAATTATAATAGTGCTAACGATTATTATTAATCGAAATATTTTGTTTTGTTTTATTCTCTATAATATGACGTAGGTATTTATCTATTTTATACTAAAATATAAAAAAAGGAGTGCAAATGACTCATATTTTAAGTTGAAATACCATTGCCAATCGTAATGTAAAAACTAAAATTCCGTTAGAGATAGATTTAAAAAAAATGGTATTCCTATTTCATATATTTCGTTTTCTAAATGAGTTTGAAGCAAAAATTACTATTCGTATTTTGCAAATCAAAAAACACATACATTCCTATATGGTTTTTTATTGTTTCGTGAAATTGAAAATGTACACCATAAATTATGCTAAATTATGTAATAAACCCACTGCGCCTATTATGGTTATTAAATATTATTTTATAATACGTATGTACGTATATGTACACATATGAATATTATGATTACGCGCGTTTAGCTTTTTTGAATTCACCATTTCCGCTCATCGTGCGGGATTACGGTTTTTTCCGCTCTTCTTACGTTATAGTCTTGTACACACATATATTCTAAAGAGTAGAATAAATAGTTATAAAGGAGAAAAGAATGACAAACGCGAAGAAAAAAAGTAATTGGAAAACTGTCGTCGCGAGGTATAGTCACGACAACGACGACGCGCGACGGTGCACAATATAGTATTTTCGTAATAGTGTGTATAATATATATATTAATATGTATAGCACTATAGCTGTATTGTTGTTATCATGTGTGTGTGTGTGTGTGTGTGTGTGTGTGCGAGCGGTGGGTAGTTTTTTGGAAATATTCGGTTACGACAGGTATGTAGGGCGGCGGCCGGGGGTGGTTGCGTCTGGCGTACGCGCAGCGGGCGGACGGCGTCGTGTCGCGAGGCAGCAACAGCAGCAGCTTTGATATACGTACGCCGGGGGGGGGGGGGGGTAGTCGGGGCGAGGTGTATTTTTTTTCTTTCTTTCTCCGTCCCCAGATACCTCGTCGAGCCAAAAGGACTCTGCCTGCCGGGGAGGTGGTTGTGGCGGCTGTGGTGCCGGGAGAACAGTCGGCGAGCAGGGGTGCGTTTGAAGATAAGCGGCGAGAAGGAACGCTGCGCGAAATTGTTTTTCTCACCCTTGCCCTCCCCACCTCCACCCTTACACTACCAACCGCTACCTCCACCGACACTCGCTGCCGCCTACCCTCTCGCGCGCGCCGGCACCTTATAACCGCCACTCGCCGTCGCTCCACCGTGTCACACGCGCGGCCTCCTCCTTGTACATAAGGACCCACGACCGCATTGTCTTGGTCTGACGAAAGCACCGCCGCCGCCGCCGTCGTCGTCGTCGTCGTCGGCGGTGGAGGCTGGGCGAAGGGCGAACCCCTTCAACTTTTCCACCACCTGCGATCGACAACCCGCATCCATTATTTCGCTATAAATGAGATATCGACCGGTATGTGCGCTGTATATACACGCGCGCCCACTACACCACCTCGGCCGCTGTTTCCTGCGGGAGACGGTAGCTATATACACACACAGAAACACACACCCACACATACACATATTTATATTATATATATATATATATTTTAAGTTTATAAGAAGAGAATAGAAAAAAATAAATGTGTATATACACACGGAGTCCTTTTCGTTTTTCTTTCTTCTCGGTACACATAAGGCTCCATGCAGTCCCCTCTCCTTGCACCTCACTGTCAAAACAATTTCCAATTGCCATAATACTATATTCTATTCTAGGCGGAACCTCCCAATAGGTGACTCTCGAAAAATAAGACTAGACAATTATTATATTATATTGATAGATTCTGACCATATCGAGGATCATATATATGTATATATTGATTATTGGTTTTACAATAATTTGTTTTTATGTCTATCATCACGTTTTGGAGTAAATTCATTATCAGTTGCGTTTTCCTGTAAAACATTTTCAGGGGAGTAGGGGAACTATTAAATACCTCACTTTAAAAACATTAAAAATTAATATTAATGAAAAAAAACTTCTTGGGAGGGGCAAATTCCCCTGTTACCCGCCTCGTATACGACACTGACTCCGACAAAATCAAAACGGGATTATTTACGCAAGAACAAAAATTGATTTTGTTTTTACCATAAATTAATCGATTGGAATTGAATGTTCAGCAAATATATAAATTAGTATTTTCAAGACATGACATTATTAATTTTAAAATACTATTGCTCTTTTTAAGCTATTTATTTTATTTATGACAAATCAAATTTTCAATTTTTTTTAGTTTTTGTTTCTTTCAAATAAAAATTTAGCTTAAAATTTGTAACCATTAATACAACATTCCGCATAAGTTGTTTTTAACATAACTTTTTTCCGAATTGTACAACGTCGGGGTACACTCGACACCAACTTAGCAACAGAAACAAAAGTTCTCCAGATTTTATACTAAGTAAGTGAGTAAAGTAATTTATTTTTAAATCCATGACAGTAATAATTATTATTCAACAGTTCGCGGAAAAAACGAATGATTTATTCAACCAAAATATTTATCACATTAAGTTACCGAAATGTTTAGTATAATAGTAACGATTCAATATTCTATATTAATGATTTTCTATGAACATTTTGAACTACAATTTTCATACAGGAAAATATTACAACCAATTTGTTCATTCGTTTTCGGCGGTGATTGTAACACTTTTAAGGTCCCTATTTAAAGTTCCACCTTCCGATTTCCACGAATCAGTTTCATCCGATATTTTTGATGATTCGCATTTTCATTACATAGATATACACAATAATCATATTGTAATAGTGTTTTATGTATATTATAATGATCCTCTTATCTGCGCAATAACTTACACGTATTGTTATATATAGGTAATGTGTATCGTTCGCGCTCAGCACTCGTATATTATATTATTATGTTTTTCCGCGCGTGAATGACATGCCGCAGATGTCTCGGCGAATCACACGATACGAAATACGAAAGCGATAACACAACAACCCTTTAAATTCGTATCATTAAATAATCGACTCTCGTTTAATTATTTTGGGGGAGCCGGTGTCGCGCGACCGTCGGGTCGTGTACTTCACACCTCCACTGCGCGCGCACACACACACACACACACACACACACCTGTTTGAACCCACGGTACGTCGTCGGTGCTTATGATTTATTATTCATCTGTCGCCTAATCGTCGCGCTGACACACAGGCACAAGTATATAAATGTGCACACGACACGGTTTATTCGTCGCAGGTATATATATAATAATTATTACGTATTTATTCGGGTAAATAAATTACCGAGAACAATATTGTATAGTTGGCAGCCGTAAAGTACCTCATAATATTATTATATTATCTCCATATAGAATATAACGTAATAGTTTAATTTGACATATTAAGCCATGTACCTAAGACTTATTTGTTCCGGCTAAAAACTATATATAGTCCAAACTAAACGACAACTTACGTGTATACTATCTAAAAGAGCAAATTCGCTAAAATACCAATAACCAAACTTTGTCATACTATATTATACAAGCTTTCGTAATACAAAGACACTTTTTCCATGGAAACTTAAAAGTTTTCTTTGAACATTCCCTCGTAAGTCAGTCAGTTAAATTATTCAATTTTAAAGCGATAATAAATTATGCCCGTTTAACGTTTGAAAACATTTCCAGCTCGCTTTGTTAAAAGTAAATTCATGATGATTTTGATTTGTTTTGCAGAAAATATTATGTAACCTCTCAAACGAGGTGGATAAACTCTTTAAATCTTCTCGGAAGAACAAATTTTTTAGTGCCATTTAATTTTTCGGGGAATCCATAAAAGTTTATTGCTGTAGCATTAATCTACAAACGTAAAATATCGTAAAACTTTACTAATGGAAATAATTATTTTACGTAATATAACACGATATAACATAATAATTAATATAATCTCGTACATTTTATGTTGGTACGTTTAAAATAACATATCGATATTAATGATACTTGTTGAACTTTAGAACCATGACCTACCCTCCATAGCCATTATAATGAATGAATATACATTTCCGAGCTAAATATGAAAACTATTAATCAAACACATTTCCGAAATGAATGAACTATGATGTCAGTCGTCAGAACTGTCGAGGTTGATTAATTTACGATTTTACGTGTTTATAAATTGTATAAACTTTTTGACGTGACTTTTATAGCTTAAATACGAGCTATTTTAATTGATTTTGTTTATATTGGATGCGGTAAATTCTTTAAAACTTTTTTTTGGGCCTATATCGCTTATTGTTTGTAAGTTGTGAGGTCAAGTATTTTAAGGCGTATATTTATACTATATATATATATATATAAAATGGTTTATTTAGATTTATTTTTCTCGGTCGCGTTAACTCAAAACATTAATTTTTATATTGATGGATATAAAATTTTCGAAACATTTTCAATATTATATACATGTGTAATACAAACATAATATTGTTAAAATATAAAAATTATGTTTACTCCGGATATTAATTATACTCAGCTGTGTAATTCCATTGTTGAACTTCGCCCACTTTATTTTATACG
This sequence comes from Neotoxoptera formosana, assembly GCA_022818045.1. Taxonomy (NCBI): domain Eukaryota; kingdom Metazoa; phylum Arthropoda; class Insecta; order Hemiptera; family Aphididae; genus Neotoxoptera; species Neotoxoptera formosana. The sequence continues at coordinate 62,772,737 of CM040632.1, read as the reverse complement.
TTTATAAAATATACTGTGTTGCATATAAAGTGATCTAGGCATTTCGAAATAATAATAACAATAATATTGTATATGTTGATTTTATAAAAACGTACTCATTTGAACTCGCTGCTACTCCGCGACGAATTCGCTTCAAATCGTATACCAGAAACCCAAATGGCATTTTCCATTGTGTTTTTTGTATAATATTATTGTACTTACATGTATATAGAGGTTTACAGCCACAACTGCGTATGTACTATATTATAATATAGGTCGCGACTAAATTGTCGGCATTGCGCATATATATATATATATATATATTATGTTGTCCCGCAGTCTTACACACAAATTTTATTATCGTATTTTATATACGGACCGCCGCCGCCGCCGTGAAGGAAATTGGATGTTTTCACTCCGGTTCGCGTTGCCGTATACATGCACACACCTGTTACATATATAATAATAATAATACCTATATGTGTTGGAGCGTAATACAACAATAATGTAATGTACGTACAACGGGAGCCTGGGAAAAAAATCTAAACGAAAAGCGGCAAAACGATAAGAATAGATAAGATTTCCTACGGCGCAGCACTGCGCGCCGCTCGTTCAATAATATGTAACGCGTCGAGTCGAGTCGGCGGCGGCGGAGGCGTGGATTCGCGATTTTAAGAAATCGGATCGTTTAATATTCCAAAGGACTTCTGCGGTGGAGGCGGTGGAGGCGGTGATGCTGCAAACGCGTGAAAACGATTTCGACAATTTCTCCGAGCTCGACGACCCAAACACTATATACGAGCCGTATAGCAGTATATACTATATATAGTCTACGGCGTTTCACACCCGCGGCGAACTCGAGTGGGTGTGTGTGAGCCGCGTACGCGTTACAGCGATATGTACCTACGCAATGGGGTTGATAACGTATTATTATATTATTATATTCGCAACGTGGCCGGTTATGGAGGACCGGAGGTCGGCGCCGGGGCCGTGTTCTATAGGTGTTTATTACCGCGCACACCGGCGTTGTACCTATATACGCGTATTATATATATATATATATATATATATAGATAGATAGATACACACACGTGTACTCGGCCCCTGGATTGTGACGGTCGTGGCAATTGTCGGGTCAAACAGGTCGTATTATATAACGGCCGCAGCGCCGGAGGCGGGAGAGGACGAGGACGCGGCAGCGGGACGAGACCCTAAAGGGCGAAATGAGATCGTCTAAATGCATGAAGTTACCTACACCCTTTAACCCTTCCGCCGGTCCACATTGCCCGCCGACGATGTCGACTGTACATATATATATATACGCGTTCACATATACACAAACGCACTCGCTGCACACCTACACACCAACTGCGACCGAGTTCTACGACTCTCCTACCCCCCACCCACCCGCCACCCACACGACCGAATCCGACCAGCCGGCTATACCATCGACCATAACGCCCCGAGATGACCCGGTCGGACGACGGCTCGGGGGGGTTTATTGTTTATCTATATATATATTATACTCGCCCCTCCGCGTGGCCGTTTTATGCTTAACGTACCGAAATCCGAAACTGTTTTGTAAAATTACTCCCTTAGGTCTATATTTTCTTCGGGTTTTTTTTTCGCCTCCTTCGGAATAGATATTGTTTCAATAGCATTTTTAATTTTTTTTTCCCCTCCGCGGGCACCTATACAAGACTCGTAACAGCGTCTCCGGGGCGAATGATGTAATAATATTACGTATATATGTATAACACTGCAGTACCCACTGTATACTGTATTATTATAATACTGTCGTCAAGCCACATAATATAATATATAATATATATAGAGAGAGACCGAGGTATAAATGTGGTTTTTTTTTTTTTATCAAAAACGTTAGAGCTAATATTAAAATATTTTAACTCTATATAATAAAAACGAATGGCCCATAAAATCAAAGTACTAAAAATTGCGAAAAATTGTGACGTTATCTATTTTTTATTTTAGTGCGGCAGCCATTAAACGTTTGGCCACATAACATTTCCGAGATATGTAGTATGTATACTCTTGCAGCGAACCGTAATAAAAGCGATTTTACTGCATTTTTTTCGAATAATTTACTATCATGTTATTACTTATTATTGTCTACGAATACACATACAAGTGCTGCTCTCTGCTTAATTAATGTTTATAATATCGTACCCACCGCGCGAGTACAAAATATATTGTAATATCGTTCAAATTAATTCACCGCTGAATCTCGGCCCTATTTACCGTCGTAGAAGAGAAAAATATAAATTATTTAGTGCATATGTATATAATATACTTTATTTTAATATTTCATCACGTCATTCAAACGTAATTGTTTGTTTCGTTTTAAATTCTCTATGTATTCATATTTTCGTTTTCAATTGTTAATAGTCTAAATAAATACAAAACAGTTATAAATATATGACGACACAACTGTGAAGTTCAAATGTCCACTCACTGATATTTTTTAAAATTATTTTGCTTTTGTATAAATCACGATTTAACATGTACCTGCAAGTTAGGTACTCGACAGAGCATTTCTTTTGATGCCTAGCGTTTATCTATGATTACGACCTGTGAGAAGAGCATCAAGCGGGAATTAATGTAGTTAAATATTGTATAGTTTCATGATGATATATTCTTTTAGATTCTGAGAGGAGCGATAAATGTATTGATTATACGTTGTGTGTTTTTTTTGGGGGGGGGCCTCTGTAATCACGTTTTGGGTGGCAGTGAAGGTGCTTTGATTCTTTTCATCAGCATATTTTCTGGTAGAAAAGTAAATCTAGTTGGTACATTTTGGGGGTCAAAAGTAAACAATTCTCAATAGTTTTTAAAAACAAGAAATTAGATATTGGATAATACCAAATAAACTAACGATTTCTCAGGGAACGATAATCTTAGTTTCTCCAATTAAAAAATGAATAACAGCGTAGTACACTTGAAATTTTCACCAAATGTTGATGTTATTATTTTCAATACACTATCAAATTTTAAAAATATTTTAACTCTTTTTGGGCTAATTGTAGACATAAAAAATTTTTGTTGGGTCGAAAAGTTTCAAAATTTAGTTCAAGGTTCTTAATATTTTGTTATAATAGCAATTGAAAATTATTAAAGATACGTAGGCAAACATTTTTTTATATGCTTTTAATATTAAAATGTTGACCTAAATTCATCATAATAATATTGAACATTTGCAAATTATTTTGTATTTCAAAAATTATAAAATACTCAATTTTTGTAGCTAAGGATTAAAAATTAAGAACAAGGTTTTTCGTAAGTAATTAATATTGTAACCAAAAAATGAAAAAAAATATTTATGAACATAGTTATTTTTTATAGACAGTTTAAGTTCAAATTTGGACATTAAAATATTGATCATTTTCAAATTATTTTATGGTTAAAAATTTATAAAATATTCAATTTTTATATCTAAAGATTGAAAATTGGAAACAAGTTTCACGTAAGTTGTAAATAGTTAATATTGTAACCAAAAAATCTAAACAAATATGTTCTCATGGTTGATTTTTATAGACATTTGCGTGTGTACAGCACAGTGGTAGTACCACCTTTTAGTGCTAGCCGACCTTTTATTTTTTAATTCGATACATGTATAATTATTGCATACCTACTAACCTACATTGATAGCCGTAGTTGTGATGCTTCCTACTACGAGCAGCTGATTTTTGGCGATAAACTGTGCGCATCACTCTGGAGTCTAATATTTCTATACAGTGTTAAGTAACCTGTATAATCTTAAATCGTGGAACAAATATATTATAGTGGGGGAAGCCAAACATTAAATGATAAATGAGATAAAATGATTAAAAAACATAGACAATGACAAAGATAAAATGTCATTAGACCTCAAACTATTTTTTGATAAATACCTGATAATTCAGTGGCGGCGCGAGAGGGTTTTTTTGAGACAGTTGTCTCACAGCTAAAAGGAGTCTGTAAGTACCTATAGTGGCTAGTCAGTACACAAAAGTGTATTGTACAGTTAGGTTTACACAGTCAGTGACACAAAATGATACGCAAATTAAATAGGTGGGTCGTGTGTACTGCAACTAACATTTTCTTGTCCCACTGTCGAAAAAGTTCGCGCCGCCACTGCCCGATATCATCTGAGAATTTAAAATTACAAGTAACTATAAAATATTTAGTTTTCTTCGCTGACAATAATTCTTTCAATGGGTACTTATTATATATACTGGGCCATACGGTCGTGTCCACTATTAAAGTGATGTACTATACGAACAATCGATTATTGAAATCACGAGTTCCGAATGTAATAATAATATTATTATATGGTAGGTATAAAATATTTTCGTACAGGTAGACATTTTTCGCGCCAACGGCGAATTCGTCGGGCTCGAGAGATAAACGAAACATAATAATAATACATCACGAACCACACACGCGCTCGCTCACCCTCCTTTATATATATATATATGTATCAAGTGTAACCGTTTGCGCGGTTGTTTGTCTCGGTCGACCTCTGCAGCACACGTATAATATCATATTATATCGCGTGAGTTGTGTTGTATTTGTACAAACACGTCGTCGTCGTTGTCGTCGTCGTCGTCGTCGTGTAGTGCTCTGATGTTGTTTTTCCGCGAGCACATAAGCTCGGGCATATCGCCGGAGAAATTACGGGCTTACCGCCGGGTCCCGCTCGGGATTATATCATATATATATATATATATATATATATTCATATTGTGTTGTATATCCGCGTACGAGCAAACCCAACTCGACGTGGACGCGTTTGCGCGTGTTCGAAAACATATAATTGAAAACCCTTCGACGCGGCGGCGGCGGCGGTGACGAGACCTCGCAGGTTTTACCGAGGCGCGCGCGAGGGGTGCTCGCGTTGTGTGCAAGGCCGGGGGGGGGAGGTGAAATCGCACCGTGTTCGCCCGAGTCGCGGAGAAGAGAGAGAGAGAGAGAGAGAGCTCAGAGATTAGCGATTCTTGAGGGTCCCGGACAGCGTCGGCGACGCACCATATATAATATATATATATATAGGTACGATATCTGCGGCGGCTGCACAGGGCTTATATATATATATATAATAGGTATATACACTGCGGTGGCATCAGAGCACGGCGTATATATAGTCGACGGCTCGTCTCTCCGCCTTGCCCGCGTACGTATACACATATATCTGTGTGCATATAGATTGCTTATTTTCCGCCCGGCGTTTACCCCGTTGCCTTCCGCCCGCCGCACCGGCGCTAGTGGTGTCGAGGGGGGGGGGCGCATTAACTTTCTAGGCGACACGCTGCAGCACGACATGTAAAACCGCTATAATATGTATATATACACGCAACGCGGTACGACGTATATATATTTCAGCTCAGGTATAATCCTACGTTTTTATATAGTCTTGGTGTACATAAGTCGGTATACAGTCGGTATACAGTCGGTATACAGTCGGTATATTCGGTTTCAGTAGGTATACAGGGTGTCCCAGGTCTATTTGACTAATGCAATAACTTTTACAGCAGTAACAGTGATTAGCAAGAAATAATTTTGAATTTAATAACACACTTTGAAAATTGTTTAAAAATTAACGACTTGACCAAATCAAAAGTTTTAAACGCCAAAATGGTTTTTAAATACTTATTTATGAAATAGCCGTCTTGGATTATTAGAAAAATATTAAATACAAAATTTAAATTATTTATTTTTGTTGTAAAAAAATAAAATAAAATATAAGATATACAATAAATTATAGAGCAGAGCTCTACAAATCATTACAAAAAAAAAAAACTTAAAAATATTGAATAGAAAAAAAGTTATTGCATTAGTCAAATAGACCTGGGACACGCTGTATATATATATGAATATATCATTATTATTGTTGTATTATAATATATTAATAATAATAAATCAACTATAGTATAATATAAGATTATATAATATTTGGTAGGTATATGGAAAATATTGAATACGCGCGACGCTTTTAATATTATGTAGGTTACCAGCGCACTTTAAAAACGCGATATTTAAAAAAAAACAATATAATAAGTGCCGACGTCGATATAGGAAATTAAAAATGTATGTAACTATTTAAAAAATTGTAGCTACCCCGGGGGGGGGGAGGCTCCACAAATATTTTATACCCATATAATTGCACCAGTCAAGCACAACGTCTTCTATTATCAATAAACCTAACCATTTTGTTATTTTATAAACGCCTATTTGACATTTATAAGGTCGGATTGGGTTATATTGGGACGCGTATAATATTATAAATTATGAAAAAATGATAATATGGTATGATATATAATAATAATATGCAATAAATGATTTACCATAAACCCTACCGTTTTGCGTTGGCAATAGTTACACGCACAGCAGGATTTTCAATATTTTGTCTCCGTAAGTTCGTCGTGTCCCACGTCTCTCCCTCCTCACTTGGAGTCCGGCGTGTGTATAATATTATATCTAAGACGTCGGACGCATAAACACAATAGACAGGGAGATTCACCGATAGACCAAGCATGGTCCTCCCCTTTTATCCTTTAACAATGCATTTATTCAAATTCTGAGTTTTGAAATTTGAATTACACTTAAACACTATATTTTCCAACAGGTAATACTTAGACTACTGTAAATTCTTACTCAAACGGTTTTTTAGAAATGTGTATACGTGTCTCAATCGAACGAGTTGTTTCTCCGAGTCATTAAACATAATATTATATATTATGTACTAAGAAGTAAGAAAAATAATGGTTTTGCATTAAGTATAAAGCACCTAGCACCTATATCTATATGTCATGTTTAGTCTAGAACTTGAGTATTATACTGGTAAAATTTTGAAATCATTATAGCCTACATGGCCTCATTATATCTTCTGAACTTTTTTATACTAGTGGGACGTAGGTAAACAAAATGTAATGATTTCAAAACAATTCGTTTGAATTCGATTTTTATACCTACATAACAATCTACAAAAAATCATTTTTCTGTCTAAATGCATTACAAAAAGTGTGGTTCTCATTTGGAAAAAAAGTTTGTATCAACGCGCTGAACACACTTTATATATTAAAATATCCAAGCATTAGAAATGTATGGTTCTCAAACTAAAGAATTCAGATTTGAATAAATACATTATCAAAAGAAAAAACTGGTGTGAGCATTATGCTCAGTGAATCACCATTATATAATAATGGTATACTACCAAAAAGTCCAAGGAAAAAAAGTCCGAGGTATAAAAAGTCAACGGTAAAAAAGTCCGAAACATAAATGGTCCGTGATGGTGTAAAAGTCCGGCATCTATAAAAAGAACAAAATTCACAATCAAACACATCTAACTGGTTACTAAGTTACTTTATGCCAAAGAATAGGTCATTCAATAAAATTTCTAAAAAGAATTTTTAGAAAATGTTTGTCATTATATTTAGAGCGAGACCTAGATAAACATAATACTGGTTGAATTTTTTTTTCTAATATATTATTTTAAATATTGTCATATATTGATATTATATCCATGGCTTTTTAGGCTTCGGACTTATCTACTTCGAATTTTTTAAGCCTCGGACTATTTTACCCGGATTTTTTTTTTGCTAGGACATTTTTCCTGGGACTTTTTTTACCGAGTTTCTATAATAAAATGTCGCGTTGCATTACGCTCACTGGGTCGCCAAAGGGATTTCTCGGCTATCATCGTCTCGTTCGTAAACGTGTATACCTACTCGTATATTATATAAACAGCAATCGAACAATCGAGTCAGCGGTGTATGATATTATTATAAAACGGCGGCGGTGGAAAACCGTTTTTTTAGAGTGAAACTTATCTGGTTTGTACGTGCGCGTCGGTGCCTATATATATACATATATATGGTCTAACCTTTAGACCCATCGTCGTCGTCGTATTGTATACATACAAGACGGCACGCAATAGGTTAAAATAAAAAAAACCAACACGCCGCGGGCTGCAGCACGTGATGTGGTGATAAAAAACAACAACAACAACGAAAAATCCCCAAACAACGTTTCCGAGTGGAAAAGATTTTCGGGGGCATACACTCGTCGACGAGCGCTTGCATAATGAAAAGTATATATGCAAACAAGTACGTATAATATTATTATCGCCTACCCCGATGACTATGACGACGACGAGCCGTGGGCGGGTGGCAACTGGTCGTATTGTGATAACACACACACGCGGGACCGGCGGCGAAGGGGTCGTACGCACATAGCGAACATAACAAACCCCTCGACTTCCCTGCTCGCCCTCCCGTGGGATTGTACGGCAGCAGCAGCAGCAGCAGCAGCAGCCGCCGCCGCTGGTGATACCATCGAACGTCCGGAATTCGATTCTATGCAAAAGTCGCGTCGTTTACGTATTATATATACATATTATTATATTGTACATGCGATATACGAGAGAGAGAGAATATGTGTGTGTGTTTTTGCGTGTGCGTACACTCACCGTGTTTGTGGTGGTGAATAAAACGGCGGGGAAATAGCGGTGGGATCGAGAGAGAGAGAGAGAGAGACGCTAGTATGCGCGCTCCTGCAGCTCTCCGCGAGATCGGGAGGGGAGATTTTTTCACTCTCCCCCGCGCCCCGTGCATCAGAGGGGATCTATGGCGCCGATAAGCTCGCAGTTGACAACGTCGGGACAGCCGTAAATTTCTCGGGCGATAATAGCTAGTATATAATATATATATAATGTATATAATATATTATATATATACATGTGTGTGTATGTACCCGGTCGGTTAAAGGGTAGAGGTGCTCGGGACCAGCGGGTTCGGACGGTGATAAAAATGTGCGCGTGTGTGTGTGTGTATATTTTATATTATATGGAACATTTTTTTTTTTATTTAATATATTATATTATATTGCGGACGAAAAATTTAAATATATTTTGCATACACCCTGGCCCGGAGGGATTTGCCTGAGGGTATAGTGGAAATACACTGTCTCGCTATATTATAGGTACCTATATGAGCTAAAAAAAAAATTCTAAACGTATTTGAAGCAATTCGGGCTTTTCCGTTTCCGTTTACCTGTCATATAAACAAGCGATTTATATAATATTATAGGTATATCTATAACAATAATTTCAAAGTTAAAGCCTGCAAGTATGTTCGCGATAAATTTTAAAAAAATGTCTAATTACACTTGAGAATTTTTGAAATTGCACTTGCAATACATATAAGCACTAAGCGACGAGGAGCACTCACACTCGTCGCCACTCAACAGCAGCACCGCGCGTCATGTATAATTTGACGATATTTTGAAATTTACCGGTGAATAGTATTTATATGTCTGTTGTAAAATAATACGTAAACAAATGTCCCAGTATTCCCTATATATTACGAACATCGGAACATACCCTACTATTATTAATATTATAAAATTAAAATTTCTATTCCAGTGGTAATTACTATTGGTACGACCGGAGCCTAGGACCGATTATCAAATAATATAATATCGAACATATTAACTTATAGAACAATATTTGTCTATCGCGTAGTCACTAAACCAACCGGTTGATGGCCGTTAGCCATTGATATCGGGGCAATAATTAAAATTAAAGATTGGATAATTACTGATGATTAAGTTATTTTTCGAATATTATAAGTATAACTGAATTTTCTCTGATCGTAAATACACATTATGTATATTTTAATAACTAAATAATATTATATGGTAAATAATTATTTGCAAATAATAATAACAATCAGCCATAACACATGTTACGGGTGTATATTATAATGTATAATATTAAAAGATACAGTAATTTATGATTAAATAATAATTTTCAACTCCTCAAGTCTTTAAGAATAATACTATTTTGAAATTTCTACAATATTATTTTATAAATTAACATTTTTTTGGTAAGTTTTAAAAGATTGAATTCCTACCTACCTAAATTGAACTTTAAATACCGAAATGATTATTAAACTTAAGAATATGCATTTTAATATTTACTTTATATCTAGTATTATATACTCACGAAGAAAATATCATGCAATATTTGTCTAATAAATCAACAATAATGAATATTTATAAAAATACTTACCTATTCTAATTTCTAATTTATCTATTTGACTTATAAAGCTATTTATAAGCTATTGAATATTAATAGGTACATATATCTATGTTTATCATACGTACAATTTGTCTTTTTTTTTATTCTCGGGACTTATTCACTCATTTGATTAATGGACTCAAATGTTCTGTTCTCGAGTGAGTCCAACAAACAAAGGTCATTGTATAATGTCTATGTACAATATAGGTATTCCACACACTAATAAGTAATAACTAATAATAATCGCAATTTGTTTTGATAGACGTCGGCAATCTTGCTATAAGACTATTACGATGATGTTATAATATAATAAATAAAACATAAATATTATATCCTCATATTTTCATGTCTGGTCAATCTTATCGTGTGCGAGCGACATCGTTTATTTATATTTTTATATCAGTAACAATGATAAAAGGGTTTATATTATTATTGTGTGTTGTCTATGCCGATTGACGACCGCCACAAAAGTGTGCGTCAGCTGCCGGTCCGGTGTGCAGAAAATAAATTGTTTGAAAACGACCTCTGGCGAAAGGTGTCGACCGGACCGACGGGTCGTGATGGCTCTCCGATCGGTATTATAATTTTTATCATACGAATATAATACAACAATAGATGATAAGGTTTCTCTCTCTCTCTCTCTCTCTCTCTCTCTCCTACAGTTTTACTCACTTGGGGGAGAGTATACGTATGGTGTTATTGTAAACGGTATATTCGTCAATTCGTCATTATCTATACAATAGGTATAGATATTAAAGATAATATCACCGCGGTAGTCCAAGTGTCAGTATATTATATTGTTGTCGTATTATATACACAAAAGGCGTTGAACTACCCTCTGCATTATAATAAAACAAAACATTTTTTTTTTATAATAAATGCATACATAATGTTTATTGTAATATGTTTAAAAAACTGAACTACTCCTGTGCATCCGATTTTTCGTGCATTAAATTGTAACGTTTTTAGAGACACGGAGTGCACAAGAAGTATGTAAATAACGTATATATTATTAAACCAATTAAAAAAATTAAAAATTATGATAATAATATTGCGTACTTGCATCAAATCTTTTATTTGATACGCATACGTGTGATTTTACTTTAGAGTTGTGTAATTAACTTTGTATATACTTATATGATTGCAGTAATCATACTTTTATTTTTTACCATTTCATCGATGCTTATAAAATTATATTTTTTAATTATAGCCTCCTACTCAACCAGAAAAAAATCGTAAATACGAAATTGACATTTATTAATAATTATTATTAACACGTTATATTTTAACAATATTATACTACTTTATACGAGCTGGAATTTACATACTTTCAGAGGTCAGTGTATTATTAATATATTATGTAAAACTGACAAGGTTACACTGACGTGTATTTTTATTCTGAGGGCATGGGTAATAGTAAACGCAGGCACTGCGTAGAATCGCTTTGGAATTTGGAAACCGCGGTCGTCGCGTTCACCGCAATGCTGTTCACTAGCTGCGCGCGGAATCGCGGTATCACGCGAACGCATAATATTCCATTTATAACGTCCGTGTGTGTGTTCGCACATATATATATATATATACGGTTTTGCGTGTACGCGCGTATATATGCAACGTGAATCATAAATACAAAGCTCGGATCGGCGTCTAGGGAATACTATACGCACATGAAAATCGTTCGACCCTCCGTCGCTTCTGGTGGCGGCGGCAGCGGTGGAGGTGGAGGCGGCGCGGCGCGGCGGTGGTGACGGTGGTGCTGCCTCTGCTGCCGCTGCTGCGAACAGATAAGACCGCCGTCGCCCGGAGGGTCCGCGCGCGCGTTTGACGGGCACCGCTGCCGGTGACGTTGATAAATACGCGATTCATTCATGTCGCGGGCGCGTGCGTGCGAGCGCACTGCGAAGTATGACCCAGTCTTTTGCGATTCTCCTCATCTCCCCCCCCCCCCCGTATTATATATATGTATATCTGCAGTCCATCAGCGCAGCTATACAGCTCTCCACCCGGCCATCGGAGTCGTTTTGTGCACCGTTCGTATGTTTATAATATTATATTTATATATTAAAAATAATATTATATACATAGGTATATAAGCAGACGCAGACGTGCTCTGCGGACGACCGACACTCGCGATGTCGGCGCGTAAACGTTGAATAAAACAATATATTTTTTCCCGCTTGTTCGTAATATGTACATATACATAATATACGATATACGATATGCATATGATCAGTCCCACTCGACGACGTATGTCGATCGAGAGTATAATAATATACTCTAAACTAAACAAATACTCTGAAACACGATAATATTTACGGTCGTGTATGTGCGCAACACGTCGATGTGCCGTCCGCTGCCGCGATTCCTTATAAACATCAAAACCAGGCACCAGCATACGGTGCCGTCTCGCTAATCATAATAATATAATCATACATAGAGGGATTGTAATATTTATCGTTTGATCATATTGGAGTAATTAATTTATAATAACAAAACATTATTTTCCTTAAATGCATTTTATACATTTATATAGTGATTTGATACTGCAACGACACGTGCATTTTACACCCTTTGAGTAACGAGACTTTTATAAAATGTCTTTAAATGAGAAGGAATATAGTTTCCTTTTGATGTCTGAGATTATATTTTATCATTTGAATATTTGATAGTATATTCAATTTTTTCAAAAGATATTACGTTTGTTGTTATTGCTCAAAAAATGTTTAAATTTAGACATATATGCGCCCTTGCACATGTTGGCTCAGCGTTCTCTTTTAAATACATAATAATATTATGAGAGATGTTATTTAGGATCAAAATAGTTAGTTTATTTTATATTATTTTTCAATTTTAAACGTACCATACGTTTTAATCAAAAGAATCATAAAATTGCAATTGTTTATCATACCTGGGAATAGTCGATTCAAAAAAGAACAAATTTTGTTAAGTTTTATAAAAATGTCATCAGGAATATTTGTTTGTTGTCTTAATCCGTTTCTTATTACAGAAAAAGCGCATTTCAACATATAGGTACTACTTCTTCGGTGAGTTTTAGTGGTAATTGCTCTTTAGCTTCTCATCATCTTTGTCATTTTTCCTATAGGATTTTCTTTTATTTATACGTATTTTACAATATATCGTAGTCGATATAGATGATTCATAAATGCCTACATTCCCATTCCCAAATAATCTTTTAACGAAACGTAATCACATTGAAATTCCTCTCATTATTCTCGTTTTACCTACATCTACAACTTCCGTACATCAGATTAAAACATTTTGGTTTTTATCCTTATTTTTTCGGGAAAAAGAAAATTGAAAATTCCTTTTCACCTGTCGCGTTATTGTTTGTTATTTTTTTATTTTTTAAACAATTATACAGACGAAATTGGTACTGTACATCTACCTATTTGAGGAAAGATATAGTAGATAAATATTATTATAATATAATATACGATTACATAAAACTACCTATAATAATATTTACCTATGTAATACATAATAATATATGGTTTATAATTTGTACAGTAGAACAGTGATATTATAACATTGTTGTAACAATGAAAGACTGAACTTTAGGTATTATAGCTATAATAAATAATATTATACGTAAATATTTATAGAGAGCGTCTAGCTGAACTCGACATTCGCGTAGAATAATACATATAATATTATCACGAAGAACTCGTCGGTGCGCGGTGGCGTAATATGATCATCGCGGGGTCGTTCCAGTGCAGCAGCTGCAGGCGTTAACAAGAATACGGCAGCGTCGTCGGCGGCCGTTTAATCTAAAAAGGCGGAAAATGAGAAAATGTATACCGAACGCGAGGGGGTGTGTGCAGTGTGCAGCGGCGGCGGCGGCGGCGGCGGGGAGGGAACGAGGCGAGGGTGAGCGAAAAAAAAAAAAAAATGCCCCGTTTTGGGACGCCGGGAGATTATTTCGTCTAGGGAACTGCAGCGGCGCGGCGGTGGCAACGTCATTTTTTACGGGCTTGACCCCGACCCGTCACACGCGGGCTACACCGGGGCTTAAACTGTATCCATTACGCGTCACGTCGCCGACAGCCTACAAATTTTCTCACGGAAAAAAGTGACCCCGTCGCAATTTCGCCGCCGTCGTATAAATATGTATATAATATATATATATATATATATATTATATGATATAATTCTCTTCTCGGTTTTTTCCCCGTTTTTTTCCACTCCGTGATCGCCCGGTTTTTGCAGCCTCCGAATTCGTAGAATATAAAACTACTACTGCACGTAGTTTGTCCGCTTTTATACTTTATCATTATCTAACATGTTTATAGGTCTCTTTCTCGCCGTCCATATCATTATTTTATGTGCGAGCGCGCGTCTCGCACGCGGGTCTTTGACGAGATCAGAGAAAAAAGTTTTCGATAACGCCGCGGCCGGAGGAGGAGGTCGTAAATAACCGTAGTTATATTATATTATATATATATACGCGCAATACGTCATAAAGATAACGCGCTTTCCGTAGCGAAAAGGGACGACGCGACCGTCGACCGCCGTTCGAGAGGAGTAAAAACGACAACGCACGGGGACGTTTCGGAATATTATTATTATTATTATTATTACATATTATATTATACGCGAACCGTAACCTCCGCAGCGTGTCCTATTATAGCAGTATAATATCGCGTGTCCTCCATAGCGCCGCGGCCCTTTCCTCTGCAGTCCTTCGCCTTATAAATCACCATGCGAAACGATAACATTTATCCCATTCGTATATCTGTGTTCAGTATGTACACGTATAATAATAATATAATAGTGCCTATGATATTATTGTGTGTGTGTGTGTAGCGCCCGCAGTTCAGATTTCGTCGACGTTTTAATAATCGCGCGTGTGGCATAAAATTATATTGTATTGTGATACGAGTACGTGTAATAATATGTACCTATTGCAACCGAATAGCATATCTACATATAGCCAATAAGAAACCAATATGCGTGGGTAGCGTGACCGTGGTATAAGCAAAGGAGGTCGCACGTGGTATGCAGGATAACTGGTATCTAATAAATGTCGCACATCCCGAACACAACCACCGCAATTTAAAATGCATCGACTTTGAGATGCGAGCGCCAGATTCGTTTATCCCACGATTCCATAATTTGAAAATAAATCCAATACCTAACGGTTTTTACATAATTTTAACATTTTTCTATTTTTAGAATAAAATGATGCTTTGCTCCTCCTGCTTGTTTCGCTCACCATCCTTATGGGGGAGGGGGGATTCAAGACCCCCATAAGCCCACGCTAGCACTCCCGAAGGTATAACCCCTTTCCATCTTGAAATTTAATATACTGTAGATTACAATTTTTAAAAAATAAAATAATATTTGATAGATAAAATATACAAAACTTTTTTTATAAATAATAGAGAGATTATTATTGGTTTGAGTCATAACTCATAACTTAGGAGTTTATGACTTATGAAATAACAGTATACGCAGCTTATTATAATATCATTTAAATATGATATTTTTTTTGACAAATTGTAATTGTTTTTTAATTTTAGACACCTGGTTTTTTAACTAATTTTGGTTGGGCCACTATATTGGTTATTTTAGTACATAGATATTTCACGAGTAATAAAGAACGACCTAATCCACTATCACCGAGTTGGACTTCTCTGATTCTGATATTAGTTATTAATTTTAAAATGCCAAAAAAAAATTTTATCATCCGACAAAACATTTTTATTTTTATATTTTTTTAGTATGCCACCATCTAGTTGTAATGAGCCGTATACAATTTTAAATTTTGCATTGCGGTCGGCAAACGGTGCACAGGAAAAATAGAATCGATTTATAGTGCGATGACAATCGTCACAATATTTATGTCACATTTCAGCAGCGTATCGTGCAGCATCTCAACGATTCCTATATCGGCTATGTGCGATACTTGAACATTATTCAAACGCGACGCGAACGGATAGCTTTTGAAATGATTTTTTTCCGTCGTGTCAGACAGACAGACAGACGGCGACGACAACGAGATCAATAGTCTTCGACGACGCGGAAATAAATAAACACGGCGCGGATCGAGTGTTCCTTATTTGCGACATCTGTTTGCGAGCGAGTTCGTAGTGAATAAATATAAATAAAAATAAATAAATAAAAAGCGACTTTCAAAAAATAAACAAATCAAACAAAAACCCTATATATATATATACGTCAGACTACTATACCCGGAACCCCGTCACCCTCCCACGCCAGCCAGCGACCAACCGCTACCGATCGCGCCCATCGCCGCGACTACGAGGCCTTTGAATAATTTATAATCGCCGTCGCCGAGAAATACGTTTGACTGGGAAAAAAAAAACCCCTTTTTAATAAACTGCGGGCGAGGTGAAAATACGGCATGGAAAGAAAAGGAAAATATAGCAACTACGGCGGTTTGACAAGAGAAGCCGGCACAAGATGACTGCAGAGTGCAACCGCGGCGGCGAGAGAAGAAACTGTACAAGTCGATAAATGCGCGTTTGTCGAGGCCCCGCAGTATATATCGTAATATTATATATGTGTGTGTGTGTGTGTGTGTGTGTGTGTGTGCGTGTGTGCGTGTGTGCGTGTAGGCACCCGCAAAGCGTTAGGCGGAAAAGCTTTTTAGTTGTGTGCCTACCTACCTTTATGCCGACGCAGTCACGGCTTCTCTGCTCTGCGTTTTCTCGTATCAAAAAATAACACAATAATTCTCTCTTCCGTACCGCTGTTGCAGTGTGTTATTATTTTAATATCGCAAAGTGAATATTATACTTGGCGACCTCTTAAAAGTAAAATACCACTTATTATAATATATGTTTATACCTATACTATATATTTATATATACGACATGTTTGCCGCCTTTAACGGTTTCCCGTCGTGTTTATTTGGAGATTTCATCGATCGTTAATTATTTTTTTTACAGACGAAAACGTACATCCGTTACAATTAATGTCAGCAGTTAATTAACTCATCGATTCTGCGAATTTGAAGTCTTAAGCCTGAGTAACTATCGAGGTCAAGATATTGATTTTCACACACCGAGATCATTATAGTCAACCAGTCAGAAAACCAGAAAAGTTTGGGGGGGGGGGGGGGGAAACGGTATAATCCCCGAACAAAAATTACAAAAATCGTAGACGATTTCATCGATCGTTTTTAAATTGATAACGATACTACTGATAATATACTATAATATACTGCAGTATTGTTATATTTAAATCGTATAAATGGAATCGATGGGTATTGCTTTGACACTATACTCTGCAGGACTCTGCGGAAACAATAATATACTGTCGAAATCGACCGTTTTTTATTTCACCGACCATATTATGTCATTACATATAGTAATAATATGCGCTGCGACAGCCAACCAGAGTCGAAATCTAATTAAAAATGCCATCAAGTACTGTATAGGCTTCGGGCGTGGACACTCGACGACGACGACTTTTCGAAAATCACGGTCGCCGCGTGACGGTGTCGGGCGCAGATATTATATTCTTCGTGTCGATGACATTCTCCGATGTCGACGGCGACGCACTGCAAACGTCACCTGCACGTTTATCCGTATCGCACTCATCCCCATACGTCGAACGTTTGGACACGAAACATTTAATAATATTATGAGTTTACAAATAAAAACTATTGATGATATGAAATATTCGTAAATAATATTGTAGGTACGCAGCAGGGATGGTTTGAAAAAAACTGATATTATATATTATGTATCATATTATTATTATTGTTGCTATTATTTATTATTGTAAACGTATATAGATTTAAGACCCGGTGATGTATATTTTGTTTCTTTGGTGAGTGGTTAAAATAAGTTCCGTCTGATTTTCGGCAAATTCTGTAAATCTTAACTCATATTATTATATTTTTATACTGTTAGATTTGAAAACCTAGATTTTTTTGTTCAAGTAAGTTGAGTCAGAGTTGAGAAAGGTGTGAATTTATGGTGAAAAGTTATTGATAAAAAAGTGAATTTTAAAACCGATTTACAAAGGATTTTCAAACTTTTAAAAAACTTACTGGAAACTAAAAAGTTGTAATTTTCGACCCCGTACTTTTCGATTCCACACCAAGGATTTATTTGATGATCCGTTTTTTTGAGTTTTCAACTAACGAATAATCCTATATATGACATTTAGGTACGCGTATTATAATCATATACAGATGCTGTCGTGCTGGACGTAATTTTCGAGATACAAGGGTGTGCATTTCCATCCCACGGATGCTCTTTATATTTAAGAGATTATTAAATTTATTGAAATATAACGATGCTTTTCGAATATGGTTGGTTTTAGGCATTTTTAATGAAAAAGTGATATTTTTTGAAAAATTTTATTAGGTGTATAATATAATATGTATTTATTGAACATTTTAAGTATATACTTTAAAATTAATACTCTCTTAAATATTATTTTCTGAATTGCTTTATCATTTTCAATAGAAAAAAAAAATAGTTATCTTTTTTCATTATGCATGATGTATTTATACATACACGTTTTAACGGGCCCGTTAAAAAGGAAACGACCCATATTATTAAAATTTCATAAAGCTTATTATCAATTTTCAAATCTGAATGTAATAGTAACCTACATATTTTTCGAGCGACTCTCAGAACGGTTGGGCGGTATATGTAAAATGTTTTTACGCGATATTCCGTATGGTTCGATAGGCGCACGTGATTATATTTAGTTTTGACAATCTGCACTTGTATTGTAGCCATATACAACTGCACATATTATTATGGTTTGTATTGTAGAGCATGGAGGAAACCCCACGGAGGAAACCCCACGTTTTATTTGCACAACAATATTGAACGACATATATATTATACGGCCATATGCGGGGTAGTCGCTGTATATATAGTGGGTAAATAATAATATATCCGATTTATGTTTTTCTATAACTGTATATACATCCGGCCCACCATTAACGCGTGCAGACATATACGAGCAGTGCGGTAAAATAACAATGCATAAAATACTTACAGAACCATATATTTTGCATAGGAAAAAAAGTTTACTAAAAAAGTTGGTAACAAAAAAAGGGAAATTAAAAATCAAGTGATTTTTAAGCTGTCGGTTGTCTAAAGTGCGAGTTTTTTTTAAAGATTTATTGTAATATCAATTTTTTTCTTCTAATATCGTTCATGCTTTGTTTTTTAAAAGAACAAAATATTTATTTATTTTCATATTTATCGGCTTTTTAAATACCTAGTCATGAGTCACAGCAATATTTTTAAATTCACAAAATAATCCGTTTTCAGTATTTTCGAACACTCGGACTGAAGTCAACACTCATTGCCATAATTTTTAGGTCAGTCGTTGTTCATGCATTTATATTTTCTCAGCATCTATTCAAGCGTTATTTGAAGACATTATCTGACATGGTTTTTAATGCAATTAAATTCCCTACACCATATTCCCAACAGCAGGCGATTACAACAACCGCGGTGGTTTCTCAAAATGAAATTTAATTACCTATGTACAACATATACATATTTACACATCACCATCATAACGATTCGTTTAATAATCGGCTCTCGAAATCATAATTATTCGTAGCATTTTCTTCGGCTCCATATTATAATATTTTATAATACTATATTTACACGCGGCACATGTCCGCGCGACACCGGTGGACTACTTGCATTCGCCGCCGTTCGCCCGCAGTGGGCGTTAAAATTTAATAATATATATTGAATGTTCCCGCCACCAGCTATATTGTCAAAACCCGCGACGATTCGTGCACTTTGGGTCA
The DNA here is from genome assembly GCA_022818045.1 of Neotoxoptera formosana. Classification (NCBI taxonomy): domain Eukaryota; kingdom Metazoa; phylum Arthropoda; class Insecta; order Hemiptera; family Aphididae; genus Neotoxoptera; species Neotoxoptera formosana. Next base: position 62,752,905 of record CM040632.1, on the reverse strand, counting down.
AGACAATCCCCTGCACTTGAAGACCTGTATATTATGTACTTCGAACGAGTGCATGTAATAATATATACGCATATTATATACTATTATAATATAATATAGTCTTGTACATATATAGGTATGGCGACGCGGAAGTGTGCGAGGCGCTTTATTTAGATGCAAATTTAAATTTAAATCCCGTCAAAAGGGATTAGGGTATAGCTCTGAGCGGTTTCGGATCAAAGGTCCGGCGGCACGTGAGAACTCTCACCCTTGGATTACATAACTTTTCGGTAATTCTTTTCGTCCCTATAATCCTACACTCACACACACACACACACACACACACACACACACACATATATATATATATTATATTATAAAGATACACCATTCACCTATACCGTCATTTCGGCCTCTTCCACCACCAGCTGTCGTCGTAATTTTTTTTATGACTCGCGGGCTTATGTCGGACCGCGGTGGACTTTAACACCTTTGGACGCGCCGCTGCTGTGGCTTTACACTCGACAAATTAATATCTGTAGTTTGTATATACGTGTACACGCAAGCAACCATCACTGCACTCGATTCTTAATGAAAACTTAAATAAATAACTCTTTTATATTGATAAAACATTTCAGGACGGTTGCGCCTTTGTACCGATACGTTTGTATATTATGTACCTATAACAATTGAAACGTGTCGAGTGCATACATAATATAAATAAATTGAAAAACAAACTGTTTTCAAACAATCGAATAAAAGCACAGCACAGGTATACAATACACTGAGCTGTGCTAGTATAGTTTTAATTATTTTCTATATGTTTCGAATATTAGTTTATTAATATTAATTTTGAATGAGTTTATTTGCGATTGCAGTGTCTGTTATACGAACGCGCGGTTATGTTTGCGACATCAAAAAGGGTGTGTCGGAGCTCAATAAAACGCGAACGACCCTACGTCAACTTGTTCAGTCACTACTATTATGTTGTACATTATACAATAGCACTGCAGCGATTTGAATTAAAATGTGGCATTAACTTTTTCTATATGTACGTTTGTAACACAAATACAAATGTTTGATGTATATATTTTTCAATTTTATTTATGATCGATTTAGATTTTAAAATTTAAGTATAATTAAATAAATACTGATAGTAGGGGTAATTTAAATATATTTATAATTTACAGTTAAAAACATTTTCCCAAAATCGAGATAGTAGCTTTGTAGCTTTTCTAAACATCACCAATCTAAACATAAAATTCATTCTATAATAATAAATAATTTTTAAAAAGAAGAAATAGAGGAGAAAATAAAAGTGACTTTAAATCACAGTTTTAATGAACTTGAGAAAAAAAATTGCTTAGGGTTATTCTTGGCGATCTTGTACAAAGAGTTATGACCAAAAAGAAACAACAAAAGTAAAATTATAATTTTTGTTGTATAATGATTATTTTTATTCATTATAATAACTGTTTATTTTAAGAACTTCCTCATTCTTTGTTTATTTTTATTATATCTATTGTCCTGAAATTGCAAAAAAAAAAAACCTTAAAAATAATAGATTTGAGATAATATTTTTTTTGCTGGAGGTTAAAACCACAATTTGGTTTTCTTATCAAACCAATATTGTTGCACGTAAAGTATACTTTTATCAAATAATGGTTGTTAAAAATGGTTTTCCTAGATACTCAATATAGATTATAAAGTTTAACATGTCAATAAAAGTGAAAAACTGTGTTTCTTATTCAGTAGTAGTACCTACCTATACTAAGAAATTAGTCCTACATTATTCTTTGTTCCATCCTGAGTCTAATGAAATAATCATCAATGGAAAGAGCTGGTCATTAATTATTAACTGTAGTTAAAAAGTTCGTTTTTTTTTAACATTTCAACTTAAATATTAAGTTAATTTCCTAATTATCTTAATAACTTTTCTGGTTAAAGAATCCATTATAACAACTTAGCTTTATCCAGTTAATATTGAAAATACTAAGTTAAAATCATGTGCCTATAATATACATATTATGACAGTATAGATATAAACTTGAAACTAATTAATCGGTTGTTATTTTTTTTTTAAGAGCTTAATTGACACGGTTGCGTAATTATCTTAACTACTACTACTAGTAGGTATTGAGTGAATAAGACTGATGGAGAAATAGTATAGGATTCATTTTTAACAAAATACTCGCTTATATACTATAGAAGATGTTTTTGAAAAATTGAAACAATTTAATCAAGTTCTTATTAGCCGAATTAAGTCAATATTTATCTCAATATTAATAATTTAAAACGTGTAGTGTTAAATATACGTTGTTTGTTTCACAAGATATAACCCAGATAGTGATAGTCTATGTAATATAATAATTTATATCAAAATGTCGGAATTATTGTAGGTCACTGTCGTTTCCATCACACAGCGTAAACGTTTTATCGTTTGTAACTACGCCACTTTTTTCTCGGTTTTCTTTATCATGCTAGTTCTTCACACGCAGACGAGCCAAAGGATGTTAAGGGGGGAGTGCCCCCCCCCCATCTCCCACAACTCGTCGGCAATATTAGGCTTTCAGTTGGCACTCGGTAAATTCGTTCGAAATTTCAAAATTTGGCATTTCAAAATCTAGTAAGCAGTTTTAAAGACTACATCACACCCCCCATGATTTTTTTTTTTAAGATCGTTCTCGTCTTCATATTACACACGTACACATAAACACGACGGCCACCGGTCCACTGCAAACTGCACGTAAATATAACCCCACGAGCGATTAGTCGGCCGAACGCCTTAAATTTCGAATTTTGAATTTCACCGGACATACTCGCTGTGTACCTAACCGTGTGAGTATCATAATATCGAACGGTTGAGAATGGCTTTAGTTTTTTTTTTATTTAGTAAAATTCACAATATTATATAAATCGGTCTCGGTAAATACGCGAAACGTATACGTATATACAAAAAAATGTGTGTAGCACCCGCGCGCATAATAAAATGATCGATCCGCCGTCGTGCGGCACGCGCGCTCGCTTTTGATATTACGGTCATTATATTACTATACGAACCCGAACCGATCCGAAACGTCGGTCCCGATTAGTCGCGACCCCGTTGGTCCAATACGCGCGTATTTCGTATATTATATTATTATAATAAACATATTATAACGAAGCAGAGACAAATTGGTAACAACAACGGGACCGTGGTAATAAGTCGGCACGCGCGTATAATATGTGCGGACGGGTATCGTGTGCGACGTAATTCGCGTTATATTATTATAACACGCGCGAGCGGCGTGCGCAATGTTTTCGTATTATTTTCATCGGTTCGTCCCGGTGGAGGCGGTGGAGGCGGCGACGACGACGACGACGACGGCGACGGAGGGTGCAGGCGAACGTGGCACGCGCGACGCGTAACGGACCGGACGGGGCGGAGACGGTCCGCTGCAGTAAACCATATTATAATGATAATATTATATAGGTACAACCGGTGCCGGATTTAGAACAGGTGCCGCCCTAGGCCCTTTTAAATATGCCTCCCCTACCCCAAGAAAAAAAAATGTAATATTTATTATACTAATAAATTTATTTCATTATGTGAACAAATTAGCTGGTCAGTAGTAGCATAGATTAAAATATAAACTATAGGGTAGTAGTTATAAAAAAAACAAGTAATTATAAATTCGGATAAACAATAATACATTTTTAATCTTATGTGTTACCTATCTATAACATTTTATTTCAAATTCATGTATTTACTACTAATATTAATGTACGCAGTTATATACAAATGCATAAAATATTTAAATGATTTTTTTTTCAATTTCTTACAAAATTTGCCGCCCCCGAAAATGTGCCGCTCTAGGACCGGGCCTGGCGGGCCTAGGCGTAAATCCGGCCCTGGGTACAACTACCGTTATAATATTTGAGTCCAGATCTGCGTGTGCGTTTTGATATTTTTACTGAGTGTATCAAAAGTTCAATACGGGGAGTGAGAAATATCGACAATTTGTTTACCAGAGAACGCATACAAACAACATGTATAGTGCACACTGCACATCGTATATTATTATCATGTGGTCGTACAAATACACGATAATTAGGGGCGCGTGCTTATTGTTTGTAAAAAATAAGGTAACATTTTTGAACGGCTGGCGAGTGTTTAAGTGATGAACGATTTAAAGAAATTTGTATATATCATATATTCATATTTTGTATAGAACGCACAATCGATGCAGGTTATTATTATTACAGTATGTCAGACCACATATTTTCTCACATTGCGTCGCCGATAACAGTTTTCACCGCTTTTCCTAATACAACAATATAATATACTCGATTACTTGTAATTTGTAAATTATATTTTCAGTGTTATATTTGTACGCACATTGTCGTTAATAGCTGCAGCGAGCCACGCGCTCCAGCGTCACCCGCAAACATCGTTTCGTGATCAACGATAAAAATGCCAAAATGTAGTCGTATAAGCGGTATTTCTACTTTATTAGAGAACACTAGATTGCATGTACAATAAAACATACCATACCGTAAAAATACCGTTAAAGCTCATGATTAGGGCTGGGATTTTGATGCAAAGGCATCTTTTTTTCTGATGTTTTGAAACGTTGATCCGTAAGTATAAAATGTGTTTTGGGTGATACTGATTATTTTAAAGTATTTTTTTATTTTGCATTTTTATGCATTTTTTGACAAAATTAACCTTAAATGCATTTTTAGGACATTTTTTTATGTTTTTAGTGCATTTTCTTGGTTTTTAAAGCATTTTTCACAATTTCTTCATAAAATGAACGAAAATTGTTGCGATTCAAAAAAAACTTTCGGCAAACTGCTGACGGTACGAATAATTTAATATAAAAATGCCAAAACTAAAATGTTTGACAGCGGGTCGACCGCATTTGTACAAGAATTTGGACATAATATTTTTTCTACCGACAGATTGGTGTTATTCTGTAAAATATGCAACGTGAAAGTTACTGCTGAAAATTATTAAAAATAAAAAAAATTTTAGATCATAAAAGCATTTTTTTTAGGGCATTTTTCGGGTTTTTTTAGGGCATTATTTAGAGTTTTTATGTCATAAAAGCATTTTTTTAGGACATTTTTCGGGTATTTTAGGGCATTAAAATTCCAGCCCTATATTCATGATTTACAGCAACTGCCGGTTTTTTTTGTTCCTCCCCAAAAATTCGTGGACGCTCACGCCGCTCGTCCGACGTTTAAAAGACTTTAATATAATATAACACACGCACGAGCGCCCAATATTTATATAGGTAATATTATAATACAGCGGAACCTCGATAACTCGAACCTCTATAAGTCGAATTTTCGATAATTTGAAGGAATACCTTGGCACCGGCCTTACAATATATGATATGTGTGATAAATTTTCTCGATAATTCGAATTTCGCTAACTCGAATTTCTCTATAAATCGAAATATTTTTAGTCGAATTTTGGCTTATAACTCGAATTTATTTAATAATATAGGTGGACTCTGATGTTATAACAACATATTATCCTACTGATGATGAAATACTGAATGATTTGAAGTTCCGAGAAATGCTTAAAGACTCAAGTGGGTAGGAATCGGATATTATAATGACGATGAGGAATTGCCTAAAACTACTCTTGCCCAGGCATTAGATAGTTTACAGGTTGTCCGTAAGTATACATTCAAGAACAACCAGAAATTGGAGATTTCTTCCAGCGATTTTTTCCGCGCTAAACGTTATTGAAAACTTTACAGATAGGTCAACAATCAAAAATATCTGATTTTTTTAAAAAATTGTAGTTCTACTTTATTTATTACATTGTATTTTCTTTTTTTACAAACAATTTATACATACATACATATTTATTACTTAATACTTTTTTATAGAATATATTTTTTTTAATTTTAATACAATATACATACCTATACATACATTATACATTTATTACCTAGTAAATATGTACATGAATAAATAAAATTATAAAATGAAGTATGTATGTATTTGTGTTTTCAAATGAAAAAAAAAATATATATTTTCGATAACTCGGAATTCTTTGCCGATTCGAGTTATCGAGGTTTTCCATAAGTCGAATTTTCGATAACTCGAATTTTTTTTTCTCCCCATACCGATTCGAGTTATCGAGGTTCCACCGTATATAATAGGTAATAAACTCGATTATAATACGGTGCAGGGTACGCGCGGGGTGTCGACGACTAAACGGCGGCGGCGGCGGCGACGTCGTTGGCGGGTGGGAGGTGTGCCAGAGGGAGAGGAACATGACCCCTTTTTTGGGTTTTTTTTTTCGTTTTGTTTTGAACCCGGGCCGCGTGCGCTCGGGCCGCGCGTCTGCAGCGCCTCGTGATCGCCGTCATCCCCCGTTACGCCCGCAAACTCCCCGAGGACCGTTCCGTCGTCGTACTTGTAGCAGACGCGCGTATAGTACCTATATACGCATAATACACAGCCGCCGCTTTATATATTATATTATATATATATATATGAAGAGAGAGTATATTCCGCACGCTTCGTATATATATAATAATATTATGTACATATATTATATAATATATTACACGCAGTGGTCGATGATAAATCGTTTCGCCCGCTCGTTTTACACGGTCTGCTGCTGCTGGTGCTGCTGGTGCCGGTGCGGCGACCGACGCATAATATGACGTGTAGCAAAATATACAGGGTGTTGCACGAAGAAAGCGGTCTTTGATTTTGAGTTTTTATCGGGATTTCGTTTTAAAAGAAGGTCGCCAGTGCGTGTTGAGATATATTTTTTACTATTAATATTTTTTAAATAAGATGTATATAGTACACAGGCATACCTGTTAATGATTTTTTTTTTTACAATATAATAAGCGTATATGAGAGGACAGTTCGATTTAGCGTGAATTAGCTGATGAAAAGAAGCCACTCTGCAGCGAAAACACTTTTTTCCGGTTATTATTATACATAATATATTATATTGTATAAATTGCATTATGACATATTATTTTCGTTCAACAGTTTAAGACGTGAAAAATACAACACATATCGAGCATAATAATATGATGCGATGGCCAAAGTCACAAATAAAACTCAAAATCGTCGTTTTGCTTTTTGTTTTTATTTCTGTGAGGGGGAGGGGAGGTTCTGTTACTTTGATTTAATCTTAGAAACGTATTATTATGATACATATTTTCACTTCACGGACCTATCTCATCAGTTTTTTTAAAAACTGCGTCAAAAAAAAATGTACGTTCATTTCAAAAATCACGGTCTTTGTGAAACACTCTGTACGTGTCTAATATATATATGTATTACAATACGCGTTACACGTGTAGTACAGCGGCCCTGTATATATTATAATATTATGTACGCGGGCAGCGGGGCAGCGGGCGCGTAAAGACGAGAGCGGATTTTTTTGCTCGCCGAAATCTCCTCCCCCCCCGAGATGAGTTATTATTATTCCGCACCCTCCCGCCACCCTTCCACACACATAACAATGTCATTACGCGACCCGCGAACTCCAATAATGGGGACGCAGGCCACATGGTCCGAGTTATGGAGTCACGCGTGTGCGACTATAATATAATATAATATATATAGTACGACGCTCGCGTCATCAATAAAATTTAAAAAACCAATTCATTATTGCTTTTCGGAAACGCATCCCGGTCGACCGTTTTTCCACGCTAAATAATATTATGATCGTTACTACATTTTGTAACCAAAGTGTTTCAATAAATAATTGCTATGTTAATATATACTTTAACATTTTAGTTATAATAATACTTGCATAATCTCATGAGCCCCTCGTTCAAACAAGTTAACAACTATATATTAGTTAATAGTGACGTTATTTTCTTGAAAATGTTAACAAGTGTAACTACTAAGTTACTTATAACTTAAAATGTTACTAATTTACTGTAACTGTAACTTCCGACCAGTTACAAAATTTCAATTATTTTACTCTTGCATCTTATAACTAGATGTTTACACAGTTTTGGCGTAATTTTTAATAACCATTATTGACATTAGTGACATAAATAATTGAGTAACAGGCCCATCCATGTCTATACCTACCGGGTGATCCATTTAACGTAAGACGCATTCGTTATTTCAAAAACTATTAACATTTTCATAAATATTCTTTTTACATAATATTAAGTCGTTCAAAAAGAAAATGTTTCTAAAAATATATATTATCTTACAATTTTTTATAATTTAAATTTTTTTGATGACGATAATATTTTTGGAGTTTCTACTTTGATAAATAAAAATCGAATTTTGGATGAGTTGTTTATAAGTATTGAAAGTTTCGATGAGTGGAGTGGAAGTGGTACAGGGATCTCCCACAAAATGTTGGTCCACTACTCAGCCCATCTAAACTTTAAACACTTAGGTATAAGTTACACAAGTATATAACTAATAAACGGCTTGTCCGAAATTCGATTTTTGTAGATCGTAATATTCTGCTTCGGAATATGAAATTAAAAGTGTATAATGCCAGTCAAAAAAGTCAAAAGTTAAAAAATAAAATAGTAAAAAAATATAATTTTTTTCCATAAATATTGTTTTGGTACGACATAAAATTATGTATAAGACATTTTTTCAGAAACGTTAGTGTTGGCTGAAATAATGAGTGTCGTTAAGTGGATCACCCCGTGTATATGCCACGGCGGCGCAGGTAATTATATGTGTAATGTGCTGAAACAATAAGAGCGTTTAATGTTTATAGAAAGTTTTCACAAATCTTACCGATTCAGTAGACTTTTTGAAAAAAATCTTTTGTGAAAACGTATCCCCCTCACCACATAAATAACAAAAACCGTAGCTTGGTACTCGATATTTGTCCTCTATACAAGGAATTTCTGTGAATCATAAATATGTTTTCGTGGAATAACAAGTAATTTCCAAAACAAACTATATTATACACTCCATTTTTAGTGTTAATAATTCATATCTATAATCTATATATTTTATTTCGTTGGAAATATGTAATGGTGCAAAAAGTAACCAATATATTATGTAACCAATGGCAACCATCTATAAACAAAGCGTTACACGAAATCGGTTTCAGTCAAAAATATAAAAAGTTGTATCCAGCCCAAAAATATATTTATGTATAAAAAAAACTCCCTAATCCTAAAAGTTTGTTTTGAGTTGATTTAAATTCGCAGTTCTGCCCCCCGCGATTGTGGCCACTGGCCACACGTCATACGCCCCTATATATATTATTATAATATGAAGTATGAACACACAATAATCTTTTTGGATAACATTTTCTATTTTCAGTTTTCCCGATATTACAATATAACATTAATGGAGCATATTAAAACATTTGTATAATTACGTATGCGGTATACCTGCATTATATATATTTTTTTTATAATTATTTTACAATTGTCTTCATTTTTTTCTTAACCCGGCAGTGACCGGTAATATTCAGCTAGTATATAATATACAGTATTAGTAGGTACCGGCTAATAATATTTTCGATTTTCATGCAAGTATCTCGTATTATTGGGCGTGCGTGTTTATCACACGTTTACCGCCGTGCATTATGCTTAGACGCGATGAAAAGGGTCCGACGGATTAAACATTATATATAGGTACCTGCCAAACAGTTGGCTATAGCAACAACAACAACAATATAATATCTGAATATCTCTTCTGTACGCGCATATCAAACGCCATTCGCTGTTCAGACGACGTGTTCGGACGAGGCAGACACATCACACTATATATTATAATGTACGACGACATAATAATATTATAACGTGTACCACCTACGTACAGCAGCTGACAGCGTGTTGTCGTCCACATAATAATGTAATGTTATGTTCACCCGACGAAGTCGACGTGGAATCGCTCAGCAGCGATGCGTATACCTAGGTATAATATTATTACATAGGTACCGCACGAATATTATATTATATTTTACGATACGATTAATTATATTATTATTATATTTTTTTATACCCTTATTCTGCGTAGGACCTGTGAACAAAACAAATTCTCATACCGCTCGTCTTGTCGTTCAACGCCGAGTTCAACGCGTCATTTCATATCATACACTCGCGTTTACGGTAATATATACCTACACGCGAAACGTGCAGTATAGGCATTAAGGTATAACACCATCATATACACGGAGGGTACGATCGCACATTCCTAACGACTCTCTTATTTTTCGTCTACCTCCCCCCGTGCCACTTCTATATTTTTGTAGATCAAACTATTTGTGTACAGCGTCTACAACGACCAAAGTACCTACACACAGGTAAAATTATTTGAAAATTGAACAATTATGCAGATAACGAGCGTATAGGTAAAAACAAATATCAGTTTTATTGGTTATTATAATATTATCCTACGAGTTTATGATAACACTGTAAGAATATTATTTAAAAAAAATTGTAGAATATGTATTCTGAGTATATATTATGTATATATGATAATATTTTATTATGCTGAACGCGATGGCGAGAGGGATTGTCACTTGTCAGTGTTTTAAAGAATGACGATACATAATTTAAAAGACAGAACATTTGTTTTAAAATACAATTTTAAATCATATACTATATATTGCATATAAATATTAGTTTTAATTTATATTTATTTTAATTTATAATCCACAACTATATAAGCTCTGTAAAGGGGTGTAGGGTAAATGTTTGCACAGTTTAATAAAGAAAAATATGATTGCTACAACCCTTTGCCCACTTCCTAAAAAACAATGTCCTAGTTACTCCTACCTATGATTGAACTTGCCTAGTTTTAACATACGTCTAAACAAAAACAAAATATTTTTAAATTAAATATTGATTTAGATAGGTACTATTTATGTCATAAATCATAATTCACAATAATTATAGTATTATATAGATACTATTATTATGACTTATGACTGACCATTTTCCTGAAACACTAAACAGCGAAAACCGTATGGAAAAATGACAAAGCCGGACAACATCCCTTACTTGCCTTCTCTTCGCCTTTTGTATTAGACACTCTTTGTTGAATGATTTAATTTAAAAAAAATTATTTCGCTAATAAACGTGACATATTTTATTAAAAATAATATAACATAAAGGACATAAATAATAGCCAGTATAGGTAGGTACCTAAAATTACGCAAAGATCTCAAAAACCGATTTAAAATATTATAATTTAGTCCATTTACCAAAATGATTGTGGTTGATTTTCCAAGTTTTCCGGTGAGAAACGTATATATAAGCTGCAACTGATATACCATACACGTTTAGTTATTAGTCAACATTATTGTTGTATCACAATAAATTATTATTATATCTGCTCGGATATTATACTATTACCATCAAAGACATTTTCGTTTACTTTGTGCAATTGAAATATTATCATATTCTATACACGCACACGCGATATAGTGTTTATCTTACGGCGCCGTATCATAATATTATATTATATTAAATACATATTATAAGCCATTGTATTTTTTAACATTAATATAAGTACCTATATATGGCTATGCGTATACGCTTTTTCAAATTGAAGCTTTTGCTTTGTCCGTTTCGTTTACTCGTGGTATATTTATTTATTGCAAATGCGTTCCGCAAAACCAATCTAAAGTATATTATAATCGCATGTATGATATATATATATTGTATGTATATAGACTATAGGCATATACACTTATACGCACAATTATCGTGAAAGTTTATATGTACCTACCTGTGGTGTATAGGTTTAAGTATGATATGTATATACGCGGCACATTATTTTTTTAATATATATATATATATATATATGTTATATACATGCGTCCGATTTAAATGAAAACGATTGAGGACACTCTATATATATATACATAATACAATGTATATATAATGCTTTTTTTTCGAAACACAAAACATTACACAATGGATGCTAAACTCACCGTGAGAAAAACGTAATGTATATGCATAATGTGCGTATTGATGGACCATTGTAACTATTGTCATGCTGTTTTATTCAAAGCAGATAAAAGAAAAAAAATAACGATTGTACATCATATAATATATAGATAGATATGATGTTTATATTATATATTATTCAAAACAAGGTTTCATTTCGTAGGCTGCACGCTGCACCGTCGGTGTTACACGTATAATAATATTATACACACCCTCCAAACGAATATAAACAATACGCGCACTCCATCGACACGTTTATACCTATCAATAATAATGTAGGTAGAGTAGACATTTTCGATTTTCGACAACAAATCGACGTTCTTCTTGCATGCGGTTTTCTGCCGTTTAGTAAATTAGAAAAAAAAATTGTTTAAATCCATTGTGTTTTTGCTTACATATATTATAATTCAATACGGACTTATATTTTTATCTTTCATTTGTTTTTTGGTTCTAAGCAGTTTTCTGTCGATTTAGGATAGTTTAATGGATATAGTTGTATTTTTATACAATTTATTATAATTTGAGATGTACCTGCTGCTGCAGAGTGCTTTAGAGTACCTATATAGCTGCCCGAAGTTATAATATATTCTCTTATGGACATTAACGATTGAAGACAAAGTCGAACAGTGTTTTTTGTATACATCTAGGTAGATACATATAGATACATTTTAAAAGTATGCGTTTATTATACCTGTATAACGGATGCATGTAGTACGTCTGCACATATTATGTAAAAATAAATAATAAATATATAAAGATTCGACATCGTACGCAACTTTCCTCTCGTCGTCTCTGACTTGGCTCTTTATGTAGGTCAAAGTTAATATTACTTGTTACCCCCCACCATTCCCCAGTATTTGCTTTTCCGGTCTTAAGAAACAAAGAAGCACTGGTTAATTAGTATTCCCAACGTTATATGTATATACCCTTTTTTCTAATAGTGCTTGGATACTTAAAATAACTACCTATTTTTCTTCCACTCTTAAAAAAGTTTGCCGTTTATCTTTTTCTCTCCACATCCGGACCCAACCCATGTATACCCGCTCGACTCGTTGCGATTGCGTATAGTTGTGAAATATTTTTCTAGAAATCCTAATAGTTCGTTCATTATTCACTGATAATAGATTTTAGTAAAGTAATAATTTTTCTATTTTTTTTTTATATATATATATTATTTGAGTTGGGGACGTTTTAAAACTTTCAACATTCTGAACATGCAGAACTTGAAGAAATTTAATGAATACGTTTTTGAACACCGCGAATGAAATTCAAATATGGAATAAATAAAATATTTAAAATACTTATAAATGATGTATAATCATTGTAATATTATGCTGCAATGGCGTGACTACATAGGAATTTCCTACATACTTACGACAATACGACTTACGTACATTAAACAACAACAACAACAACACTTAGGCTGTAAATTATGTATATTAGGTTAGGTACACCTAAATACTAATAATATGAAATCCATAGATCCATATATTTTTTATTCACTGGAAGATATACTAATACGTTTTGGTTTTCTAAATAGCGTTCTGAAATTGTACCATGCACGTCTTTTTTCCATCGTTCATATTACCACGAGAGCACTCACTGCAGAAGGTACATTTGCATAAATCCAGATGAAGAATATTCTACAATTTTACTTAACAGTTTTCTTCATCTTACAGGTGTATAGTGTATTGAGCATAACATATCAAATGTGCGTTCAGCGCATATAGACAACACACAATTATCACGTTTACGTTTAGCTTTTTTGGTTTCAATACTATAGTGTAAATCAGTGGCGCCGAGTACGCACTTAAGGTGGTGCATTTGAACCACCTAAAATTGTGGGTGGGTGGGTCTTGGGTGGGTAAGTAAACATATTTACCTAAGATAGTTAATACTATTACTTACAATAGTAAGTATAAAGTAGGTACTAGGAGTTAGGACACTAGGTAGTGGGCGGTTTTGTGTCGTTCAGTGTTGTGGGTAGGTGGGTGGGTAGGCTTTGGTGAGAATTGAACCACCTATTTTTAGTGAACTCGGCGCCACTGGTGTAAATCGACCCATTACCTGCGCAAACTTAAAAGTAAGGACATTATTTGCGTCGATACTTCGATTTTTATAATATATTATTTTTTAAGCGAGTGAAGAGTATTTCTAAACTTTAATAGGCACTCGATTAAAAATTGAGTAAAATTAAAAGCTGGTAAGTGAATAATATGACTCTATCATGAAATATTTTACCACAAATACCAATGTATATGATGTTTATCTGCAGCTACTCCATTTGCTATTATTATTATTAAATATAAAATAGATATTGAATGTAAATTATGTAATTGATGTAAATTGTAAATAATAAATGGTATTTGTACGTCGATGACTATACTTAGGAAGTAGGGGGCTTCGACACACGTTTTTTAAAAAATATTATTGAGTCCTCCCCCCCCAAAAAAAAAATGTGTTATTTTTTCGCGTATCTATATTATATGACATCCTGCACTGCTCTAAAATATAATATACCTATTTGTGGTGACTGGCGCTAAAAGTTTTATACTATAACCTACTCTGGACCACGGTTATGTATAATATCATCATGGGTATAAAATATAAATCACAAGATAGATGCGTTTGAATAAACTGATGCGAACAACACCAATCCGAAGGATTAATAAATTGTTACGGTTAAAAAAAAAAAGTCGTCCCAAATCTGTATAAAATCGTGTAGAGATCAAAAAGGCATTCAATGTTTACAAGTCGAGCGATGAATAATAAAAATAACAATAATAAAAACGGGAAGATAAAAAATCTGTAGCATACATATTTATATACAATACGCCGCTGAGCCTGCACTCTTAGAGCTCCCCTCTTCCTTTATAATACGTTAAACGACGATATATTTATATATATAAATCGTACGTGTATAATATATATATATATATATTATATAAACGCATAGACCACTCGTTCGAAATTGGATTGTTATACGTACAACAATACATTAAAATATACGCGCCTAAGCCCGACAATAATCCACGAATGAAAAGTGGGGTTGTGCCACGTTTTTGAATCAGATATAATTTGTGTGGTATATTGTAATAATATGTTATATATATATAGTTTAAAATCAAATCCTAGCCCAGCCGCCGTGTGCATTATATATATAATATTATTATTTCGGGTTGTTTGTCCGTTCCTATATATGGTATATATATTATAGTTACCTAAGTATGATAGCAATATATAATATTATAAATACCACCACGGTGTCTCTGAGGGTGTAAAGAGTTGAACGAACGTTTAAAATCATATTTTAACTCTAAGCTGGCAATTTACTTGTCGTTTTTTTTTGTTTCTACTTTTTAATTATACTCGTTAGTTATTATAGTCATGCCTAACGTAATTTTTTTCGTAACACAAATAAATTAATAAATATTTTGAATATTTAAGTGAAAAATTAACAATAAAAATAAAATCATAATACAATTTGGTTTATCAGTTCAACAAACACGAAATAGATTTGTGACAAAACTAACAGCTATTTTCTAAAGCTATTTTTGGGGGGGAAAGGTGCATATTGAAATTCCAGCCCTTGACTTATTACTGTTATAGCGGGCTTTGTATATGTAATCTGTATCTATATATTTTATCTTTAGCAGCGTTTTTTTTCAAATTTGGCAAGTGATTTCCATGCTTTATATCATCAATGCAATAAATGACTAGATTTTATTTCTCGTGTTTCAAGTATAAATACGAAAAATGTGGTCAGGTGGGTACCACTCTAATGTAGAGTAGGTGTCTAGAGGGATCACTGTAATGGATGTGTTAAATTTGACTTCCGTGTAATAAAATCATTGTAGGCAGGTACGCGAAA
Organism: Neotoxoptera formosana; assembly: GCA_022818045.1. NCBI lineage: Eukaryota > Metazoa > Arthropoda > Insecta > Hemiptera > Aphididae > Neotoxoptera > Neotoxoptera formosana. The sequence goes on along the minus strand of CM040632.1, from coordinate 62,737,134 downwards.
AACGGTTCTGAGCGAAGACGGTCTATCAGCTTATATAGGTAACTATATAAGTATATATTATTATGATATTATTGCTATTAAAGTAATTTATTTTTCTATTATTAGACATCAGCAATACAGTAGATTGGATTAATTTTTTCCCAAAAAATTACATTTGAAAACGGCATTGTGTGTATAAATAATAATAATAATATACTTTAAATGTTTCAAGTACTCACCAATAATAATTTTAGATTACAACAAAATCACTAAAATTATAGTTATTCTTCGTTTAAAATGTTTAAACACCTATTTAATTTTATCCAAATTTGAACTTGAAATATCTATACATTTTAAGATTTTTTGGCTACACGCGCTATGAATTGCTTATGAATTATGAGAAACCTTGCTTTAAATTTTTCAATCCTTAGCTATAAAAATTGAACATTTAATATAAATGCGTTGTTTAAAATAAATTTTTAACTCGGCTCAATTTATATTTATTTTTATTTAAAAATGTAAGACCCGCTCGTTGTTGTACCAATGGGACTATGGGAATTCCACCCCTCCCTTAAATATGAATTCTCTTTAACACCACTGCAGTGCAACATGTTGCTCGAGCACACAATATCCGAATACGGAATATGGGTTTGTAGCATAATTATAGCGATGATCGAGCGAGTGGCGTAGTCGTAGTCGCAGCAGCGGACCTCGCGCCGCGATGACGTTCGAGGCCCGTTCCTCGGCGGCGGACGGTGTTGACCATCGTACCTCGGCGCTCGTCGTACATCATTATATTCCCGGCGGAGTGCTCTCGCGGCTACCACCCTTGTACAACCACCCGCCGCCCGCACGTCACACGCACGCACACCCCCCCCCCCCTCACCTGATTATATTGTATTGTATATATAGCCGTGCCCACGCACGACCGTCGCATATATATTATATTTTATACTTTAGATCTTATACGATATGTGATAACGGTGTACGTATGGACACACATTATAATATATTATATACGATATTATTGTATCGTGATTTAAACGCGCGTACGTATATATACGACGCACGGCGTGCGTGAGACGGCGGAAATCCCCATCCCCATCCCCCGCCCCAAGAGACCGAAATAACGGCGGCGAGGCGTCCCGAAGCGCAGATAAGGCGCGCGTGAACAATGCACGCGTATATTATATGGTAAATACGCGCGCGCGCTTCGGATAATAATAGTACCGATCGACCGGAAGTAAACGCGCTCGCGCCGCCGCCGCCGCACCCTTCCCGCACCGCAGCGATACGGATCGCCGCCGGCCGGCCGATACATATATATTATTATTATTATGTGATCGACATCTCTCCATTGTCGTGGTGTATGGACACGAGTGGATGTTGTCGGCGTTTTTCCCGATCGTGTCGTCTCCGGTCGTCTCCAACAATGCCTAGGGGCCTAGGGCCAAGATTTTATTGCCCTAAAAAATCGTAAAAAAAGACAAAAAATTACTTGAAAATTTTCAAAAAATGGATTTATTTTGTTGAGAGTTTAAAAAGTACAAGTACTTGAGACGTACCTAACTATTTATTTTTTGCTATTAATAAGACTTCTTCAGTATAAAAATATTAAATGAAGATAAAATAAAATAGAAATATTGTTATTGCCTAGTTATTGTCAGCTCTGACAGCAATAATCGGTACAGTAGTGCGGCAACTTCAAAAACGAGATAAGATTTCACACGATGTTAAACTGCTTGTATGACACTATAAGTATCGGTCATTTACATAAAATCTTTCTACTTGAATATCGTATTTTGATATTTCATGCTTATTTATAGGTAAGTACATAAAAATAGCAAAATAAATTCCGAATCTTAGTTAAACAATTTGTGAAGAATGCTCCAAAATTTAAAAAAAATGGATTAAAAGTAAAATTATGTCAAATTTATAAAAAAAAATGCAAAATAAAATATATATTAAGATATGATCAGAATCAGCTAAACGCATTTTTCACTTCAGAAGACATGATGTCCATATGATGTCTCACTCGGGTGCAAGGGATAAAAATTATGTTCAAAATAATTTTCATAGTGATGAAATGTTTAAAGTGCTCGTATTAATGTAATTAAACGGTTACTGGAATTTGGAAACTGGTATGACACATGTCATATAGTATATACCATGAGTAGGATTTGACTCTACTCTCAGATATAAGAAATATGCTATGGTAAAGGTTTCCACTACATACGTGTACAATGTACATGTACGATGTACGTGCATAAAAATACTTTTCTATGATTGGTTGGTATGTATGGTAAGCTTTTGGTATACCAGAGTTATTAAACGTTCTTACCACACGTATAACCACGATACCATGTTGTTGGATCTAATCCAACTATTTCCGTCCGAACGGTCTATTTTGGGTAATAGCAGCAATCACTAATTTAAAAATATTAAATATATTATTATATTCAAATATTAAATTATATTAAAACAATAAACGGTCCAGTGGAAACCCACCTTAATGCTATAATAGTTAAGTTATAGGTTAGGCTTATAGTTGATCGCTTACTAACCGCTAGATTCAGGCATTCAGTCAATCACAGAGCAAAATTTGTTTTCCCGGAAATCACTGTGCACGGTGCAGTGTAAATTCGTCTTAAATCCGTGATAGGACACAGATTATGTAGGTAGTTAATAAACTCAACCATGGTTTTGGTTATTGGAACCAAACAGACCAAACACTGAATCATGGCGATAGGTTAGGACTATTATTCAGAGCCGGCGCGGGGTTACAAATTGCTGGGCCTTGTGCAAAACAGTTTAAATTAATTAATGATGCACAACAATTAATATTTAATACATACTTAAAGTTTAAATAAACAAAATAAATGTATGTAATAACATATTATATATTTTAAAAGAATTTTTTTTGCCTTTTCACTTGCAAACTCATTTATGAACAAACTCTACCTATATCTTTTTCAATGGATATTGTCGAAAGACCAGTTAAGGAGAATTAAGTAAAGAATAAGGAGAATTATAAGTACTGAGAATTATGATACCACAATAATATTATTGACGTGACAACATTCGACATGGTCCATTTATAGGTACTCTTCGGTCAATTACTATACATTCGGACAATGGATTAGGTATCGATCCCACGAAAATGCCCATAATTATATATTTTATTGTAAACAATACTAATAATAATATTAATATACTATCAACTACTATCATATTATTATTCAAAATGTTATCTTTTTTAAATCATAATATTCGATGGCAGTAGTGATTTTGTTTTTCTGGAGTGAGACGGCTTCCGCGAGGCCCTACATTTGCGCGGGGCCCTGTGCACCTGCCACCGGTTGAGCTGCCCTTACGCCGGCCCTAACTATTAAGTTCACTACCATATTATGTCTATATGTTTGCAAAATAGGTATGACTTTTCACGGTACACGGAACTACTGTAAGTTACACCACAGTAACTTTGAAGACTCTATATACGGTAATATTACATTTTTGAAATACAGGAACTATCTGCAGTAACGCATTTTCGTGACGGAAGCCGACATTTGCACGGAATTATTACTATAGCCTAACATTTTAAAGGGGAGCTCGTATATATATACATGGACGTTTATGCACATCATAATTAATGCTCATGCGACTATCGATTTTAAATTAGTTTCAATAAAAATTCAAAACCGAAGAGAGAATAAAACGGATAGTATTTTAACCTTTAAATTCGATAGTAGATCAATTTCCTGTACAGGATAATAATATTAAAACCAACAACGCAAAATAGACGATCTGTTGGACGCTGGAATTTGCCATGTCGAACTGTCGAACAGCAGTGGCGAATACCTACTTGACGACTTGTTGAGTTTGTATGAGACTTCGGGGGCCTATTCGTATTTACCGTGTGCGCTCACGGTACGATAGTTGGTTGCTTACAAAATATAAATGTATATGCTGAGATTCTGATTATATATTAATAAAAGCGATAGTAATAGGCGTTCCGTATCAAATCAAAAACTGGATACAGACGGTGAAATATTATAATAATAATATTAGCATTGTTGTTACGACAAAACTTTTTTATACCTATCGGCTATTTATAGTACCTATATATACTAGTATTTATAATCAACGATATGTATCAATTATTTAATAAATTACACATAATTATTATGTTTAAAACGAGATTGATTTTTATATAGGTGACTATTAAAAAAATAAAAGGGGTAAGATTAGCTCGAAAAAGATGCAGCCCCATCCCAAAAAAAAAAAACTCAATTCATCTCTGTAGGTAGATCTCTAGTACCTAGCTGCGTAGTTGCCACAAACGATTGAACGAGCAAGTGAGTTTAACGTCAGGTGTTTTATAATATTTGGACTAGCCGTTATACGCTCTCACTCGCGCACGACTTTATCACTGCAGCATGCGAGTAAATTCTGCCCAATGTAATCGAAGTTTAAGCAACCGCGGTTTTTTAAGACGCCAGACAATAAATCACATCAAAATCCCAGCTCTGGTCACGAGTGGTATAATATTAAGGGTGTCGGCTCAATTTTTTGAAAAGACTGACCCGCTGAAATGAATCCATAACAATTTACCTTGCAAATAGCAATAGTTATAATAATTATTAAGGCATTCTTCAGCCGTCTTCGGGGCTCTTGGCTTTGGATTCGACTACTCGGGATATAAAATATAAATGAAAATATCGTCGTAGCACCACAGACGGATTTTGGAAATCTGCAAATACAATTTATAAACACAAAAACCATAACGACAGCCCCATCTACCGACCAAAGTTACGGCAAGTATACGTACGCTACGATTATCATAATAATATTATAGGTAGAGCAAGGTGTATCAATACACCTTGAGGTAGAGGTATTAGATTAGTTATTCTGTAATCAGAATACCCGCGTTTATTCGGTTCGGTGATATGAAATTATAAATACAATTATTATTAAAAAAATAAAAAGGTACCAATTTGTTTTAAATAATTATTACTATAACTACACTTCTATACATGATGCGAGAAATTTTAAAAAAAAAATTACGTACCTGTTGGAAGTTTTTGTAAACACTATAGAATATTATGTATAGTATTACCTACTAGTTTTTAACGAGCTAAAAATTTAACAGGACAACTTACTGTGACATTAAGGGAAAAAAGTAATTTTACATTACATTTCGGCTTTACTATTAATTATTAAATTATTTTAACAATGCTTTTTTGATATAATATGGACATATTATGGTGACCGTTAAATTTGATATATAGTATGAACCAATGTAATTTTAAGATGAAAGTGTTGTTTTATAAGTACAAGGTGTTTCTGAAATGAATGAAATCACAAGTATAAGCGTAACTCTCTGTGGTGACCCGATGAAGAATTTTTCAAAATTTATTTTCTATCTTCAAAATTGGGACTTATTAAAATTATTTTAAGAACATTAAGTACCTATCTTAAACGTAAAATAAACACTCAAGCATAGGCGTAGAATGGGGGGGGGGGACTAAGGGGGCTATAGCCCCACCCCCAGGATTTTGTCCATGTTGAGAGTACTTGATATTGAGAAGGACTTAGCTAATTTTATTAGTTCTAAAAATGTTCTTAATATATTTTCCCAAAAAAGTAGGCATTTAAACTTAATTCTACAATAATTTCCTAATTAAAATGTTAAGTATAAAATATATATTTTATTATATGGAATATTATTTATTTATATTAAACTTTAAAATGTGCTTCTTTAGTCCTTTTTATATTTTGTACCTTTAAATTTTTCTTTAGTACATTAATTTTAAAATATATGTTGTATATCCGAATTATTTTAGGCCATAACCTCTTTTCCAAAGTAATTCACAAGAAGTTCCGGTAGCATCGTCTATAGGTACCAGTGTACATTGTGTACCACGAGAAAAAAAAAGACTATAGCCCCCCCCCCCCCTATAAATTCATCACGCTACTCCTATGCACTCAAGTAGTGTACTTGCAAAATTCATATACAAATCGAGGAGTGATGGTATCGTCGTGTTTGGGCTTGTCTCACGTTTTTCACGATCGAGTCGCCGACTTGAAATAGTGGTGTGACACGTCGATTTGTATGATAAGTCTGCAAGATGGTGACATTAATTTGTTGTAAAGAAAATGATAATATACCTAAATATTTGGTGAAAATTCCATGAAAAAAAAAAAAAAAACAGAATTGTTAATAAAAAATAAATTAACCCATAAGGTGCTTAAACGCTAAGTGTTCAAATTATTATATAAAAACCAAAGATATTAATATTTCCGCTACGTGCCATTTCATTCGGTATAGTTTTAGTCAGCTTATACTTTTACAGTTACTATATTAATTTTTAATTATTATTATTTTAAGGACATTTCTTGAGAAATATTTGATACATAAATATAACACTTGGGAACTCGATATGACGTGTTATAGTAATTAGTAAGTGCTTAGTGTAGCCTACATGTGTAGGTACATTGCCATTGAAATAGGTCAGTTTAATGGATGTGTTGAATTCAATTATAAAGCAATAATAATAATTATTCATTATAATATATGAAAAATAATTCTAAGCTAGGACGATGTCGGTACTCTATTTCTAAGAATAATTATAATACATTTATTTATGTATTATCAATTTACTCGTTTGACGTCATGTTGAAATAATATTTACCTAACACACCGCTTATATTTTATTTATAATTATTATTTTATTATAGGTGTCATAAATGATTATTGTTTTTAACTTATAAGACAATAAGTCACTATACGTACAGACTTACCGTTGAATATTATTGTAGTGTAAATAATTTATTATTTTAAATATTTTGAAAATGTCTTTGGGTTTACTTATAGAAAATGGTAAAATATTTCATGTTTCTTTGATTTATATTTTAATGAATAACAACAAAATAACTATTAGGATAAATATGTATAAATAGTTATTTTTGTTCAAATCTCAAAGATAAACGATAACGTATGCATTTAGTTAAGCTGCTCAATTGTGACTGAATGGTCTGAATGTACTTATAATAGGCATAAGGTTATGTTTTAAATTTGACATATATTTATGTGAGCTTACTGCAGCAGGTCGTGTGTCGAGTGTAGAACATCGCTTAATGTTATTGATCTCAGATCTGTTACTTCTAGAGATGATAAAAAAAATTAGAAAATAATTTGATATAGCTTAAATAGGTACTACTTACCTATAATAATGTAATATATAGATAAAAACAATCATGACTCAGGCACATTTAAATAATATGCATAATATCTGATTGCTGTTATTAGTCTGTACAAAAAATGTATACAAAATACACAACAAATTAGATTAATATAAGGAACTTTTTATTATAAAGAATCTATAAAATAGTATTTTTATTTGTCAATATTTTATTATAATTATAACATACTATTAAAAAGAATAAAGAAAGACTTGATGATTTCAGAGTTAACATTTTAAAACAATTATATACAATCTTAATAAGAGGCAAGTTCTTAGATTTTAACTTTACAATTTTTTTTTCTAGTTATTTTATTAACAATACACTAAAAATTGCAAACCTTTAAAAATTGATTGATTGAAGTCTGATTGTCTGTAGGTATACCGAATTCGGTAAAGTATCCGTACTTCATACCCATACTCATCGTCAGTTAGGACTATCCCATTTTATCCAAATAAATAAATGTACTTGCTCGCTGCACGTCCATAAGAGTGGGATACCTTCGCTCAGCATCGCAAATAGTTTTAATGTAGAAGGACCTGTTTGAAAAACATATACAACCATTCTCATGTTAGATAAAAGGTTAAGTTAGGTAGGTGAAGTGTTCAGCTGATTTTCAAAAATGGTTTTTATTGTGGTTACCATGCATTTAGTTTTAAAAGTAGGAATGAAATTTTCCAAATAATAATCGTGATGTTTCGGTCGTTAACATGAACAAATTCTTACAATAATTTAACCGACCATTTTTTTCTGATATTTATGCTAATTGCTATATGTATTGCATGAATACATGAATGACCTTGCTTGATAATGAATTAAAAAAATATATCATAGTGGTTATAGTGGGCATTATAGTGGTTTCTAATTTTTTTTATATAAAATAAAAAACCATTTTAAATTTTTACCAATTAAATGTTCTTTAAACCCAACCATGTCACGCTTAGACTTTTGATTTTTGGTACCAATGTTGAATCATAGTCACTATTGCTGGTATATTTCACAGAAATTGATAGTATTTTTATATATGAGGTTGACTTTTTTAAACGTATAACTTTGTATAATTGTTGGGTTCTGCAATTATGTAGTCTTTGTTGGCTTGTATACAAAATTTTCCCAATTTCTTTAGATTTCTGTTAAATATATAAATAAGATTAATTACAACCATAAAATGATATAATATTTGAGAATGCAGCCATTATTATTGGCTCCCATTACTTTGTTTTAAATTTATAAAGTAATTCGCGATTTTGACAAATTGTTATTATACTGTATTTAAAAAAAAATGCAAGTTATTAAATGAAACTTTAAAATATATTGTATACAAAGTAACATTATATTGTACACATTTTAATAAAATATAAAATGATTTGAATGTTATTGATTAGGTATTGCTAAAAGCTACAACCTAACCAGAAGAAACATTCAACAGCATGTTAATAATTTTTTGGTTATACTATTAATTAACTAAAAAAATTAAACATTTTTAAACTTTTAACTTTAGACAACTATTGTAGATTTAATCTCAATTTTTTTTATTAATATTCACTTGCAACAAGTTATAAGAAACTTTGTATTAAATTTACAAATTTTTGTAGCAAAAACTCATTTATTGACAATAGAAAAAAATTAACTAACCAAAAATCTCTTATGCCTATAAATAGCTCAAAAAGACTAAAATATATTTAAAACTGTATGGTGTACCCAAAATGCTAATATAAAGATGTGGTAAAAATTGCATGTATTACAGTCAAAACTTTTTGTGTTACACCAAAACACAAAATCAATTTTGTTAAAAATTGGTTTTGCGTAAGAATTCCTGGTTTTCTCGATGCTTTTGAAAACTATTTGGAATTTTGCAATTGACCCATCATTGTAAAATTAGTAAATTCATCGGAGCGAGAGCGCTCAGAATCTAAAAGTTAACCGGAAAGTAAAACTAACTTTTTGAGCGTTTGAAATTAGACATTGGATATTTAACCATAATCCATAACCTACAATAGTATGGAAGAATTTACTTATTTTGTTGGAATTCAATAACTAATAACCATAAATACTTACGTATAAGTTTTCCCCATATGTTGATTTTGTTGGTTCATCTGATTTGTTATTGTGAATGTCCAAAATAGATTTTCTGTCATTGTCATTGTTACTCAAAAATTGACACATACACATACACTGACTGCTGTTTTTTGTCACTCATTTGCCTCCCTATGTTTTGGTATGGTGGATTTGAAACATCTATTAACAAAAACAATTAGATTTAATTGTATTATTAAATATATGGCGTATAACAAAACTTACATTTTCCAACAGATGTCCCAGGCTTAACTGATTTTCAATAGGAATCAATTTTTCAACTTCTTTATATAGCCTGTGAAAAATATTTTGAATATGTTAAATGATAAACTATAGTCATTAAAATATGCTTTAAATATTTGTTGAGTGTTTATGATAACAATTTAGGGCTTATTTAGGCTAAAATGCACTTTACCACGTCCCTCAAGAATTTCGAATTTTTTTTTCCAACGATGTGTTTTTCAACGCTAATTTTGAAATTGTTTGATTTTTTTTGCAGTAACTATTATTTTGGAAGTTATAGCCTTAAAAAGTTTGCGAATTTACGTTTATACGCAAGCGTGCCACACTACTTTACTGCCACTCGGAGCAATTTAAGTTTTGAGACCGGAGCCATTATATATTACTATAGTATAACTTATATACTTATGTTAGTTTAACAAACTGGCCACCGAGTCTGTTGAAATCTCCAACATTATTTAATTCCGAGGCCTACTTAAAGTGGTTGTACATAACAAGTCGAGAGATATTTTTGATTTTTTGTCAGAGAGCAACATAGCAGCGAGTGGCAACGATGCGATGGCAACTTGAGTTTGGTGACCAGAGCCGGTTATAGCGATATTGATATAAATATAGTACGAAAAATTATAATACAATTATTAATTTACGGTCAATATTATGGTTAATCATATTATGATATAAGTTAAATTACATTGTGCAGCTGTAATTAAATACTTCATTTAGTCTGCCCGACAGTGCAATAGCGAGTAGGCAATAATTCATAAATACTGTTATAATGTCAAGTTTTATTTAATTTTAATTTTAAATTTAAAAAAAATAAATTTAAATTTTAAAATTGTTCTCGTGAAAAAAAAAATCTAAAACTGTTGTACGCGCGATAGTAAAGTAGTGTGGCGTGCATGTGTATAAACGTAAAATCGCAAACTTTGGACGGCTACAACCTTCCAAAATAATAGTTTCCGCAAAAAAATTCAAACAGTTTTGAAATCAGTGTTGAAAAACACGTCTCTGGAAAAAAAATTCAAAGATCGTGAGGGGCGTGGTAAAGTGCATTTGTGCTCTTATTTACAAGGTCGAATTCAATATTCCAAAACGAGTAGATACAAAAATGAATGTTGGTTTTAAGCGTTTAAAGTTAGAATTCATACTAAATCCGTCAAAATCAAGAAAATATACAAACTAATTTGTTTTGAAGAATGTATAACATTTTGAGAAGTTATACCTAAGGTTTAAAAATGTAATACAAGGTTCCTCATAAGATATTATGTAAGTGGTAGTTAAAAAAAAAGTGAAGCGTATGTCTAATAGTTTTTTATAAGCATCTAAAGTTGAAATTTCAAATAAATACGTAAAAGTCACAAAATTTTGCAATTTTTTTGATTAGTAAATTCATAAAAAATTTTCTATTTAAATCTAAAATTTGAAAATTCAACACCTGATAGTCTATAAGATTTTCTATCTTTAAAAAAAAAAAAATTTACCGGAAAGTCCAACTAATTTTTATGAACGTTTGCAATCATTAATAATGGCAATATAAATAAAATATCTATCCCAGGCTAACAGACCATCTCCGCTCAGAATTGTTTTTCATATACAATGATATATCACTGAATACAAATTTAACACCATCCCTAACAGTGACCCACTTGTAATCTACTGTACAGCAGAGCGACATCCACTTGCCACCTTTTTTTTATTTTATTTTAAGTATACATATGAATAGAATCATTACAAAAAATATATTTATATTTTATGGAATCAAACGGTTAATAGAATCAAAATGGCCTGAACCAATGTGATCACATTAAGCAAAATTCACTGTATTTTTGTGGTTGCAGATTGTATAAAATAAAGTAGATACATAATAAAGAATATTTTTTAATTCAAATTTGTATATGGGCGGTGCTGGGGAAGCAGCCTTTTTTTCAGCCTTATTCTATACACTTTATTTAACAAAGTTCAAACAATCTCTTAGATATGAAAAAATAAAGTTAAAACGCTATGAAAAAAAAAAGTAGTGGTGTACCCATGGGGAGGAGTTAAGAAAAATTGACCATGTTAAAAAAATACAAAATACAAATTATTCAGAATTGAAAACTTGAAACATAAAAACCATACTAAAATAAATAAGTAGTAAATTGTATGAAATACAGAATAAAATTAAGATATCTTAATATGTCTGTTTCCAATACAGAAATGTCGATGAAAAAAATGTTAAATGCAGTTTATAATTTCAAAAACTATTAATGTTTTTCAGTGTGTAAATTATTTGATAACAATACATTTTTAATATTTTTATCATATCACTTTGTAATTTTTTACTTTTTTGAATGCAACATATAATTTTACTTTTAAATTCAGGAACAGAAAATTTTTAGGGATATTTTGAATATTGTTTTACAAAAATCAAATTTAAAATTATTAGTTTAAGTTACCTATGATGTACCGGTTTCCGGATTATAATTGAAATCATTAGTTCCATAACAAAACATCCACAGGTTGTCTTCCCATCGCATTTCCTCTAGCTCAAATATTTTCTTTAGAATCTGATATAAATGCAGTTGTTAACTGCATGCCCATGACCTTTTAAGCATCACAACTCGGACATCAATGCATAGTTCAAATGTAGATGGTCCAATTTGAAGAACATGTACATGACCTCTGCATCTATCCTCATGTTCCACAAGAGGACTCCATCAAAACGGAAGTTTAACTGATTTTTGAACATTGTTTTCATCGCAGTTACCATGTGCGTTTAGTTTGAAAAGTAGAAATGACTTTCGCCATATTATAATCGTGATTATTTTGGTTGTTTAATATAAAAAAATACAAAACATTGACCGACAATGTAAGATGAAGCAAAACAGGTAGGTTTTCGAAAAAAATTAGTTTTGACAGGAATATATTTATGTTTTTAATCTAGAAGAAGGATATTTCAACATAATAGATAAGGGTACTTCCGTGTTATCTCGACTACCCAAATATTCCCAAGACTACCTGTTGGAATCATCCGGGTTATCTCGACTAACTCCGTAGACTGTAATTTATTAATAAATATATATTCCCGCGTTGTAATCTATATGTACATCTATATGTGGTCAAATGAAATGACTAATATTAAGTGGTGTGAACAAGAACTTAATATAAGTGAAGACACAGTTATTGACTGGAATAATTACTTACGTGAAGTATGTGCAATGGCGATTGAAAATAAACCACAAGGGAAAATAGGTGGACCGGGGAAAATTGTCGAAATTGATGAAAGTTTGTTTTCAAAAAGATTCATACCTGACTGAATTTATTTGGCGACAAAACCTTGGTAACGATCCACCGTTTAGATTTTAATGGATACTAAATCCTGCTTTCCTCCTCAAAAAAATTACTAACTACATTTTTTATTTATTTTTTATATTATATTATTACAATTTTTCTATACTCATTTTTATGCCATTTTATCGTATTTCAAAATAGATTTATATTATTATTCAGGATAGATTTAACCTATATATTTTATACATTTTTATTATTTAAAAAATTGCGGTAGTCGAAATAACACGGTTGATCATATAATAGGTAGTCTTGGAAATATTTTGGTAGTCGAGATAACACGGTTGTGAACCTAAAGTAGTCGAGATAACACGGAAGTACCTAGATAAGCTTATTTGATGCGTTAAATTTGTTTGAAAAATAACACAAATTCACTTTAAAATTTAAAAAATTTAAATCAGGTGATGCTCTTAAACAATATACTTCCAATCATAATGTATGTTAGGATGTGGTTCACATAGAATCAAATCACGAAGATTTTTAATGATTTACTGGTAGGTGAATTGGAGTTTATGATCTTCAATTATTGACAAATGTCTACACGCGACATGGTTGGGTTTAAAGAACATTTTATTGGTAAAAATTAAAAATGGTTTTTTATTTTCTATACAAAAAATTAGAAACCACTATTTCACGCAACAATTCCGGTATAAATGAAAACCAAACACTAATATTTATGAAGATTTTTAAACTTTATACATTGTATGCTGCATTTGAGAACCCTACAATATTGACTGCTGCAAGTTCGGCATTTATAAAAAAATTGACATGTAAATCGGTTCCGTTTATAGGGAAACAACATGACTTGTGGTCAATATTTTCACAAAAATGCAATGAGCACTGTGTTGCCTTTGAATTTACTATAAAAGATTTATTAGATGACAGAGACAATGTATTTAACACTTTTACTAGGGTAACGCAAATTTATCAATTTAATATCTGTGGATCTCCCAAGAGTCTATGGTACCACGGTGTACAACAAAAGATGAACTCTTCTGTAGAAGAGGAGGACACCATTTTCAAAACCAACTTTGTAAACTGTTTAAGTTATTATTTTTCTAAACCAACACCCATATGCTTCTGAAAAAATAATAAAAATAATACAATAATATATTATAAACTTCATGAAACTCAAGTTTTAAAATAAATATACAAAAAAAACAACTCTTGCATATCCTCTAAACAAATTAGATATTAAGTGAATTTACTTTAATGTTAACTATAAAGTAATTGTAGTATCTAATAAGAGTATGGTAAATAGACTTACAGTGTTTTGCATCTGTAAGTCAGATAAAGCACATGGCAAGTGTAGTATTCTCCTTAACTACCCATGAAACTGCTGTAGTCTCAAAACTTATTTACGAGGTAATATTTCACATTTGAACGCCATTGATAAAAAAAACGTTTATTTGTTCTATAAACTTTTAAAACGTCCACATATCTGTGGAGTAATATTGTTGCAAATAACATTTGAAATTCAAAAAGTACTTATTAACTATTTATAAAATATTTTTCATGTGTGCTCGAGTATATTCAAAATTATAGGTTATTCTAATGAAATAGGTTAGGTTAGGTTACCTACTAGGAAAGTAGTAATTTTACAAAACACAAAAATAATATAGAATATTAGTCAAAATGTTGATAGGTTTACTATGAATATGATATTATTGTCTATATTAAACATAACATTGTTAGTTTGTTGAGCTTTATAACATTAAATTTAAAATGTTATGGTTTAAAACCAAAATAATGTAAAATAAGTGAAAACATTTTTTTTTTTGCTCGGTTGAACATTTTGAAAACTTGATACAAGGTTCCTTATGACTTACTACAATGGAAATTTAAAATTATTAAAAATAATATAAAGACATGAATTTTTTTATATCTATGTAAGCATTTGAAGTTCAAACTTTAACTCATGTAAATTACAAAAATAAGTTGTACATTACCTATAATTGTTATTATTTGTATTGTCGGGATAACATGAAAAATTCCAATGTTATCATAATTTATTTATTATTGGACTTTATTTAATGAATGCAAAATTAATAGTTATAGAACCGGATAGTACCTAAAGGAATTTATATTTTCCCCAAAATAACATAGTTTATGATATCTACTATTGGCGATAATAATATTAGTTATTAAATATAGGGAAGTACTGTAACTACTGTTGTTAGAATAATAATATCAATATAGAACGGTTTATAAACTATTTTTGATGTATACTGTATACAGTGTTTCCTATCGACTGATTGATGAAATATAAAATTATTATGGGTTGTTTTATTTTACATAAATATAGTGGATACTGAATATCCATTGAAATTTTTCAAGGTAGGTTACTAAATAACTAAAAAGTGAGAAAAAAAGTCTAAAAATTCAAATGGATTTATTTTTAACCATCGGATCTAGGGGCGAGAGTGCAGACCTAAGCAGAGCTAACATGGCGGATATTGGATAACATAACACGTGACAAACCTAACCTACAAGTATATTATAGCACTGCAGCCAGCTTTTAACCAACCGCACTTTAAATTATTTTTAAACCCTTCAAATACACGGTTTCCGAGAAAAAAAAATCCAAAACGTGTAGTTTGGATGTTTTGGGGAGAATGTGTTAATTGTATATTTAAATATAACTCGTGGCCGGGCCACACGCTGCATCATAAAATATAATATAAATGGTATTAAAAACTCAATATGCGTCTGACTTTAAATTATCAACAAAATGTCTCATTTTAAAATGATTTATTGCATAAATACCACAGAGGGGGAGGTGGTGTTTTAACACCCGCGGAACTACTTCACCCAACAATACGAATAGTATGATACAATCTTCTATCAAATAATCGCACTTTGGTTTACCTTTGATTGTGCGTAATTTGAATGTATTTTATAATAAAATTATATTATATTATATTGAACTCGATTTTATTTAGAAATATTAGGATTTTCTTACCTAGTAAAAACTGAAGCGTTGAGTGTCGTTGACCGTGGTGTAGACTGCACAGCAGTCGGCAGTCAGTGCACTACAGCACTTGTGCACACTGCAGTACTGCACAGTGCACAGTGCGCAGTCGCACAAAGCACTAAAGCAGTGAGCACAGACGCACAGGTCGTCCACAGTCCACTCGACCGGGCGGCGGGCGAGTACCGTAAATACCTATTGCTGAGAATTCCCCACCCTCTTAAATACAGAATGGAAGAATGTGCCTCCACCGCACCCCCACCGTAGTAACATACACATTATCACATTTACACATAACACAGTCACACAGACACGGTACAATACTGAATACACCGTGCACGGTGCATTTATGCAAGTTATCTATAAAATATAGTGAATATATCGACGGTAACACGGAAAAAGGGTCTAAGCGACACTTGGGGTATAAACGAAAAAAAAAAAATGTTAAATTCACAAATAAACGTTATAAGTACCTCAGATTATATAAGCTGTGGAACTGTGAAAGTACCAGCTGAATAACCCAGCTTCGTTCATGTGTTAAATAATATCGATTCGTATATATACATTGGTTTACACTATTGTAGAGTATTTGAAACAACTTTGTGGAAAAAAATCGTTAAAATTACCGGTTAAATTTAAACCGTAACCATTAAATACAATAGCCCTCCCCATTCAGAGAAAAAAATGAAAATTCGGTTGACGTGGTGACACTCGAGAAAGTATTTAAAACAACTGTGAAAAAAAATTGTAAAAAGTTCAATTATAGTGTCGTCACGGACATAAAAGATGCTTGTTCTTTTATAATTTTATTCCGGAGATATTTTTATAATTTTTATATTTTGAAGAAATTTAATATTGTGGAAGTATTAGTATATTGATAGTTTTGTTACAATACTAATTAATATTTTTAGTATTGAAGTTCGAATATACATATGCGTAGGCGACACGACTAGGTTAGATGTGTACATACGATTTAGTGCCCTAAAAAATATAATAATAGCCCCTGGAGGGCATGGGGAGGGGGTGTATTGTATTTAAATGTTCCAATTTTCTGACGACGCTATTGAACTTTTTTACAATTTTTTTTCACAGATTTGCTCCAAATACTTTTGTCAATGTCACCACATCGCCTGATTTTTAATTTTTTGATGGGGGGGTGGGAGAGCGGGGTTTTATTTGTAAGTTACCGTTTTGTGACGACACTATTGAACTTTTTTACAATTTTTTTTCACAGAGTTTTACCAAATACTTTCTTGAATGTCACAACATCACCCGATTCTTAATTTTTTTTTATTTTGTATCTATTCATTTTTAATAAAAATATATTTATCATTAATACCGCTAAAAAACATTTCAATACGTTTTCATTAACCGTTTTTTGTATATATTTACTTGCCGATCACATTAAACGATAACATTTGTATAAAAAATTCTACATATCATCGTCCGAATGCAAAATAAACAACCAATCACGGGCGAAGCCGTGACGGGTCGGCTAGTATTTTATAAAATTGAATATGTACAAAAAAAGAAAAATTTCGTTGGCACTAAATATTTTAATACCACGTACTCGTGCGTTCTTTTAAGAAAATGTAGTATGGAAACGCAAATTTAAATCAAATGCTAGTTTAGGAGTCGTGTTTCCATGCGTCCCGCCCAATTCGAGCATTATAAGATAATGTTTTGAAATTTATTGTAAGCGAATACCTAAATGAATAACTAAAATTTAGTACCTTTAATAAGTAATAGCAATCAGGTACATTCTCGATAATCTATATAGCCGAGTGGAGTCACTCGTGGTTTCCCATCGATAATCGGTAAAAGCGACACGAGTCAGTGGAAAACCAGTAAATAGTATACTAGTATAGTCGTGTTGTAGGAACTATATTATTATAGGAACGACATAATAATCGAAAAGTCGTAATACAAGCAAGCGTCCTGCATTGGCGAATGGCGATTACATGGGTATAATAATATTGTAAATTGTAATAACTAATAATGTAAACCTTACGAGTATAATAAATAGGTTTTTATTTTAAATGTGGGTATTTATTTTTTTCCCGAAATTACGACGTTGTCGATCGTAGATAATAATAGTATACCATACTTATAGTTAATATGATACTTAATAATTGTTACTTGACAGTTGACTTGATAATATAATAAAATATTATGTAATAACCTTAGATAGTTAGATCCATAGACCTTATACTCAGGTAAAAGGTCTATGATTAGATCACTTAGATTGTATACCATATTATATTATAATATTTTGATCTAAGGTAATAACACTAATAACATATTATTTAACTTTTATTACAAAATATTTTCTGATGCATCACTATCTATAGCCGTGATCAGAATATTATTGTACGTTTGTGCTTGTGAAGAACTTACTTTTCAAGTCACTAAGACTTATATAGTAGAAATTATTATAAAACATTTAATACAATACAGCACTTTAAGTCTTATATACAGTGTATGGTTATAATAGTAAATTCGGAATAAAACAATTATTAATTTTTCATTATTCTACATCGTCAGGTGGCAATAGTCGTGTCGTACAGATGCCGAGTTGTGATTGATTTCACAATAATTGCCGTCGAATATTATATCGTTCTGAATCGTGTTCACGTATTCAATGTATTTCATTTCATTGGTTGAGGAGATCAATAAACTATATTTACAACATAGGTGCATTTGGCGCTTATTACTCAAATCAGTACTAATATTTGAGACAGGAAACATTATTTCTGTAGATCTATATTTTTGATGCCCATATCGAGACAATCTATAACAAAATCTTAAGATTCTGAGTTTTATTCATCATATTTGCATCAAATTTAATAACCCACTTTGCTTAAAAATATTATATTGTTCCTTGGTTAAATCTATAATAGTCCAGTCAACAAGGTTTCAATTGACAAACTAGAAAAATGAAGTCTGCTTTTAGAACCAATATGCTATTTGATAGTTTTAAATATATTGCTACCCTTCTTGGGCTTCAATCATTGAAAAACCTAGTTTTTGACTTAATATTTTTATTCAAACTACTAAATAGTTTTATAGATTGCCCAGAGTTTTTAGCTAAAATTAACTGAGTCAGCTGATTAACTGATCTTTTTAATCAAGCATAAACCCACCATTTTGTTACACTACATCTCTTCATTAATAAATACTTTTTAAATAGTCAGGTTTATCGCAATTTACGTTCTGGTAATGAAATTCATGATTCATTTTTTAATCACTTGTATTAACTAAAATCCATAATATTATTTAATGGTAGTGCTTAATGTACAAACTGTGTTCACTACTTTTAGCTGTATAAATTAATTTGTAACTATATGCATGTAAATTATGTGTAATTTTAGAAAAATAAGTAGGTATAATTTTAATTTTAATTTCCTTTAAAAACATTTTCTAGCTTGTTATCATAAATTTTACTCTATTTATGAAATTAAGTCAACTTACTACAAAGTTAGAAACTTTGATAATATCAGAACTACCCGATGACAATTTTACATACAAAAGTGATGATTATTCGTTTTGTTATGAAAAAGAACAATACCTATATATGTGATACATATGTATAAATCAAAACTAAAAAACTTTAAAAATAAATCTGATGAATCAGAAATATACATGCCACAAGGTATTTCGTAAGTAATCAAAACCGTTTATTTAAAACATTCGGTGAAAATGTCATGTCTTTACAGTTATAACATTTTCGTTACATCAAAAAAAAAAAAATCAATTTCTTCAAAAATTGGCTTTTTTTTAAGCTTTTGAATTTTCAAAAATGATCTCTTGAATGTACCAACCAAATTCACTTTTGGACCAGAAAAGTTACTGAAAATCTAAGCATTATTTTGACAGCCAATCGTGTAGACAGACACAAAAAAAAATAAAAATACATCATTGTAAAATCAATCATTCATCGCTCCGCTCAAAATCTAAAAGTTACCGAGAAGTCAAACTAATTTTTAACGAGCGTATATGAAATATTAGACATAAGATATTATATATTTATATTTATCCTTATCCAAATTCGGATATTCCACAAATGAACAATTTCTCATGGGAAACGATTTTCTTATTTTTTTGTATACAGTATTTACGGTTTTTCGTTTTTGAATAATAATTTATAGAAAATATTATACTATACTTCGAAAATTTCACCAAATGTTTAGATTACCATTTTCTATACACCAAAAAAATTTAAAAAAATGTTGACAATTTTTAAACTGAATGTAGGCCTAAACAAATTTTGGTTTTTTCCAATTTTTTTTTTTAAATATTGATGAAAAAAATTTTGTTGAGTCAAATTTTTTGAAAATTTAAGACAAAATTCTATATAAGTTGTTGAAATAGTAGATCAAAAATAATAAAATTACATTGGCACAATTTTTTTTACAAGCATTTAAACTTCTAATTTGGACAAAACTCATTATTGAACATTTGCAAATTGTTTTGAAGTCAAAAATTTATAAAATGTTAATTTTTATAGCTTAAGATTGAAAATTTAAAACAAGATTTTTCGAAAATATTTAATAGTGTAACCGAAAAATCAAAAAAATAATTTTTTATAGATATTTTAAGTTTAAATTTGGACGAAATTAATTATTTAAATAAAGAATGACTATGTTTTTTATTTTGTTGAGATTTAAAAATATTTTTTTTTTGAGTTCTTGAAACTTTTAAAGTATATTATTATATTTTAAACACTTAATTCATTTTTCAAATACAATGTTTTCTGCAATGAATAATGATGATTTCAACCTACTGTATTATTAATCTATATCTATACTACTATATAAATTGAAGTCGCTTTTTTTTTGTGCGGGGTAAACTCCGAAACTACTTATTCAATCGTCGTGCAATTTTTTTTAAATTAAAGAGGACATCACAGAGAAGGTTGAAGGCAAAAATTTAGTCCGATTAAGCTAATGAATAATTAGTTATTATTAATTTAAATAAACGTGTAAATTGTATACCTGTATATATTATTGTACGTATTGTGCGGCCAACGGGTTTCCAGCTACCTGCAACCTGACCTTTTTGTTCGTCAAATTGTATTGTGTTTGATATCGGTGTTGTTCCGAGAATTTTATCGCACGTACACCAACAACATGTATACTAAATATTCGTATTAATTTATATCTAATACTATATCCTATACTACTATATGAATTGAAGTCGATTTTTTTTGTTCCGGATAAACAATAAACCCCGAAACTATTTATTGGATCGTCGTGCAGTTAAAGAGGACATCACAGAGAAGGTTTTTGGCATAAATTTAGTCTGATAGTTAATAAAAAAACTTATTATTAATTAAAATAAACGTGTAAATTGTATACCTATCTATCTATATCTATACTAATATATAAAATTTAAGGGGTTTTCTACGACAACACTAACCAAGAAACTACTGAACCGATTTGGCTGAACATTTTTACTGTTATATGATATCTGACAGTCTGCTGAAGATTTTAGTACCACTTTTAATAGTAAAAAATAAGTTGAAGATTCTTGAAAAATTAAAAAACACAGCTAATTTTTGGGGCTTCACTACGATGTTTGCAAAAACAGAACTTATTTATGTTCCCATTTTGTGACAACAATATTTATCTTTTTTCCATTTTTTTTTTCACTGAGATGTTCCAAATATTTTCCCGAGTGTCATCACTTCGATCAATTTTTAATTTTTTTTGTCTGGAGGGGATGGGGAGGGGGTGTATGTATAAATGTTCCAATTTTCTGACGACGCTATTGAACTTTTTTACAATTTTTTTCACAGATTTGCTCCAAATACTTTCTTCAATGTCACCACATCGCCTGATTTTTAATTTTTTGATGGAGGGGAGGGAGAGCGGGGTTTTTATTTGTATGTTACCGTTTTGTGATGACACTATTTAACATTTTTCCAATTTTCTTTCACAGAGTTTTTCCAAATACCCTCCTGAGTATCACCACAACGCTCGATTTTTATTTTTTTTGTCTGGAAGGGGTACGTATTGTATTTAAATATTCCAATTTTCTGATGACGCTATTGAACTTTTTACAATTTTTTTTCACAGAGTTTTACCAAATACTTTTTTGAATGTCACAACATCACCCGATTCTTAATTTTTTTTTGTCAACAGATCAGTGGCGTAATTAGGAATTTGTCTTAGGGGGGGATAGACATTTTTTTACACACAAAATACTAAATTTTCAAGTACAGTGGTGGTCAACTCATCAATCATATCAGGATTTAGTACAATTGATTTATTATGATATAGGCTCTAGGGGGGGATTTATCCCCCTCCCCCCCTCCCCCCCCTACCTCCCCCCTTAATTACGCCCCTGCAACAGATTAATTAGCATTTATTTTGTACCTGTATTAACTTTTAATAAAAATATATATATCATTAATACAGCTAAAAAAACATTTCAATACGTTTTCATTAACCGTTTTTTGTATATATTTACTTGCCGATCACATTAAACGATAAAATTTGTATAAAAAATTCTACATAATATCATCGTCCAAATGCAAAAGAAATAACCAATCACGGGCGAAGCCGTGACGGGTCGGCTAGTAGTATAATAAAATTAATTATTTTAATTTTTAATAGCAATAATTTTTTAAAATAGCTACACTTAAGGTAGAAAAAGTACATAATAACTTATTTGTGATTTATTCATCAAATAAGACTTATTCCTACATTGAAAAATGACATATTTTTGTTATCCGGCGAATAAATTTGGTTATTTGATGAATAAAATCGATTGAAAAACCGGGTCTTAGCCCTTATAGTTATGTAGCCTGACATACCTTCACTCAGAATCGTTTTTCGTACCTATTCAATGATATTTATTGATATATATCATTGAATACAAATTTAACACATCCATGAAAATGATCCATTCGATATCTACTGTACAGCAGAGCGGTATCCACTTACCGACCTTTTAATTTTAAATGTTATTGACTAAGGGGCCAGCCGCCAGAGCTTGGAAGTTGAATGTTGCTCCACTACAAAATAAATTGTTCTTAGTAGCTAGCATATTAATATTTTATGGTAGGTATATACTAGCTCCAGAGGTATTATTATTGTTTCACAATACTAAAATGAGATGATTTTTATTTAAAAGTATTTCTTTACTTTTATATTATTAACTATTGTAGCTTATTTCAAATTGGAGACACTTTGACATTTATAGATTACAGTACGTACAATCTACATGTAAACCTTATATACATTTTAAATTCATTTTAATAAATATTTAAAGATTCTTAATGTTAAAAATATAAAAATCTCATTTTAAAGTGGTTTCACACTAAGCGAATATTCACAAGTTCGAACCAGTTTAAAAGTTCAATTTTTAAAAAGTGAAAAAATCGTTTACATGTGAACATTCTGATAAATTCAAATATGTTTTCAGAAGTTGTATCCAAATACTATAGGTAGTCGGTAAGGTTGGCACAAGATAGGTCTATCTTGGTAGAAAACGGCCTGGATAGTAGTAAATACCTACTAAATATTGCACTTGCACTATATATGCATGTTGTTTTTGGAATGTTTTTACTTGATATTCCCTATGTATTTTATTTTAAATACATTGTAACAGGCAACAGCTATACTTAAATCTATATTAATTGCATCCAAGTTCTGTTTAAAATAATTTAATATAAAATATAAATACGTACCTATTAATTGATAAAAAAAATGTATGATTACTTTAATTTCACCAATTACAGCAATTAGATTAGATATTGACCACAGTGGTTATCTGGTAGAACAAATCATAGTTCTTGAATAAATATCTTAAGCTGTTGTTCCTGTTGCAGAATAAAATCAGTCAATTAGGTGCAAAAAAAATTTATTGACATGGCAATGGAAATGTGCTGCTCTACAAAACATTTAAACCTTGGAGAATAGCAGTCAACTGTATATGTAGATCAAATACTCAAATCATTTAGATAATCATTTAAAAATTAACATCCAATGTTTTTAAAAATCAATTTGATAGTTTAGTAATTATATAATCATTGTTTTAACAAGAAGAACAGTTAATATACTTAAATTGTTATATTATGTTTGGTCTAATGGATTAAAAATAAAAGTCGTTTTATACACAATGTAGATACAGTTCATTAATTTTGTTGACATAGAATATTAAATCTTTTTTGTTACAAGGACATTAGAAAAAACAAAAGCTAATTTTATTTTAAAAAATAATAATTATACCTAGATTAATGCTCAATGTCAGTATTCATCTAATTTTTGATTATAACAGATTTTTATATATTAGATTTCAAAAATAATACTTGTTTTTGAAAAAAATTAATTGCAACTTAATTCATGGTTTTATAATTTATAATAATACTACAAATAAATTAACTTAATTTTTAAACAATCTAATTTTGAATGTCAATTATACTTTTCAGTTTTTTACATGACCTAATATGGAAAGACAATAGATCAATAGCATGAGTGTTAAGATCAGCTGACAAGCTTATACATTTATTACAGTATAAATAAAAATAGTATTGGGCTGGTAGTAAAGATAACAAAAAGTACCCAAGCATAAAAAAAATCAATTTGGTAAAATATTGTCTAATTCAAAATAATATATTACGGTCTTTACAAATAATTACGATTAACAACAAATTGGCCAATTAAAATAAACATTTTGGAAGTACACATTTTTCTTCAATAAAACGTTGCTCTATACATTAAAAAGCATGGGGCAGTACAATACAATATAAACACAATTATAAATTTAATAATATTTAAAAATAGTTAAATATTTGATTATAAATCACTATAAAAATATACTTCACTTTGTTTAAGAACGTACATAAAACAAAAATAAAAAAATATAACAAAATCAATTTTATTTGATTATCAACTCGACTAGATGAGTTACGTCTAAAGCATTGGCTCTAAATATTATTGTACTACATTATGTAATACAATTGGTTAGTGGGTCATTAAAAACAAATTATTATGAGCATTTTTTTCTTTAACTTGATATAAAAGTTAATCAACCAAAGTAATAGCATATTTTTTGTACGTAAATAATAAAAAATGAATATAAAAAAAAATTATTTGAATGCAATAATTACATACACAATGTCTTTTCAATTAAAAAAGGATTTAGTCACTTAATTTTTAATATTCTGACATATTGTTTTGTCTCAAAATAATTAGCACTAGCAAAAAAACTAAGATTAAAAATCTAACACAGAAAAGTTAGATATTTGTATGTATTTATAAACAAGCCTTCAATTATGATAAATAAATAATAAAACAATTCAATTTAATTTAATTTATATGAGCTATGACCTAGCAATTTTAAGAATTAATAATAAATAATCACAATAAAAAAAATGTAAAATATATATGTAAAAAAAAAAAAATTAATAACATTACTAATTCCATTTGATTTGTAGTTACTTATGTTTACTGATCCCTCAAAATTTAGCTATGCATATACCTTAAAATAATACTTGTTGTAAAGATTAATAAACAATAATTCAATTTGAGATCAATGTTTTATTTATCACACTTCAGACGGTCCCATAATAGACGAATGACCAATGGATACAGCCATTTTGGATAACGATAACTTAGGATGTTTAGGACTAGTCTTAGAAAATAAAGAGTTGTTAGTTTCTGCAAACATCTTACGAAAACTGTAAACAGATGACAAAAAAAATGTAATTAAAACAAAGTTCATTGACTATTGATAAAAAATACTGATATATAAAGCTTACAGTTTACGAATTCCAGATTCAGGATTTCGTTTCCATGGTGCATCATCAGGTTCTAAAGGCAATGGTCCTTGAACAGGCCCTTCTTCCTGTTCATCGTCGGACCTGAATAAGATAAAATATAAATTGAGCTATAAAATGTATAATTGAACAATGCATGAACTATTGTGATGTCTGTTCAAGTCTAAATATTTAATTCAACTATACTCTGTCCAACAAGAAAAAAAGCAAAGGCCCGACAAAAATCGGTTCTTCAGTGCATCCCTACGTGACACTTGTAATAGTAAAACCAGTCTCGATAGCAGGGTGTCATGTGGAGATGCGCAGAATCAGAGTGTTATCTCATTGAACAGAGTATATTATATTATTTATTATTTTTACATTAAAAAATGATAGACAATAATATGTAAACGTTAGCATACTTGAAACAATTTTTTCAGTATTTATACGGTCAATTTAGTCTTGCATATTGAAGTTGTTGTTTTTGTCTTTGAGAAAAATGAATTAATCAATATTCTACCACCATGCATAGTTATGAAATAAAAAAATTTTACCACAGCAATAATAGTAAAAGAGCAACTAAAATGAGACAATGTAAGCAATTCAAAACTTCAAAGTCATAACCTAAGTGTCAAACAAGTGAATGCAAACATGAGTGGTGAAACTTACCTGGTTGGGGATGTTATATCTGATGAACTTTCTGGGGTGGTGACTGAAACTTGCGTGCTTTCCTTATCGACCGGAGCGGTGTCAGGATTTTCTCGGTGACCGTCCGTTCTGGTGATACATTTTCGTAACAAAATTCTTCGTACCCGCGTTTCTTGGATTTCATCTCTTTCCTGGCTAATGTACAAGTATACATGCACAAAGTGGTAGATTTGAAGTAAACCAAGCAAATTGTAGTAAGCATATGCGTACCAAGCGTGCAAATGGAAAAATAAAAACGTGCTTATTTAGTGAGGTACAACTTTTTTTTTATGAATCAATTGATAGGTAGGTAATAAGTTAAAAAGAAAAAAAAATTGAATTATATAGGTACCATTAAACTTTTTTCAGTTATTTTTCTGGTTATATAATTATATAATCAATAATTATGATTGTGAAGCAGAATGTTGTGTAAAAGCTGTTCATTGATTAAAAATTAAATATTACTATCGAATATAAATAGCCAATAGGTAATATTATTTATAATCAATGTTGTTACTTACGATATTGTCAACTGCTCAATTGGCTTATACTGTAAGAGTTCATCTTCAAGATCATTAACACGAGTTTTTAACTCATTTCGTTCATTCAAAATATCTTTCAGTTCATTGGTAGTAAACTTTGGTCTATCTGGATCGTCTAAATCATATATGGCTTTGTTTTTCAAATCAGGCAAATCATCCTAAATATAAGAAAACAAAAAAATATTAACACACGTTTATAGCAAAAATAATTGATTAAATGATTAAAAATATCACGGTATACTAACTCTATATTTTGAGAGGTCTTCATTTTCTTTTTGAGCCACACCAAATCTTTGTCTAAGTGATATAAATTCTTTTTGCTGCTTTTGAAGTTGGGAAAGTATATCTGCCCTCTCTTCAACTAAACTACGACATTGTAGTTGTGCAAAACGATGCTTACGTCTTAAGTCTTTCAAAGTGGTTTGCACCCTATCCATTTGAATGGTCATCTAAAGATATGATTGGCACAAAATGAATTTATGTACAATAGATAATTTTTACAAATTCAACTCACAGAATCCACTTCATTACTCTTTGAACATAATTGATGTTCATAGTTTCTAATACTATCACGCATTTGATCTATAGTATGGCGTAGACGTTGAAGAGCAACAGTATCAACATCTGGACTTAAAACTTGTGCTAAAAGTTAATAATCAGTTAATAATTTACATGAAATTACAAATTTTCTCAAAACTGTACATTTTGAATCAACAATCTTATCCTTTTCGGCAGCTTGCAAAGACTCTGTCAATTTACGGTTATCATCTTGAAGTCTCGAAACAGTAGTCAACAGTTCGTTATAGTCTTCGCGCCACTTATCTTCGGTTAGTTCCATCTCCTACAATATAGTAGAGGAAAAACACAATAAGTAAACATATGTTTTGTATTACAATGTGTTATAATGTAATACAATATTTAACTACAGATTTACCTTCTCATACTTGATCCTGTCCTCGGTCCGTTCTTGTTTGTCCATTTCCAGTTGTTGTATCGTCGCTCGCAGGTCATCCACGGTGGTGTTCTCTCGTTCATTCTTCATGGCCAATATTTCCATCTGCTCTAGGGCGGATACCACCTTGGGCATAAGTCCTGTTATGGCATCAGTGCCATATGTGTCTATGATGGACTCGAACTCTCGGCCGATGTCCTGTGCCATATCGTAGACGTCAACGACGGACAGTGAACACTTGTAGTTATCCATTTTTGCAGAACCGATAACGTGCAATAGCATTAGCACTTGGCAGAACTATGACTGACTGACTGAGTGGAATAGTGGATCACGGGGCACGGACGGTTGTGCTTTCGGTCTCTATTTTGGTTCGGACAAACCCGTAGGCCGTCAGCAATAAAAAAGATTCTGAAATAGATGCAGGCGACGTTTAGACGCAGGAGTAAAATAATTGGGTATTGTATCGACTTTTTATTACTCTGCGTCTCTATAATCAATGGACCTGTTGACCTTTAAAATGCTCAAAAATCTGATAACGGCGGATCTCGAAAACAGTCCAGCTGAAGCAGTCTGCTTGAGCCAGCTAATCCGTGAATTCTTTCCAATTATAGCCCACCTCTCGCGCGATCGGTTCGGACTTTCGGAATTCGGACAATTATCAATTATCATTTATCTCGTCTGTTTATTATTGTTGTTATTATTGTGGCGATGCACAATCAGAAAAGAGAAATTCCCGTTTACCATCGTATACAGCTGCAGCTGCAGCTGGAACGGCCGAGTTCGAACGTAACCTAAAAATACCGTCGGTGGCGTTTTCCGTTCTCCTTGGACATTTGCCGCTTTCGCGTCCGTTGGCAGCACTGCGCGCGGCTACCGCCACGAGACGCTTTTGTGTACCCCCCCTACCCGTCCGTTAGTCAACTGTTGTTCCAGCAGCGATCGTTGGTAGTGGGTACTGGCAGAGTATCGTCATCGTTCATTTCGTTTGGAATCGTCGTTCACATCAGTCTCCGGTGGTTCAGTGGTTGTCGCGTCCGCCGCACATCCGCTTTCGTCAAGTCTTTTTTTTTTTTTTTTCATCCGCGTCCATCTCACAAGTCGTCGACCATGGTGAGTATTTATTTGCTAGTGCCTTTCATCTGTCTACTGTCCCGTTGTTTTCTGGTCTGTTCGCCGCGGAATTGTCACCGTGACTTTTCGCCATTAGGTTTTTTGCGCGTCGCGCATTCAGCCGACCCTATAGTAGACACTCGTCGTGCGACGGATTTCACGTTTGTTCCGATATCCCTTCGCTGGCTGGCGAGTAGCATCTCCGGTTATTTTATATTTCTGTTTCCACATCTATCCACTTGGTGCCCGACTCCGATTTCACGGTAGTTTTTTTTTTTTGGCGAAATTGAGGTTAGGGGGGAGGAGCGCTCGTCTGCCGTATGCGTTTTACTTCAATAGTTCAATGGTTGACGGTATATTTTCTGCTATTTACTCGTACTAGACAACAATTGGTCGATTTCAATAGACACACGCGGTCAACCTGGCCGAATGCTTTTCTCGTAAAATGTTTTTTTTACACATTCCCATGTGATGTCACACGTGTCGGGTAAACAGGATTTGTTTACTGTCTACTACTTATATATTTTCATCATATTTCTCAATCGTGTGTTAGACCTACCGGCTATAACTATATGAGTGGTACTTGCCCGAAGTCTTTCTTAATATTATCATGTTGAATTCCACGTGTTAAAAGTCCTTCCAATTATGATTACAATAAAATTGAATTACCTTGCCATGTGTTTATTTTTATTAATATGGTCGTTTGTGTATTTTACAGTCTCATCGTAAATTTAGTGCTCCTCGTCATGGTTCTATGGGTTTCTACCCAAAGAAACGTGCACGTCGTCATCGTGGTAGAGTAAAGTCTTTCCCCAAGGATGATCCAAGCAAGCCAATCCATTTAACCGCTTTCATTGCATACAAAGCCGGTATGACTCACGTTGTTCGCGAGGCTGACCGTCCAGGATCAAGTAAGTTTCCTATAGGTTTAAGACTTCTGTTTATTCTTACTGATGTTTTATTTTATGTTTGTTTAAGAACTCAACAAGAAGGAAATCGTGGAGCCTGTTACCATTTTGGAAGCTCCTCCAATGATCATTGTGGGTGTTGTAGGTTATGTTGAAACTCCATATGGTCTTAAACCTTTGAAGACCGTGTTCGCTGAACATTTGTCTGAAGATTGCCGTAGACGTTTTTACAAGAACTGGTATGTTACATACAATATATATGTATTTTTTTAGCCGGTGATGATTTAGTTAAAAAATGTTTACAGTTAGATTCACTGAACGTTATGATGTCATTTTACTAGGGCGGTCTGAGGCTATATTATTATTATACATTTTCATATATCGATATTAATACCTTTAACGTGTCAAAATTAACCATTTATCTCTCCTCTCCGCTAGCGGATGAGAGCTATACTTATTGTCAATGATTTCAAATTATTTGAAAGATGGCAAGGAGAGTTAGTTGTGCCTCCAATCTAGACTTTGTCTATGATGAGGCCGCTCTTCATTTATGTGTCCTACCTTCAGGTACAAATCAAAGAAGAAGGCTTTTGTCAAGTACTCCAGGAAGTGGCAAGATGAAAATGGCAAGAGACAAATTGCCAAAGACCTTGGTAAAATTGCCAAGTACTCCAAAGTCATCCGTGTTGTTGCTCACACACAGGTAATACTTTGTCTTATTTAATATTTTTTTTTTTCCACCGATGATGAATAATATTTATACAGTTAGACACTGAAATTTATTGATGTGAACCCCTAGGGCGGTCTGAGGTTATTGATTATATCTATCTGTTATGTTCTTCCTATTTGTATTGGTTTTTTTAATTAATGTCTGTGTTAATTGTGTACATAGATGAAATTGTTGAAGAAACGTCAAAAGAAAGCTCACATCATGGAAATCCAAGTTAATGGAGGTACTGTTGCTGAAAAGGTACAATGGGCCAAGGAACATTTCGAAAAGCCGGTACCTGTATCTCATGTATTCGCTCCAGATGAGATGATTGATTGTATTGGTGTCACTAAGGGTCGTGGATACAAAGGTATAGCTTTTAATGTTTTATTATTGAAATTATATTTATTCTACATTTTTAAATTATTAAGGTGTTACATCCCGTTGGCATACAAAGAAATTGCCACGTAAGACGCATAAAGGTCTTCGTAAGGTTGCTTGTATTGGAGCATGGCATCCCAGTCGTGTCCAGTTCACTGTTGCACGTGCTGGTCAAAAGGGATACCATCATCGTACTGAAATCAACAAGAAAATATACCGTATTGGACTTGGAATTCATACCAAGGACGGAAAGGTAATATAAAGTTACATATTTGATATTAAAATACTGGTTATAAGCTATTTCATTGATGGATTATTTTGGTAATCAAACAGTGAAAGTGTTGTGTTTTAATTGCAACGTATATACTGTTAACATCATAAATTAATTTAGCTCGCCAAACTTTCGGGTTTGGATTGAGGCTGAAGTTGGGCATTATTCCGTAACGTGCAAGAGCCCATCGGGCAGTGAATTGCTAGTAGACCATGCCTGGCACATTAATGTATATTTTTAATAATTGTAATGTCTTGGATTGAATGATGATAATACATGATGTTTGCATTCTTGAGATTTCTGAAGATACCACCATGCTGCCTTCCTACTGACAACCCAAGACTTAATTTAAAAATTATATTATGCCTTATTTTTCTTATAATGGGATAGTTTTAACTATTTGGATAGGATACTGAGCTTGAAGTTAACTTTGATTTTTCTAATGATGGAATAGTTTTAACTATTTGGATAGGATAAGGATCTTGAAGTTAATCGAGATGTATAGGCTATCGCATCAAAAATAAAATTAATCCACTAAACCTTGTGTTTAGATTGGTGTTAAAGGTTGGCATTATTCCGTAACGTGTAAGAGCCCGTCGGGCAGTGACTTACTAGTAGACCATGCCTAGCACATTTGGTTTTTTAAATTGTCTTGTATTGAATGATGATTTCACATGATGTTTGCATTCTTGAATTTTATGAAGATACTACCATGCTGCCTTCCTACTGACTAATCAAGACTTTAAATTACATATCTATTTATATTTAACTTAAAATGGTGGAGTAGTTTTTACTATTCGGATAGAAGAAGGGTCTTGAATTTAATTTAGACGTATGGGCTATCGCATCATAAACTAATTTAACCCTCTAAGCCTAGTGTTTATATGTGTGTTAAAGATTGGCATTATTCCGTAACTTGTAAGAGTCCGTCGGACTATGACTTGCTAGTAGACCATGCTATGCACATTCCTAACTAATAAGTCATATGAGTGATAGATTTTGTAGTTTCTTTTTATATGTGATATTATATTATAACATGTTAATAATCAAATACCTTATTTCATTTTATAGGTTATCAAAAACAATGCATCAACTGAATATGATTTGACCGAGAAGACCATCACCCCCATGGGAGGTTTTCCTCATTATGGTGAAGTCAACAATGATTTCCTTATGATCAAGGGATGTTGTGTTGGCCCCAAGAAGCGAGTCATCACTCTTCGTAAAGTAAGTTGTTTTTATTTACATAATATTTTTGTACTTGAAAAAACCTATGATGAACAACCAGAGCCAATCCTATGAATGACTGTGAACTAAATGCTTTATCCCAATATCTGAGGTTTTTTCAATTCAAAATTTTTTTTATAGTATCATTTATTATTTTTGACGTCATCTTATTTTAAATTATAAAAGACTTGTCATTGTGATAAAACAACAGTCCATGTGCTATGCCAGTTTTTGAAGAAAAAAAATTATTTAATATTGCCCATTATACATGAAAATTAAAACACAATCAAATTTTCCCCCCAAAAAAACTAATTTAAAAATTGACTCAATTTCTATCTTTTTATTATTTTTTTTATCATAATTAATAATCACATTTAAACATTTCATTTCTAAAGGCTTATAAAATATATTTACCCTAGGACAATTTTAAAAATGATGTCGAGTTATTTTGTTTTAAACTTGCAAAACTTTGTTTTTCGTAGTATTACAGTTACTGTTAATATTAGTTAAATTTGAGAGTTAAGGATTTATATTGAAGGTATTATCTGTATGATAGCTTTCATTGTATTGATTTCCTGAAGTTGTTACTAAAAATCACAGAACGACAGAACCTTTTATATACTTTCTTCCAAATAAGATGACTTGTGCCCAAACCACTGAATTACGATATGGCCGTTACAAAAATACTCTCTCTTTGCGACGATGTTGGCATGCAGCTCGTTAGCCCCACCCCCCATGTGCCAACACAAGTCTTCTTGTTTAGAACTGAGTATGTTATGGCAGCATCTCATTCTGACCTAAATATAATTTTTTTATTATACCAACTAATGACCAATGACGAGTGTATTTACTAGAGCCAATATTCAATGAACAACACATGTATTTTTTATATCGCATTGATAGGACCGAGGTCTTAATAGGTTGAAATTTTTAAATGAAAATAATTTTCAAAGTATGACCAATGATGCATAACAACCCAGAGCCATTTTCAATGAAATATTCAATGATTGTTTATGTTTAACGCATTGATAGGACTGAGGTCATAATTTGTTAAATAGTTTTTTAAAATATAACTGACTTCTTATATCATTTACTATTGTCATTGTACATGACGTCTAACATGTATGTTTTATTTATAGTCTTTGTTGGTACACACAAAACGTGCTGCTTTGGAAAGTATCAACTTGAAGTTCATCGATACCTCGTCCAAATTTGGTCATGGTCGTTTCCAGACTATTGCTGACAAGGCAGCTTTCATGGGTCCATTGAAAAAGGACAGAATTCGAGAAGAAGAGAAAGCCACAGCGGCTGCGAAATAATTGTACAATTTCATTATTTGACAATTTATAATAAAAACCAACCAAAAAATGAAACCTGTGAATTATTTTATTTAAATTTCCCATCCGTTGTTAATTTTGAGTAAATATCCAAGAGTTGTTTATGAACTAGGTACCTACATCAAATTTAACTTGGCTGATGTTTTATTAATAACACATTTTGGTCGGTGTGCAACAATGGACGCTTAATTCAAGTTTTCAAGACATGAATTGACTTAAAAAGTACATAGCAGCACTTATTTCAAAATGTATGTTGGTATTTTATTATCTGAGATAATTATTTAATGTGATACCAATTGTTTAATGCTATGTTCTTGTATTAATTATTAAAAACTATATTGTAAACTGGTATAGAGATATTCAAGAATGTTGGAAAAAATAAGCAATACTATGTTTAGGTGAGATTTTTGTACTTCTTAAATATGGAACCTGTTGAGGTGAATCTAGTTGCTCAACACGTTATGTTAATGAATAACTAAATTCCTGATCGCTGCTTGGTTATTAAATTGTTAATTGTTTTAACTCCTAAAATGTTGAGGTGGAAACCTTGGCTTGGCATCCGACTCTGTCCCATTAAATTAGATCATTAGACGTATAGATATTTGAATGGCCGGGGGTTCCAAACTATTGTGGACGAAAACTGGTCGACCTCAAGTTTCCTTCTTGACATGAAGTTTAAAATATGATTAGTGTCAATCGTCAGAGATAAAAATTTCCACTAATTTCCGATGGATTGTGAATTTTTGTACAGCCCAACATCAGATAAGATTGTATAGAGTGGGGCAGACCTACAGATATATATTCTGTAAGCGGTTTTCAGATAAAAATTCATTCAGAACACATTTTTTTTCCGTTGGACAAAAAACCTGAGCACGTTTTACTGTTGGTTAAAAAGTTAGCAAATATAAAATTATTATTTATTAAAATATTGATTTATTTTCTTATTCAATATTGTATTTGATAATTGTTTCTTATATACCTTTACAATTATTGTCAAGTGCAAATAGTTATTGACTAATTATTATTGCAGTGTGAATGTGTGATCGATGTTTGAATCGACTAAATACATTTGAATAATATTTTTAAACTGTAGAAGAACTAGTATAAAGAATAGTAATCAAATATAATACTGTTTAAGAAACTTAATTTCATTTATTAAATTTAAAGTTTGAGAATAGAATATTTTGTATTTTCAGACTTTTCATTCGGGATTCCTGTAGGTAGACCGGAGCTTGTCTAAAATGTAATCTAGGAAAATAACATTTAGGAACTGTTCAGAATAGTGAACTATCCAGTAACCACACAACAGATTAAAATATTTAATTAATCTATTCTGCAATAACTAAAGAGCCTACATAAAAATTATCAAAAAAAAAAATTATTATTATTATTATTATTTATTATCTAGGCTCTCTAGCGATAACCATCCGTCCGCAGACGCACGTTTTATTATCAACCTCCACCGGTGGTTACGCCTTGCGCTGTTAAGCTAACCACTGTATAATGCGTTATCAATCAGTGACTTTTTACATATTTTATGCAAACCCATTGATACAACATTAAACATTGTATTTGTATACCTATATAATAATTGTTCGCCGTTTAGCTGTAGCGTGTAGCCTGGTAATAGGCAATAGCCGAGTGCCGAATGCTGATGGCCGTACGGCGTTTATACTTCACAGTGTGTCGTCCAGTAGATCAGAATTGAGTATCGGAAGATCCTGTCGCCTACAATTTCTCCATTGCGTC
The DNA here is from genome assembly GCA_022818045.1 of Neotoxoptera formosana. Taxonomy (NCBI): domain Eukaryota; kingdom Metazoa; phylum Arthropoda; class Insecta; order Hemiptera; family Aphididae; genus Neotoxoptera; species Neotoxoptera formosana. Next base: position 62,701,663 of record CM040632.1, on the reverse strand, counting down.
GTCGAAGTCTTCTCGAAACCGATGTGATCGCTCACACAGTCCATCGTCGATAATGCCAGCCGCCGAACTTCACAGAGAAGGTTAGTTTCCGGTGGTAGTAGGTACGTCGAGTTTGTTATTACATTTTTCGATTTCGCTTTACGAATGATCGCCAACCGCCCAAACACCCTTTGGATTTCCTTTTTTAATTTCACCACTAGTTAAGTGTAATATTTCCTTTGATAACCTTCTACCTCGGGACACCGAATTTGACGAAAATACGTGTCTGAGTTTCATTTATTTGACGAACATCTGTAGATTGTGATGAGTGGGAGTTTCTGCTCATATAAACAATTCACACTCGGTTGGTTTTAATGTACAATCAGGATTGACATCGATGTTTTTATGTTTGTGTATATACCTACATTTCACGCTCTCTTAAATAATAATAATTTGGCATTTTTTAGTTTTTTTTTTTCAAAAAATATTGGTTGTCTTTCATAATACAAAAACTGTTAAAATAGGAGGTACCTATTGAAACTTCATGTTTTCATTTATTTTCAGTCAAATCTAAAAAAATTTCAAATTTTTACTTAATAATATTTTCCAATGTTAAGAATTAAAATATAGTAGTTCAGTCTGCAGTGGACTTGAGTACTTAGGCTGGGGTCCCCAAATACATCTAAGGGGGGGGGGGGGATAGTACTTTTATCATGACATTAAAAAAATATATTTTAAAAATACCATAACTTAGTGGTACTTACCTAAATATATTTGATGTCCTTCAGTCTTCACTCTTAACTACATAAGTTAAGTAAATTAAGTATATTCAAAACAAATTTAAATTAATTTTCGATGTTAAGTGACACTTGAGATGTGTTGTAACTAGGTTCATAAATAAACAAAAATATACTTAGGTACATATATTTTTATTGAAATATTAAACTAAACAATTATTCATAATAGTTGGATAATGACTCCTACTGTTTCAGTAGTGAAATGGGTACAATTTTTTACCTTTATTTTTAAAATATTAGATCTATATTTTTTTTTCAATGAGATTATTTTGCGAATAATTATAAAATATAGTCATGATTTCATGAACAAATGATAGAAAGAAGTCTCGCAGTGGCTAAACATTTTTTATTTTGTTATAATTAAGGTCTCTACACATAATTTGTTTAAGGTTTCTTGTGAGTTCCCTGGTATGGTGTTTGGGAGATATTTAATAAACTATAAATTTAATCCACCATAAATCACATTTGTTTTCTAATGTAATTATTTACAGTTATGGATTTTAATAGATTTAATACAACGAATAACATATTCATGATTTTAAAATAATTCTTAACACATTCCTAACAGGTATTTAGAAAGAAAAAAATACATGCTAAAATACTAATGAATAATAATTTTTTTAAATTTTTTGTATATAAAAATTAGTAAATATAATTGGTTTGTTACTATATACTTATACTTATATACTTATATCATGATTTATGAACAATGATAACATACATAATTTATTTTGTTTTTATTTTATCTTACCTTCAAGCACTCTGCTATTTGTTTTAAATTATTATTCATTATAATATTGTACTGTGAATAGTGATAAATATTTAATGTATATTTTAAAATTCAATATGTTAAAGTTTAAAATTATTAATTAATACTATTGGGTGTGGGGTGGGAATTGTAGGTTTTAGGTTGGGTAGGTTTTTAGCATAATTTTCAAGTGGGCACCCTTAGGATAGGGGATGGCGGTCACTCTCTCCAGACAATTGTCTGCCCAGAGAAAGGTGCCGCCCGTGGCCGGGATTCGAACCTGCGACGGAGTACGTTACAACCGTCGTTGTATTCCACTCGGCCACTTCGTCCCCAATAATAATTCTTGTAATGAGTTGTAGATACATGACTCCCTCAATAATAAAATTATTTACAAAAAAATGTTTGCTTAAAATTTTAAAAAATTTTAAAAATAATACAATTTAAATTAGTTTTAAGTGCCTCCTTGGTTGTATGAAGTACTATTTTAATGTATTAAACTGCAAGAATTCATATAGTTTAGTAAATAAGTAATATTTTGACTGATATCTGTTATTGATAATTAAGGAATGTCTGGGGACTCAGAAAAGCACAAACAGCAACAACATCTTTCATTGTTGAAAGATGAATATGTCAAGCTCCAAGCTTATTGCAATGATTTGGAAAAAAAACATGCGACATTAGCAGCAACATATGGTGATTGTAATGACAAAAGTTTTGTCTCTAGGCTCTTGAAAACAGTAACAACGTTGTATAACAATACCCTTTACAGGTAATATAGAAAATTGATAATTTTACTTTTTACATTTGCCTATATATTAATTAATGTTTTCAGTGATTTAAATATAACATTGGCTAATGGCGATGTTCCAGCTCATAAGTTTGTCTTATCATCACGAAGTGATAAGTGGGGAGTACCTGATTTAACTGAAGTTATTTACTTGGGTAAATATTATTTATAACGCATGGCATATAATAACAATACTATTAATTTTTTTCATAATTTAGATTGGACCGCATTGCCCTTGGATGTTGGAAAAGCACTACTAAAATGGATTTACACAGATCAAGTAGATTTCTCTAAAGGGGATAGTTTCATCTTAAGCTTGATGAAAACAGCAGATACATTTGTTTTAGATGATTTAGTTAATAAGTAAGTAATGTACCTATTGTAAAATTATGAATGTACAGTTAAAAGTTATGATTTTCCTCAAAAAGTGTACTAAATATATAATTTTAGGAGATAAATCACCATTACTGATAACCTAAACTAATCTTAATTTTGGTTATCTTAAGAAACCTTAGTGTACAATATTTACTACAATGGTTACCTCAACTTTATTTGCTGTTGGTCTGTAGTTTTTAGTGTTCAGCAAAAGTAGAAAATAATTCTGCACTCTCTTGTATATCTGTTTTTTAAAATTATTTAAGAATTTCATTGAGTAATGACTTTAAAATTTGATTTAAAATATCAATTTTCTTTGAAAACTTATCACGAGATATATTTCTACATAAAGAATAATGAGAAAATAATTATAAACTATACTATTTATTTTAATACATATTTTTCTAATTAGAATCACATTTAAAAAACTATTTTTAATTTTATATTATTTGAAATTTAATGTTCTAAAGATTGTACTTAAATCCCACATAGCTGCTTAAATGTTAAATGTTAATTTTTTTTTTCTTACAAATAATATTATCTGTGGTCTATTATGATATCTGTCTAATCATTTGCTGCCAGTTATGCTTTTGTTAATTTGAGAATAATTTGTATTTATCTTGGATTATGATTATCTTACTAATATTATAAAGAGGAAAGATTTGATTGTTTGCATTGAATAGACTCTGGACCGATTTGAAAAATTCTTTCACTGTTGGGAAGCTATATCTCCAGGTGACATAGGCTATATTATATTTAAAAAAAAATTAAGGATCCTTACTAAAACTCCAATAATGTAACGCAAGGTGTAAAAAAATGATCCTTATATTTATATAAAAAAAAACAGGTCTTTTTTGTGTTCCAATTTTCTGACTACACTATTTAACATTTTCTATTTTAATCATGTCATGTTTATGATGTAAGGTTAAGAAAACTAAATAAATTAGATACAATTTCAAATGTTGTCAACAAAATTAATGACTGAAAATTGGTAACCATTATAAATATTAAATATTGTGTAAGTCTATACTCTATTCCCGCTAAGAAGGAACCTTAATAGCGACCATTTTTTGTTGGGCGGTGGTTAGGCAACACCCATTTATCACCCTCAGCAAGTCAATCATCTGGACGCTTGCTGTATAGTTCAGTCACGTCCAAGCACATAAATCGGCTGCCGAGGTTCCTTTGTTATTTGAATGGAGTATAGTCTATACCAGTACTTCTCAATCTTTTTGTTACAAAACACCCTAATTTAGATCCATTCTTAAATAAGCTATATGTTTTGAAGTACCAAAAATATTAGAACTTAAAATAATTACAAATTCATGGCTTATGTTATTTTTCTTATTATTATAATTCAAAATTTTTTTTATAAAAATCAATTTATTATTTTTTCTTTGTTAAAGATGTGAAAAAGCACTTATGGCATCTGTAAATGTTAAGAACTGTGTAAAATTTTATACAACTGCTGATGAAATTGGAGCTCATACATTAAAAGAACATTGTTCAAGTTTAATATCAGCTCATTGGGTAAGTGTTGTGTAAAAAAAAAGAACATTAAAATTATTAATTTTAATATTATTATTTTAAAGTATAAACAGTAAATATATTTGTTTAATATTTTAATATGCTTATTAAAAAAATAATCTAATGTCCAGTGACTCATAAATACATGTGCATATAATACTAATAATTAGTAATTATTTAACTATCTGATATTTTGTTAATCAGCTGATAACAATAATCAACTTGGACATTATTTTATTCTATATTGTAACGAGCTAAATATAATGATAATGATATCCTGTATTTAATAATAACTAAAATAGTATTATGACTCAATTATTAAATTTTGAAGAAAAGATTTAACTTAATATATTTGTTCTAAATATTACTAAATTATGAAATATTCAATAAATATAGTATTTTTAATAAATGATTTTTTGAAGTAATACTAATTAGTAAATAGATTTAATAGTAACACCTACAGATAATTTGAGAATTTAGTTTTCTTATTAAATTTTTGATCACTGAAATATGTTATTTTCATTGATTATTGTTCTAATTATTTTATTTTAATAAATATTTATAGGATGATTTTACTAGTGATGATTTTGCACACATGTCAGCACAATTTTTATACCACATGTTTAAGAGCAAGACCAAGTATCCTCTGCATTCAGCTGTTAGGCTTAGAAGAGAAGATGTTGTATTCTTATATGTAGTTGAGCATAGTTCACAGGTATGTAAATATAATTATCATTCTTTTACCTTATATCATAAAGAAGTTTATTTAATTATAATTTATAGCAAACAAAATTTAAATTGTTAAGACTGTTGAAAGTAGGATATGTTTTTGAATAATGTAGGTATAATGTTCCATGCTTGTTAATTCTAAAATGTAAATAAGTTATTAATTATTAGTGAATCAAGTTCCAAGAACATAAGTAAACAAATTAGAGATATGTATATAAAGTTTTGTCTATGAGCAAAAGTTTAATAATTGTTTGTTTTTTTCTATTGACTTTCTCTTAATAATAAAAAGCTCATATTAGGCTGAATTTTTACAAAAAAATTTTAGTAAAAATTTAAATTTTTGATACTGGCATGTGCAATACAACTTATTTTTATTTAAATAGCAATGATATCAATGTTTTTTTCTTAACATTTTAAAAATATAATTGTGCTTGGTCAAAAATCTATATAATATAGGTCTCACCTAAGTTCTTCTATTAGTAATTTAAAAATATTTAAAATACATTAGCATGATTTTTTTATAAGCGTCTGGCAAATCTTGATAAAATTGGATATTTAAACAAACAATAACTTTTTTAGTCATTTTGTTTTAATTTAAAAATATTTGTGGGGTACTTAGAATTGTATTGTTATATTTTACTATAATCAATGACATTTTCAAAATATTTAGATTAGTTTTATGCTATTCCCTATTTAATAATATTAATATGAGGAAAATATATTACTTTAATAATATATGTTAAAATAAAAGTGGAAATGGGGCCGACAGACCGATTTCACTTAGAATCATTTTTTGTATGCAATGATTTAACATTCAATTCAAATAACACAATATACATTATAGTTACCTACTCAATGACAAAATACACTTTACTCTAACTGTACAGCAGAGCGTTTACCAACTTGCCCACTTTTTTTTCCATTCAAAATCATTGGGTAGGTACTATCTTATTTTATACTGAGAAAAAGGGAAAGTACTGATGGATATGATGTTATAATTTTGCTTGACATGAACCTTTTAATAATTGGGAACTTAATCTCGTTCTCATTATATATGTGTCTCATTACTTTAAAGGTGGTCTCTGAACATAATGTTTGCTGCCCAGTCTAAAATATTAAGTTATTCCACTGTAATTAGTGCAATTACATCACAATTATATCTGTTTGTTAAAAATGCTATACCATGTAGGTAAAGTTTACAAACTTCCAACTTTACCATTAATAATTATAATTCACGGTTTGTATGGGTTTTAGATATAAACAGGTAACCTAATTAATCCTCATGGAATACCTTTATATTATTGTGTTATAAAAAGTAGAATTACTCGTTTTCTGTCAATTACATAATAATTTATTGAATAAAGTGTACATTGCAATTTACTTTGTAGTATAGTAGAGGTATATCAGTAGGATAAAAAAAAAAATTACACATTTAACGTGTATACTTAAGACTAAAAATAAACACAGCCAAGTCTTGTTTAAAACTAGTTAAATTATTCTTATAATTTTTTTTTTATCATAGATTTCTGATATAGGTAATAATATTAATAATTGTATTTCTTCTAGTCGATGATCAAAGAGATAAATATAATATCATACACCGACTTAATTAGTGTTATTTGCGCGTATACAATGATAACTTAACTGTAGTAGGTACATTAGATAAAGATAATTCTCGATTTGAACCAAAAAAGATATTAAAAAAATTAATATAATATTATAACGATAAGATAACAGTGTACATTTTGGACGCGTGTCCTATAAATTTAGTAAAAAACTAAAAAATGCCAATATTCACACTAGCGTCTTATGTTGTTTTTTGCATTTTGCATTTTTCGTTTTTTTCATTTAATATTTATTTAGTCTGTACAATTGGCCAAGATTTCTATTTGTAGACGTCGCTCGATGTCCAAAACGCTATCGTTACGCCGGTTGTGTGTGGGTTTTTAGAAACCTCATGATATTGTAAATGATGATCACCGCGATCGTGTCCGTGTGACTGGAAAAGTTCGTCATCTGTTTAGCGTTGTTGCAAAGGTTATCGTCGCAGTAGCAGAACTGCGTTTCTGCCGTCCTCAGTTGGTCATCGTTGCCGGAAAAGCATCCCTTTTTGAATGAGTCGTATTCGACGGCTGACTCGAGTTTCCACGACCCGTTCTTGTAAACCTGATAATCGTATTTCTGTGGCGTACACCCCCTCACATTTCCTTTGACGATTTCTGTACATATTATAAACGAAGCGCATTAAATTACACACAAGTAGTTGTAAATTGTAATAATATTTATATTATATTTATTATTTATATTATTTTTATTATACTATTACGAATTTAATGTACGTATTTGAATATATTTTTTCGGCTTTTTTATTTGTAGAAGAAATATAATTAAATTCGATTAAATTTGTTGTTTATTTACTATCATTGTGTAATGCATCTACGAAATTCTATTTGACATTTTTCAGAGTTTTAACATTATTTTAGTGTATGTTTGATGTTTTCTTCAAATAGTCTGATTTAAGCATATTATTCTTATACGTTTTTAAAGAACCAGTGAAATGTACTAAATTATGTTATTATTTGCTTTTAAAAATGGTATTTTCAACTAAATAAATTATAAATATTGTTTATTAATAATTTTAAATATCATAAAATAAAGAATTTGTAGTTTTTAATTTAATTGAGTATTTTTGCATGTTTGCATGCTTATATTTTGCCAATTTTTAGTACACAAGTGTATGCTTGTATAATAGTTTTAGTATACAACATTTAATTTACAACCATGAATTAATAACGATAAGTACCAGGTCCTATGTTAATATACGAATGATATTATGATAATATACGATAATATTCGATCAGGTATTATTATTTTCAACATTATATATTTATATATACGTACTTCCGGCCTGTAGTTCAAGTTGAAACGATTTCTTCATGCAATACGTCGAATTGGGACAGTGGACTTTGTAGTGATCGGAACCGTCAAACTTCGAACATAGTCTGGTCGTTCGGTTTAAGTATGATTCTGGTGGATGTACCGAACATTCATAGCAATCTATCTGACCATTAGCATCTTTAAAAAAAAAAAAATAATTTAATACAACTACATAGATCATTTTCTCCTCTCGCATCAGTCGTTTTAGAGACAATAAATTATACATATTATTATGTTTTCGATGTTTTTTTTTATCATTATAACGCGTATTCAACGGAATCAAACTTATTTAAACTCCTCGCGGATGATAACGGTTTAACCGTGCGTTTTGGGAACGTATAATTACAATTCGCATTGGGTTACATACGTTATTATATCTATATATTGACAGTTGTTTTGTTCCGCACTAGATACAATTTTCGTTCTCTTAACGATTTTCTCAAATATAGGGCACTGCATCACAAAGAAATTTGCGATTGCTTAAGGCTTAAGTTTACTGTCTTGTTCAAGCGTCTACTTAGACAGTTATATATGTGTTGATTACTTTAAATGTTATTTTAAAAGGGGCTTTTACGTGACTAATGATTTATTACGTGTATTAGGTATGTTTTCATACATGTTGTTATGTATGTATAATGATATAATATAATCGGTTTGAAGTTCATTATATATTTATATTTATATATAGTTCTGATTGTCTATCAGAAGTGTGTCTGATGGGTGGTGATGATAGTGATAACCCCCCCCCCTCCCGGTACTTGGTTAATTTCTTATCTAATCTATTATAGATATGCCAGTATTAAAAAATAATGATAAATGTTTAGTATTATTGAAGTTTTAAAATATAACAAGAATATAAAACGTATATTGACTCGTCAGTCTTCGACAAGAGAATTGCAACAATTGTTTTGTGCCATTGTACTAAATTCGCCCTCTTCCCATCCCCTTTAAAGTTTTGTCAAAACTGCTACTGAGTTCTTACATCTTTATCGATATATTATTGTGTTTAGTTTGCTTACAGTTTTATTTGTATAATAAACATTTCATTTGTCAAGTCCTTACTTCGTGCGGTTAGACCTTGGTGAAAAATGTGTGATACATTTGTTATTTTTGTTTAAATTCTCAATTACAATAACTGTCACAGGTATTATTTTTGCGATCAATTATCACTTCAAATTCCTAACTAAATCTCAATGTCTTGTATTGTCATTGAAAAAAAATATAAATATTTTTATCTAAACGTTGATCGTTGTTGAAATTAGTTTTAAGACAATGTAATTACGTGTGGGCATTGTTGTCTGCTTACATCTTACAAGTCATATAAGACATAATAGTTGGTGGTTTATGTTTTATATACTTGTATTATTTATTAATTTGTCGTTCGCCCTTGACTTTGAAATTCTAGGTATATATCTATTTTTTCTGTATTTAAGTTGTTACTTTTTAGTTTAGAATTATTTTTTAGTTCACTATAAGAAGTTTTCCAAGAAAGACTCCAACATTATAACGATAAGAAATAAAAATTATTTAGTAATAACTAATAAGCCCTATAGATGGGTCATAAATGGATTATAACTTTAATCTTTTTTATTATTTATTTACGCACATTTAGGTAAGCCTTTTATAGATTATATATTTTAATACATGCTAAGTTTAAAGTATAATGTTGCTCGTTATTATTTCAAAATATCTATGTATAGAATTATTTTAACTTAAAGTTTACCTAAACTGTCTATGTGCAATATGTATATTTAATATTTTTGTTACCACTAATGATGATCAAATATTAAAAGTTGAAAATGGCTGTGCAATAGTATAAGTATACCTGTATAGGTATCTAAATGCACGTTTCGCGTGGACATGATATGCTCAATGTGTCTACCTATATTAACATTGATAGCCGTGAATAATAGTTAGAAATAAGTACAAAATTATCAAAACGTAAGACTGCATAATGATACAGTTCAAACATAAATGTAAATGAGTTATTTTTTTAATTAGTTTAGTTGCCTATTATACACTAGGTATTTATTTTAATCTCTGCGATTGTATTCGATTTCGGCTCCAGTGTTCAGTTCCGATACGTTCAGACCATTATGTAATATAGTACCTATGATATCTTAAATTTTTGTAGTTATTTACCTACTACTTGTATATAACAATGATAAACGCACAAGTTATCGTATGAGATTATCGCCGACGATACGATTTTGAGCATTTCAGATGATGTATATAATAATTTTTTTAAGATCACTGCAATTATAACATTGCCAGCTATAGTGTAGGTCGTTAGATATTTCCTTTCTGATAATATTAAAAATTATAACGGTTTTTCTAATACAAACGACAAAAATATATATTTTTATGTAAACTAAATATCAACCGACAATTTAGGTCATTTTAGATGTTTCAAATAGAAAAATCTTGTCGTCAAGTAAATTGGCAACATAATAATGTGTACATTTCATTAATATTAATACCATGAGTAGTTAATGTCTCTGATTATATTTTGTTATTCGTGAATCATAGTATATTGTATATTCATAGTTTATTCACATAGGCGTTGGATGGACAACAGTTATATATTATTATGTGTATTATGGACACAATGATGAAATACTTTGCACGCGTTACTGAATATATTATATATAGTTGCAGTAATTTGCGTCTTTTCTGGTTAGATTTCTTTCCTCATCGGTTTATTAAAACCGAGAAATTCCGAGAAATTTCTATCATTCATATTATAATATGGATGTATGATAAATTATAAGTTATAATAAAAAAAATGATCTGACGATCATGATTCATATTGTGGATGATACCAAAAAGTGTCCAACTTAAAGCTATTTTTAAACTTTCTATTATTTCCGATACCTATAATATGCAGGGTTGGCACGAAAAGGTCCAGCCCGAAAAAACCAGGGCTGCTTTTTTGGATAAAATATAAATTTACTCTATTTTTTTAACTTGTGTTAATTTTCAGAAAAATTTACCTAATAGGCATTATTTATTTTCCCAATTAAACTTTGATAAGGAAAAAATTAAATTATTATTTTTATATTTGGGTAATATAAGGTAATTTAGATAGTAAAAGTATAAAATGGAAAAAATTACACACCAACAGTCAATAGAAATATTAACAATCTTTTATTTTTAATAAGTTATTAGCATTTAGCATTGATTAAATATATAATTAATTAGGTAACTTTCTTGTAAAGTTTAAATACTCAATAAATATTTCAAACAAAAATAAGAAATACTATTGGTAATACAATAATAGTCTGATTAAAAAAAGTCCTCCTCAACTTCTCCCTGACGGGTTTTTATACTTAGAAATCGGTGGATCTTTACTAATTTGGCCGTCTTTTCACGAGCCAACCGATTTCTAAGTTTTATCCAACCATAATTTTTTCCAACCTGATTGGGTTTTTCTATAAAGCCCGGGGTTTTTCCAACCATGATAATAGGTAGTTAAACGTTTTATGAAATATGTGTGTGTTCTGTGTAGTGTACATTTTATTAACAAATAATCAATTATTTTTAATTTTTGAAATGTCTGCTGCTGTTTAATAAGATGCTTTTACGTTTGTACGCATGTATTATTGTGACCGAGTGACCCTGATCTAGAAATATTTTAGTAGGCACTAGGCAGCATATACTATTTTTTTACTATCCGTGATTATACGTGAAACATAATATTATTATGATATATTGATGTCGCACAAAAAAATATTAATATATTTTACTAATAGATTCTTAATGTAAAAGACAAAAACAAATTACAACAATATTTAAGCTCTGAACTACTTACTGGGCACCAGCGAAATCAATACGTAAACGACAGCGGTAGCGAAAATCAAACTAGTCCGGAATGATAAAGGAGGGGTCATCATTTGTCTGCTAAAATCGAATTTATTTCCGTTAACTGCAATTGTATTATTTTTTATTGTATCCGGAGGGTTATCGTGGCTGGTTGATGTAAAAAAATAGAATAATATTTTTACATTATTCGATGCACAGCACTTATACGCAGCCACACAGGTACATACGACGCACTCGTGAGGGTGTTGTTAAACGTACGACACTACGACCGACACTCGAACAAGTATAATATAATTTTATTTTTATTGTACACGCGATGTATATTATATCCGATAACGCCGCTCGGTAAGTTTAATGAACCAACTGAACCGCCGGCCGCCGACTGGCTAGCTAAACTTCATTCTTCAATGATACATTCATATTATTATTAAAACGCGTGGTTCCCGCCGCTACCGCTGCACGAAAACCGTTGGATCGACGACGACACCGCCGCAACAGTATGTCTCGTGGCTGGTGGGAGTTGTTCGACCACTGAGCGACGTAGTCTAGTCATACATGATATTGTTCAGCAATCTGGTTTATTTATTATTATTTTTTATTTATTTCCCTTGACGATTTAATTTTTTTTTAAAACGTGGTCGTTTTTTTAAACATTTAATTGTATAATCAATACTAATTACTAGGTAATACTAGGTACATATTATATGTATTTTAATTTAATACTGATGCATAACTAGTCAGTGACAGATAAAAACTATTTCTACCCTGATAGGTATAATATGTTGAAGTTTACTTTAAAAACTCCTCTTAACGGTTAAGAATAAAGGGCACTGACCCCTGTCAAGAAAGTATTCCCCCGCTACACAGGTTTAGTTGACACCCGCCATTTACATCTCTCGCGTTTTCGATATTCTAATCATTTGTTATAAAATGCATGTACTGATATATACAGATAAAAAAGGTATGTAAATGTTGTGTGAAATTCACTTATTAGATATTTAAAGAATAATATTTGGTAAAATCCGTGTAGTAAAATTAATGATATAAGATAGGTATAATAACAGCAGGTATTGTATATAATATTATGGAGTACCTACCTCAGTTATTCAGTCGTCATCATCACTGAAAAATATACAATATATACTGAAAATAGTAAAATACCGTAGTACTAAAACAAAAAACATGAATTTCCGACAAATGACAAGTGACGTTCATGATGATTCATCGGAAATTATTTTTTTGCAAAACGCAAATATTATTCATAAAACTAGGACTTGTGACAGTGGACACGGAATGGTTTTAGGTGTACAAAGGAATCGGTGGCGATGCCATTTAAGATCATGTCAAGTAGAATAAGGTATTAAGACCAATAATTGGATACAAGGTGCTAAGGTAAAGTTATCAACTATTGTCCACTTAATTTATGATTGGGCGCATGGTCTAACATCAGTGAACGTCTGTGTGTATTGAATGAGCAAATCTACTGTAGTAGATTGGAATAACTTTATTAGAGAAGTATGTGTATGGAAACTTTCTCAGGGTGATTCAAAAATAGGTAGTGCTTGTTGCATTGTTGAGATTGATGAGAGTTTATTAGTGGTGGGGGAATACTTTCTCACGAAAATGAGCTGGAAAATTCGAAAAATAGTAAACAACTTGGAATAACAACTCTAATACTTTGACATTGTTGAGACTTTGTATGGCCCAAATATCGTTATCTGAAAAAAACCACGCACACGTTGTAACGAATTAAAAAAACTGATTTATATACAAGGTGATTCACCAAGTATGCTCACTCCCATTGTTTCCTTTAATTATGAATTTATTCAAATTCTGACTTGGAACTTTTAAGTATTCTCAGGTGCATCGATCATATTTTAAATTAGGTATTCAAATTTTTTATACCATTTAAGAAGTGTCTTGTTTGTAGTGACACAGACTTTTTTTTCAAAAAATAACTAACCTTTTAAACTGTAAATTTTCAAAAGTTTTTTTTTTGAAAATGTTGATATTTTTAAATTAAAATTCGAACGGTTAGTTTCTGAGTTATTAAAATGTATATACTTAATTGCCACTGATCTCTCCTTGCCTAGTATACAAATCTAAATAATTGAAAATATAGTCCTTTAGTATAGGTATACCTACTTTAAAATTCCAAAACATCAAAATTTGAATAAATGTATTCTTAAAAAAAAATGAAGGTGAGCATGCTTGGTGAATTACCCTGCACATATGTATATAATATTTACATATATTTATTTATATGAACACCAAGTACATGTAGTATATTATCAACGTTTCTAATAGAACTTTTTTTTAATTCCATGATGAATATTTAAAACAGGTTTTGTCATTTGTTTTTTCCGACGGTTACAAGTTATAGGTAACGGAGGTTTTTATCTTTTTAGAGGGGGAAAAGGCTAGGTAAATTAAAAGAACACATTTTAATAAAAAATAACCTGTTCCCCTCGCCAAATAGGTACATTACACGAACAATCCAAATCTTTTATATATTTTATACAAAATACAAAATAATAAAGTCCTCATAGAATTATAAAAAAAGTTAGGAGTAGGAACTTATATTTAAAAATTTTCACCTACAACGCACACGTGTATCATTTTCAAAGTTTTCACGCGATAAAATGGCGAAAATCCCAGTTAAATAGTATTGTTATACAGTTTGTTCACAATATTCATTGGAATATTAATGCTTTTAAATTTAAATTTATACTTCCCAATTGTTGCAATATATAATTGTATTTATTTGTATTCACATATAAATATAAAATTATTCAGAAGGTAGTATATTATTCCTATATATTAATGGCGGGATTAAATTATGACGTTATTGCTCGTATTGGTACATTGCAGTTGAAAACAAATTGTAATTTTTTCTCTCGAAAATTAGAAAACTTTAAAAATAAATGCACCGCTATTCGAACCGGATTGCTGCTATTCTAGCTATGATGTCTACTTTCTCCCAAAGAAATGAAATAACTCTCTGTAGGTTTAATGATCTCGGAGCACCAAAACGAGGTCAAGATTATTCACAAAGATATATAATGTCCTTGCACTCGAGTCTCTGTTCGATGATATTGAATTGAATAGGAAGAATATAATGTGTACTTATATACAGTTTACGTGTGTACCTACATGTAAATAATATTTATAATTATATCTATATACCCAAAACGGTATTTTTTTAGCGATGCTAGTAAATAAACCTATTCAAACGGTATACCGTTGAACCCGTGCTTCGTATTATGACTTATACTCTTATCCCATTGTTTAATATTATGTCTACTGTCTAGTATTGTATGCAGTATAGGAACCTACGTCTAATTTTCTGTTTTGTGTAAAGGATACTATTATTTTTTTTTATAGTTTTTTTATAGCCTATGTTATACGTTTATAATATTAAATTCTGTGCATACTCTATCGTACGCACTCGCGACAATCAATTGTGCCTTTGTACGTATTGTTTACTTTTGTTGACTGTTTACATGGAGATTCGCCGACTATGCTCACTCATGTTTTCCTTTAATAATGCATTTATTCAATTTCTGATTCGTGGAATTTTTAAGTTTATTTAATGATATATTTTCAAATTCTCAAATTTTTTCAATAATATTTTTTATAACAAGGAATCTTTAGCGGTACAATCTACTTATTTCAAATAAAAACCGCACCCTTTTTATTGTACTTCCCTACATTGTTAAGAACAAGATTTTCTGAAAATGATGTTGCATCTAAATTTATATTTGACTGAGTAGTTTCCAAGTTAATACATTTATTAGTGTACTAAATATGATATAATGGTCCCTAATAATTGTTTTACATAAACAATAAAATAGATTTAATATTTAGTACTTATGTAGTTCTAATTCTATACTCAATTCTTACAAATCATAAAATGCTATTAGATTAATAATAGCTGCTGTAATATTTTCAAATCATAACGCTCATGTTATATTCTAAACCCGTTATCATAATCATTATCATTAGTACATAAAGTGTTATAACTCAGAAACTACTTGTTCGAATTTCAATTTATTTGCATCAACATTTTCAAAAAAAAATCTAGTGCTTAAAAATGTACAGTAATTAAGAAAAATTTTGTATCGCACCATAACACTCAAACATGGAAAATCTAAGTATCTATAAATATAGTCTTAAAGTATACTTGAAAATTCTAAAAGTTAGAATCTGAATAAACGCACGCAATAATGTAGAATATATTTTTCCTCGCGTTTTTTATACATTTTATTTATCGAATACTGTTAATATCTATCTACGTATCTACGTTTTCACTACCGCCTTAATGAATATGATTCGTAATGTAATATTTTATGATTTAGTTATTGTTAAAAATCTTGGTATGCATATGTTATTTATATTAAGGTTACAAATATTATGAATTACATATTTACATGTTATAGGTAATAGAAAGTCTAAAATTTATAGGTCAAATTGTAATGCTATTAAAATATAAATATAACATTGCTTAGCCCCCCCCCCTTCCCAAATATCCCATAAGCCCCCCCCCCCCAAAAAAAAACAGATAGCTTTTAAGTTGTGTGGAATTGAAGCCCTCCTGCTCACATCGATGTTAAAAATATTAGCCCCCTGAAAGTTTACTGGATTTCCGCCTATGCGTTGAAACAAAAGAATAATATTTTGTTATAATTATTGTAACACTTCATTATGATGTTAAGTAGTAGGTTATATAATATACTTTTATAGTTATAAATATATCAGCTATTACCAATAT
The DNA here is from genome assembly GCA_022818045.1 of Neotoxoptera formosana. Taxonomy (NCBI): domain Eukaryota; kingdom Metazoa; phylum Arthropoda; class Insecta; order Hemiptera; family Aphididae; genus Neotoxoptera; species Neotoxoptera formosana. The sequence continues at coordinate 62,685,188 of CM040632.1, read as the reverse complement.
TTCATTAATCCGGATCTTATTGTTTGGAGACTTTTGCTACTTATTGCTTAATGTAATATAATTCATGTCGTTATTGTTGTCCACTTGAAACCGTCAAGACATTGTAGGTCCAGGATTTTAAAGAAAACAATAGTTGTATTCATCTATAGTGTATTAAAATTAATTGATTTAAATTGTTATAAATGCCAATAAACCGTGTTCTTATGTTTTGTATATAGGTACCAATATGTTTACATATATACTTGATTAGACCTATTATGGTTAGTATAGTTAGTTACTCATATACATAGATTTATGTAAATGTGTCGGAAATCCAGAACGTATTAACGAATCATAATCTGTCAAGAATTTAAAAGTATCTACATGGGATACTTTCGTTGTTGGTTACTTTTAAAAACTTATTTTATGCGCTGCACAATTTGATTTAACTACGTATAAGAATGGTGTAATAATTTTAATAAATTAGCTATTAATTTAGACGAGACTATAATGCTTAACTATAAAATAAGTTTATATTATTTGCAACGCTGTGTTATATATATAACACGATTTACACTGGCAAGTTGACTTTTAATGATCTCCTTGGAAAATAGTTTTTTTTTATTGTGTAGCTGATTGTAGTATTAGATATTCTATGTCGTCTATAAATATACATATTACTTAAAGTGTTTAAAATACAAAATATTGTGTAGGATTTTTTGTAGCTTTTATATTGCGGTATACGTTGCAAATATGATACTTGCATTATGCGTGTATCATATTATTTCCCATGTACCTACGTGACTTAAAATATTTATATGTACTAACTGTCTAACTTTATACACATACCCAAATATAGGTGACGGGAATAATTGAGACATTTCTGAATGAAACAACTTTTTTTTTCAATGAGAGCCCTTATTTGTAATATTGTATACTTGGATAAGTACATTTTTTCAGTTCATTCTTATGTATCAAATAGTATTCTAAATCCAATACTGTCTGAAAGAAAGAAATTTCAAATTAAAACAATTTGTTTTGTTACATTTGAATTTGAATACTTAAGTAATGAATAGCATGGTATTTAGGTACAATTAGATAATTAATCAATCTTACTTGAGTTATTACCTAAGCAATTATTTACTATTAATTATATTATTTTTATTAATATTAAAGTTATAACATGATTTTCGAAAATTTGGCCTGAATTTGAAATAGCTTTTCCATTTAGTGACTTTTTGGTTTGGATCATATATATTCAAAATAATATAATATGTGTTAATACATTAAAATGTTGAAAAATTGCAAGCCGACGAATATTAATGGGCTATTGTAGTCTAGTTTCACGTTCAGCAAAACAAATTAAAAAATAATAAATTTGCATAAAGTACTGAGTTATAGAGCGTTCTTGTTTCTGGTTTATACCATAAAGAGATGTTGTACACAGTACACTTTATAGTAGGTAGGTCCGTATGGATAAACGGTGTATAGGTTCCTACGCAATAATGTGTCTGATATCGATAATAATTTATTATAAGACCTCAGCAGCCATTTCAGTCGACCCAATGTTGCTAAAGATCACAAGATATTATATATTATATTCTGAATCTATTGATTTATCTAACTAGGTATAACAATTTATATATTTTACCTTTAATACAATTAACCAACTGTTAATAGTATAATTACTAATTAGTATATCTACTAGATAACGTCGGTCAACTGCAGCAGAAATCAGGATCAGACTCGCCTGGTGGTCATTTATATAAACAACGGCTATAAATTGCAGGCTGGTTCAAGTGATAGTGAAATTTGAAAGCCTACAGTAGTTTTAGTATGACGAAAACATACGGACAAGAGTGCATTTATTGACAAGTGACATGTGTATTGCATAATATAGTAGGTGCAATCATTTGTATATATATATTTCGTTCGTGATTCGTAGTGGCTATAATTTAACACTTAGGTTCAATCAAAGTTTTTTTTAATGTTATTATTATCACATAAAATATACATATAGATAATCTACCTATTCTAGTTAGTATACAACATAATATAGTAGAATAAGTGTACATGATGAGCGTAGTGTCATGTTGGCTTTATGTATATAGTTCCACGAGAAAAAAATCATATTCGTTAACGAAAATTTTAAGTCTTTTATCCCGTGTAGGAATATAATATATTAGGAGTATAATATATAAGAAATATATTACTTATTAGTTATTAGTCTAAAAGATCACGCCACAAGCGTAATTCAAGACAGTTTGGAGGGTTTTCAGTCATTTTGTTCCTGTACCTTATTTTTTGATCAAACGATTAAGATGATTTTTAATTAAATGGTGGTACCTAGTATAATGAACCCTTTGGTTCATCTATTGTTACAGCAACATCACGTATAAAATTTGATGAGTGGGTGGTTGAGTGATTAATATTTATTTCTAATTATGGCTAATACAATTGTTAATCCAAATTAACATAAATAAAAAAAAACTAAAAATCCAAAAAAAAACACTTATAAATAGCACATAATGAGTCGAAGATTTTGAAAATTATTTCATGTCTAGTAATTTATAATATGAATATTCTGTGAAAATTTTTATTGTTAAGTATATTCATTTTTGAGCTAGGTGCCTCCTACAACAAAATAAAATCAATTTTATCTAAAACTAGTTTTTCTTAGTTTTTCTATTTTTTTTATAGTTTTTCACTAATATTGTTTTGTTGTTTTTACCGATAATTTTGAAGATAACTAGACAATTTTTATTATTGACCCTCAGAAAATCAACTATAGCTACAATTTGCTACAAGTAACCACCCAGCACCTCGAAATAGAAGTTCGAACATTTGTTCTTCTATAGTGTTAGCCAATATATTTTTAAATTATTAGACAAATTATAATTTTACATCACTCAAAAAATAACAAAACAATTAGAAATATATGTGTTTATTTAATCGAATATTGGTGATGTATTGATGTAAATATGTGGTACCCATCACGATTATAAATAACCTTAAACATTGTTTTGGTACCTAGTGGATAACATAGGAATAATTCTAATTCAGTTTTTTATATTTTCAACTAAATCTATCTATACAGCTAGCCCTTGTAGGTTAGAAATGTTCTCAGCAGCACTATTATTATTTTGAGAACAGCTGTTCTTGTGGAATGTGGATGTTTATTCTACAGTATGCATAAATGAAGGGTTTGGTTTGTGACACATTAGCTAAGCAGAATTAGTAATAAGATGGAAAGTTTTGAATTAAAAAGTTTGACTTTTAGATTTTGATTTTTAATTCACGCAGAGTCGCAGACACTTATACAATTAAGAATAAAATATTTATTTTTAATAGATTATCGCATATTCGTCTAATTATTTTGGACTGTGGTTTCTGTTATCAGTTATATATTTTTTTTGGCGTGAGTGGTTATAGTCTTAAGATATTCATATTATGATGCTTATGAGAATCCAACTGAAAAATTATGATTGGGAAATTTGAATATTTATTTGAACGAATTGTTACATGGATTAAAATTGGAATTATTCTTTGTGGATGGTATAATGCTATCTCGTGAAATACAATAGCCATTTATTATGATCAAGTGTATTGATCCCAATTTTAAAAAAAACAGTACCTACATACTTATATTGCTGGGTCACCAGTTAAAACAATATCAATTTCCAGTCCGCTGTTGATTGTGATAAATGGTTGGTCTTTATAAGCGCGTTAACTCTTCTTTTGTTTTCTCCGCGTTATTCTATATACACAATGCGTACAGGTGTCTGTCATACTGTTGGCGGTTAGTAAAATAGAATATACGTATTTATATAAAATTGTATAAAACGCTTACTACTCCCTAAACACAACGGGAGGAGGGTTTTAGTCTTGATTCAAAAAGCCTTAATGCTGTAACGGGTGGAGACATTAGAAAAATGTCCACGGCTATGTTCCTATCATTCTCCTATAAATATAGGAGTTGTGTTTGTGTAAGCGAGACCATTTGTAGCTCTGCTCAGAATCTATAACGAAGCTGGACCAGCATGAAACGATAACCGGTTGTATGATCCTAAACGTAGAATATTATAAATAGTTGTGACGTCGTACTATCGGTCGATTATGATACGAATCATAAATTACTCTCAAATACTACTTTGCTACTTATTATATAGGTACGTGTTTATTTTATTATGAATAATACCTACAATGCGTGAACGGCGAACGTACCAAGGTCAATGGCAGAAACTGCCTATAGAACACGAATGGTTTGTTTTTTACTCGTTTTAAAATTTGTTTATTAAAAACTGTTCGCGATTTACATAATAATTATTATTGTGTATGAATATATAGTATATACTATATAATATTATACTGTATACTTTGGCGTTTTCGATCGGTATTTATAAATTATGTAAAAGAATACTCTAATTAACAATAGTCATAATTTATTTGTCGTTACATCATAATTACATTATATTATTAATATATACATACCTAACCGTTTATTGATAGGTATCTGCAGCACCTGTATTCTTTTAACGTAATACGTTTTCCTCATAGTCGTTATGTAATAACGTGTATATGGTGTATTAAACGTTGTTCTTTTATTAAATAATTTTTTTTTACCTGTTCTCTTTGTTCGATTCGAATTTTTTCTACGGTTAGCGCAATTTGCGTTTGGTAGTTACATTATTATACACACTTCATCGAGCGTACCTATGATAATAACATAATATGTATACTGTATAGGTACGCGTTTTTATCTGCCCGTTGTCCACTCCGATCAAGACTCGCGATTACGTACATTTTTCGACCTCGCAATTTTTCCAATCCGTATTGTATAGTATTATTATGTACGCACTTGGATAGTTACACATTATTATATTACTGCAATGTTATATATTGCTTGTTTTTAAAAAAAAAAAATATATTTTTGTTAGGTTTTGATTATTTGCGGCGTAGGTATATCATATATAAATCTTTTGCATTTGTTCTAGATCTGAGTGTGCAGATGACTACGATATAATAGTTTAAAATGTATAACAAATTCCACTATAAGCTTATTAAAACGATAACTATACAATCGTAAAGTATAACACTTACGATTGTATTCGTATCGTTGTAGGTTTTTTTCTGTAAACACGTGCATTGTATAATATATATTATCATCGTCTAGCTGCTGACTTATTAATTTTCGGACAAAGACTTTGTCTATAATGAATTGAATGGCTGTCATCCGCACGTGCCCCATTGGGTGAATGTAAGTTCGTAGACGAGACCTAGTAGTCAAGAAAGCACATTTGTAAGTTCCTACACTGTAAAACACAGGTACGTATGTTAGTTCCTACAGGTAAAACAGATACGTATGTTAGTTCCGACACGGTAAAAGTTCAAATGTCAAATGTAAGTGTATACTTAAGCTCAGAGGCGGAAATTTGGTGATATTACTGGGGGGGGGATGAGCATTTTATTTCTCATTGCACCTATATATAGGCACTAGTGTACTAGAGTCGCTCACAATTATTTATTTCAACAAGACAATTTACAAAGTTTGACATACTAAACAATTTAACTATAATGTGCCTTTACTTTGAACATTTATTTCTAAACAGAAACAACCAATGCGGGTGTTATTACTTGTTAGTTATTATTAATGTTACATTAATTACGATCTTTCCAAGTTATGACAATTGACAATAAGTTTGTAAAATCTTACGAATTTAATTTAATTTTTATCATAAAATATTTTTTTATCATTTATTTTTTAATCCAGATTTTAAAAATGCATTTTTCAATTATACTAATTATTGTATATTTAGTCACATTAAAATTGTGATGGCCAGGGGGGGCTATAAAACCTGTACTTTAAACTTCTGGGGGACTTAGTCCCCTCTACCCCCCCCCCCCCCGATTTCCGCCTATGCTTAAGCTATATTATGGATTAGGCTACAAAATAATAAAAATAGGTACATTTTCATAAATAAATAGATGATGATACTAAAATATAATAAAAATCGTATAATGCATTGATAATACGAATATACGGTGTAATAAAAATCGTATTAAAAAATTTATTATTCGATTTTTATTGTATAGGTACTGTATATTATCAATGCATTATGCGATTTTCATTATAATTATTAATGAAAATGTACCTATTTTTATTATTTTGTCACCTAATCCATAATATAGATTAAGTATACACTTATGACATTTGAACTTTTTTTTACCGTGTTTTAATTTTCCGATGTGTAGGAACTATCATACGTCCAAGTTTTTACCGTGTAGGAACTTACACGCCCATTTTTATATTCGTGTAGGAATTAACACATCACGTTTGTAGGAACTAACGTATGTAATCGTTCACCTGCTAGGCCTCGTGTAGAAACTTACTATTCTCCGCCCCATTTGGGTTGTGAGGGGGAAACTTGGCCTAATCCTAATGTACTTCACTACTCCCCTAATACATGTTTATGAAAAGTCGGCAATTCTTCGTATATAATCCTTATAAATTCATGATATAAATCATGACGACGAAAATCATTGACATTTTTTATATAGGTATTACCTGTCTACCTAAATGTTTTAATAAATTACCGAAAGTTAATTCATCGTGTTAACTGTACCTGTAAGTCCACCAAGTTTTGTGTTTGTACACTATTGCGTATTTGCCTATTTGTATATTATTTTCATTATTCACAAAGTTCCGTGTGTTTAAAAGAAAACATTAAATCTAAAACGGCGTGACGCCTACACCATGCGCCGATCCGGACCACGCGCTGAAAACATCCGTTTTGTCGGTCAATCCCCACTATGCATTGCCGGCCCACTTCGCTTATTTTTATATATTTTTCTTTTGTCGTCGTCGTAATTGAGTAATTGAGTATATAATTATATATTATATCGTACAATAGTTATAGGTAATACATAGTACGCGTATAATTATTGTATATTATATATAGGTCAAATGGCGATTTTCTCATCGTGTGCACCGACAGATATTTTCGCAGTGTCCAGTGTATTATATTTCCGTTGCCGTTAATCGTTATTATTCGCCGGCCAGACAATACTAGTGCGATTGTTACATTGATCATCGCTGTCATAATGTCATATAGAGATCCCCAAGGAAATGCACGTGTGTGAAGTGCATTCTTGTTCCGACGCCCTTGACCTTTGTAGTTTTTTTCGTCGTATTATCATAATAATTCATAATTTATCATATCTCGCATATTATTATTATTGTTGTTATTATTTTAATTATGTTTCGACGTCCTCGTACACGTCCCCCATCGTCACTCGTCGTCGTCGTCGTCGGCATATTACAGTTGCGAATTAATTATTCGATGATATTATTCATTTGTTGTATATTCCATCATTTAATGTAATAAAATAAATATTGGGATATCGCCTACAACGGACCAAAAGAGTAACAAGACAACACTATTTCAAGGTTTCCGATTACCTATGGGTTATAATAATTTATTATATAGAATTGAATTGATAATTTTACACTTATCAGCCTAGTATTTCGTTTATCATTCACGTCGAGATGATGTTACGTAAAAATAAAAAAATTGTGTTGATTACGCGTGTTTACTGTCATTGAACCCAGGCGTGAAATAATAATCGTAAACTTCGATTGTATTTCCGACGCGAAGGGGTCATCAATTCTCTATATTATAATAAATATCGTAATTTTACTAATAAATAACTTGTACGCCTAATAACATAACAATCGGAATATCGTTCACGCGTCAGTTTTGTATATATATACTCGTATATATACACCTATATAATATATTGTTAATATATTCGGCGTCGTGCTCAAATACCGCCTGTTGCGCGCCCAGGCATGTTGTTTTATTTCTCAGTAAAAAGACCCCTCGCCGAGATTCGTATAAAAGTATAATGTTATAATATTATATGATACGGCTATCATCGTTGTATGTTAGAAAAAACTCAATGGGAAATTCGATCTTCAGCCGTTTTCGTGTTCTTCGTTTCCACTCTTGGAAAAGCACGTACCACTCGATTAAATATTATTATAGCTACAGGCATGTAAAAAATTTGTTTTCATTTTGAATTTTTGTCACCATCAAATCGTACTTTTGGAGCGTGTCGAAATGCGCTGTTTACTACACTGTCGTCGTGTTTATCCAGCGTAATGTTTACCTATAAATTATAATACAAACCGCGGCACATAATTATATAAGGTACACAGCAGGCCAGCCATCGCATGATCTTAAATAACATTTTTTAGTGATTTTGATGCTGATTTTTTTTTAAATAAGTACCTAGGTACTTAAATGTTTAAATTGCCTATCTTGCTTGATTTGACATTTATCTGTGTACCTATATGTATACAAGGAAATCGTACATATTCGTGTTCCGTGATTGTTAGAAAATACTTAACTGGTCAAAAATCGACCATAATCGTTTCTCGGTCATACTGCCCTGCATTTTCTGTAGTGTGGTTCTTCTTTGTTTTCACCGGTACTGTCGATATGTATATATATGTACCCCTTTCCATCATTGTCATGCTGTGGTGGATTATCGTGGTTATTATACTGTACGTCTTGTACTCTGTACCATTTACGAAACTTCTCATTTTTAATTAATGTTGCTTATATATTATATTGTTGGGGGTGAGCGATTAAATTATTTTCTGAATTCGCGGTCGACCGATTATCAATATTAAATATTCGTAAATATTCGAATCTTATCTTACCGATCGATTAATGATACGTGACAGTGTTTTTTTACATTTTTGAATGGGAAGTTGACCTAAATTATGATTTTAACGATACATATTCTTCCTCGAAGCAGAATGATTGTCTTAAAGTTAAAACCGATTTCCGTGGTTCATAAAAATAGCGATCTGTACAAGTGCAAGGTGACGTACATATTAGAGCTTTGAGACTCGTGAATTACTGTATTACTGCACTACTGCAGTACCTTTACATAATATTTACATGGTTTCTTTTAAAGGGAAACATTCATTTTCTCAAAAAATCTTAACGGTTTGGGATTTGGAATTTTTTTTTTAGATAATTTGAAATTTTTATAAAACCGCATATTTTTAATTAAATAATCTGTTTTACATGTCAAAAATCGTCACAACTTTTCCAGAAAATGAGTGTTTGCCTTTAAAAAAATAACCTTTATTGTATATTTTATTTTATATTATAATATATTATATGCAGCTATTATGGTTTTGAATCTATAAGTCCGAAATCCGAATACAATAAGATCGTACATATACCTGTAATATATAATAAAATATATTATATTTATATTTAATATATAATATGTCCGTTGTCCGTGACTATTGTCGCTTCACGTTGCCTTCAGTAGCTCAGCAATTATAATAAATTAAAAACATTTACAAAATCCACTTTAGGGTCCATACTATGAATGACAATAATGTGTATGACGATAAACATATAATACTATGACAGGATGCTGTTCAATGAAGATCTAATTTGTGACGTGATGTATACTGCGGCATGTTTCAGATCACGTGACATGTTATATTATGTTTCTCGGGGGTGTGACGTATTTATGTGTAGATATCAGATAGCTGATACACTTTAATATATACAATAACGCGTATTAAGGTATAGTGACTAAATTCATTGCTTATTTTGTCGATCTTTCTTTTGTTTTTTTTAAGTCTATTTTTTATTTAATACGAGTTTACACATGATACATAATATATTTATATATATGAAGACAAGCCTTATAATATATGGTTGGATCGAAAAACCATTACGCTCCCTCTTCTGAACTGTAAGTCTGTAAATTATGAGCGATTACAAATAATATACGATTTAACGTTCGATTAAAAATCAATTTGTTCTCTAATCAGTTAAGTAGGTATTTTTATTTAAAATTATTATATAATACAGATCAATCAAAAAACAGTATTAATTAATTAGTTTTATTATAAGTTAAGTAATTAAGTTAATAATAAAATCCAACTTTGCATGTTATGCTTTATAATAAATTATTAAGCACGCCATGAACATCCGCTTTTTAAGGCGTTTGATATAGGCAATTTTATGACATTTTGAGAAAAATTAAAATTTATAATCTTAAATATGTTGCAAACACTGAATATTTCAAAGTAACATACAAGTACATTTGGTCCCATTAGAACTATTGTTGGTTGTTGTGTAATAACGATAAAATAATAAAGAAAAACGGTTACCTATCTAAGTTTGAAATAAATAAAAACTACGATACACCAAATATTGTCTTCTATATCGTGTAGGTATACATTGTATACATTTGGTTTCTTAACTATGACTTTTTTGCAAGCAAATTATGGGTGTGTCTTCATAATGCGTACAATATAGAATATAGAATAATAAACATGTACCTCCTGCGTCGATGATAATAGCAAATATATATAGGTGTACATTTTATAATCATAGTATGATAATGCTGCATAATTATCAATTTTTATTCTGAAATAAATTTCATTATAACGTATAGTGATATTTGAAAATTCAATTCAATTAAATGAGTATTTATGCTTTGATTAGGTATTGTTTTTTTCTTGCATTTGGTCATTTATTTTTAATTTATTATGTAATATTAAGTATTAAATTTAATATATTTGTCTCCTTCGGAAAATATTTAGAAAAGTAGAAATATTTTTTTTATATTTTAAATTAATTTATCTATTTAGTTAACGACATAAATGTATCAAAGGTCGTAAAATATGACTACGAAAAATACGTTGCAGAACGGCTTTTAAACTATAGGTGTACTAAATAATGTGTACTGCAGTATATATTATACATAGGTCTACCGCATGCAGATTTGCTTAAACCGCAATATTTTATCGATACAATTATTAATAATAGAATACATAATTATATATGTCGACTAGCTGATCCCGTGTACTTCGTTGCCCATTAAAAAAATTAATAATGGTGTTACGTTGAGGGCAAAATACAAACCAATCCCTATTTCAACCCCTTACAGCCTTTTTTAGTATTAAAAAGTAGCCTATATCCATCCTTCCCAGTGTCTAAACTATCTATGTACCAAATTTCATTTAAATCGGTTCAGTAGTTTCGGAGCCTATTTAATACAAACAAACAATCAAACCTTTCCTCTTTATAATTTTAAGTATAGTATAGTATTTTAAGTATTTTATAGCTCAAGATCCACCGAACCGATTTCGATAAAAATTTCAGGGCATATTAAGATTGATGTGTAGATGATTTCTGTGAAGTTTGTACGCTGTGCGATATGTGGTTCCGGAGTTATGGCCTCTTAGGTTAGTTAGTCGAAATCAATCGAAAGTATGGAAATATTTGTTTATAAATGGTTGCTATTGGTAACCGTGGTTTCTATGTACTATTTATTTATAGGGTTGTCCCTGGTTACAAATAAACAAATACATAGCAACCATGGTTACCAATAGCAACCATTTATAAACAAATATTTCCATCGTAAATCTCAAAATAACTTAAACTCGCCATAACTCCTGAACCACTTATCGCACAGCATACAAATTTAGATAGTAGCCGATTCTCAGACCTACTGAATATGCATATAAAATTTCATAAAAATCGGTCAAACCGTTTCGGAGGAGTATGGTAACTAACATTGTGACACGAGAATTTTATGTATAAGATATTTTCGGTCGTAATATAATGTATGTGTCTCTATGTAGTCCTGTAGTGGTCTATTCTAACTTAAATGCTTTAATTTTACCACATTCAGCTAACTTAAATGTTTTAATTTTACCACATTCGATGACAAAATCTAAATATTTATTTTAATTATACATCGCGGATGCAATGTAACCAGTCTTGATTTAAACTGACGTTATATATTTATAAATAATATTATATATATGTATTATAAATTATATATATATAATAGTTAAGCACGCTAAGGACGATGTGTAGCCGAGTATAATAATATCAACGAACATTTGGAACGAGATGTTTTATAATACTAGGTAAGTATCTACGTCCTAATGACTCCTAAGTATTATATTCTTGAGAAAAATGCATTTACGTATAACTGTGAACTTTCTACGCCGCCTTTCTAAACCGTTGGTCGTTATATTGTGCTGCTTATAATAATAGCGTATCTGCAGTAATTAATATAAGTCAAAATAGTGATTTGCGAAATGTTTGGATGGTGGTTTAGTGGTTTAGTTTAATTCGATCGCATGCTCTAGTCGGCGTAATAATAATTCGTATTCATATTATTGCTTATTAAATTATTGAAATTATTTTGTTTGGCGATTATTAATTTTGTTACTTTTGAATGCGTAAACCGAATACAGTAATAATGTACCTAATATGTAGGGAAACATGAGTCATGTTGGGTATCGCAATTCGTCGAAATGTATATGCGTTACAAAGTGATTTTTATTTCTAAAATCTTATTTTACAGCCTTTTTCGGCATTTTTACTCATTTATTTTGTTGTTATACTACATATTATACGTATTATTGTATTTTAACATTATCTTTTGATATTTTCCATTGTTTTACCCTTATTATAAAATTTTTACTGTCGACAAATTAACAAACAATAATATTTATTGATTTTGGATTTTGGATTTTATAATCTAAAGTACAATATTTTAAAGAAAATTCAAACGTAGGTAAAAAAAATTATCTTCTTTTGAAATAATGAATGTTAATCACGCTGTTTTAAAATGATAACTTTGTATAAAAATTAACTATAACAGATACAATATATGATGATTCATCCAATGAGTTCTCTACGAAAAAACTATTGTATATCATATATGATGGTTTGCGTGCAATTGCACATGTGCACGGGTCATATACAGGGTAATTCACCAAGCATGCTCACTAGTTTTTTCTTCAATAATGCAGTTATTGAATATTTGATTTTCGGAATATTTTAAGTTAACTTAAAGATTATATTATAAAAAATTTTAGATTTTTTTACTTCTTTAAGTGTGTCTTGTGAAGATAAAAAAGTTCTGTTTTTGTAAATGAGAATTTGAGTCAATTTCACTATAACCACGACCTAACACGAATATTACTCAACTTTGGCTCCGGATCGACTGCAGCAATACGTACTAATAGTATATATAATTGCTCTGGATAATATAATATGATTTCGAAGTTAAAAAAAAAATAATCGACAAGTTTTTATTAGTGTATAGGTACTTGAGTAATTTTTTTTTATTTAACTGAATGTGGGTGTAGTTTATATTATTATTGTTTTACAACAAACGATATCTGTTTTAAAACAAAAAAATATATCATCGTGACATCGTTTCGTTGTTTACTCGGCGCCGACGTGTTTAAGTAGGTGCTCACATTTGGAAATGTATATTACCATAATATTGTTCATCCGCTGTATACATAATACATTTATGTACAGTATAAAGTTGCGATCCAATTTAGTACATTGTGTGATGTGTATACGTAGACGCGCGTTTTGTTTTCGAAAAACTTTAAAGCGATATTATGTTTGGACGATCTGTTGGTATATATTTCAGTTTTGTTGTCCTATATAATAGTGGCTCGAACAAGAACAATATTTGGGGTGGAGGGTGTGTAGGCTTAAGCCTTTCGAGCAGTGCTGTTAACAGGTTTCCAGCCCAGGAGAACATTTTATGGCACAACAAATCATAATCAAGCACTGTTACAATATTTTTTAACGTTTAACGAATTGAATTTATCCTATTTTATAGTATATTATTATTTATTATAACTTTGTTCAACATAATGTTTTATAGAAAAATGTATTTCGAATAAACACATCTCACCATCCACCCCACCACTCACGCTTAACATGGCAATGCAGTTCTGCAGTTTAGTTCTGGCGTACAACCTTCTATGAGATTAATATTTATTTATTTGGGGCTCAAGGCTCTCCTCTCTCAATTCTACCCCTATATATATAATATATGTTCGCGCCACTGTTCTTTTATCTATGTACACTTAACATACCGGGTGAATGGGTGATCTATTTAACGCGTAAGACATTCATTATTTCAAAAACTATTAACGTTTTTGAAAATAATTTTTTCCATAAATGTAAATGATTAAAAAACAACATTTAAAAAAAAAATTTTATTATCATTTGTTAATTTTTTTAATTTTTTTTTGGTAACATGCACTTTTAATTCCGTATTTCAAAGTAGAATAATTTGTTGAAGTAGGTACTTCGATGCATACAAATTAAATTTTGAACGAGTAGGTATTATTTCGGTTATTATAGTTACAAGTATTTAAAGTTTAGATGAGCTGGGCGGAGTGGTACATGCAGGTGTAAATACCCCGCTAAATGCTTGGTCCACTTTACTCCGCTCATCTGAACTTTAAATGCTTATAACTATAACTAACTACTTGTTCAAAATTTGTTTTTTATAAATATATATAGGTACTCCGAATAATACTCTGGTTCGGAATACGATATTAAAAATGTACCTATATTGTCATTCAAAAGAGTAGAAACTTAAAAAATGATAACTATAAAAACAGTAAAAATATAATTAACCTAACTCGAGTGTCTTACGTTGAATAGGTGACCCGTATGATTCCGACCCATTATACGATGTATAATATATGTGTTGACTTGGTTGACATTTGACATTTTGTACCTACTCGTTGCAGTTAAGCGTCAAGATCAACGGGCTGGACAACAAGGGCGAGTCGGCGCTGGACCTGGCGCTGCGCGACCACCAGACCAGCATCGCGGAGATGCTGTGCGAGAACGAAGCGGATCTAGACGCGCGCGACCGGACCGGACACACTCTGCTCCATCTGGCCGTGCAGAGGGGCGACTCGTACGCCGCCAACTTCCTGTTGGCGCACGGCGCGTCCGTCAGCTCGGTGACGCCGGACCAGGGCGACACGGCGCTGCACTTGATCGCCAGCTCGACGCCGCAGCACTACGGGACGCCGGACGAATCGACGTCCACTGTCGCCGCCGCCGCCGCCATGACGGCCGTGGCCCGGTCGCTGCTCGACTCGGGTCTGGATCCGAACCTGCCCAACAGCCAGGGATTGTGAGTGTGCCCAGCTCTGTACCTAATAATGTAAACCAGGGGCGGTCGGACGATTTCATAGTCGATCCCTCTGTTAAAAGTTATTATTATACATTCAGTAGATACAGTTATATATACATTATACGTGATACGTATTTCGGTTTGACCGGTTTGAGTGGTATATAGCATTTTCTCACATGAAAGTTATAAAAGTTGAATATCGAGTTGTACGCACTTTCTTATGATCGCATTTAGAGCAGCGTCTTCATTTAGTAGCCAGCAACTAATCCCCGGGTTATAATCAACTGGCCGACGTAATGCAATTTATCGCTTCTTTGCCAACAGTTGGATGTTATTATGTTAATTTATTTTAAAATCTTTTAGAAATTTAATGTGAAATACTCATTTTTAGTAAACTTAACATTTTAATGTTACTATTTACATAAGTATGATTATAATTAATATTAGTTATAAATACTTAAAAATGAAAAAATAATTTGTTTTACGTGCGAGTTGGTCCTCAAATAAAAAATTTATTCTCAGTAAAACTTAATCAAAAACGGTTTGGTTACCTCTGATATATATATGTTACGGGTAGTGTTAAAATTTGGAAAATGTTGACATTTACTGGATAATGTCAATATTAGTCGTGCATATTGGCTAATGTATAATCCTTCAATTATAAACATGAAATATCAACACTATCCGGATAATGACAACGTTAGCCAGTCAATAGTAGATATAATGTTAAAAGTTATTTATATGGTGTTGGTCAATGGTACAAAAGATGCTCATGTAAGGGAAAAAAGTGATACCAATAGATGTAAATGTAATTCGTTTAGTATTTTGTTCTATTCGAAATGTCGTGGAGGCATGCCATCATATATGTAGTAATAAAAATAACATTTTAATTCTATATTTCAAAAAAAAAATTTTTAATTTAATGTTAGCTACTCATTAAAAATTTATGTATGTATTTTCAATTACATTTTACTCTTTTTATTTAATAATATAACTTCGTTTAGCCGTCACCGACTCAACAATGATTTAAAAAAAAAAATCATATGGTTGTATACAATGTATTATTTATATTATTCAACACTTGAAACAAATTACTAGGTACAATAATTATTTATTAACAAAATCCAACAAAAAATGTGTTGTTACGCTACGTGTTATAATCTGGGTCTAGATAGTGGATTGTATAAAAAAAAAAAATTAGGCGAATTAATTAAGCCTCCCCAAGCACTTTCCTATAACTGCCTATAATGGATCGTGTAGGTAGAACATCTCTGTCTGCAGTGCGTATCCAACCACCGTAAAGTTTTCAATTTTTTTCCAGTTTTTTGATTTTTGTTTTGTATTCTAGCACTCCTTTACATTTGGCCGTGTTGGTGCACAACGACGATATACTCACGCTCTTGTTGGACGAACACGCCCGGTCGAGCAAGATCGACTTGAACGCTCAGACGGTCGACGACCACACTCCGCTGTACTATGCGCTGATCAACACGCTCAAGCTCGACACCGACGACAGCTTTGCCAACCGTTTGGTAACCGCCGGAGCGAACCCCAATCCCGTGAGTATTTGTCGTCATCATATTCTCGGCACAAAATTAAACTTATATTCGTTTTCCCCACTTATTTTTTAGATTTACAAGAAGACATCCAATTCCATGTTGCACATCGTCTCCGACGAGAGCCTCGAAGAAGCGGCTCTCTTCGTTACGGCTCGTTGCAATAACATCAACTACACAAACAAATCAGTAAAGAAATCAATTTTTTTTATTAAAATATCGTATTTTGTGTTGAAAACATTCGATTGTTATGCTTTTAGGGAGAAAGCGCATTACATATCGCGTGCAAAAGAGGACTGTCACGACTCGTTCGACGTTTACTCGAGTTTCGAGCGAACCCAAATCTACAAACATTGCCGTCCGATGGTGTTATTTTGAGCACGGACGATGGTCTTCAGACCTCGTACAGACTTTCGCCATTACATATGGCCATAATCAACAAACAGGAAGGTGCCGTAAACGCCATTTTACACTACCATAGTGAGTTCATCGTTATTTTATCTTTGTGTCTCCAATGCATTATCGACTATGGTTTAAATTTTAGATACTATTAGTGCTGAACCCAACGATGGATTACCTATGGTAAATTTGAATCTACGTGATTCACTAGGAAATACGCCCTTATCGTTGGCATTGAAATCTGACATGCAACACATTGTACCTGATCTCATTGCTGGTAAACTTAATGCACATTAAATTTTACATATTCAGCTATTATCAGAACTAAAATAAAATTGCTGAAACAGGTGGCGCTGATATTGACATGAGAAATGGTGAAGGTATGACCCTCCTTCATCAAGCAATATTAAAGGGTGATGAAAAAACTGCTTTGTACTTAGTAAAACAAGGATCAAACTTTGATGCTAAGTAAGCCAAACACGCTTTATAATATACATAAATACTATGGTAAAATTATGAACTACATAATTGTATTATCATTGTAGAACACAAGATGATCAAACACCATTGGAACTAGCTACGATCAACGGTCAGAATATTGTGGTTGAAGAACTATGCAAGCGTGGTGTTGATATGGCAGTACCATCATCAAATGGTGACCCTATACTATGGCTTGCTTTGACCTCCAACCAAGAAGATATTGCTTCTACGCTTGTCAAGTAATTAGTCGGAATTTCGATAATCAAATTTGAACAAATTTATATGTGACACTTACTGGTTTAAGGTATGGCGTTGACACAGATTCATGGAGTGAAGGGCCAGAAGGATGTCTGCAAACCCTTCTGCATCGAGCAATTGATGAAAATTCTGAAAGCGCTGCACGTTTTCTTGTTCGAAGGTAAAATCATGTCATCATTTGGGTTCATTAGTAACTTACAATGTTTATATGTTTTCAAAATGTATACAGCGGCTGTGATATTAATAATCCACGCAAGCCTGGACCGGGAGGTCGTGGTGGAGAAGAGTCAAAGGATGAATCATCTCCATTACATTTATGCTGTCAATGGAGCTTACAAAGTGTAGTTCAAACATTGTTAGAACATGGAGCCAATGTCAATGCTTGGGTAAATAATAAATGTTATGTTCACATAATAATCAAATAAAATTTGTCAACTATCAATATAATAACAAAATGTATAATTTATATTATAATGTATCTTTCATAGTTTTAACCTCTCTACAATTCTGAAACCTGAATCACTTGATTTATATTATTTTCATTTTTGTATAAATTAAAGTTTTTATTTCTATTATAAGCACAATATTATAATATACTATAGAAAAAACTTAAGTAAATAATATAATTTATAATTTTATAGGTTAAAATGTAAGGTATAGGGGGGGGGGAGGCTACTTCCACACTCCAAATATTTTCTTAAGTCATTAAAAGAGATATTCAATAACATAAAATATATATACAGAATTTAATTATATTTTTATTTTAAACAAATTCATTTTGACAACAAAATGTAACAAATTTATTATATTTTTCAACATCTAACTTATGTCTGTAAACTGTATTGGTACATATGCATCGTTCATGTTCAAATTATAAAACATAGTGAAAAACAAACAAATACATTTTTTTTTAAACTTTTTCTGTCAAGTGACTTTTTTTGTGACAGTAAATGTTACAGGTGCTATGCTAAATTATAATTTACTACTACAAAATATTGGGAAGCATCTCCCTTATTGCACTAATAGCATTAGGTTTTAATTATTTTATTAAACGTACTGTTTTTGCTATTAAATTTATTGAGAAATAAATTAAATGATTTAAACTAAATGTAATTAGTTTAAGTTTTACAAACATAGGCGCTCACAGAAATTTGTTTAAGGGAGGCAAGTTTTTTTATATTTATTATATAATAATATATTTTGTTACCTTGGCTTAACAGGATTTTTTTGTAGTGGTAACCTTTTTTAGTAAAACACATTTTCAGTATTTATTATATAGTATTATATTTTTATGTATCATAGTATACTCAATTTAAAATAAATTTCTGAAAAGTCAGGGAGGCAAATGCGCCAGCTTTCTCCTTCCTCCGGGAGCGCCCATGGTTACAAACTAATTTTAGATTCTGAGCGGAACGATGAATGTATTGATTCTACAATGATGTGTATGTGTTTTTTTTTTTGTGTGTGTCTGTCACCACGTTTAAGGGCAGTAAAAGTGTTCTGATTTTCTTGTTGGTACTTGGGGGGGGGGGTCAAAGGTCAAAGGTACAAAAGTCTCTATGGTTTTTAAACGCGTCGGGAAAAAAAAAAAAAATTAAGGTAAAAACAGAAATTTTTACGCAAAGCCAATTTTTGACAAAATGTATTTTTATTTTTGGTGTAACAAAAGAAATAATGACCGTAAATACATAACAATTTCATAAAATATTTATATAAGCAATTTCTATACACAAGCTATTTATAAACATAATTAATTTTCGATTTTTTTTTTTTATTATTATTATTGCCGATAAAAAAATTTTTAGTCGGTCAAAAAACTTGAAAATGTAATACAATGTTCTTCATAACTTGCTGTACGTGAAAATTAAAAAGTTGATCGTATGTCTCTAATAGTTTTTTATAAGCGTGTCTAAAGTTGTTGAAATTTCGACAAAATACGTAAAAATCATGAAATTATGCAGTTTTTTTTAATTAGGAAATTTATAAAAAAATTTCTATTGAAATCTAAGATTTGAAAATTCAACACAAGATTTTCTATATGTTTTTCTTCCATTCTAAAAAAGAAAAAGTTTATCGGAAACTCAAACAAATTTTTTATGAGCGTTTGAAATTAGACATTGGATATTCACCAGTTTTCTCCGGGAACGGTTTTCTTATTTTAATGTAATTCAAAAAAAAAATTACCGTAGACATT
This sequence comes from Neotoxoptera formosana, assembly GCA_022818045.1. NCBI lineage: Eukaryota > Metazoa > Arthropoda > Insecta > Hemiptera > Aphididae > Neotoxoptera > Neotoxoptera formosana. The sequence continues at coordinate 62,665,301 of CM040632.1, read as the reverse complement.
TGAAAATTTCACAAAATGTTCAGATAACCAATTTCTATACACCAAAAAAATTAAAAATATTTTGATAATTTTTGAGCTAATTATAGGCCTAAGAAATTTTTGGGTGTTTTCTTTAAATATCAATAAAAAAAAATGTCTTGAAATTTGATACAAGATTCTTCATAAGTTGTTTAAATAATAGACCAAAAAGAATAAAAATACATTAGTCCAATTTTTTTTTATAAGCATTTAAACTTCAGTTTTAAAACTAAGGATCGAAAATTTAAAACAAGGTTTTACGTAAGAAGTTTATAGTGTAATCAAAAAATCAAAAAGATTTATTATAATTATAATTTTTTATAGACATTTTATATCAAAATTTGGTCATCGGAATATCGAACATTTGCAAATTTTTTTGTGGTTAAAAATTCATAAACATTTTTTGATTTATATTTATGGTTTGAAAATTCTACACTAGATTCTAAATAATTTTTTCTTACGTCAACCGAAAAAAAAAATTAAATAGGAAAACACTTATAAATTTATAAGCTTTTAAAGTTAAAATTGTTATAAAATCATTCAAAATCAAGAAAATATACAAACTAATTTGTATTGAAAAATGTATAACATTTTGAGAATTTAAACCTAAGGTTTAAAAATGTAATACAAGGTTCCTCATAAGCTATTATGTAAGTGGTAGTTAAAAAAAAAGTGAAGCGTATGTCTCATAGTTTTTTATAAGCATTTAGAGTTGAAATTTGAAACAAATACTTAAAAATCACGAAATTTTTTAGTTTTTTTTGATTAGTAAATTCATAAAAAATTTTCTATTTAAATCTATGATTTAAATTTAAACACAAGATTTTCTCTAAGTATTTATATCTTTCTAAAAAAAAAAAATTAACCAGAAAGTCCAACAAATTTTTTATGAGCGTTTGAAATCATTAATAATGGCAATATAAATATAATATAAAATTCCTTTCCTAGGCTGACAGACCATCCCTGCTCAGAATCGTTTTTTGTATATAATGATATATCATTGAATACAAATTTAACACCATCCATAACAGTGACCCACTTGTAACTCCCTACTGTACAGCAGAGCGACATCCACTTGCCAACTTTCTTTAATTATTAATTTAAACTTAAACTAAAATCGTAAAACTTCCAGTTTTAGTAGTTTTTTAGATTTAGAATTTAACTAAGAATATTGTGTTAAATTTAAATAATAGAAGTAAACTATTGATTTACTAAATTTGGTTTACAGGATGCAGAACACAAAACTCCACTTCATGTGGCAATTAAAAACCAGCATGCAGGTATTATAACATTACTACTCTGTCATCCATCCATCGATTTGACTAAGAGAGATCGCACTGGTCTGACTCCATTTGCAGCCGCTCTGACATGTCGTAATGACAAAGCGGCTCGATCAATATTGGATAAGTTACCAGCAGCCGCAGAACAAGTAATATAAATACTAAAATCTGTAATAAACGTTCTAATTATAATTCTTTTTCAAGTTTGATAATAAGGGATGTAACTTTTTGCACACGGCTATCCAAAAAGGTGACATTGAAAGTGTCTTGTTCTTGTTATCGGTCAGTGTAGACGTCAATTCAAGAGTTCAAAACGAATTACAGACTACTCCACTTCATTTAGCAGTCGCAACGGGAAATGAAATGTTAGTGCGCAGTATCATTTTAGCCGGTGCCAGGGTACATATTCATCTACTTAATCACATATTTCCAAAACTTTTGGTTATATATTTTATTACAACAATTTGTGTACAATAGGTAAATGATCAGGACACAATGAAGAGGACAGCATTGCATGTAGTTAGTGAAGCTGGACATGCTGCAATTGTGATTGCGCTGTTAAATAATAATGCAAATTTTGATGCAGTTGATTGTGAAGGTCCGTAAACACATATTATTTACAAGTATAAGAGCACATTTTACCAACATATTATGTTGTCCCTGTCTTACTAATGCATAACATATCAGAGTAATATATGTTCAGCAGTTCCAATTTTGTGTTGATAGCTTTAATATTAGTGTAAATTGACCTATTATGAGATGTAAAAGTAAAAATATTATCTGTGTTCTCTCGTTAAGATTTGTATTAAATTTTAGTTTTTATGTAAGTTATGACTTATGAGTATGTTAAGTACTAACATTTAAATATTGTTCATAACTCTCTTAACATATAAAATATTGTAAAAAAACTAATTAGAAAACACGCCACTCAAATAATGTTCTTAAATTTAAGATTCATAATAAGTCAATAAACTCTAATATTTAAACTCACAATGTATATTTTGGTATGTTATACATTAGTAAGACAAAGACAACACAAACAGGTCGACATCCTCTTAAACGTTTCATTAAAAGGTGTATTTATTTTATGTTTAAATTTAAATATCAATATTGCATATTATTTATCGCATTTATATTCCTGCATAGGTCAAAATGCATTGCATATTGCTTGCCGCGAGGGTCATTTACAAGTGGTTCAAACTTTACTGGGCGAATCCGAGATCAATGCTGAAGCTTTGACATTGAAGTGTCGGAATCCACTTCATGAACTGGCCAAATATAGTAAGGAGAGTTCAGCAGCCATATGTGAAGTATTTCTAGAGTACATGCCAAAATACCCTCTTGAGGTTCAAGATGCCGAGGGAAATACAGGTATAAAAATAATTGTTGATGAATAAAATTAAAAAAATGTTAAAATATTAATGCTTTTAAAATTTTGCAGCATTACTATTGGCCTATATAAAAGGCAATGGAAATTTGTGTAGGACTTTAGTAAAAGCTGGTGCTTGTGTTGGAGCTATGAATAATGATGGTATCACTATATTTAACTGTCAAATGGCTACTACTCAATTGTTGTTTAGGTAAACACAATTTTCTTTCTTTGTTAAATTTCTTATTTAATCATTGTTATTTACTTTTTGTTTTCATTAGACTGCTTGATAGTTTGACAAAAGAACCGCCATGGGTAGACGGCTGTGAAGTGTGTCAAGAGTGCGGATTGAAATTCGGTTTTACAATGCGTAAGCACCATTGGTAAGTAACGACAGACATAATAAAATATATTTTATTAATTTTGTTTCATTTATAATCAATTTTTTTTTCTAGTCGTCATTGTGGTAGACTATTATGTAGCAAATGCTCCAGTCAAGAAGTTCCTATCATAAAGTATGGGCTAGTGAAAGCAGTTAGAGTGTGTGTGTCTTGTTTCCAAGTTCTACAAGGTGGCTAAAGAGTTGTGAGTGAAATCCCTCTGCATTCTGACCATACCACTCAGTCATTCAGCATTCTGATGTATTTATTATGGTACTCTTAGTGTGACCTAATGTTCAATTCAATGTTTTACTGTTCAATTTTCTACTCTAAATAATAATCCAACAAGGCTTTAAAATATTTATATAATTGCAGGTATTTATTTATTATTATATTCATTATTTAATTCCATTTAATAATTTTAGATACCTTTATTACAATATTGTTTATTATTATTTTTTTTTAACCTTTCTATTATATTTTATAATAAAAAATTATTGTTATTATTAATCATTTATTTTTACACAGACATTTAATTTGATTATTTTTGTACAATTATATATTATCTCTACTATAAAATTGGTTACCTATATAAAATAATATGAACTGATTACCATAAATATAGTGCTTTTAAAAATCAAAACATTCACCAATTTCCATCCATTCTATCAAATTACTCTTCCTTTCGTTTTGTCATGCTGTTTGAAAGAGAATATTTTCCCAGCCAAAGTATTTTTCTTATATTTATTTAGTTGTTTGTCTTTCAACCATTGCGGAATAATCAATGCATTAGTCGATGTTACCATTAAATTAACTCAAAGCTCTGATAAACAATAGATATGCAGCAGTTCAGTCTTCAGTGTACTGCAGTGATGGTCAAAAATCGAAATGCATAATGGCTATAAAAGTAAACATTGCCTCCAGCCCTGCAGAGGATTCAGTTTGACTGAGGTGAAAGAATAGATTTGCAGAACCTATTAGGACAGCGAAATAGTTTCAACGAAGACAAAGACTAGTGAACACTGGCCACTCGCACAACATACCTATTACCTAGTAATACCTACCACATACTAATTTGTATGTACATTGTACAATATTAAAAAAAACTTCAATTGCAATCGGTAAACAAATTATGTATACCAATAATCGAAATGCACAAAAAATAATATCATACCCATCTGGTATGCTAAAAAATACCCTACAAAATTAGGTACGCATAGTGACGGCACTTTTGAGCAAGCTGTGTAAAACGCTTTGTGTTTCAAAAAAAAATTACAAAAATTGACCTGCAAGGACTGTACACTGCCAAAAAAAAAAAACAATCAACTTATGCGGCCGTATATAACACGCGCGATAGGTATCTCTGACAGTCTGACGCGTGATATTAATATTATATTTAACCATATCAATAAAAAATATACTCGGAAACCGTGATCTCCCGGTTTTGTAATATTGCATATTATTATTATATATTATTCGCGTGTGCGTTAACGAAGTCTCCGGTTCCGGTTCCGGGCCGCTGCGTATATTTACGACAAGACGATCCGCGCTGCAGCATTTGATCGCATAATAACAATATATACACGCGTATTTATTACATATTACAATGCGAGCGTGCCGTATATATATATATATATATATATATATATATATACTTAAGATTCTTTGTACGCAATCAAGTCCGTCGACTTTGCCGGAGCCGAAGCTCTGCCATAGCTATTATGTATACGCTGCTACGGAGACCCGCGAGATGTATATATGCGTTTGGGTGTTTGTGTGTGTGTAAAACAATATTATATCCCTTTTCGGAGAATACTTCCGCACCCCGGGCCGAACGCTCGCGTCTTAATTATATTATTATATTATCTTTTCGGTCCCGAACAATTTTCGACTCGGCCCACGCATTCCACCCCTCTGCAGACGCGAATAACGTAAAAAATCGGACGTATAATGCGCATAAGTATATATATACCATGTTGTATATATATGCACTACGTCACTACGCGCGCGTGTGCACTCGGCAGCGAATAATAAATGCGTATTACGCATATATATATATATATATATACACTATATACACGTGTATATATATATATATACACGTATATACACGTGCAGTAAGTACGACCGCAGTGGATTTTCTTGGGGAAACTCGTCCACCCACCGAAGAATTCGTGACTCTACACTCCCTCACCCTACTACTCAAAACCCGTCAGAGGTCTGACGCGATATACATATATATATGTATTAAATAAGAACCCGGCCCATATTATTATGATAATATGACGTATATTTTATCGGACGGCCTATTTTCGTGTGTAATGGTACCTTTTTTTTTGTTTCCCCACAAAATGATTGTTTAAAATATTTGAAAAAAAACTTTTATCATAAATATTATTATATTACATAATAATATAATGTAAGATATTTTATGGTTACTCTTTCCCTCGTTTACATGTACAGACTATACTGCAGAGTGCAGGATCACCAAGTATGCTCACCCCCATTTTCCCTTTAATAATGCTTAAGGACCTTTTCAAATAGATACTTTGATTTTTTTTATGGAATTCGTGGAGTGTCTTGCGGTGATAAAATAAACAAAGTTCAAACTTTCGTTTTTCAAACAACAACAACCGTTTTTCGTTATAAATCAATTTTATACAAGTGATTTTATTTTAATGTTGATAAATATATAAATCGAAATTTGATTATAATAGTTTCTGATTTATGTAACATTTCAGTACCTATGTACGATAATAACTAATAAGTTTAGAAGTTATGATGATTTAAACATTTTATTATAGTAGTTGGGTGGGTAGGTAATTAACTAATATTAATTTGTAAAAATTGTTTGAGTAGGTATAATCTATATAATTATTAGAACTAGACTAAATATTATATATATTATTTTGTAGTGCCGTAACCAGGATTTTTTTTGAGGGGCTCTTCATTTTTTCTCTAGTTTTTGTAGAATTAAAATACTGATAACCAATGTAACTTTTTGTGACACAATTTTTCATAAAAAAAACGGTAGGTGGGAGGGGTGCCCTTGCTTTTTGTGCCCCCTCCCTCCCTCCTTGGCTATGGCACCGTCATATTGTGTGTAAATTAATAACCATTATTACAGATAATATAATTATCCTTATAGTATAAAATGTATTTAATACCTCTGAAACTACTCGTATGGTCGTACAAATATCAATTTAAATGTATCAAGCTGCCAACCTATTAAAAAAATAAATTATCATCTGCAGAGTCACAATTTACAAGAAAAAAAGAAGGGTGGTTGTAAAAAGGTATTTGAAAAAAGCCGTTTGCAAGAAGATTTTGAATTAATAAAAGAGTAAAGAATTCAACTATTTAAGTACGTATATGAAAATTGTGGTAATTAACTATTTAAGACTAAAATAAACTAACAATTTACAGAAAAATAATTTGATCTTTGATTCAAGGAAAGAATGGGGGGGGGGTGAATCGCTACGTTTGTCCCCGTGATCCCTGTATAATGATTAATGACTAGATAATACTTTTCTAGACAGTACTTTAAAAAATTGTGCACGTGCGAGATCTTCCTCAATCATTTAATTGGTCGTTTTATTTGTATCTACCCGTCGCGTCGCCTGGCTATAATAATTATTGTACATACAATATTGTGTACTTTTAAAAGGTAGGTAATATTTTATTTTATCTTCGCGGATGCTAAACGGTTAAGTATTATTCATTGTTTACGAAGCACTAGGAGAATTCATATTTCACATTATTATACAATAATGCGCTAGGTATTTACAATATTAAACGGAATACATTTTCATACTTTTAAATTACCGTTTTGCGAATAGTTCGACGGTTGATACCTTCAAAACGAGAAATTTGCCGTTTCTGTAAAATAATTACCTTCGAATAATATTGTAATACGTCGTCGTATTATACACACCGCGGAGGGGTATAAATAAGTATAATACTACCGCGATAATAACGAGAGGTATTTGCTCTCTCGCAGCAGCCGTTTCGCTCTGTCGGCTGTCGCAGATATAATAATAATAAACAATAATGCAAATTCGAAGAATTAAAAATAATAATATACGACTTACAAAACACGCAGTCCCTCGGATCCTTGGATATTATTAATATGAATTCCGAGTAAATCCACTCACCGTACCTATAATATACCATTTATACTGTTTTCCAACAATGTGCGCGCAGTATATCGGAGTAGTCTTTATAGTGTTGTATACTATGTTGTAATATTATATATACTACTACAAATTAAAAAAAAAATATTGCAAATTTTTTGCCGCGCTCGACGGTTATTTGTAGAAAAACGTCGAACGAGCGAGTAGTTTTAAATATATATATATATAGGTTTATATTATTATGCATATACACATTGCATAACACTCGCGTTTACGAATAACGACCCACTCTCGACACAAGTGCGCCGCGGTGATTGGTTTCCTTGAATTTTTCATTAGGGTTTTTTTTTACCTAAAGGAATCCCTTTCAACGGCGCATGTTGTTAAGTGTGTGGTGGGCGTAAATGTGTGTGCGTGTGTGTGAGCTGCAAGTGCGCGCATGTAGAATAATGCGACGAATATAATAATAATAATATAATGCAAGTGGTGAAAGCACACACACAGACATGATATTATCGGTAATATTATTATTTAGCGTATGTAGTGTGACTGTGTAAGTGTACTTCTACTTATAGCTAAAATATCGTCATTATTATACGCTTCGTCGGTGGCGTGTAGCGCATACCTAATTGAATAATACTGCTATCATAATATTATAATAACCATAGGCAGTGGCGGCTCGAAGGAGGCAATTTGAATCACATGATTCACAAAAATATTGGTGGGTGTCCTATGGTTGGAAAATGTAATTTGAACAATTTTTAAAGGTTGATGATCATTAAATTATAATTATAATGTTTAGCCGTATACGTGTACCTACTCTGCATAAATTGTACATCGCAGTAACAGACAATTATTGTACCTTAAGCTAAAGCTTGGTAAAGGATTGAATAGAAATATTGAATTTATTAATTCTTTCATCGATAACATTATATATTGGTAGGTTATTACGAAAATAGTTGTAACTTATTGCTTGAATTTTCACTTCTGCGATTTACTGTGTATACCAATATTAAGAACCGTTTATTTAACCACTTACAGAACTTATAAGTATTCACTCCTCGGAGGGTAGTGACAATTTTTTAAGGGTGGGTGGTGTTACTCAAAATATTAAATGTGATTCGAGGGAAAAAAAGTTCAAGCCGCCACTGACCATCATAGGTGTATATTATATTATATTAATATACTATTGATTGTGCTTATTCAAATCTAGGAAAAAAATCCCAAACAATAATACTAATATTTTCAGTCAGCATAAGACAGAGTTAGCGCTGGACTGTGAAAATTGTTGGATACAGCTGTCGAAAATAAAAATACATCCCTAATAATAACACAAATAAAATATATAATTATTAATAATAATTATAACTTTTCAGTCGGTTTGTTACAAAAAAAATGTAATCAGTTCGGGTGGGGATAATATAATAGTAATTATAATAAAAAAAAATTTAAAAATAAGATTATTCTGAATATCTAAAATATTTTTTAAAATCAATGTATTAAAATTCTCATTTTTGGAATTTTGATGCATATAACTTAAGGATATATATATACTTAAGGACCATATTTTCAAGTACCAAATCCGTAGATTCTTTTATACCGTTAAAGTTGAGTACTGCAGTGGCAACAAAATGTTGTGTGTTTTTTTGTGTTTTTGGTGTAACACAAAAAATAATAATCGTAAATACATTACATTTTTACAAACTGTTTGAGCGTTTGGAAAAAAAAACATTGGATATTACCCCGTAAACTACCTTACTTTCTTATTTAGTTGTAATTAAAAAATAATTATTAACCTATTTGTAGAAACTTCAAATTTTCACCGAATGTTGAGATTATCATTTTCTATATGCACCATAATGTTTTAAAAATATTTTGTTTTTTTTAAGCTAATTTTAGGCATAAGATAAGTTTTAAAAAAAATGTACCTAATTTGTTTCTATAAATATTGATAAAAAAATTTTTGTTGGATCAAAAAGCTTGAAAAATTAATTCAAGATTCCTCATAAGTTATTTTAGTACAAGTTCAAAAATATTAAAAATACATAAGCACAATTTTTTTTAAGCAATTAAAGTCAAAATTCATCAAAATATCGATTTTTTGTAAATTATATTTATATGTAATAATTTATTTGATTTTCAATTTTTATAGATAAGGATTGAACATTTCAAACAAGGTTTCTTGTAAGTAGTTAATAGTGTATCTATAAAATTAAAAAAATATATTAATGGTTGTTTTTTTAAGTTCAAAAATGTGTACGAAATTAGGTATTTAAATAAAGAATAACTGTGTTAGTTATTTCGTTGTAATTTAAAAATATTTTTAAATTCACTTTATACTTGTATATTATATGTTTTGTGTATACCTTTATATGATGCATACAGCATATAATATTTAATAGTAAAATAATGCTGAGGTGTATTAATCATTGGCACAATTAGGGTGGATCGTGGATACAATTTTGAAATTTAACCCAATAAATATTATTGAAAAAAACAAAAATATATTTATTCAAAATGTTATTTTTGTGGTTTATAGCATATTATTTTACGTAGGTGATATTGATATAAATGACAAGTGTTGTTGACTTGTTGTGTTTCACATAGAAAATGTGGTGGGAAAATAATATGATCAGGATATATTACGTTCGTCAAGTTAGAACCGGCACATTGGGCTACATATAACTATGATATCAAACATTTGCTAGGAATTTGCTTGATTTTTCCTCTATTGTGGGCCCCTTTTACAAATCCGCAGACAAACATGCCGGTGTCATGTTTGTGTGGGCGTACAGACACAACACTGTCCAATTCCAAAAAAATCAATTTTAATTTTGATACTCGATAATTTTACTATTATAATAATAATTAAGTTAAATTTTCGATAAAAACGATTAATAAATTAGTCGTGTGCAGCTTAAATTAGCTCCCTTAATCAACCCAGTCACCCGGGAACTGACAAATTTTCAAGTATACCCGCCATAAAATTATAGGTGTAACTGCGTGTAACAAATCAGTCTATCGCCCATCGAATGAATTTTATATCGGTATTATAAAACGACAATAAAAACCAGTCTGAGCTCGGACGTTGCGCTTATACAGCCCATAAATTACTCTGTTCAGTTAGAGAACAAGTCGATTCTGCGCATCCCCGAGCGTCGCCTTACAATAGAGATCGGTTCCATTGTGACAGGATGTAGCCTATGATGGATAGATTCGCAGAAGAATTGATTTTCCTCGCGTGTTCTCTCGCTGGACAATGTATATTAAAATTTACAATACGCGGATTAAAATATTGTATAGACACAGATTAAACATTAAAAGTTCCAAAACATTAATTATATAATGATTTTATTAGTTTGTTACTTCCTCGCATGCAGTGTCCATACCGGAATTCGACTGATTCAAGTGTGGTCAACATATTTTAGTATTTACCAAACGTCAACCATTGTGAATGTCGACAATCATCGCGGTGTGTGACACCTGCAATTCCATATAATATAATATATATAGGACCACATAAATACTATTTCGGCAACATTCACTACGGATTTTAGTAAATGTCATAGCAGGACACACTGCAGGCGACTTTACCACTCACCTTAGGTATATAAAAACATATTATAAATCCTAAATTTAAAAAATTGACACTGCTTTTTTAGGTTTCTATATAAGTAAGCATAAATTTAAAATACCCTATACCCCCGCTGTATCCGTCAGTTATAGTTACCAGCGTACATAGACGCACATACTTGGTTACGATTGTCGATACATTGAGATATTTATTTTCTGCTCGTACTTTTACTGTATATTCATAATATATTAATATCTACGATTGTTTGTATTGAGATTTTATAAGGGTTCTATAAGTTCTATTCAAAGTAAATTCATAATAGCAAGTTGTATTAAAAATTATCAAAATATGAATATTTATTACAGTTTTATATTATACATTATATAGCAAATATTAAAAATAGGTAACAAAATATACATTTTCTAAATTCTTTTAAAATTGTTCATGGAATCACAGTTTATTGCGCTTTGTATCGAAATACGGCGTTTAGAAACCGGGAATTTGTCAGGCATTTGACACGCTCGCAGAGTGATCTTTCCTAACTCGTTTATTTTTATGAATACAATTTTTTTTTTTTTGGGAAGGTGTCGACAACTGAGGCAATTAGCCTGTGTAACTGTTGGTGGAGGGTAGGTACTGTAGGTTTTTTTTACACGTGTGTGTATGTGTGGCAAAGGATTTTACTACTACAAAACCCGGATGGTCACCCATCCGGGAACTAGTAGTAGCGGGCGTTGCTTATTCTCAGTAAGGTAGCAGCCAACGCGCCAAGCCAAGCCACAGACATGTTGGAGGGCAATCGCAGACTGAAAATAAAATTGTAAAGGCGTTTATATAGTATACAATTATATGCATTTAAAATAATATCTATCGGTACATTATGTTTGCGGCGATCGTTTGTGTGTACATTATAAAAGTACACACTCGTGGGCTCGTCCATACGGCTTACACACGCGCGCTGCAAGACTTATTCATAATAGGTAATAATATAATATATAATATTATATTATATTGATACGCATGTACGAGACATCGACACGCTCGGGGGCTTTGTGGGCGCGCATTAGGTTTCCCACCGGGTTTTCATTTATATATACGAGCGGATTTACAAGACGATTTTCACGGCGGCGGAAGCGTATATAAAAAAAGGGTCGTCCGGAATTTTAAAATGCGTCCTACGTAGATACCTGCATTTAATACCTATACATGTATATATATATATATATATATATATATATATATATATCACCCCGGTGTTCGATATACGATCGTACGTGGGTCGCAGGTTTTTTTTAATTTCGAATCAATCGCCGACAGATTTCCTCGCTTCGATAATGTATACCTACGCAAACATTTTCACTCTGAAATGTAAATACCTACCGTTTTACTAAACACTGTTTTACGTTTCGACAATAATCGAGATAAGGTCAACTTTACAACTAATCAAAACTTAAAAACTCTCATAAATAATAATACTTGTATAGTTGTATTTATATATTATAATAAAATGTGTAATATACGCTGCAGTCAATCGTACGGGCGCGATACGTATATTTATTTTTCGATCACAAATTAAACTCTTTAAGCGATAGGTACCTGCTACGTGCTACACTATATATTATATACTTCACTGTGCGCCATGCAGTAGATCTGTACCTGTTTTGAATTATTGTAAGTCACTTTAAGTCTTAACAGTACCTACCTAATACAGTAATGTCAACAATATTACGTCATTTGTTTTTGGACTTAAGGAATGAATAATGATTATTATAGGTATTCATTAATTACAACTGCAGTAATTCGTCTTCGTCCAGATCCGCAGAAGCTGTTCATCAGTTTAAAAATGTATCAACATGTACCTTTGATATTATACATTGTACTGCATAAATATATATTAAATGATTTGCAATCCGACCGATTTCATTTTGAGCATAATAAACTTATATGTGTGTTGTATGTATAGGTATATAATATCGTATATAATATGTTTATATGTATAAATATGTATAGTCATTATTAATTATTGTATTTATGTATGTATATATTTTCAATTTTTTTATACGAAAAATCCACGAAAACGAAACGTGCGTGCGTCAGTTATATTTATCGTTATAAAATAATGTTCAGAGACCAAGACACTTGTTTTTACTTAAATATGGATAGTATTATCTATTGTACAAAATGTGATGTACAAATTTACTACATAGTATATTATCTACAGGTTACAGTTTTCCCGTTTTCCGTGTTGTAACTAGCTAACAAGAAAACATGGCGTCCCACCCTGAGTAATGAACATTCGTATAATGTGCATAATAAGCTTATTGTGTAATGTACAATATACTTTAACTTTATTTTACATTGTATGAGTACGCGTGCACTTTCGTAGTAGATTCACAATGCACATTGCAAATCGTAAGTATATTATTGTATAGGCATAAATTATTTCAAGGAAATTGTATTGCAGAGGGGAACGATTATGTTAAAATATATATTCATATTTCATAAATTGAATAATTTTATTATAGTTAAATTTAAATAGGTATACTGCCCCTGGTATACGTATACAGTACGCCTAACTACAAAAATACAATTTTTGGGAAGATAAAGTTTTGTGTTTTTGCTTTTTACTATAAATGAATCAAATATTTTAAGTATACATTGTATGCATATACCTTTTTACTTAAATATAGGTAGATGAAAAATTATGCCAGAAATTCAAAAAAGCTGTTCATTTTTGGAAGTATAAATTATTTTTGACATCATACTGATAATAAAGTAGTGACTGCTTTTCACTGTCATAGTGTACAATTATGAAATGCAATATCATCAATATCATTTAGTGAATTAAAAAATACAGTTACTATAGGGACCAGATAAATAATAAATACAAATATATTTATGAATCATTTTACAAATGTTACATGACAACGGAATTATTATCTATATCGATAGTCAGAAGATACTACAAAATTCAGTGTCGTAGCCAAACATTTTTTTCTTTGAAGGGGCACTTAATTTTTTCTCTAATTTTTGTAGAACTAGAATACTTGTTACTTTATGACAACATTGCTCATAAAAAAAATGTCAGGGGCACTTTCTCCCAGTGCCTCCCCCCCCGTCTACGGCACTGTTCCAACTATAACAACTTTATTGTTATGGTAGTATTACTTGAAGAAAATCTGAAAATTACAGTCCTAACCACGTAAGTGTAGTAACTTATGATGTAGGTGCATACTGCATTCAACTGTAAGAATTGTTGTTTACTGGGTTTCCCTTTGGGAAATGTGTGAGTTTTTTTTAAATGTACTAGCTGTAGTTACGAAATTTTTTAATTTAATTTTTAGGCACTAGATGTCGTGTAATTTTAGTTATATTATATGCAACATTATTTTAACTAACAATATTTTATCAAATCTCATTTTTGATATTTTTGTTGTTACTGCCTTTTCTAATAGCAGGGCAGTGTACTGTATACGACTCCACGACACCTATACTACCCTTTAATTATTATTAACTATTACGTATTTTAAAATTATTATATCTCATCATCCAAAACAAAAAATGAACGCATTTTATTTTAGACGTGGTGTCTTAGATTTATTATCTTCCAGTATATTAAATATATATTTAATAGTCTAAATAATCATTTGGTGTTGTTTCAGATTTCAAACATAATTCAATATAATATATTTAAAAAAAACTAAAGTAGATCCTTTGATTGCAGTGAGTTATTTGGAGCAACCGACGTTCGTCCAATGGTATATTATATAATATTATTAGATCAGAACATTATACTGTAATCGAGTCGTTCGTGTTATATTTCCGGGAGAGGAGAAGACTTTTCTCGTCGAGGTCTGCCCCCGAACTGCAAGTTCTCACTCCTACAGGCTTTTGGCGATTCGCGGCCAAATACTGCACGGATAGCGGACGAACCGGTTGTGCACGCAGCCACGCAGGCATTTATGAGTTCGGTATTAAACATTTTATATACCTGCATTTTCATTATGCACACTGCAAATTATAACCGCAGCCGCCGGAGCGTAACTGCAATTATTTCCGATAGAATTATATTATTACAATATTATTATTATTATTATTATGTATATATGATATTATGTAAAAGGAAGTTTGATGTAAATAATGTCTATATATCCACCACGTGTTCGTGTCTGGACGCCGAATACGCCGAATATATACATCTGCAGGTCTGGGTCTGCGTTGTTACGTAACGGCAGATCGTATAAAATATATTAACTTAGTTAAACAGTTTCTCGCTCGCTCGGCTTGTAACGATTAACCGCAGTGTATATGTGATTATAGACATTATTTCAACATGTTTTTTGCATTGTTAATTTTTTAATTATTATATTGTTATACATATATAATTGTCGGGCGGGAGAAAAACAAGGCACAGAACCACAGTAGTGTAGTAGTATTATTATATTATGTAATCACGTAGGTATATAATATAAAACATATAGAGTGTTTTATAGGTAATATTATGTTGTGATGACTTGGATGTCGTTGCATGGTGACTTTGGGTGTAGAAGGGACAGAATATAAGGGTACAGATCGGAGTTCGACGACAAAATATACTTGCTGCACTGTGCGGTATATATATGGTATGTGTATACACGTGGCGCATACATATGTATAATGTACATACTATACATTATATACATGGCGTGTGTGACAGAGTGACAAATGGACGTTGCCGAGCTCTCCGTGCAGGAAGCAATAAAGCACACGAGTAATTGGATTTCCCAATTTGTCTTTCTACTTTCTTGAAAACGACGACGACGACGTGCAATATATATAGGTACCTTCATTGCAGTTTACGGCTATAAACACATATATAAATATATACGCACTATATATAGTTATAGCCCATATACCATGGTATAATATACCATAAACAATATAATATGTATAGATAAGTGTGCGTGCAGCGAAGGTATTGGGTGCCTACAGCGACGCGTCGGATGAGTAAAACGACAAATGGCCACACGAATTTATATACGAGTTGTTTTGGAGAAAACGTTTTAGAAGAAGCCACGGCCCCGAACGAAGCTGGCCAACTCAAGTCCGGAGTACCCATCTGGAGGGCTTGACAGTTAAGTTATACTGAGAAATTTCCAAATCCTCCACACGGTGATGATACTGCACCCTTTAAACGCCCCCGATACAGGGTGAATATTTTAAACAGTAATCATTGCGGTGTCTCAAGATAAGTATCAACGCGTATTAAAAATATTTTTTTTTTACAACATTTGAGTTTATTTCAGAACAATATTTTTACTTTATTTTTATCAGAATCATTTTTTTAACTTTTTTTAACGTCAACGTGTTTTTTACATTTTATTTTTCAAAGTAGATAGTTTTTCCGATAGTTTTGATACGTGAAAATTAAATTTCGAATCATTACTAGTTAATTATTGTTATAAGTACCTGCCCATTTAACGTAGGTATTTTATGAGCGGAGTAGTGGACCATCATTGTTCAGCTTACCCTCGCAATGCCAGTAGATTTAAACTTTAAAACTAAAATATGTACTATAATTAACATGTCATTAGTTGTTCGAAAATCGATTATTATATTATGTATCAAAACTCGCATAAAATGTCTGTTAAGGAATATTAAATTTAAAATGTAAATGTAAAAAATTATAAAAATAATACTTACGTCAATATTATAATACTATGCCTGCGATTCGAAACCGTTAACATTTGTCGGACTTCAAACATTTTTCTCTTGTTTTTTTATTCGTCTAGTTATCCGCACTTGTATCTGTATAATACTATTATAGTTATAGGTACCGAGTTACTCTATAACAGTTAAGTAGGTGTATAATAAGTTGTTAATTATATATAAGAGGTTTGTATAATGATTTGAATCTCATGAGCTTATAAGATATGTGGTATTTATTTAGAATTTTCATTATCTATAGGAAGAATATAATATACGCACTTGAAAAATATTATTAAATGTGCTTATTTACTAATTATATATAGTCGCGCAGATAGGCTGAGAACTTAAAGACATGGTTGGTTAGAATTGCACTTTTTTCATCTTGAATTTTATAAGTACCTATATTATATTTAAACCAGTTATCCACTTTCAGCTGACAGCTCGGACTTATATAGGAGTTGACACGCTTTACTAAAATATTTTAATATTGACTTGAGATTAAGAATAAATAAACAGTAGTTGTCTGTTGTACTGCGGTTAAATCAATTATTTAATCAATTTTTTTAATAATATTTTATCTAATAATTTGTTTGAACTGAATGCTAATACAAAAAAAAAAACAAATGTTGGACATCTATAAAATATAAATTTTATAATACAATATATCAACGAAATTCCATCAGAGAATAAATTGTTGTTTTTATTTTATATATATCGACTATATTTAATTTCATTTTTCAACAATTGGTAAATTACTCATGTTAACATTTTAACAAGGATTTGACTATATAGTGGCTTATACTCGTAATGTATTACAGATTATTGTTTTAAATTTTCATCTTAATACATAATGTAGCTTTTATATAGTTTTATATACCGAAAGTTATTATTATACTACCAGTTTCAACTCCTATTATAGTGCGAGTCGTTCAGTTTTCATGACCTATCGGATATCAATAATAATAATGATGATGACGTTTTATTCGCTTTTTCCTTATTATTCTAGCTGTTTTTAAATACAGATTACTAAATAATTACTTAAAACGTAATTTAGACGTATTAATGAAACTCAGTAAATTTTATTAAAACATATTATATTTATTCTTAACTTCATTATCGACCGATTCGTTTTATTTCATCTCTAATTTCGAAACTATTAAAGGCATACACAACCCCGAAAAAAAAAAATAAAAATTGATGATAAAATTTTATTTTTTTTTCGGGGTAGTGTATGCCTTTAACACTAATTATACGCCAGGGTTTAATATTGCAGACTATAATATTTTGATAAAAAAGTATTCAACTTTTTACGTATTTACGATTCATATTAATTGGTGTATAATTAGTATTATTATTTATTATCCTTAGGACGATAATTTATTTAATTGAACGGTAACAGAAGTTTACGATTTATATCTCCTTTGCGAGTTTTTATCCAAAACTTTTTTGTTTTTATAATTTTATAATTTTTTACACCTCGACGCATTTATTTTTCTTTTTTCTTACTTTTTTTTTTTCATTTTCTTTTTATTTAGGTAAAGTCGAGTGCCGGACAATAGCGACGCGTGTACAAAATAATTAGAAATTAAATTAACATAAAAATAATAATGAAATATAATACTTGTTGACCCGGAAAAAAGGCGTTACGAAATAATAACCATTAAACGAACAATAGAGGTTTAAATTAAATTTAAATTAAAAGACTACCCTGAAATATATGCTAATCTCGTAAAATATTCCGATAGTTCTTTAAAAAATAAAATACGCGACATACAATTGTTCTGTATATGTAAATATTATATACATATATATATTGGACACGTGTGATTGCAATTTTATCGGAAATCATATTATAATGCTATATTATGTGATATGACCATATATATATATATATATATAACATAATATATAATGATATGCATGTATTTAGGAGAAGGGTCTAGACAGATTTTAAATAGTTCGACAGTCTTAATCTCGATTCTATTGTACAGCTTGTGCAGAGGTTTAACTATTAATCATAATATTTCACACAGTGTTAAACACGCACTGCACGCCCATCATAATATCCGTAAAAAATTGAAAGTCTATAAAGGACGTATATTATATACCCCGGCTATATCGTTTATTCCGAACGGGTAATGTCAACTATTATCAAATATTAAATGCAAATTACTTTAAAACGAGAAATCGTGTGTAAAAAAAATAGGATTTTTCCTCGGAAACGTTAGCTTACAAATAATTAATTTCAAAGAAGTATTAGAGGTACTATTTTGCACAAAAGTCAAGAGAAAAATGAGAAATCACATTAGTCTCGTTTATTTAAGAATGATATAAATGCTTACAATGTCGTTATAAATTTATAATAATATGTTGTTTGATAAATTCCAGAATTGTATTTTCAAATAATTTTCTACGGAACGTGTTTACAAATACAAAAGTATGAATTAAAATAAAATGTTTTCTCGGCATTGCTTTATAGGCTATATGTATAAGTACTACGCCAAACTACTGCAAAATAATTTTAATTTATTTAAATTATTTAATTTATTTACTTGAATTTTAATCGATCGAAACAGATAATACCAACTGTAACAAAGTTGTTTTTATGATTTAATTAATTAATTTATCGTAATAATAAACTAATAATAATAAACCTTAAAAATAATAATAATAATAATGATATATAGCCTATATAATATAGGTACCTTCTAATATTTTTCGTCTACAATTATATGTGCCACTTCTTTGATGACTTAATGTTTAATGTCTTACAATCTTGGGGAATAATTCATGATTGTCATTTGTCATATAAATTCATTAACTGTAATAATATTATTAGAATTCATTTAGAAATCTATTTTTTGTGGAGAATTCTAAAATTATGTTATAAAGAAGAAATTTGTGTGGATTTTAAATAACTTTTATAACTTGTATTAAATAATATACTAGTATTATTTAATCAATGCGATATAACTGATCGTATAACATAGATAGATATGATGTTTTTTAACTTTTCACTTTATTACCAAAATGAGTTGAAAGATAAATAAATACAAATCAAATAATTTTATTCTAACTGCACAATGAAGTTTAAAGTTGATTGCATAGTTATACTTAAAGTGTACTTATCCCAATATAAAATTAATCGAAAGCTCTTTATAACAACAAAAACTGGGTTTTGCGTCCAATAAATTTACTATCGCTTTCAAATTATAACAATACTCTGCAGTCGTTTTAGATTCTGCAGAGTGGAGCTTTAAATTAATAATTGTTCATGTTCACGACTTTTTTTTTTGTAATTCATCCATAAACTATCCTATTCATAAATACTTAAAATTTTCATCAAAATTTTATATTAGCATTTTCTATACATAGTATAATTTTAAAGGTATGTCAAATCTTTTTGAGCTATTTATAGACATTTTTAATATTAATTTTTTTCTATATACTTATATGTATAATATAAAATCGATCAAAAATATTCTTTTGGTCAAAAGATTGAAAATTGAATACACAAGGTTCATCATAAGTTGCTATAATAGCAGTTGAAAAATATAAAAAGATAGATTTTTTTTTATTAAATGATGTAACCAAAAAATTTAAAAAATACACAAACACATTTTGTTTTTTATTGATATTTTAAGTTTAAATTTGAATATTTAAACAAAGAATAATAATTTTAGTTATCTAGTTTTAATTTAAAAATATTATTAGTGTAAATACTTGAAACTTTTAAAGTTTTACAGTATATTGTTATATTTTATAAAAAATAATTACATTTTCAAGTGCGATGTTTTCGGAAACAATGAATTCAACCTATATACTGTATTACTAATAGTATAATAAACTACCTACTCTAATAGCAATCATATTATCATAAAATATGTTAAGTATTTAAATATAATAGGCCGCCTGTATGCACGGAATCGTTTTTCGTATTCAATGATTTTATGCTATTCAAATTCAATTTAAATCATTTATTTTCAAATTTAACACATCCATTACAGCGACTCGCTGGACACCTTCTGTACAAGCAGAGAGTGGTATCCACTTGCCAACCTTTTTTGTTTTTACGAATGTTCACAAAATATTAGCTTGTACTCGCCGTATATTTGTTTTATCATTGCAACACGTATTGGTATTGTTACGTAGACATCATTGATATTAATTTCCAATCACTGTGTATATATTATTATATTATATATAACGACCACAATTAAAATCGAAATTCTCAAAACTCATCATATACGATTATAAATTATTATAATATAATTATAATCGCTACGCCGTTTTTATCTCATAATGTTATTTGTATTTATATGTAATATGTGCATGGAGAATTTCCAAACGACCATAACAATATGGTCTCGCTAATACGTGTGGCGTATTTTATGTCGTGACGTCGAAGCTAAGGATGGAAAACGAATTGATGACAGAGCTGAAATTGACGAAATTTAAACGAGTGCGTGGGTCCACACTCTATAATATAGTTTATATTAAAGACGGATTATGCAAAACTACATTCTTCCATGCGAGAGTACAGACACCATCACTTCATTGCCTCAACTTATAGAACTCGACGGGAAACTCATTGACGCGGTGAAAATTTAATTTGATTATACGCGTTATTTTTAAAAAGTTAATCGTTGAAAACTCCCCGTATTGTAATTCAATATTTAACTTTCATTATGCCCATATGAACCATATTTGTATACGGATTTAAATATTGTGTTTATATTTGATTCGAAAACCCGAAGAGTATGTTATGTATAATGTATACACATACTCAAAGTATATAATATTATATATTATGCAATGAAAAACATATATAGTCGATGGATCATCACTGATAACTGATTAGTATATAACCGTACAAATTATTCTATTAATTAAATTTGTTATCAATAATATATTTAAGTAGGTACTTACATTATTTTTTATTGGGTCATTTAACTCAATAGTTAGAAAACGGTTGATCGAACGTCCTAACGTTTCTATATTTGTATTTATATTAAAGAACACATTTTAATTGTGTCATTTCATTTAAAAAAAATTATTTTATTAATGCTTATAATGCTTATTGTATTATACAGAGTACCAGCTCAGATTGTTTTCGACAGACTTGGTGTATGAACACGTGTTTTGCATTCATATTTGAATTTCGAATTCGGACTTGAGAGTATTAGATTGTAATATACACTTCGTTTGAAAAAAGAAGAGTACACATAATGCACATGTTGGCGACCACTGCAAAATAATATGTGTTTGACGCATTTTGGCGTGACATCAAATTGACTTAGAACTATATTTTGACAAAGCAGTAGTGACTTAAATATAGTTTCAAATTTCTATCAGAAAAACTTTGTATTACATTTCCAAACCTTAAGTATTAAAACTAAATATTTATGAATTTGTAACTAAAAAATGTACAAATTATTTTTGTTATTTCATGAATTTTATTAAGATTTGACCTTAAAAGATTTATAAAAAAATTGTATCTTCTTATGTATTTTAAACATTTTTAAATGTCTGTAAGAACTTTTTATGAAGATCCTTGTATTAAACTTTCAAGATTCTTGACAGAGAAATAAGAATTACATCAAATACCTATTACATTTTACTATCGTATATCAAAAAAAGTTAAAAATTGAATGTGTCTGGATGGTAAATAGCAAAAAAAAAAAATATAAAATATTTTGAAAATGCTTATATAAATATTTTGTGAATTTTTCTAGTCTAAAGTTATTCCTTCCTAGATTTTGTCGAAAAGTGGTGTTATCGGTACTTCAATATTCCTGTTCCCCGCCGTTTATTGCTAGTTTCTCCAATTAGTTTCAAGAAAATTACTAGGAATGTCCTACTTTTGACCCCTCAAAGTACCTACCACATCAAATTTTTTTATCAGAAACTACCCTTAATGAATATACTGATATCCTAACCTTGAACATAATTTAAGTACATTTTAAACTCAAAAAGGTGTTATGGTCACAAAAAAAAAAATGACGCTTCATTGTAAAACCAATATAGGTACATTCCTCGCTCCGTTCAGAATTTAAAATGTCAGTCACCTCCCTGGAATGCGACCAAATATCTGACTATGAACGAATAATAATCGTATAATTTTAAAAAACGATTAATATATTATTTAATCTGTATACAATTTATACAATAAGTATAAATGTATAATACAACATATATATATGTAATAAAACACGAATATACGATTCAAGGACCGAACTATTTGGGTGAACGGCTGATTTGGTTATCTGATCCATTGACACTTTTAAATTGTTTTTATTCAAAAGATCTCTAGGCCATTTACTCTTAAGCCGACGAGTTGAATAATTATTGGCAGGGAGAGTGATGGAAAAATATTGGAAATGTAGGTATATGTTAAGATGATTATAATTTATTAGTTTTAGTGTTATTATATAAAATTGTTTGTAAGTGCAGAAATTTTTGGAATTTTTAGGTCTGAGTATTAAGTTAGATTGCTGATATACTAAGAAGCATTGGTGGTAATATTAAGACGAAAGTATATTCATTGAAAGGACTCTGAAAGATACTGATGTTTGATATTTCACATGCGTCCCACAGTTGGATACTTGGAAATACCGCAGGGCAGAGGTATTTCGTGATAGGGTTTGATGTAGCCCTAACGTAAATTTCAAAATCATAATTTATAAGAAAAAAATGATTATAAATAAAACCTATTAATATATAATAGGTATCCTTACTGTAATACCTTACATATTGATCAAATATAGTATGTGAATGTGTTGTCGTTATAGTGAACGATATAGTGATAGCGAAAAATCAAAATGTATTTGTTGTAAAAATGTATGTGGCCCACGAAAACTTCTACTTACTTAATTTGGACCGGTCTTCCCAAAAGGCTGGACACCCCTGCGGCGTAGGACCTAGGTTGTCATTTAATGGATAATTTGTTAATAGAACTATTATAGGAGTTTGGAATATTCGATTTTGACAAGATATCGGACTTTGTGAAGTCTTAGTCGTATACGAGTATATAATATATTAGTTATTAAACATTATTGGCTTGCCATCATGCAGCTGCAGCATATTAATTATTGGCAGTATTCTATCTATGCATATTACATTTTCCTATTATAACTTATAGTACAATAATTAACGGACGGAGTTCGTCATTAGCCATTGCCGATAATTGTGTTTAATTGCGTAATTTGTGTCTGGTACAAAAAAAAATTGTTTCATTTATAGTTTTTTTTTTAAATATTATATTCCGTTGAATATAATTCGCGATGAGTCTGTAATTTATAATTTATATAGAGTTGCTCAACTTGTAGATTTTTATTGATATTTGTATGCTACAAAACACATATAGATGGATAGACAATGTCAGTAACATACATTATGCATGTGCTGTATAAAATCGTTAAGTGTTAAGGTCAATAGTAAATAATCAGTCCTATGTTTATACTTTATCGATTATCAACTATAATTATGTGACGAAATAATATGATTTTTTGTTCTTAATTTAATTAAAATCCAATATTTATTTTTTATTATGTTATTGGAATAGATAAATTGCAGTGTTGAGGAATTGACTAATAGTATTTACATCAAGATTTAATCATTTTAAATAATAATTAGTACATTGTTTATCGAAACATCAAATTCATTTTTCACGAAACACGTACGGCCTTAACTTTTGAAAGGTCTGTTTAATTTAGGTAAGCGTCATACAGGGTGATTCACTAAGGATACTCATTCCCATTTTCCCTTTAATAATGAATTTATTCAAAAAGCTAATGCGAATTAGTTGAAAATTGTCATGTAGGTACCTATCTAAATCAAAATTCGAACGAATAGTTTCTCAGTTATTAAAATATAATATGTCATAGGAATATGTAATACTGTAATAGGTAGTTCTTAAAAATGCTGGTTTTACTAAAATTAAAAACATATGTAATATTTAACGAAGTGCTTAATATACTCGGACAATTTTTACAAATGATAAAATGTCAATATAATAATATTAATTAGTAATTACTATAACTTTTGAGTTGTCATTATATAGCCTCCATATCTTCCTCACCTAATATCGTGAACCTATATATTATTCTAATTCGTACACAAAGTTAAATAACTCAAAAATTAATTGTTAAAATAAAAAATACTTAAAAATTCTACAAATATGAGTTTTAATAAATCATTAATGCATTATTTAGGGGAACAAATGGGGGTGAACGTGCTAGGTGAATCACTCTGGACACACAATTCAATGAACTGCGTCTGTCATAATTTCAAAATGTTAGACGCGCGTGTATGTATTTGCGCCTGTAATAATAATCAACACTTTTCGTGCGCGAGCGTGAGTAATTTGATATAAATGAAGAGTCTATATATCATCATATTCGATCGTTTTATTATGTATTAAATAATAACTTTGGTAAAATGTGACGACTTACGCGTAACTTTTTATGTATATTATGCAATTGTTATACAATTATACAATTTGTCAATTATTCGGCATATTTAAGTATTAAAAAGTCAAGAAAAGGGTGCAACGAGTGATGTATTTGGAATATGCTCACTGCAGCAGTGCAAATCAATCGCCTTTTTTTTTGCATAAAAAATTTGTTCATCAATGTTTCAAGGTAAAATGTACAAGTTTTTAAATGATTAGTCTTCAATTAAAAACACCCGGACAACTCGCTCTTCTGTCAAGAAACAACGTGTCGAGACACTACAAATAATATTTTTTAAATTACAATACGAAATAACTAAAATCGGTGTTTTTGTTTAAATAATCAATTTCAAACGTCTATTAAAAAAAAAGAAATTTGTCATATTTTTTATGGCGGTAAGAAGTTTACGAAGTTCACGCGTCTGAAGGATTTTACTGCTTAAAGACCTATAAAGACTGCAGGCACGAAAATAAAAAGAACATCGACGCTTAAAACCAATATAATACCTACATATTTTATCGCCACTCAATATGATATAATCTACAAAATATGGAAAATGACGACGAATCAAAAACTATCATCGAACTATCACAAAGTATAATATTATATACATGGCAACAATACGTTTTGTTACATAATATATGTCACCTACGCGAGACTATGTATACAATATATACTTAATATTATAATATATCATATTATTATAAGCTCTCAGTTTTAACGGACGGCGATTGACTGCTGCTGACGGATACAATATAATATAATATTAATTCGCACACCGCGGCTGCCTATAAGTTGCCAATACACACGCCATATTATTATTGTGATGTATAAGAATACTGTGCAGTTATACAGTTTATAGTGTTCAGGCGCGGATTCGGGGGGGGGGGAGCTATGGGTGCTCGGGCACCCCCTGATAGTGTTGTGGACTGTTGCTGCTGTACAGACGTCGGCTCCTTTAACATTACCTACCGGACTCCTCGTATAAGACTGCGCGACTGCAGTCACTTTATTGTAAAATAATTGATCTCGATCTATCGCCCCAGCCCAACCCGCGCGTGAATTAGTACGAGAACTCGCCCATCGCGCCTACTTTATTATATAATTATTATACACCTAAAGCCTCGTAGAACCAGTATAGAGACGATTACGATATTATAGATAATACGCTCGGCAGTTATACACATAATATAATATCATTATTATTTTAATCAATGCGGTACAGATGAGGCGATGCGGTTTAAAGACAGCTGCAGTAGGTCAGCTATATATATATATATATACATTTGTATAGGAAAATATAAAAGCTTCGCGGAAAAGCCATTATATTATACTGTGTACAAAACTACATCATCCCTTTACCCGCGTGCTGCAAGGTCTGTGTTACGGCGTGATTAAAATGCAAAACCTGTACACCCATACTTGTATATATATGTTTTATACGGGCTTATATATAATACGTATACCGCGGTTATACACTTACGGCCTTATAATATATTATGGGTGTAATAGGGACGAGCCGTTTTTATAAGTTTACCAAAGAAAACGACCGTCATTGTCACACGTCGATGCGTCGCGCGCGGTGTACAATATATATATATTTATTATATGTATGTACCTACCTATAATATAAAGCCACGTGTCGGAATTAAATCGTAAATCGTGAAGGTACTCCTCGATACCTCCACGCGTCGTATATATATAATAATAATATATAGTAATAAATAATAACAGACGCGGTCGGGCCGAAAAATTGTTTCCTTCCGCGTCGAAGCTTTCGATTTAATGGCGTTTTTTCCTTTCAATTTTCTTTCGCTAATGCCGGCCGATCGGCGGCGGAAACGTGCTCGTGCAGACGACACATGGGCGAGAACAGGTACTTCTGGTATATATTGTGCAGTAACAACGGCAGACTGAAATAAACGGTGTTAATAATATTAAAACACCGTATAACGGGCCGATGCGTTTTTATTTTTTTTAACCCGGTGGCACATTAACGACGGGTTTTTAATTGTTTATCTTCAATACGGTCTACAAACCGCTCATGATTCATATACATATAGCTGTCGGAAGAACCACGAAACCTACAACGGTTACAACCCTCGTCCGGGGGCGCTGTTTCAGTTTCACTAATGGCGGGGAAAAATTTTCATCGGTTCAATTTTATTTGATTAAAATATTAGGTACCTATTATGTATACAGTATATACATAGCTACGCCATCAAAAGTTATAAGAAAACAAATAACTTTTCAAAACATTAAGACACAAATAATTAGCAACACAAATATTATAATTTGTAACCCTTTATACCTGTACTTGGTTCAATAAGGTAGTAATTATAAATAAAAAAAAAACTAATAATTGAACAAATTTATATTAATATGTCACAGGAGTATAATATTTAGCCCCATAATATTATATCGGAAATTCAGAAACCATTTTTCAAATTTAAAATATTAATTTTCGTCGAAACTGTTTTTAAATGTAGATTGATACACGCTGCACTTATTAAAAATAATATATCCGTTGTATTTTAAACTAATTTGTATACATTCAACATTTTTGTTCCTATAGTGCTTAGCCTGTAAATCATAAATAAATAAACAAATAGAATTAAATATAACTACAAAAAATAAACAAAAAGCAATTAAGTTCTTAAATGAATATCCACGCAAATCTTACATTAATCAGCTGTTAACGAGTAGCTTTACAACTACTATACAACACAGTTTGTTTTTAATAATACTTCAAGTTCAAATTTGGATGTTTAAACGAAGAATAACAATTTTAGTTGTATAGTTTTAATATACAAATAATATTCTTGAAGGTACTTGAAACTTTTAATGTATATTATTAAATTTTATCCACACAATGGCATTTTTAAATGGCAAAAATAAATTCATACAGTGAGGTATAATGTGTAATTGTGTTAAAGGGTTATATCCCGTATATTTAATAATAAAATAAAAATAAATAATTGATGAGGGGGTAACAATCGCCTGTTACTGTAAGCAATTATAAATAATAATATATTAATAAATATAAATAAATAATCGACTTCTACTGTACCTATATGCAGCAGAGCGGTTACCTACTTGCTTTTTTTTTGCTTATGTCATTTATTGGCTCATTTTGTGTAAGATTTATTTAGAAAGATTTTAGCCTCCCCCCCCCTTTTAAAATTTGATAAAATCTCTGCCTATGCACATAGAACATTTGTGAGAGTATCTCCCGTAACATATGCTATATCTGTTTTTTTCTTATTTATCATAAGCCGCGACGGCTGGGGTCATTAGCTTTTCATATGTGCTATATATTACATATACTCGTACAGCTGGATAGTAATCAAAATAAAGAAACTTATAAGTAATGTGTATTGTATTAAATATATATTTTTATTTCGGTACTCCTGAGAAATGAGCCGATGACGTCTTCGGTTTGGCAATCGGGTCCGATTATTTCATATAGACGTTCTCTGCTATACGTTGTGCCATATTTGTTTTTATCGATATCTCTTACCAATAAAAAAAAAAAATGTAAAAATATTCAAAAGCAGTTCTCATTATAGTCTTCGCGGAACAACCTGTTAATCTTCCAGATGCGTTTACTATACATATGTATATATAAACATTCGTTATAAAAGAATATTAGGTGTACATAAATATTACCATCGTGCGTAGATTCAGACGTGAGTACTCTCGTCAATTCGGAAATACTTTGCATAACAATCATATATACACGGCCAGCTCACCCGTTTTTAGACTAAGCCATGGGGAAATTCGCTAAATAACTTAAAATATCATATTATTATTCTCGAGGCGGCGCGGCGGTGGTGGACCATACACACGATATCCGTTGTTTTTGGTATTTACTCACATCGTATTATATGTTGAATGCGAGCACACACACACACACGCATAGCTTCAAAATATAAAATCAAGCGAGCTTATGGATGTACCTATATATTATAAAAATATTAACAACGGAAAAACGGTTTTGTGTGTGTTCCGTGTATATTGTATATCATAATAGTGTATGCGTGTGTACATAAACATGCATGTATGCGCGTACTCGTCATATTATTATCTTTATGTTCGTAAATATGTGTATTAAATATAATACGAATAATAGTAATAATAATTAATATTATTATATTATATTATACTCGGCCCGAGAGACCGAAGAAGAAGTATGCGAATTATTCTGGAAAATCATCAGGAATGCGTCACGGGTTCCCTGGCCGCCGGCTAAAATCTGGCCTTTTTCCTTTCGCCGGCTATAATATATAATATTATATCGTATCTTTCGTTCTCCATCGCCGCCGAGCACATAATAATAATAATAATAATAATATAAGAACAACAACAACAACAACAACAACAACAACAACAATAATAACAACACAGTGGATACAACTGTATAATATTACTATACCAGTATACTTATTTATTACGATAATATCATGATAATAATAATAATATTTATAATATACATATTAAACTGTACTATAGGTACGACGATGAGGATAAAATAACAACGAAATAAATTACCCCCGACCAAATATTTCTCTATCCCTTGCTCTCCCACCTCTCCTCCCACTGTCTCTCTCTCGCCGATTTTCGCAATCGCCCCGTGTTTTTCTCTACATCGATTTAATATTGCAAATTGCAATAAACATAATAATTCACCCTTGCCTCTTAAATTTCAAAGTATCTGCATTGTGCAATGTGCACATACTTTATAGGTATTAGCCCGTCGATATTGAACTTATGTGTATTGTATAAAAATCTGTGTGCAAAAACTGATTCCGTTGTGTCGACCGCAACGTCATCATTACATATTTTTTTCTCTGGTGTTTAAATGTTAGTTATTCTTTATCACTCAGAAGCTTCGGCGAGTGAGAACTTATTCTCTCTCCTTTGTGTTGGCCGAAAGGCAAAAAGTGTATATTATGTTTAGTGAAGATGGGCATGCCGCATCCACTCGTTTTATATCAATGATAATTGATTATTTATAGGTTCCTTATTTTAGGCTATAGGTTCAACTATATAGTTGGTGGCCGTGGGGTGTTTACTGCTGAGCACTCCCGAATGACTTGATTAGTTGTATTATGTACTTAATGCTTGTGTATAGATTTGTATAATGTGACGAATAAAAATTATCAAACTTATCACTGTTAAATATTGAAAGAGGTTTAGCAATAGTTAAACAAAGTTAATTAGTTTAACAATAATCAATTAAAATCTGAAGATATTATCAATAGATTTTCAACTGAAGACAGCTGGGGAATCGCTTTATCATATACAGTGGAACCTCAATAAGTCTAAAACCTTGATAAGTGCAAAAACAAAAAACTTTAGTAAATTATCGACCTTAGTATAAGTCAAAAACATCAATAAGTGGAAAAAAATGTACTTCCATTGAATTTCGACTTAAATATCGATTATTACAATATCGATGTTTCACTGTATTGTTACTTATTACTCATTAGTAATCATTACTTTTTTAAATAATGGATTATTATTAAAAATATCGTGAATAGGAGAATAAACTATAATTGATATAATCGAAGCTTTGTATACATTTAGCGACTCCAAAATGCAAGGTCTATAGATATGCACCTACTGCAGTCATTATTGTACCAATATATAAAAGGCTGGACATTAACAAGTTAAAAAGTTAAAAGTTAATTAAATGTAATCTTATATTAACTTAACTTTTCTACAAATGTCTTTTTCGCTTTGTTAAAAGTTGAAAAATATAATATAGATTCCTCATAACTTTTCCATATACACCGATAAAAAATATCAAAAATACAGTCACAATATATTTTTATTAGCGTCTAAATTGCCTAAGTTAGATTTTTGACAAAATGTGTCAAACTTACGACAATTTAAAAACTATTTTGTGTTAAAAATGAATAAAAATTTTCCTTTTTAAATCTAAGATTTGAAAATGTATTACAAGATTCCGCATAAATTTGAGAACAAAAAAAACTTAACCGGAAAGTCCCATTAATTTTTAATGAGCGTTTGAAGTTTGAATGTGGATGCAATTAGAACTTTTTAAACAATGATTAACAATTACAGTTAATTTGTTGTAATTTAAAAATATTTTCCGTGGGTACTTGAAACTATTAAAGTATATTTTATAAACACAATGACATTTTCAAATGCAATGAGTTTTTGGCAAAATGTAATTCAACGTACTGTATATTACTAATGTCTCATAATAAAATAAATTACTTTAATAGCAATAATATCATAAAATATACTTAATAATAATACTATATAGGCTGACAGACCGTCTTCGCTCGGAATCGTTTTTCGTATACATTGATTTTATATCATCGAATTGAACACATCCATTACGGTTACCACTCTAGACACCTACTGTACAGCATAGTGGTACACACTTGCCTACCTTTTTTTTTCTTTTAAAAGGACTTGACTATTATTAATTCAAGTGTATTTTATGGTATTTGTTAACTTAATTGATCGTGTGTTAAAAATGTCTATTAATTTAAACTTAATTTTGAAAAAAAAAATAGTCAACTTACCCGAGTTAAAAATTGCGTTCTCTTTCCCATCCTCGCTCGTACATTGTGTATACAAATAGTTGTTTTGCCCGGCGGCGTTTGCTGCGGATTTGATTCGTCGACGACGCGTGCTGCGCGGCCGCGGCGTGTACTTACGTCATGATAACGTTGTGCGGTGCGGTGCGTAAAGCGTCGACAAATTTTCCAACCCCCCCCCCCCCCCACACACACACAAGTCGCCGTCAAATCCGATATTATTATATGGGTTGTAATTCACCGCGCACACCTTTACAATACGTACCTAGATAGACTATCTTTATAATATTATACGCGTATATACCTTGCACCTCCACCACAACCCGCCTCTAGGGCATTTACGGTGCTGCAGTCGCTGGTCGGGTGATGTACATACACTGCAGACGTCGACAGCGTGCACAAGCGGCGGCGGCGGAGGGTCCGTTTTAATAACAATAATAGTAATAATAATAAAGGGCGATACCCTGAATTCCTGGCGTGCTTTTACATTTACCTACCTACACACACACACTTCGTTATCGAAAATTGCGGCTTTTAATAAACACGACTGAAATATTCGCATTCTTTGTTGTACGAGCCTATATATTATATGTATAATATCATAATGTATAGTATATATTTTATACATGTATCTATTATATATTATATTTATTACATGAAGTTAGTACTTACAAATACATGTAGATATATAGGTAGGTTACGTACAATAATGACTTGATGACATTATTTTAATGTTTCAATATATTTGATAAAATAGTCATGGTAAAATTCACAAATCATAACACATTTTATTAGTTTATTTAAGTTTGTTGAATTTGCATGTCATTTAAGTGAGAAAGAAGTAATTATAAAATATTATCAATATCTGCTATTGCAAGCTCAGGTACATAAAGTAAAATAAAATAATATAGGTGTTTGATCATTGTAAAATCAATACATTTATTGCTCCGCTCAGAATGTATAATATATATAGCATTATCGCCATTATAGTAAACTATCATTAAACATTCATCATCAATCATCATTAATATATTGCCCTTCTGAATTTGATGCCGGAAAATTGTAAACCTTTTGATAGGTACACATTTTCAATGCCCACGCTTATTTTTCGGTAGATAGAAATGAATAATCACGGAGAGAATACTGTGTATATAATATTATGATCTTGTAAGCCACAAGCTGCTACCAGCATCAACTACTTTTTTCTTTTTAAAAAAATGCAACCTTATTTCGCTCGCATATTTTTTAAAAATCCATAATATTTTAATCGAATGTATTACATTTACATTCATTTATCAAGAAGTTCGAAAATGTATTATTGTGCCAGATAGGTTACTTTTTCTTTGGCATTTTATACACAAAATAATAATATCGTAAGTGCATATTTACTGCATATTATTTACTGCAACACATTAATTCAGTCCCAAATATTGATTCATTGGTCCGCTAAAAATCTGAGAAAAAATTACATTGTTAAACACACGGACTGCATGCACATTTCATTCCCCGCTGCTCAGATCAGAATCTAAAACGTGGTTTTGATTATTATAACTATATTATCATATACGTATTAGTACGTTAAAAATATTTTGGAAGGTATGAGCTTTCAATATTAGGAATTCTGCCTGCCTCAGCATATTATACTTTGAACGATAATATTGTGAAAACTACAATTTTCTATGTTTAACGAAGTACGTATTATATGCTTCTCGCTCTCGAATATTTGGTTACATTTCGTAACAAATTACTTCTATATATTATTATTCATTTTTTATAAAATTTATTGTAAAATCAATTGTTCCATAAAGGTTAGTCTTGGTGTTCGCCGACGTGTGTTATTTTATGGATACATATTTGTACTTTAACGCGTCGCCTGCAGTAGTGTCTATGGTAGTGTATATGGTAGAAATTATTATTATTTAACGTAGACGAATATATATAAGTAGTTTCATATGAATCTTAAAACCTTGCACACAAAACAAATAGTTTTATGAGAGACGTCTCGCCTCTGCTAATATTTAAATTCATCTCTGAACAAGTTTTAAATTTTGTTTTGTATATTATGTCTAAAAATAAATTAATGCATAAAGTTTCCTCTATATAGACTTACGTTTGCATTTTGATGTCATGATATATCGTCCTGCGGAGCAATCGTTTCTGTTAAAACAAAATCGTCTTAATGCTTTCTTAAACTTTCATCGAATGCGACTGCGGTTAACAGAACGAGATTGACATTTCGAATGAAATTTCCATTTACGCTTTTTGAACATAATAATTTCAATATATTTACCGTTTCACTGCAATAAACAATACATACAAATACTGAAAATAAAAACAATAAACTTTCAATAAAGATGTCAAATAATAATAGTAAATATATAGTTAGGAGTGTTTCGTAGGTATTTCGTTCGCATAGTCAATATTACTAGTAGGTAGGTGAAAAAAATAATATGCGAGGTATAGCTATAGATTAGGTTACCCCGTACGCGGTAATATGCATTTATAATGTAGGCATATTATATATTACTAGCTGATCCCGTGCACTTCGTTGCACATTAAAAAAATTAATAATGACAACTCTATATGAATAATATGTTTTATTTTACAATAGAACGGTTAAAATATACTAAGTAATATCGTTAGAACAATATTCAATATAGTCCCACCCGGCGTTGCCTGGACCAAATATTAAGTTAAGATTAACTTCAAGTGATTTACATGCATCTAAACCACCTAGGGGGGCAATCCACTGCTTTATATCACGGATAATATGCGAGCAGTATATTATCAGGTAGGAAATTCACCTGCGGTGGATTGCGGACCACATGAAGTGTGTAATTGGATGAAATCAGAATTAGGTACATGAAAAACATCACAACCGTGACCTATGCCAAAGATTTCTTTTTTTCTATAAATTTATTTGCCAAAATTTGTATATGTCATATTCCTACTAATTATAATAATGTTATACAATATGTAACCATTGACAACCCTATAAATAAACAGAGATTATTCATACCATAGCAACCATTTATAAACAAATATTTCTAACTCAAATCTCAAAATCCCTGTGTGATCACCTCCCGGAGCTGGACATCTACCTTTTAAAATGAGCCTATCTTCTTCCCAGAGGTCTAATCTACCTCTGTCCCAAATTTCGTTGCAATTGGTTGAACGGTTTGGGAGTGCATATATAACGGACATACACTATATACAAGTAGATAGACAGACGGACATTAATTTATTCTCTTTATATAATAGTAAGACAACTCGGTTAACAAAACTAAGATTAGCCAGGCCTATAATAATCTTTGCAGAGTTTAGACCTATTCAATAGTAAAAACTAATAACTAAGTAAAAAGCGGAAAAAAATGAAAAAAAAATTGCAACCGTTGCCGTGAATCGAACTCGAGACCATATGTCTTAAAAAGATTTAAAATCCAGCCTTAATATTTTGCACTTAAGAGGCGATAACTCCGGAACCACTTATCGCACAGCATTTCAACATAGATAGTAGCCGATTCTCAGACCTACTGAATATGCATATAAAATTTCATAAAAATCGGTCAAACCGTTTGGGAGGAGTATTTTAACTAACATTGTGACACGAGAATTTTATATATAGGATTATCCACATTTATAAAATGTCAATTTAATTTACCTATAATGTTTTCAGATTATTTCGTGATGACGAATTCAATATTAAATTGGGTTTCACCCATCAACCATCACTCATCTATACGTATATCACAACTATAATAATGAATAATAATATTGTAAGATCGTGCGAAATTCATTATTTTCATGCGTATGAGAGCATTATTATATATACGCACAGACAGTGAAATCGCGGAAAAGATATAATCGAATCATAAGACATATTATAAACTATATTACATAATTAAATAATTCTAATCACTATCGAGTCTATATATAGTGTTTTTGGCAATCGAAGTAAAGCGTACCTATGTATAATCCAAGACCTTTAAAAAACTTCCTCATATTATTATTATATTATTCCGTTCAAATCATTCTATACATTTGAACTGGTACTATTATTACCTATATTATAATATATCGATATTTCGATTCGTCTAAACTGTATATGATGTAAAATTAATTGCGTGCGAGTATATATATAGTAGTTATATCATAACCACGTTTGACTTGTTTATATTATTATAATACTGTGTATATACTGTATATGTATATGTATACGTACACTGTAAAGTGAATATATATATACCTACTACATGCATTGTACGAGCATATTGTATAATGTTGATACTATTATGTTCGTATTGTGTTCGAATACAATTGAATATATTCCGAAGGAGAATTTAGATATTGGCTTATTGCTTATAATTATTGGTTAATTGTTCATAGGATTTGGATATAAATTAAATTGAGTGGACTATTATTGTAATTTATAATGGTCTCGTGTATGTCTATATCCAGTTATATACAGGGTGAATAGCCAAGAACGCTCACACCCATTTTTTTTTCATTTAATGACGAATTTATTCAAATTCAAATTTTTGGAAATTTTATATACACCTATAAAGACCATGTTTTTACCACGTTGAGATTGTTTTTTACTACTATTAAAGAGTGTCCTGTGGTATTACAAACTTCGGTTTTTCAAATTAGAACCCCCTTTGTTTATTCTAAGCATTTTATGAACAACTGCTTTGACATTTTTGATGCACTAAATTCAAAATTCGGACGGGTAATTTTTCAGTTACTAAACTGCTTCTACTAGGTATGTATAATATATAGCAGTCCTTAAAAATTGTCTCATGAATTTGAAAATATTACGGTCTTAAGTATATCCAAAAATTCCAAAAATCCGATTTTGAATAAATTCATTAATAAATTTAAAAAATGGGGGCGAGCATGCTTGGCGAATCACACTGTATATTATATACATCATATATAAAGTGAATGATGGATGCATGGAAGTCAAACTGCAGTCGTATAAAAATATATCTATATTATGTATTTTTAGCATATTTTTTTGCAGGTATTATCTGCGCATATATACTATATAGGTACATATTAAATACACAGCAGTATAACTATACACGGCTATTGCTTTACGTCATAGTAAATGGTTTTATGCTACACAAATTGTTATTTATTATATTCACGCCGTTACGGAGAAAAGTGTTTTAATATAATATAATTATAACAATATTATAGTATGAAACTGTGGTGGTGGTGGTGGTGGTGGTCGTTACTGGTGATGAGCAAATTTGATTTATTTTCTATTGTTCGATAGCACGACGAATTAATATTAACTGTATTATAAAATGTAAGCTTTAATAAAAAAAACTCACAAAGTTAATCAGTCAATAACTTTTCATGTTGAATTTTTTTATTTTTTTTTGTTGCAATATTAACACTTATTTTGCGATTTGTTCATAAGAATTCCTCGGAAATCACCATTGTTATAAACGGAACAAAAATAACATATTTCTCCGATAATTATTACGTTTACTTTATATACCTATATGACGTTAATAATAAATGTGCATAAAAACGTTGCTACACATGGAAAAAAAATATACAAAATAACCAATAATCTGTATTATAAAAATTACATAGGCACAGACAAATAATAACGAGTCAGATAATATTAGTGCGTATAGCTTATCTGAGTTTGTTAATTTAGGCCGCATTAAAAACAATCTGTTCAGTTGATTTGAAACGAATGAGCTGCTAAAAAATAATATACACGTGAAATGTAATTCGACCTATTTTGGACTACACGCCAATTAAAATTTAAAACGAACAAATAAACCGAATATCGATCTTTGATGTGTTTAATTTTCAACTTAAAAACTTTAAAGTCTTACCGTCTCCCTCGAATAAGCAATCTAATCGTTTTCGACGGTAATTGAACACTAAAATATATTATCACTTTTACGTATACAATATATTAAATAGGTAGGTATATACGACCTTTTTATGTAATTTCAGAATTTAAATATTTAAATTATTTTAGTGATGTTTTTATTTTGACGATAGAGAATCAAAAAAATTATTAATTATACAAAGTATAAATAATTAATAAATATATCTACCATTAAACTCTGCGATTTGTAAACGAAACATCCATATAAAATTGCAATGAGATTTAAATTTTATTCCGTATACCAATAGTATATATAAATATGCTTATCACATTCGTACATTTCGTTAGTATATTGTTATTCAAATCAAATAATAAAAACATTAACTACAATTTAACACCTAACTAAAATTCAAAATACTTGATGATTTTATGAAAATTATTTATTATTATTGACTGTTATCAGTTACATCGCCTGTATGGTATTTTCAACATCTTTATTTGTATTATATTATTGAAATATTGAATGATATTCAGGTATATAGGTATCGCTATTATTAAATATCTTAAGGCAACATTATTATAACTCAAATATTACATATTATTTAAACCGGTGAGCGGTGATAAACTATTATGTAAGTTTGTCCATTTTTGATATTACGATTGTATACGATATTTCTACCTGTCATTTTCAAAAATATCACAATATTTCGTAAATACGAAAATGCATTTTCCTGCAGCAACGTCTGTACCACACAGAACAATATATACATAATGACTGCCGTACATATTATCGCAGTATCATGGATTATAGATGCAGTTAATTATTATTATGATTTACTAAGTCCCGATATAACTGCAGTTATTTAATATGTCATTATCATAATAATCTATTTTTTTAGCATCACTAGTCTGAGTTGCAGAGAAAAATTACCCCTGTAGGTATATCGGAACTTAGCAAATCATAATAATAATTAACTGCATACATACATAGTTACTACAACTTAAATTTGGAACATAAACAAATGTCTAAAAAAAAAATTTATGAAATCGGTCAAGAGTCTAGGATTCTATAAGTAGGTTTAAGTAGGTACATCATTTTTCTCTCGGTAATTTACCAGCGTCTTTTTGAAATGATGGCAAAGCCAACATATACAATACCTATGTATGCAATTTAATTGGACGTATAGATTATCACACGGTTAATTTGTTGGATGCCTTTAGTTGGAACAGCTTTAGTTATATATTTTATATTAATTATGATGGATATTTTAATACTGATTTCAGCCCGCATTTCTTTCAACGATTCAATGATAAAATATACTGCTGGACGTATGTCGTAAAATTGAGCGTTAAAAGCTCTGTGTGGAAACTCTCCGGACTATATTTTGCAGTTGTTATGACATAAAAATTAGTAAAAATTACTGAAAACATATAATAACATGAGTACAATAATATTAGTCATATTATCAGTTCATTAATTATTTATTTATAACTTAATCACCGAGGGTAAATAGTGTATGAATCTTCAAATGTAGTAAATAA
This sequence comes from Neotoxoptera formosana, assembly GCA_022818045.1. Taxonomy (NCBI): domain Eukaryota; kingdom Metazoa; phylum Arthropoda; class Insecta; order Hemiptera; family Aphididae; genus Neotoxoptera; species Neotoxoptera formosana. Next base: position 62,626,432 of record CM040632.1, on the reverse strand, counting down.
TATAGGTATTTTAAAATTATATATTGTGAACAATTTTGATTGATCGTGTCGAAATTGAGTCGGTGTGTCGGCAAAAAATATGCTGGCATAACAAATTTTGTTAGAACACAACGATTTTAACAATCCGTCCTTGCGTTCATATTACGATATTAATTATGGAAATAAACAATAGCTCATTCTTTCCCGAGTTCTTATTTTTATTGCATGATTGGCCATGGTTAAATACAATTAAAATATTATTATCACTGTAATATCGAACCATTACTACTCGAAATATTTAACTCAATAACGTTAATGAAACTTTATCGAAGCACATATACGACATAGGTACCTAACAATAATGTCCATTATATAAAATAAGTTGTTTTACAAAAAATATTTTCACTCTCGTAATCAACGGCAACGTTGCAATAAGTTTGTGTAGGTACAATACATATACGCAATCGTAATGGTAAAAAAAAAAGTTCATACATACGCAATCGTTATTCACCCATTTAAATGTTTCCTCAAATACGATTAGATAAGACACCGTTTGATTTATACTATATACTATATACAATGCTGCAGTTTAATTTAACTTGGGTGTAATACAGTTTATAGGTCTCATGATGGACATTTTAAACAATTATTAAAACAAATACAATATATTATTATGACATCAAAATATATCAACGAGTATAGTGTTTGTTATATTGGATTACTTAGCAATAGTATTAAAAAGTGTGGAAATCGTAACATTTTACAAATTATATAGTTACAAATAGATAAATTTAAATAAATTCATATTTTTTTTAATAATTAAGAATAATACGTTATTTTGAATACTATCAATAAGTAACTCAGAAATATATAGTCATTTACAAATTTTGATTAAAAATGGTTTTTTTTCTAAAAATCAAAAAAATGCTAAACGATTGTTGACATTCTTTTTTTTTGTAAATCAGTAAAATGAAGGAAATTGGTCATATATGTATTATATAAGTGAAAAAACACTAAAATTTTTTAATTGCGTTTTGAATTTAAACCAAGTAGGTACTTACATTACTATTGAGTATTTGAATTACATCATATTATGTATACTGTAGCGGTGTAGGTATTTATTTATTTACCTATTTAATATTCATTATTTTTAATTTTTGTTCAAAATGTGCATCCATAAAGAGAGTATTTTTTTGTCACAAGCTCCACCCTCCCACCATCCCATACCCACTACACCCACAACCTGTATCGTTCAATCGTAATTTTATACGGATTGTTGATATTATTATTATTATCAACTTATACTCAATATAGCCATACATGTGTTCAATATTACGTCTATCCTATTAGGTCTAATAAATAAAAAAAGAGTTTGATAAAAAATAAAAGTATTCAGTACAAAACTAAGCATTTTAAATACTTAATTATATTTGAACATAAAAGTATTCATTATCAACAAAACTATTTAAATACCAGTACTTACTATAAAATACTTAACAAGAATGCCTGCTTATTTTTTTATCAATTAGGTACTCGGTGTACCTACTATTATTACTTAAAGTTTATGTACAGGTAGGTACATTTTGAATTAGACTAGGTAGGTATAATATTGTATTTTTTAAGAAGCTCGTATTATATGGCATTTAGACATTTAGTATTTACGAATGCAATTAAAATAAAATAAAGTTAAACGTATATAATTTACAATAATATAGGTAGGTACTTATAAATCATATTTTCTGTTTACAACAGAATTTAATATATAATATTATACACAATTGAATTTCTAACGGTGTACCTACGCGTATAAATTAATCAAAAACAGGTAAAATACTAAAATGTGTTGATGCAGATAAATAAAAATGTATATACCTACATCTAAATCAGCATTCCTAATTATATATATATATATATATATAGCAGAGGTTAGACCTTTCAAATATTCAATATAGCTTACATTTATGTATTGTGTATTCGTATAGAATGTTTTCTTTAAATACATTTATGGAAATGATTTTATTACCCGGAAAACAGTGCACCTTGAAAATATGTTTTTCTCGGGGAAAAATAATTCTCGGAAATATAATCTTATAATATAATAAAACATTCAATTCCAACTACTTTCGGCGGTGTTCAAATTAAATATTCCAAGCATCCCAGAGAAATATTTACTTTTATACAATTTAATAAAGTAGGTTTACGGTTTATATACAATATCTGTTTTTTTAAATTAAATTACCGTGATATTTCTTGTTGGTTGTATTCAATAATATTCTGTTAAAAGTTAAGCACGAAATACATTTAAATAATTAAAATCCTATATAATATATTTATGTATAGTCAAAATATATATTATACGCAGGTTATTATTAATATTAATATAATATAATAATATAGTAGTGTAATACTAATATATAGGTAGTTTAAGTTGTTAAACTAAATTTCTTAAAAACGTTTATTGTTGCGGATATAAGTTAGATGCTATATCGCTGTAAAGTAATTATTGTATTTGATTAAATTTTTTTGATAGTTTAACCGTTCAAATACCTATAAAGTACCTATACTACGGTATAGTATATACGGTCCACGGATATATGGTTCAAAACTCTATAGGTATTGACTCTCTTAACATCAGGCGTGATTTAATTGATATAATGTTTGTCGATGATATTTTAAATAATAATATAAACTGCCCAGTTATTTTAAATTTAATTGGATTTAGAATCCCTAGTAGGTATATACACGTAATTCTGACTTGTTCCATACACCTAATTTTAATACTAATAGTGGAAAAAATTCATTTTTTTCAAGAGCCATTATTAACGCCAATAGAATTTACACAGTCTTGGATTTTTTCGTTTTGACTCGTCAAGTATTTAAATCTAAAACTTTGTTATTTTTAAATCATAGTACCTAAATATTTATTTTATATACTAAAATTTTGTCTTTGTATTTCTTACTATTTTTACTTTTATTATTATCACTTGTCTATTGTTTTCATATTGTGCCAATTCATATATATAATGTTTTTCTTTCTTTGTTAAAGGGCTTTGGCCCGTTGATTTTATATAAATAAATAAATATTATAATGTGAAAATTGATTTGAATACATATGTATATATTATGTTTATACTCGAGGATATTAAAATACCGATAAATATATATATATTGATTAATCTATATAGTATAATTTTATCGATATATCCGTTAGTTTTTTCCGAGCGCGCATAAATCGTGGGAAGTTTGATTGGCATCATATTATATAATCGCATCGAGATCCCATATACCTTTAATTACCGAATGAAATATAATTCTTTACACCTCAAAGTAAGCAATGAATAATGTCAATAACGAATGTTAGAAATTAAAACTTTGTTAACAACTATTTGCACAATTGCACGTGTAATATATTATGTATAATTATTATATCATACGACTATACGAATTATTATACGATGATGTATATTATAATATGCATATTGCAAATTCCGTTGGATATTCAGCTGTATACGGAGCGTCGTTACAGCTGATGATTTTTATGCATGTGTACCTTCATTTTACATTTTTAGCCCATCATTTTAATAACAATAACGTATTATATATGTCTATATAGATACACGCTACTAAATCCTATACGACGATAAAAGAAATATTTATAATGTTTATCATAATATTATATACGGACATAATATTACAGTTGTTTTGCATAATTACATTACCGACATTCTTTTATAAGCCGTGCGATGATAGAATAAAATAATAAATAAGGCACCTGCAGCTACTTCATAATAACATTATTATTATGTTCATTCCTCCCTGTTAATCGCGAAATACGCGTTGTACAACCAGATGGCGCCATACTGTTTAAATGAATAGGAACATCAATCATTGCATTCCCATTTCCCAATTCATATAATATTATGTATATATATATACTGACATTGATTATAAATACTATATAGTAAACAATGGTACTAATAAGTAATAATAATATATCATAATTTGTATGTAATCATAATGCGTGTTTATCGGCGTAATACAAATTCACATATACCTATTAAAAAAAAATTGCAATAATATAATATCGTTCGATCGATTTCACATACAATATATTATACCTATCCTTTGCGAGTTCTTTCTCGACAGCTCCAAATTATGCGTCCCGCGCGTAGGTTTAATTATTATAATAACGATTTGACCCAGCAAACGGATAAAAATTTGGTTGTCACGTCTTCGGAGCGCCGCGCGAGCTTAAAAAACAAAAAAAAACTACAGTAAAAAGTATATAAGCATCAGCGCTACTGCAGTACATTATTATTATTATTATTATAACATGGTCGTGTAAACCGACGACGGTTGCAGTCTACGGGCGCGATAGACGACGAAAAAATAATATATCGGAAATAGTTTCTTGTTTTTCCCCGGCGCGGCAGCGTGTAAAACAGCTACCGATATTTTCTGTTATACCTACATATGCGCGCGGCTAAGTTGTACAAGCTGCAAACCGAGAACACACCGACTGTCGAAAATCGCAATATATATATTTTAATCATAGGGGTGTAACCGGCTAACTATATATATATATTATATAATGTATATGGCGCACGGTGCGTCTATATACCTACGTATGTATGTATGTACGACTATTAACTAGGGAGCAGATGTTTGAGAGTTTTTTTTTTTTTTTTTTTATGTACACAATGAATAAATACATATTATATATACCTACGTTGTAAAAAATAAAAAATAAATAATAATATTATAATACCTACTCTGGCCAATATACACGTAATATCCACATATTATAAATATAATATACACGCTCGTCCATAATCGGAGTATAATATTTCAACGGGTAAAAAACTATACTCGTATATAGGTATCTATTAAAATGTACACAGTACTCACCTATACGCATAATATTATATGTGCAATATGCGTGAAGTAAAGTGCGGTCATCGCGCGATAGTTGCATGTATAATATAATATATTATAATACCTAAAATATTTTGTTCATTTGTTGTATATCGTGTTTGATGCGCGACTGCGCGAGCATCATATTTATGATGAATATAATATATAGGTACCTTATTGTGTAAACGTAGGTATACCTATCGATAATACCTACCAAGCAAACAATAGGTAGTTCTGCACTTCTGCGGATAATATGATTCAAATTCGTTTCGTGTATGGATTTTCATTCGCTTGCAAATCGTGAAATTATTCAATATATTATTATGCCTGTAAATTCAATACGACAATATCGTTAATATAATAGTAATCGTTTAAACGTTCGGTGCACTTAAACGAATATTAATTTCTGATAAAAAAACATAATTGTTTGACTTAAATTTTGATACTCGGTAGACGTAAGGGGTGGTAGTCATAATCACCGACCATTGGATATTATAATAATACGTGCTAAAAAAAAACAATAATAAAAAAAAATTAAATTAATATAACTTAAATCTAATGGAGGTTTCAGTAGGTACCTACATGAATAATATCGGTTAAAAATATTTATCTGTTAATTAATAATAATGACCGCCGCGGCGGTGGTAATAATAATTTTGGTATCTTAATTTTTTGGTGATTTGCCTATATTATAACGCCTAAGATTCAACTGTCGTTTAAAATTGGAAAAAAGTAACTCTCAAAATTCAGTATTCAGTCAAAAAAAATTGTGTCAGAACCAATTGTAATAATATTGAAATGATTAAATAGATAATATTATTAAATATTACAATTCAGTCTCAAAATAGGGTTATTATTATTTTATTGATGGAAATATAGCAAAATATCCAAATTAATTGATTCGTTAAAAAAGGTAATTCCGTAAATATTCATATATTTTCACAAATTATCGGTAACATTTTTTACGTTTAGAGAAATTAGTAAAAATTAAGTAGGTATACCAATGAAGTACAATTTTTAATCGAAAAATAAAGTAGGTACCTCTTGGAGCGCTCTCAACTAAAGAAAAAAAAAATGATAATAGCCAAAACGAATTATCAAAAACAAAACTCGTTATATATTGTAAACCGAATAAACATTTAACGCTTATAGCAGTTAGCTCAGAGGCTGAACAAGTAATAATACTGAGATTAACTTATAAAAATACAAATTACCACGCATTAGAGGGTCAAATATAATGTGTGTCGGTCGTCGCCGTGAACGAAATTAATTGGATAGTTTGACTAATTAACGAGGGCGTTTTCATTTCGACATAAATATATATATATATATATAGAGTACTGATGTCAGTTTGTCACCACGAACACAAATCGTGCGATTTGCGCCTGTGTATGCTGTGCGTGTATATATATAACGGACCGGATAAAGATTGAGTGCCAAGTGGGCTTAAGCCTTAAGGATAATGAGGACAAGGACCGATTTGAATAAATAAAAACTCATCATTTCAATACCTATACTCATAAACTTGTAATATATAATTTAATAAACATTTTTTTTTTTTAACAGAAGTTATAATTATTGTTTATGCGTGGGGAATTATAATTATAACAAATTAAAAAAGTATTTTGTATAATATAAAAAGGCATAAAACCCTATCGGTTTCGTTTTCCTCACTAATTAATTGCATCTATAAAATTGAGGCTAAACTCTTAAGTTTTTTAAATTTCACTTTTTCGCGGTTTATTAATGAGACAACTCTGTAGACGCTCCCGACTTTTAAAACTATGTTGTAACTGCAGTTAGCTCAGTGTTTTTAAACACATCGAAATTAATGAAGTAATAAAATAGCGATGTTATGTATATTATATGAATATTTTAAGTATGGTGTGTACATTCAAATAATCAATTATGACGTCGAAATAAGACTGTGACACATTTTTCATTTAATATAAGTTCCTACGCGGTTACAAAAATATAAAAGTAAAAAACCTACAAATCAAGGGGCCTGGAGATTTATTTAAATATAGACCATATACGGCTGCAGTGTGTATATCGTACCGTATATTGTGCAGAAGTATAATATAATTGTATACTCGAACGCGCTTAATCCACCATGATGTCGATGTTCTCGATTCGACCTGCAATAATAATAATAATAATATACTAAACAATATATAGGTACCTACATAATATTATGCTTACCAGCATATAAATTATATTTTAAAATAACTTGTTATTAGAACGTAGAACCTACTATAAATTAATATTGTCTTGGGAAAGGAGATCAAATAAATAATAATAATAATTTTTTCACGGAAATAAATTCCAATTACAATAAAATAATATTTGACTGTAGATAAGTAGTACCTAAGTATAATATGTAATAACTAAACTAGTTATATAAATATACAAAGATTATATAAAAAATCATAATTTATAGTTATTATAAATACATATTACTATAGTTAAGTTAATAGGAGAACAAGATAAAATAAAATATAAGTTGAAATTAAAATTATAGTAATAATATTAACTTGTTAATGCTTCTGGCAAATCATACATTTATTTATTTATTTGTAAACGCCAATCGGCAATTTCAGATTTACAGTTAAAGTATAAGTTTAAAATAATAGTTTTTTATAGTACACAATTTAAGTTTACAGTAAGTTTAAGTAGAAGTTTACAAGTAATCATTTTTATAATACACAGTACATATAGCAAAGACAACTTTACTCAATTCAACTCAACTCAACTAAGTCTATACTAAATATTATTTGAATTTTCTACAGACATCTGAACATTTGCAGGAGGGTTAGCCTAACCTTTTAATTTTGTTTTAACAGACGAGTGACAAAATATTGATGTAGGTACCTATTTCTATAACTAATTGAGTTCAACACTTTTTATCACCAAATTTAAAGACTTGAGAAGTTCGGGACAATCAGTAGTTAATATTATGTAATAATTTGCATAAAAATTTAAAATTAAATCTTTTTTCGACGATGTTATTATAGCTGTAGCAACCTATGAAGATGATACAGCTATTCTACTTATGGTGTAGATCCCATATTTGTTTCCTCTGCCACTCAAATCTATCTAGATCTAATAAGCACCTGTGCTGCAACCTAATGGCGAAACAAAATTGATTCCGAAAAATCTTTTCATGTAGTATTCTCACTCAGGAAAAAGACTCTTCACCACTAAAACTTCAAGAAATAGACATTCCCTCAACTTTGCAAGTGAAATATCTATAGCCATCTAGGAATCATATTAGACAAAAGATAAATCTAGGGCCCTCACCTAAAATCCAAAATCCAAACTCAAAACATTTAACAATCGTTTACATATGCTTCGTCCTATACTCAAATCCAAAATTATGAATACATACAAAATTAATAATATACAAATCCTTATCTTAAGACCTTAGTCCATCTGGGCTTATGGTATAGGTACAAATCTGGGGCTGCTCAAATCCGTCTGAAACTCACACTATCCAGGTCTTTCAATCTATTTCTCCCTGCCTCACAGCCTCTGCCTCGTAATACGTAACAAACAAAGCACTACACAAAATTGATTCAGTCGATCAACTAACTACAAAATATTATACAACATTTCACTCAAAACTTAAACACCACTTAAATCTACTCATTTCCCACTTATCCTCACACACGTCCCGATAACCCACCTCGTCAATTATTTAATGTATAATCAGAGAGTAACGTGTTTTTTTTTTAAAGTAAATTGAATAATAGCACATTTATCGTTATTCAACTACATATCATTATTCGAGTTACACGATTGCCCATTGGTAAAGGCTATTTAAATCACCCGGAAATTGTATCGCGTTATCATAACATTCAATATTTTTAGTGTCGTCTGCAAGTAAAAACATATAGTAGTCCAACAGCAGGGCATAGAAAACTGTGTCTTGTCTTGGTTTATATAAATATACAGTCGAGGTAATTAAATCATTTTTCCCGTATATTATAATATTATGGTTGGTATATATTCAATATTGTATATAATATGCGCAGTGGGCGAATGCTTCATAACATTGCTCAGCCTGCTGTCGTACAATTGTACAAAATACAAATAACCTTCGTATACGTGTATATCTTTTTTTGGATAACGGCCAGCCCTAATCAGGGACGCTTTTGTGAGGAATAAAGATAAAATATTCGCGTTCGACGGCTGTGTACGTATAATATACAATTTACAATAGATGTCATCGTGGGGTCCTGGGAAGGCTATACTTATATACATATATGTATATTATAATATGCACATAAAGTGAGTGATGGCACACGTGATTATATAAATATATATAGGCGTTGGGTTGATGCAGGGTTGAGGTGTACGATAAAGGCCGTCCAGGAGGCGAAAAAAAAAATATGATTATTATGACGACTTTGGCCCTGAGCCATCGTCGGCACAACCGAATCTCCCGGGCCTTGCTGCGCGCGGCCTGGCCGTCGATTGACTTCCACCGACTGTGGTGACTGGTGAGATTACAAGTTCAACGTAAGTACTAGATATTCGCAGAAAAAAGTTTTGCAAAAAATGTGTTTATTGGGGAGGGGGCTTATAGCCCCCCCGCCCCCTCACTATTTTCCGAATTCTTTTAAAAAAATTTATAGTTTATACATTTTCATACAAATTAAATATTACATTTTCATGAAAAAATTATGTGGCTGGGGAAACGTATGTAACAAAAAAAAACCTAACCTTGTATATTATAGGTATAACAAACGTCAAACAGTGATCACGTTCATACCCACCAGTGGCGTGCCAAAGAAGGTTTATATTTTGAGGCAATTGCCTCGATTCTAAAATAGGTATATGTGGGACGTGGGTGTGTGATAAATGCTAAATATACAAAAAATATATTATAAAATACAATATTATAGGTTTTTTTGCTCTAGAAAAAAATGATTAATAGGACATGAAAATCTATATTTTGAGTATAGGCGCAGGGTCTCTTTAATCTTTGTTTCGCCTCAAGTTAAAAATGTTTTCAGCACGCCACTATAGTGTCTATATCGAGGAAAATGTCATCCTCTCGCTCACATTTTTTCGAATAATAGAATGACTTATCGTTAATAATAATATATGTTTGCATGCGGTGATACACCCAAAGTCGTTGGATGCGCCACGCGAGTACCATATAGTACTTACTGCGAGTGTATTACACTATTACCTACCTATATTATAAATTATAATAATTCAGTCTTCTTGGTCTTATCTTCCGGACCGTGTATTAAACTATTAAACACAGATTTAAACATATTATACGATTGGAGGGGGGGGGGTCCGCTAACCATGGTGAATTTCACGCGTTATTCGTACAAATATTTGTATACGCCGCGACAAAACGCAATACACTCTGTTTATATATATATGATTGTGTTTCGAACGCAACAACAACGTTTTCGACAATCTTAATATTTTAATGCATATTCCGTACGGATTATGTACATAGCGAAAATAACTATACTGTCAAACATGAATTTATTGTTCACTGCACCGACACCGCGCCGCGTCATTGCTGCAGTTGCAGTCGTTTGTTATTATTTTAATATGATATTGTATTGAACATATTATTATACACCGATATGGCAATGTGACCATAGCGTATTATTAAGTATACGTCAACACGTCATAATATATAATATTATATTGCGCGAGGTGCAACGTGCATCATCCGCGGCACTGTACTCGTTGTTGAGGCAGCAGCGAGCTAAAGCTGTTATTTATTTATTTTTTGCCGTTTATTGCACGTAATTTGGATTAGGAAATATTGTTTACGAAAATTCGCTATGAGATATACAATTTGTACCGAAAACCATTGTTCTCGGCATTCTATATCCTGGACGCCACGACACGTCCATAGTAAATTTATTATATACATGTGTTTGCTTTAGACTGATGCAAAGTATTTGTAAATTAAACCGCGGCGTAGATACAGCATTGCTGCAGCGATAAAGATGCAACATATCTATAATATGTATTATACCTAAAATTTGAAATTAATGAAAACGCTAGGCGAACGGTCAACGCTTTAAAATGGAATCCAAACCTTGGATTACCAAACAATTTCTAAACATTAACAATTTTACAAAATATTGTTCGTATTTTTTTATGTTTTACTCGATTATTTTAAAAATTATTGAGAATTTCTTTTGACCCACAAAGTACAAACTAGATCCAATTTGCTACCAGAAACCTCAAAGTTGATGATCTGAGTATTTTGTCTACTAGAAAAAAACACTTGTCATTGTAAAATCAATACATTCTTCGCACAGCTCAGAATTTAAAATACTACTGTAATGAACCTCGACGGACTACATATTGCGGTTATACTATATCGCTAATTACTTAATAAGGCAACAGTCAGTTGTAAGTTTAACTTGCACACAACTTGTTTATGCAATTTTAATGAAAAGCTTCTTTTATTGTTTAGGAAAAGTGAATTGCAATATTTAAAAAAAAAACCTCCACATATAACAGGTATAAATAGTAAAATGTTCTAGTTTTTTAAAAATTAAATGTTCACAATATTACTAACGTATATTACCGTAGAAATGATTAGTTTATTATAATAATTGTATATTTTTGTGTTATATATTATACTTATATCAGTATTTACAACGCCAGTGAGCCAACATTGCAATACCTTTATTGACTCAACCTATAATATATTTTGTATACAACTATCGTAAAGTTTAAATATTAATATATTAAAATACATAATTTATTTAATAAATATATTATATATATTACAACACTAGTAACTCTACTGATTAATTAACACTTTTCGAATTTAATTCAACGGAGTATCGAGTAACTCTCAAATTACACAAATAATAATGTGATAAAACCGTTAAGACCCGGGTTAAATCGACATTTAATTTTTTTCTTCCAATATTGAGTTGTCTGTGGAAAAATAATGAAATCTACACCGTTGGTCGTTACAATTCAAATACTGCACTTAATTTTGTTTAAAATATTGTAATATCTCAGTGTGCTCGTTTTATTCAATTAAACGATGATAAGATTTTTTGTAGCAAATTTGCATTATTTTACTATTGCACATATTACACACGGATTATAATTTATATACCTACGTAATTAAAATGTAAACAGAATATTAATGTAAATAATCATATTGCAGATGTGATTTGTGTGATTTGAGAACCCAATTTGATAAGCATATATGCTATCCTATAGGAACAATCTATATTTTTGTAATGCTAATTTTGAAGACAATATCGTTCGTTCAGTTACCATGTGTATACGAAATTGCCTAGACGTTTGCTCCTTGTAATCGTTGAACTCAAGGATCCGAAAAATTGTAACAAAACAACGCGCGATCGTTAGTTAATAATTTTTTTACACTCATTTTTTGATGAATAAAAACTTTTTTTATCCATTGCAGATATAGCAGAAAATTTATTGCTTTCGAGTTTCCGCAAACGTCGCGCGGTCGTCATGAACCAACTATTATTATAGAGGTTTACACAATATGGGAAAAAAAATCTTCGTCGTGGAGATAACTTGGAGAAATGCGAGAAATTTGTCATCGTCACTGGAGCGGACCATTTGAAAATGTGCATTCGGACGATGTGATGTGCACCAATGATATTATTATAGTAGAACAATAAATATTAATAACGTTTGGCGTTTCGAGGCAGCGTTTGCGGCGCGCCGTGATAAGGCACGGCGCGGCGGGCGGCGGGAACGCCGCAGTGTCGCCGGTAGTCGGCGACCGAAATACCGGCGGGCCGGCAGTCCGCACTGGCCGATCCCAGGGGCAGGCACACGGTGTCGTCGGCGCGCGGTGGGGGTATATAACACCATAAGCTGCGGTGACCGTTGGACCCGCACGCCTGCCGCCGCCGCCCCCACCGCAGACTCGGTGCGTCACGCGATGCGCGCGCCGCTCCGGTACGTTGTCCGGATTCTTTTCGCCATTCTTGGCATTCCACAAACAGAGCGCGGCTTCGTGTTTACTAGTTGAATACTGTGCGTAAAAATTGGACGTCCGCACACACCAGGCCGGGGCCAACGACACACGCACGCACGCACGCACCGCACGCACGCCATACGATCGCACTCGCGTACGGTTTTTTTTTTTTTTTACGCGATTTAACGAAGTACATATTATTATTATTATTATTATTATTATAATCGTATAATAATTTTTATCTTATAAGTATTGTTATTATATTGATACAATAATAATATAATTCGATACACGAGACGACGACGACCACCATCACCACCACCGCAATCACCATCGGCCACCATCACCCGGTACGACGGACTACTGGGTAAGTTTGTAATTTTTTTTCTTTTTAAATACAATTTTTTTTTAAATTTGCCGCCTTTTGGGATATTTTTTTTCTGTCTTTTTTGCTCGCCGGCTTAAGCCCGAGGTTTACGGCGCGACGCTGACAGTGATTCGAGTTTTAGCCCGAGCAAAAGCCGGTAGGGATCGCGCCGGAAATTATTACTTTTGCCTGCTTCTGATTTGCACGGCCGGAGAACCGCGGTGTGCGCTGCTCTTCGGGGTTTCGCGATTTTCGTATTTTTCATAACGGTCGCCGGGACGACGTGTGTAGTATTACAGTATTCACCGCGGCGCGTGTCGTAATAACAATAATAATAATTCTGCCGCCGCCGGCACCCGTCGCCGCCTCCGTAACCGCCGCCGCCGACGCGGGAACACCGAGCGGCAGTCTCCGTCCGTTCGCCGCCGTCTTATCATCATCGTCGTGCCCGCCTTTTTCGCAGTCGCCGCCGCCGCCTCTTCCGTCTCGTCGACGACGAGTGTGTGTGTGTAGTACTCGTTTTTGCGTGTTCGTCGCTCGCGATTTTTTTTCGCTGCGTCTCATCGTCCGTCCTGGCAAACAATTTTTCGTCGTCCGTGTGAGATAAAACTTTGTCGTGCGTGTCCGGCTGTGGTAGCCCGTCGAAAAAAAGAGGAGATAATTCAAATTTTCCCGTGGTGAAAACTGAAAACTCACTCACCCTCAAAGGACGCGCACCGCCGTAGTCCAGGTAAGAGCAGGGCGCTCTGCGATTTCATAAAATAACGGTCATTGCGCGCCAAAACGCCGCCGCCACCACCACCCACCCCTCCGCCATTTCGGCGTGTATTCGCGTCGTCGTCAACGGTTTATTATTATTATTATTATTTTCTACTGCTGATGCTGCAAGCCGCAAAGTACGGCGTTTGTGTTTATTCCTCTTGCAAAGGGTCTGGGAAAGCCTTTGGTGGGTCAGTCTATTGCCATTTGCCAACGGGTCGTTTTTATTTATTTTTTTTCCGAGGGGAGAATAGAGGGACGAAAAACGATTCGCTTTTGTCTCCTTCCTATATTGCCCAGTCATCGGACCGCGCGCGTTTGGCCGGAAAATGCGCGATCCAGGACGATTGGTGATAGTGTTTTCGCGCTGGAAAAAAAATCTGACGGTTTTATAGTTTTGTAGTTACAACGCGTCCCCCCGTATTGTATTCTGGTGGTGTAGTAGTGCATGAACCGTTGTAGGTAGTCGCAGAGTAGCACCCGAGATGCGTATTGTTGAATTTTAATAAATTTCCTTCCCGTCGACTGTATACAATTATTTGTGATATTATGTATGCACAGGAATCGCGCGCTCAACTGTTCAGTGAATGATTGAAATTCGTCTTCAATTCCGACGCGTTAGTGGCAAAAAAAAAAATTATACTCCCGACAATATTGATGGTATCAAATTAATCTAAGTGTAAATTTGTTATGCTTTTCCCTCTGAAATTTCGCGCAATACACATTGTATAGGACAGCAGGTTGTTGGTACTATTTGGGTTTAAACGTTTATGGTGTTTATACACATATTAAAGTAATTATTGTGCGTTGGTAGTATGTTGCTTTTTGTCACGACAGACGTTCGCCGTTATTGTTTATTTTTTTTACACCTGGATAAAATAAACATAGACTTTATTATGCGTTGTGTTTACCAATCTTGTAATTCAATTGTATATGATCCAGTAGTAATGTTTTTAATTTACACCGTGACAAGTCTTATATATAGAGCTATAATAGTAAACGAATTATCATTATTTAAATACATCGTCAAATACGTTTGATCACTTTAATTCATTGTCAGGAAATCCATGTGTGAGGACCTTTAGAATTCGGTTTTAAATTAAGTACTATTAAATAATTTATTGCCTTATTCTATTCACTTTTAATAGAATTATGGTTGTTGCTTGTAGCACTTTGGATACAACGTTAACTTTCAAAGTTTAAAATACTGTAAAATTACTAATAAAATAACAAAGCAAAACTATTTGAAAATCTTACCACTTTAATATTATATATTGTATAAAATATTTTAATTACCTCCCATTTATTCTTATAATATTTTAAATGTCTTAACTTCAATATACGTTTCAATAAATATTCATAACCTAAACCATAATATGACTTAATAATGACTTAGCCGGTACTTAGGTATCTTTATTACGTATCATAATCATTCCCAAAAAGTTATATACCACTATTTGTATACTCATAAAGCGGAAAATCAAATACTTTTGTGAAAAATAAGTCAACATTGATAGTTAAAATTTGTTGTAGTTATTGAAAAACGTTTGCTAAAAGTAAACAATAACTAATTAACAATGAATTGTCTTTTTTATATTTTTTTTGATTAATAATTTTACTCCAAGGATTTCATTTTATTTGCTTGAAAATTTCTATTTTTCGAATAGTTATTATTGGTTTAAAAAATGTACATTTTATGATTATGGCACTAGTACTTACTCCAAAGTGGTTTAGTTGTGAACAAAAATTTAGTTAATGACTAATAAATTCAGCTGTATTCTAAACTACCGTTTTGACAGGCATGGTCATTAGTCGTGTTTACTACACGCGTGCAAAAAGATTAAATAAAGTAAAGTTGATTAATTTTGCCAGTGTGTTAATTTCGGATTTGTTGAAAAACATCTGACAGTCACCGAGTATACTGCAGTGTATAAGGTCAACTGATTACTAGTTAAGCAACTACAATCTATTTGTTAATTTATTATACGTTTTAACTAAGTATACAACAAATTTAGGCAAGTTTCAAAGTACGATAATATAATATGAATATAAATATGGGAAAGATCGATTGCTTTATTTTTAACCGCCGAACGTTATTATAGAACAAATATAACAATAATCGTTAGATTATTGAATTATTCTGATTCTAACTACTCGATTTATATTTTCACACTTATAACCTATTTTTACACGGGAGTATGACTCACAATTACCTTACTAATTACTGTGCACCATCAGACATAATGAAGTTGACGATTTCGAAAATAAAGTTTATTGAAAAGCAATTACCTCAGGTGGATTGTCTTAAATATTTGACGATTTGTCGAATAACTTCTATACTAACCAAGAGGTTTTAATTATGAGAATTTTAATATTGAACTTTTGTTCATAATCTAATTAACATTTTAACTTGCTTACAGCCTTAAAATATGATGGATTAATAAAAAAAAAATCATTGGATTATTGGATTCGCTTTTAATTATTTTCTTACAACTTTTCGAGATATTTTAAAATCCGCAAGTCTACTTGCAAAATAAACTTAAAATGTTCGTATCATCCCCGGTCCATGGCCGGATCAATAAATTAATTGTCTCCGAGCGTAAACCTTTTAATCATACTATTATTATAAAGGTGTAGGCATACCTACCGTATTTTTTTGCTATAATTATACTTATCCAATATAAATGTATATTACATTATTGTAAAAAGAAAATTATTAATATAATTATAGTAAAAAAATACGGTAGGTATGCCTACACCTTTATAATAATAAACCTACACATTCTATATATTATAATGTCCTGAAAAATATATTGTATAATGGATTTAACAGGAAGTAGGTCTAAATAAATTTTATTCGTGTAGACTGAGTTCTTTACGCTTATTTAATTTTATCTTTACATGATTAATTATCTTATTTTAATGTGTTTTATAACGTAGTTATAATATGTTCCGACTGCCGAACCTTACTTTTCGCGTGATTATTATGCATTACAAACGTCTTTTGAGATGCTTTATTTTAAAATTTTAAATTTAGGGTGTGTTTTATTATTTTGATTACTATTCAGAAAACCTTGAGTTAAGTGAACTTCGAGTCAAACTGTTGTGGTTTAAAGTGAATTTTGACATGTTTTTCTGCAGTTAAAGAAACCAACTATATATACTTGTTAATATTTATCTGTCCAATGGGTAACAGTTAGATAAACACGTACCTATTATACAATTTATTTTTGACTGCATAATTATAAGATGTTGGGGGTTTCAATTGCAATTTTTTTGTTACTGTATTTCCATTTTTATTCTTATTTTAATTGTTTTTTTGTGACGTACTGTGGTAATATTTTGTTAGATTATGTATTTTATCGCCACCAACGCGTTATGACTTATGATTATAAAATTGCAAATAAGCTTTGTTCAAATTAATTACATAATACTTGTTAGTCGTTGTTATTTTGCAAAAGTATATAAAAAGTTAGTTTTTGACATTGATTTTAAATTAAATAGGTACTTATATTATTATATTGTAGGTAAATGTCAAAAGTCAATATAATATAATATAAATGTTGTATATTATATAGTGTTTAGGGGTTTTAGGT
Source organism: Neotoxoptera formosana (assembly GCA_022818045.1). Taxonomy (NCBI): domain Eukaryota; kingdom Metazoa; phylum Arthropoda; class Insecta; order Hemiptera; family Aphididae; genus Neotoxoptera; species Neotoxoptera formosana. The sequence continues at coordinate 62,608,854 of CM040632.1, read as the reverse complement.
TTAAGAAAGACAATAATATTCCTGTAACACTGCAGCATTTGAAACTTTAAATAATATAGTCGATTTTAACTTAAGAGTTCTAAAAAAAGTTTTGACTCAAGGTTCGTTTCTGTTATTGAACAATAGACAATCAACGACTATTTAGATATTTTTTTTTATGAAATTATGTTTTCGTGGAATCTTGGTAACTTCTCGAGTTTGTTTGAAGAAAATTGTAGCCAACATTCAAATTTAATCATTTTTATTTTTTTCTGTGGTGAACAATGATTGAAAAATATAAAAGGAAGATACATTTGGAAATTAAATTATCATCTTATAGTGATTTTATAATAAGTTTTTCCGTTTTTTTGTTTTATCTTTGGTTTTTGTCCGTCTCCTCCCCTTCACCGCTGATTGAATGTTTCAAGTTTTAGATGAATCGTATTACCGAGAATAATTATGACAACTTTAACCGCCGCGTGCCACCTACCCACACCAAAATTGTGAATCAATTATCGCTCGTGCCCTGTGTTTTCGACCGAATCGTGTAGTGTTCGACGACCGCAGCTGGTTATAAATGTGCCTTTTTTTAGTTTTTTCACACTTTCGGTTACGTTTATTATTCAATGTTTCGTATAATATATTATGTGCATAACCGTGCAAATAAAACAGAATTCCGAACTGGCTGTATATTATAATATGATGTGTATATAAATATATAATAATATATTCCTCGCACACACGCGTATAGGTGTAAATATAAATTATAATATGGTTGCGTCACAATAATTTACGAAAATTCGTTTGCGCTCTTAAATTTGCCTATATACATAATAAATATAATATTGTATAATAATGAAGCTAAACCCTACGTTGTCCCCTTGCGTACGGTTTGCGAGCGTAGGTAGATGAGAACGCCGCGCCGTGACGACTGACGAAGGTGCACGTCGGCGTCATCGGGTTTTTATTATTATTATTATTTTAATTAAAAACCCATGTGTATTTGCAATTGCGTTGAAACTGGCGACGTGCGTTATTGTCGCGCTCGTCCTCCGCAGACTTGAAAACTCAAGAGTATCGTTCGTCGTCATTTTTTTTTCGATTTATTGGTACTATTTTGTATATTAGCAGGCGAACAATATCATTTGCTTATGCTCTATTCTCTCAGAATTCCACCTGTTTTTTTAACATAACCTAATTTATTGCTGACATTTGGTTCAATTATCAAAACACCTAGGTTAGGAGACACCCAGTATGAAGTTGGTACTCTATTGACATTTGACATCCATTTACTTAGTGAGTATATTCTCAGTTTTCATGATTTAGTGTTTCCAATCCAATGACACGCGTATATAGTAATTATCTATTATTGTATAGTAAGATAAATATTATTATTACAGGGCGACGCCAAATTCATATACATATATAGTAAAAAAAACGTTTTTATCGATTACAATATTACAGTAGGTAATGAGTTATGAGTGTTATGACTAATAAACAAACATAAAATGAAAACTCGAAATGGTGTATCGCATATTTCTCAGAATAATATGTAAACACGAACCGAGTGTTCTAAGCCAACGATGCGTGTTGTTGTTGATAAAATTAGTTTTGCAAAGTGCGGTCAATATACGTAATACTCGTGTACGTGTGGTGTGCAAAAATAGCTGTAATTATCATTATAATATAATATAGATACTTACCTTTATTCATCTATTATTTTCACCGCAGTTTTATGCGTTTATTGCTGCCATGTTGGTCATAACAAAAGTTCAAGATTCCAAATTGTGGAACACTATAATATATATGTATTATCAGCACTATAAGCTCATACCTAAGATTTAGATAGCAATAATTAAACGTGTGTTTGTTCAATATGTGTTATTACTTAATTATAATTATTACGATATCGTTTAGTCGGAGCCTAATAACATATATAATTATATATTTAATATTCAGCCACAGTTTGGTTATCGAGTTTTTTTAAAAATTATTTTTGATAAGCACCCATTATACCTTTTTATTAATTTCTTTCGGTCGTCCTATCAGCAACATTTATCTGTATCTAATTGTATGAAAAAATTATTAATTTAACGATTCACTAAAATGTAATGAACCAATGTAATCATGGACCACTAAATCATGAGTCATGACCATTTGCTATTTTTAAGCCATTCACTATCGATCAATTAAATGTTTAGTGATTAATTTAAAATTAGTGACTGTTTATGCGTACCGGAAACACAATTATATTCAGGTATAGGTATTCATCACCTACGCACTTAAATAAATGAATACTAGGGTTTTTCAGTTTTTGAATTGTATTGCCGTCGATTTTTTTGCAACTTGTAGATAATTTGAATCGCGTAAATCAAAATATAATTATTATATACGATCCAGAGCGCGTTATTTACATTTTGCTGTGCTAAATAGAATATGTTATTATGCGTATATAGTTTCTAGAGTGAAGAAAGAAAATATATTGTCGGAAATACCTCCAATACACGGAACATGGTCTGTTTTTTCTATTTATTTACCTTATTTAATTAAAAAATCGTTAGTAAAAAAAAACCAAAGAAAATCTATATTCAGTGGATATTTTTAACGCGAGAGTATAAGAGCGCCACGGAGGAAGGCGAGGAAAAAAACCCAAGTCGCTCGTCGTTGTTAAAAAATAAAAGGTCACAAAATGCACGCCGATAAACCTCGGCAATGTGTATAATAGTAATGAATTGTGTATCGAAGTGTGTGCGAGCACACTATATATGGGTATACTGTTCCCCCGATTTCAAACAACTCCCAATGACCCCGATAACCCAATTATTGCTCAATACGCGGTATTTTACTCGGATTCTACGTGCATTTGTATGTACCGAGTGGTGCTTCTGAACAGAACAATAAAAGCCTTGCCATTTTTCGTTCGGTAGGCTTTTTTTTCCGGACCAATTAATCCGTACTATTTTACCTGCGGTATTCATACTTTTCTGCTATATAGACGCACGTATTATGTTGTGCCAACAATTTTTGGTACCGGAACACGATATCATTATTCTTGATAGCCGGATGTATACACTCCAAAGCTGTTGCAAGTGTATTTTTATCTATACGCATTACGCGTTTTTATCTTTTAAATACAAATACCTAACCTACCTATATAATAGTGAATCGCTCTTGTTGCACGTCACTATCTCAATCGTTTTATTAACAGAATAAAAAACAATACTTCACAAACGTTAAATGATATTCTATATTTATATATTATTTTATACCTACTCGGTGTACGTCTCGACTCAAGATGGATTGGTGGTACTGACTCCGTATCCGCACTATCCAGTGTTTATTTTTTTTTTTTTAGACTCATAATCTAAGACAATTTATTTCAAAACTTCAATTTTAAATATTATTTTAATAATTCGTTTTCTTATTACCTTACACTATTTATAACGTAGTTACGACGTTCAAAACGCTAACCGCAGCCGAATATTTCCTTTTCTTATATACTCTTTACATCGATTACGTAATTTAATTACTCTCGAACACGATAGTTTAACATACTATCATATTTTAAAAATCATAAATCATAATAAAATACAATATTATACCTTATAATGCCAGCGTTTAAATATTATTCATTTCTAAAACTGGTTTTTCGACCGAATATAATCGATGACTGTGTAACACGGTTGTGTTGTATGTACTAGAGTCTAGAAGTAAAGAGTAAGTAAGTCATACGTCGTACTGGGTAAGTAGTACGAGATATAGAATTTGACTTATAGCTGTTTATATCCTATAAAGTATAGCGTCGGTCGGGGGTTGTGTATTTTTCGATATTTCAGAATAACCGTTGTGGCAGTCATTGTATATAAATTATATCGTGTCGATTACAATATAGTCCCTCGTAAAAAAAACTGGAGCATATTATCAACCCCGCGCGGAGCGTTTAATATTTTTTTTACGATATTACATCATTTTTTTTTTTGTCTGAAAAGTTAGACATAAATTATTGGCGCTGCGACTAGGGCACTCAGCAGTGTATTCTAACAATGTTTTTAGCGCGGAGCCAGAAAAAAAAACAACGCGAAATGCCTTCGTTCGTCGCAGATGACAAGACACGAATATTCGTTTTATATTTTATATATTTTACTATTATACGCGTGTGTATTGACGCGAATGATATTGCTTGCACACTAGCATGTTGGCAAAGTCTCGCGGCGATGATAAAATGCACCGTGAGTGTAGTACACGCTGCATGCGTGGCGCATCGTCGTCGTGATTCATTGCGACGTCGGATTTAAAATTAACAACCTCTGCCGGGCGGCGACCATAATAATATAGTCTCGGTCGTGTGTGTTCATTTTAGCTTAAAGGGAAAAAAACCGCATAATATTAAGTAGGTATATAACATAATATTATAATATTATTGTACACATGACGAATGCTGTGAACAGGTGGCGGACGCACCACGCAACTATAAAATAAACATAATATGATAATGTAATATTAATATTATGTTTTGCGATCCGCGGTGAAAATCCATTTCCTCCGCGACCAGATTTTACCAAATATACAGTAATCGGGAATCTAGGATAAAAAAAACCATGGGATAAAAAATCCGTTGGACAAAAAAGACACGAAATAAGCTATACAGGATGTGTCTCGTCGCGTGGTATTAGTAGAGATTTTGACAGCTATTATTGCTTACACAATACGATTATTTTAAATATTATTGACTATTAATTTTTCATTTTATAAAATATTATATTATTTTATATTAACTTTTTATTGTTTTTTGTTTCATTATTAATTATTATCAGTGCAATTTTGATATACTATTATCGTACTATACTTACTCGTACCTATATATATGATTGATTTACAAATATCACAATATTTATCAACTCTTGACGTCATATTATACCATAAAAAGTTTATTTTATGCGTAGAATTTATAGGTGTTTAGTATAAACTAATTTGTTTATTTTTATAATATTGTAAGTTTTTGTATAATATGATTGTACTACCTACTGAATAATAAATTGTTTTAGCATGAAAATATTGTATAACGTGATGAGACACTTTATATAGTTTATTTTGAGTTTTATTTATCCATTTTATCCAGTAAACGAAAAACGGTGACCGTGTTCGGTCCGCGATAACAACGATCGGTTTTACTATTATTAAATATTAATAAGTATCATGTTTAATAATGTAACAATGTTGTTTTTTGGCCTTTTTTCGCATCGCCAAAAACAACGACATCCGTCTTCTGTTTTTTTTCTTATGAATAGAATCGCATTTAAACAGTAATAATAAAAAATAAAAAGCTAGCTAAGGAGATGACAAAAAATATTATCACTTTTATTAAGTATTAAAAAAAAAAAAAATTATATACAAATACATGTGTTCCGTACGCATTTCAGCCACGTCAAAAATATTAATTATTATTATCTAACGCCAAACGGAATAATAATTAATGTCGTGTATACGCGAAATAGAGTTCGTCGATTAACATTTCCATTGCGTACGTTTCCTATGGTCGATTAATTTATTTAAAGAGCGTTAGTATTATTAAAAAAAAAAAACGTCAGATTCCTTAAAATTCAAAACCGCTATTCGCAGCTTACGTTTTTAATAAGTCTCAGTTGAGCACCGGTTTATCTAATACTTCATTAGTCATCAGTTCATCACTCATCGTGGTATTCATTATGATAATATTAAAATAAATACTAATCGCATGCTTTAAAACGCTCTACAGTTGAAATATAAATGTCTAAGTAGGTATGTATAATATGGTAATAATAACTGTGCTAATCTTATACGTATAAGGTATAATCTACATTATAATATGGAAATATGACGAAGAAAATTATGCCTATACCTACTTCAATTTACTTTTTATTATCACAGCATAATAGGTATAATGGCTGGCATAGAAATTTAATATTTTCCCATATTGTTTTTTTTTTCTAAAGGAGTATGATGATATAATATGTCTTACCTATTGACAATAAGATGTTTTATGAGAGTGTTGGTTTTTCATCATAAAATTTAACAATTTAATGTTCCCACGCGAGGTTTGTTTTTCGAGTAATAAACACATTGTTACACTTGTGATCCTTTATATACATCATACAGCTCTATTCCAATATTATAATATTATTTAATAATGTGAGAACGTTTAAAAACGAACCCTTTATAGCGTTTATATATATTTTTTAAACTTTAATTTATTTTGTATTTATGGTTTGTGTTTGGAAGTAGTATGTGCGGTAGTATATACAGTGGTAGCTTTTGTGCATACAATTTAATTAAATTCATTTGGTATAGTAGGTATATAGGTACGCTAATCCTTCTGGATTCCGGATCTTATAGTCAAATTTGGTCATGTTGTATAATTGAATATTTGGAAATTAATATGAAAATCAATTCTATATCAGGTTATTTTAATAATAAACATAATAACCTCCCATTGTATTATTTCATATTAATAAATGCATTTTTTAATTTATAAATACATTTATTAAGTCACTATAAAATGGCTTGAGTAGTATTGTTGCCCCGTTGGGTATGAACCAATTTGGATTGTTATATTAAAATAGTATTTTGTATTAAAAATCTGGTAATAGTAATAACTAATAATGTTTTTTAATAATAATAATCAGTGTTTTTATACCCGCCGTCGTCTAAGACGTGTTAAGAAACTATAAAACCTATATATAGGGGGTGTATATATATAAATCAGTTGAAACGTGTGTGCGACTGAGATCCAGAAAGCCCTCTGATCATTAGCGTTGCGTCTGCTAAAATGCGATTCGCCAACTAATAATATCTTTATGGTAGGTTGCCAACAATCGAAGCGGCGATGATCCCCTCGCGGTCTAGCAGAACAGCAGTTGAAAACGTTTCGTAAACATTCGATTTCGCGGGGGTTTTTTTCGTAAAATAATATAGTTGGTTTCATAAAACAAGTTTTACATCATATGTAATATTATTTAAAACTGACATTTGAATCTAATAGCTGAGGTGATTCACTCATTGGCCACCTATTGCGACCGTACACTAGATTATTCTCCGTTACACGCAGTTCTTAATAATATATAATATTATACTTTATTGTGTGTATTTTAAGTACTTACCTAATAATGTGATTAATACGACTGTAATTAATTTTATCATTTTTTGTTTTGTTATCAGGTCTGATATTCAACTGTCGACATTGCTCCTTACCATATGATGGGAGTAACTGAAGGTGAGTCCTTTTTTGAATTCCCATAACCATTTTACGGTTACCAGTTTAATTTATAACCGAAAAACGAGTGAAACCCGTTACGACAATACGATTTGTCTTATGCGATTAGCAGATAAAAAATGTATACGTTTATTAACAGTACTACTACGTACTCCGTACTCGGAATTATATTCGATAAATATAACCTACAGCATGTTACAAACATATTATGATGATACTATATATTATATTATGTATATTATTCTTATGATGTATAGACACGGTCATTAATTAATAAATAAAATAATTTAATTGTATTAATAACTTATTTCGTCTTGTGATAACTTAAACCTGAATTGTTATTATTGCTTTGATATAAAAAATTGTTCGAACGTCATAGATACGCGTGATAATTATTTTTCGTACTAAAGTTCGCCGGTAAACGGCGGTCGCGGTCAGTGTAATAAATAAATAAATAATAATTGTACGATTTCGATATACTTTTAGATGTGAATAATATAAACATGCCGTAGAGATTCAAAATAAAAATTAATAAAACGAGGGGCCTAATTCACTTGAAAACATTTAACTCATCGTCACACATGTGCATTATGTTTCTACCCCGTTTGTCGAACAATACATAAAAAATGTTCAACTTTCCCCACGTCCTTATATAATATATATATGTGTGTATGTATCTGATTGTTTTTTACCACCCTCTCAACGCCGAGTATATATATTTCTCGCCCGAAATCTCATATCCCACGATCGATTGAACGAAATATGTGTTGTGTATGTTTCGAGCGCCCATCACTACTACAAATAACTCTCTATATATAATATCCGTCGGCCGTCCCTTCGTTTATGATAAATCGTTAATATATTTTAACAACGACAGATCGTCTCGTCCCCCTTTTCGCAATAATGAGATTGGCAATTTGTCGTGGCTAAAAATTTGTTTTTCCACTCGACCTAACCAGAAATAGAAATCGTTCTAAAGCATACACTATATTATATGCGTCTATACACTATATTGTTATGTGTGTATGCACAAAACGTGACGTGTGACGTCATTAACGGAATCAATAACATCGTGAGCACTGCAATCGTAATGACAGCTATTAGCAATGTGTTATGATAATAATTATTATGAGAGTATAGAAAATTTGAAGTATATACGAGAAACTAATAAGGTGAAGGGCAAACAACAAATTGTGTTTAAATATTTATATAGTCATTCATAGTGTATACAAATAATTAAACAGAACGATAGTTCTGAGACAATCGTCGGACTTCAATAATTATTCTTAAGTTTTAACCAATTAATATTAAAAGAATCCTGATGATTGTATTTTTGGACGTTTGATACAAAATAGTTTCTGGTGTAATGTGGTATAAAAACAAATGATCAAGGTTTTAAAAAGTTTCCATTTTTGATCTGTATTAGTATATGTTTTTTTTTTAAGATTGAATTCCTAGCTCTTCGTAAAATACACTGATATGATTATGTTTTTTAAGTGTGTGCAAATCCCCTTTTCGTGTAATAGTTGTCCATAATAATAAATCTTTGCAGCAAGTTGTCGTCGCACCAAAACGATAGTATTTTCCATGATGTAACAAAAAAAAAAAGCGTTATAATTTTGACCCTCTGCGAAAATCGCTGACTACTAGTGTCCGCCCTATACGCGGTGGCGCGGTGCGCTTCGTTTATGGCCATCTGCCGCCCGGTACTTTGTTATTTTTATTACTGGTAAATTGCAAAACAAAAAATCGGATTTGTCATCCTATTAATGGATTGAAATTCTCCAAACGTACACAATGAAAACTCTCGTTTTTATAGTCTCACGGTGTATATGAGTGTGGTTTTTCATTTTAACAACCTGCTTTTTTTTATTACTATACGTGCGTATATATCTGTACAATATTATGTACGTATACTATACACACATAAAATACTGGAAATAATAAATAATAATATTCCAAATACCTGTAACGACATTGCCCGCGTGGTTGTATTACTATTAGGCATATTTTTATAAATATTTATCAATTTTAATTGCAATCTATATATAATAACCGTTTCCAATCACGGCATTCGCCATTAAAACGGACCGACCCGAGGACATGCCGAATGCCTGCCATTATTATTATATATTTTTATATTTGTTTTATTATCATTATTATACTTATTATTCTGTAATTATTATCTTATATAAATTTAATTATGTCATTGTATTAATTATTTTAAATTATGTATTATTGTATTATTTTAAACTGTTGTATAGGGCCCAGCCCGTTAGCAAATAAATAAATAAATAAATAAATAAATAATAATATAATATATACGCTTCGGAACTTTAGTTCTCACCGAGTAGTTATTTGATTCTGTATATTATGTGCGATTCCTAGATTTCTCTCTATACGTGAAAAAATGTCAATTAAGAATCAAGCTATGAAATGGAATAATAATTTTAGTATTGTAAATAGTCGTATAATAAGTATATGTAATAAATGTATTACAGTTAAGTAGCTAATTAATAATTATTTTACTATTGGAGTTTTCTGGATAATATTTCCAACCAGAATCTTATAATTGACAAAAAAGTCGAATTTTGCTTTATAGTACGCTAATCGTTGTTATTATCCCTACACATAATAACTGGTTATTCATTGTCGTTGATTAGGGTTGGGTGCTGTCAATTTTTTTTCAATACATAATAAATGGTCGTCTATATCGATTTTAATTGCTTCCACTCCGCCGCTGCATCATACGGTCGTCGTCGCGCGACCACATTAAATTAACTCGAGCTTAAAAAGTAAAAATTCTGATTTGTTTACAAACGCATAATCAGCTATATACATAATAACGAATAGGTCGTGAATATAATTGTGTAAATAAAATAAAAAATATAATATACAATGCGTGGAAAAGGCGATTTTTTTCATCGTCATCTGGTTCTTACTTATTATTACACATACATTTCATTGTGGAAAGTTGATTGATTATTTCTTATACCAATATCGTTATCTTAACTATTGTAATTTTTGAACTTCGTCTCCATACAATAAAATTGCGTTAAAAATCACTGTATAATACGCGTGTATGGAAACTATATAACAACAATTTATAACCATTTACAACCAGATTATGATCAATAACATGGATAGGCCATTTTTGGGGAATTTTAAAAAATGGTCTCTCCATAAAAAAAAGACGCTTGCACGTACATTATTATATGAATAATATTATCCAACTTACCAGGAACCTTACATTGAATTTTCAAGCTCGATTCTACAGCATTTTTACTATCGACATTATTTTATAAAAAAAAAACTAAAAAAAATGGAAATTTCAAGTGCCTATAGGTAACTATAGTTTAAAAATAGTTCAAATATTATAAACATTTTATTATGTATAGATGATAATAAAATAAATATTTGGTGAAAATTTCAAGTATATGGTAATTTGTTTTTGAATAACAACAACGTATAAGAAAATTGATCTATGAGAATTGGTTAGTTTTTTATCCATTAAGTATCCAATGTCGATAAAAATTGAATTTCAAAAACTCATAAAAATATAGTTTGAATCTCTATAATACTTTTTTTGAGATAGGAAGGAAAACTTGTGAACAATCTTATATTACAATTTCAAATCTTAGGTAAAAAAATAAATATTTTTTATAAATTAGTAACTCAAAATAATTTGCAAATTTTCGTGAATTTTACGAATTTTAACTTTAAACGCTTTTACAAATTTATTGTGGATTGACGCTTAACTTTCTTAAGATACCTATAGAATTAAATTTTTAATATTTTTGACAGAGTGAAAATGTTGTATCTACATTTATTAAATGAAAACCAATAATAGTCTAAAGTGTCTTATGTCTATAAATAGTTCAAAAAAAATTTAAGTATTTAAAATAAATTATGGCGCATAGAAAATGCAAATATAAACATACGGTGAAATTTTCAAGGATTTACTATTTTTTGTTTTTGAGTTACACAAAAAAACAAAATTGATTTTGCGTAAAAATTCTCGTTTTCCTTTTTTGTTTGTAGCTGTGTATAGGTACCGTCTAGTTAATATTTCGTATTCTATATTATGCTCATGCATATTCTACCGACAATAAGGCGTCATTGCATACGATGGAAAATGGCTCCATTTGCCAAATACTGAGGAGGGCCAACCGGGAAATTTCCGGATTGTTATTTGTTGACCAGTTCGTATTTTATAAAGAATAATCATACATTTAATAACAATATGATACATCTGACCGTGCTGATCAAAGTACATTATAAAATTACTATACTGCCAATTTAAAGCTGCGGATTTGTTTATGATATTATAATAATGTTATTTACAATTTAAAAAAAAAACAGTTTTGTGTCTCGTTTGAAAACACACTCTGCCACCTATATCGTTACAAATTTCTGTTCACCAATATTAATTTTTCCCACGTTTCGTTATTGTTTTGCATTCATCAACGTTCCCTTAAGGAATTAGTCGAATACTCTATTATCGCCACCGCTACTGCTGTTACCGTGTATCAATAACGACAAAAACGCGACTTACTCTGCTGACAAAAAATAGAGGTTAATGAACACTGGGGGATTTTTTTCAACTCTTCCAGGGCGGGGCATTAATGAAGAAGTAACAAACAAAAAATTAAAATAAAATTACAACAAAGACAAAAGGAAACGCGAAGACAATGAACTTGGTGATTTGTTTAACAACTTCCGAACAACATCACATGATGTGAGGAGTGTACATAAATCCCGTCGGCTCGCGTACACGCGCGCGATATTTATTGTGTATATTGTATACCTATATGTATGTATATGTATAAATATATTGTGCTGTCAATAATAATAATAATAATAAACAACGCACTGGCTGTATATAGCAATAATACTATAATAGTCGTCATAACGTGTGACTATACGGAATTAGTCGCGTGGACATGTCGGGAATTAACAAATAATAACAAAGGGTGGGTGGGGGACGTCGTGTTGGAGTCCATTTTTCTCGTTCTACACACTCACGCACATGAGCTATTGTAATTTCAAATTACCTCTCGTACGATCCGATCGGACGGGAATTTTAAATTTCATATTTCGGTCTGCACACGCAAACAAACACTGACGCTCGTGCACTCGTCGCATTATATAATAGTAATAAATAACATAATATAAACGTATACCAACGTACATCATCGCCATCGAGAGAGAAGTACATACTTGTAGCTTTCACGGGGTACGATAGTTGTATATATTCGGCGACCCTTCTCGTCTAAATACCGTTCGAGTGCTGCCCCGAATTTCCAAACTAAAACGTATTTATACCGCCCGAAACACTACTACGAGGGGCTCTTGAGTGTGCTCGAGTAGTACACGTATTGTATAATATATACTGGGTCTCTCCCGCACGGACAGTCTGCAATCCTCGTTTCCACCAATATCCGTCTGGACATACATTCTGGGAAATAAAAACAGTATTATTGTGTAATATGATTTTGTAAAAAAACTACTATTGAATAAGATATGATCGTATACGAAAGAAATATAATCATAATAGGTATAACATTATATAATAATAATAATAATACAAATAATAATTTCGGTTATCTATATTGTTATAATATGATAATAGGTATGTGTGACACACAATAGTATAAAATTATAATTACACCGTACAATATAAATATTTAATATACATAAATATTGTCTACAGGGTGATTCTTTAAAAAGTAAACATCTGTGTTCTTGAAAAGTTTTAATGGAATTGAATTTCATACGAGTAGTTAATTAATAATTAGTTATAGTAGGTATAAGTGTATATAACTCCCTGACGTTTACTTAACAAATTATCCCCCGCCTATAGAACAAAATTATAACTACGCCACTAGTTGTAAAAAAAAAAAATATTTTACTAAAACGCTAAATTGTTTGAAGAAACGAGTGTTTACTGTTTAGTGTTTACATTTAACAGAATCACCTTGTACTACAAGGTACAAATGCAGAAACTGTGATTATCGGTACCTATCTAAATACAATTATTTATCAACATAGTATTGTAGGTGTTATACCCAATTGGTTCTACCATGATAGTGTGTTAACAATTAATTTTATTTGAAACGATTTACATGTTACATAACATCAGTACTATAGTTATCAACAAGCGACGACGGTTTTTATCGTTTTTATTTTCCGTATAGTTGTGTATCATAATAAAATTCTTTATTACATTGATAAATTACAGATTAGTATTTTTTTCCAATTTTGTACAACAGTTTGGGGAACCGTTTGTGTAACGTGTTATATGCGTAATCTCACAAACAAGCTATTACGAAAACGATTTTTTTTTTTTTTAATGCATTTATTAAGTAGCCACTATTAGTTATTGTTTTTAGCTAATCCTGATTAGAGCATATTAATATTTATTATATAGATTTCGTAGGTGCTATAATCTTCAATCGTTAAGTATCCTATAACAATAATAATATTATGTCGTGATAATGAATCAGCAGAACTGCTAATAATATAGTATGGTTTGTGTACCATAATATAATATTTGTGCACTATAATAATAAAACAATAATAATCGTGTTTTTTATCCGTTAATGAAAATTTGCTAGTACCTATATTATTGTTTTCGTCTTAACCCGTGGCCGCTGCGTATATATAATAATAATAATAAGATAATAAAAAGAAGACCGAATATATACGCGCGCGTGTAAAGGAAATCTACATCGACTCAGACTTGAAGTCCGCCCCGGGTGAAGAATGGCGAGGAACACATAAAAAGTTTTCGAACTCAATCTCAAGTTTCAGCGTATATATAATCAAATGAAAGTTGTTAAACGCAGGGCATTTCGGCTGTTTAAAATATCGTTTTTTAATGGGCAAAAGTTTTACCGCGCGCGGATGATATCTGTTGGTTGTTTTTTGGATTTCGTATAAAGCCCATTAAGCGTCCCAGGGTCAACCCGGATGATTGATGCAGCCTGCAAACGGAGTCGGTGACTGTCACTAATTTTTAGATACGGCGTGTTAAAATAATAATAATAAAAAAATATACATCCAATTTAAATCCGTTAAACTCTCGCCAGTTCGGCGTCGAATGACAGAAGCACTTTTGATCGTTCTCAATTACTTTATACATTCGATTATTGTTATTATCATTATTATCATCTTTAATTCGATACTTTTTTTCGCGACCGCGGGTGACTGCTGTTTCGCTTCGCGTTTCCATAAAACAGGTTTCCCGCGCGGATCAGTACGAATAACCCGCGACATTTAGTTTTAGTCATTTTTTCCTCCTTTTTATTTATTTTTTATTTACGATCACTCGGGCTTAACGATCTGTAAACTCCGGTTTGTCGGATACGATAATCTCTTCTCGTTTTCTCTCTCTCTCTTACACACACATACAATCTCGTTCTCCTACCCGCTTGCCACTCCCATTCGCTATATTTTTTCCCGGGAAATCGATGAACTTACGCGCCTTTATACGTGTATAAAAAATAAATAAAATGGGAATTCATCCGACCGCGTTTTCCGGACGACAAAATTGCTTGTAATTGTTTACTATTGTAAACTTATTAGCAATGAATAATATATATATATATTTGTTTTTTCTTTTATCCTTCTACGCGCGGTGCAGTGTTTACTGTTTAGGCGCTCTGTTGTTAGGACTTCTAGTCACGATTTATTTTAATTGCATTATAAATCCGAGGACTTGTCGGCCCATGGTTATTATTTTGTGTATAAATATATATTTTTTTCTTTTTTATGATTTTGTGGTCTACCGGCTTTCCCGGTTCCTTGATGCTCGGCGTTTCTGGATCACAGTATTAATAAAAAGTTGTCCAAGACGGTTTATCGGGGATTTAGAAGCGATTTCTCGCGTTATATACTTTTCCATTACGCACACACATAGGTACAATAGGTACGTAATAATATTATGTACCTATATATATATATATATATATATATGATCTCATAATATAAGACACCGGATAAAAACGTTTACCGCGTATACGCGTTTATATATATGTATTATAACTTACGAACGTTGAATTTTCAATCTTTTGTTTTTATGTAGTGCGATTTTCCTGCTACCAGTCACGAATTTATTTTACGAAAATACCTCGTTAAAACGGAAACTCGTTTATTACAGTGTGATGATGATGTCGGCATTTATTTTTATACTGTTATTACATTGTTTATTTCATTATTCACTGTGATTTAATGGTGGTTTGGTTAACCGATTATATGATTTAAAAGTCAAATCTTTATATTGTGTACAAAAGAATCACAATATCAGACGCTATGCAGATTTATAGCACCACAAGTTATTATTTTTATAGTGCACATGTGTGTGTACAACAGGTGTAAATGTGCAATTGACAAGCCGATGACACAGAATCATCGTCCGTTATTATTAATTATTTCGATGAAATTGTTGCTGAAAATGGTTATTTGATATTATTTTTTATAATCATTTTGAAAGTGAATACTATTTTTTTTTACCTGATGAAAATTTTATATTTTCTTTTTATGAGGAAACATTTTCATTTCTCACTATCAGATTTCGTGAAAAAATAGCATTGTTATGAACAAGCGTATGGGGTAGTTCGTGTAAGAAACATTTTACATAAATTAATGGCAGAGACATTTTTTAAGCATACTGCAGTAGGCAGCAGGAGTGTGTAGTATCCACAACAATATTAATATTATGACTTAATACTATTATAGTATATAATAATATTTATAAAATTTAGTATTGTATAATACATTGTACCGCTGTGCTATAATAATATAGGATTGTAATCGTGATGCGCCCGGCCCTAAAACGCGTCGACAGACGACTTAGTATATCATATTATGTTATTGAATCATTAGATAATAATAATGGGGACACGTTAAAAAAATGTTATTGTTATTTTCTTTTAATAACAATTAGAAAAACTGACTTGTCCGTCAGTCGTATAATATTGTAATCGTATATTCGTATGTGTGATGCGCATGCGCTTTTTTTTTTTTTTTCCTGTATGTCCGACCCGACCGGTTTGTCGTGAGGAGGACTCGTTCCGGACTGGAACCGGCAATTAAATCCAAAAAGAGCACTGTTTGATTTTTTTCTTCTCTCTGGGATGTAGATAGCTGATGTTTCTGTGCGCGCGCGTGTAAATAGTGTGCGTTTAGATTGCGTGACCCGCAGTCTACCGAAGAAACTGCCGTTTGACTCGAACTATGACTCATGTGGGTTACCAAGAGGCTACTATAAGGTCTGGCCCGAATTAACCTCAATTCTCGTTGATTGAATCCCATTATAAAAGCGTACACCAGAAATCGAAATACATGTGCTGCTGTACGACTATCGTTAGTAATTTATAATAGTTTTATAATCTTCGTACTCGAGCGATTTAGTTTTTGGTTGCTCGAGCTACGGGACGGACGATGACATTTTTGCGTGCATTGTTCACCGCTCGTGATTTTAGACAACAAATCGTTTCGTCGCAAATGTCGAATATAGTGCAGCTTTGCAGAACATTTCACGATTGCGATTTAAGATATTCGCACGTCAACCGGTGATATTTCCATCGCATGAGAAATAATTATTTCAACACTGAAAGGCGATTGTTGTTTTATTAGGTACAAAAAATGCATTCACAAATATTTTGAGAGCGACTTTATAAGAAGCTTAACAATTCTTCGCAAAGTAAAGAACGTCTCGTCATATTGGTATTTAGATGCTATAGGTACCTGTGCACTCCTCTGGCCCACAAATACAACACCTGCATAATCATATTATTATCGTATTCTATTTAAAATTTCTTAAATACGCCATTGTCTGCAGCGTTAAAAATATTATAATATAATGATTCGCGATCCAAAATTTTCCAAATGACTCGTCTCTGTCGCCGCGCTAATTATACTTTCGGAGAAACGGAAATTAATGGAGTCAAATTAATTCCACCGTCCGACGATGACGAAACGAAGATGCTGGCGTAGGTGGTGAAATGATAAATGTATAAAACGACATTAAGCCGGTAAACAAAAACGGTGTTTATATTTTCGTATTCGGTGTCGCGAAAGACAGCTCGCGTTTCCGTCAGAGTCTAAAATCGTGTTACCAACAACTCGCAACTCGCGTTTGTATTATTACAGCAATAATGGATATTTACAATTATTGTATTGCTAGTCACGAAAGAAAAATAATTTCGATTGGGACCCGGAAAACCGTCTCTTCGCGTCACTGTGGTCTGGAACCGTATTTTTCGTCATCAGTATAATTTATTATTAAAATAAAGACGAGACGAATAATTCGATGACCATGTGTGCACTTGTATATGATGGTAATATTTAATATAATTTACGCGCTTAGAACGCGGCGGTGCAGCGCTATCGCGTCCCGTCGGCCGTGCGCGGTGGACGACGCACCCGCTTGACGCCCCGTGCGACAACGGCGATGGAGATAATCCTGCGCGCAAAGACGCAGCGACGGCGACGACAAGAAAGAGGAGCCACACCATTAATATCGCCGCCGCGTGTGTATTCATATAGAAGCCGTTTAAAACCTCGTGCGGATCGATAGCATTTTACAACAAAAGACCTCCGCTTGTCGTGTCCCGTTCGCGTTCCCGTCTCTCCGCAGGTCGCGCTCTGCAGTGCGCCCCGCGTCCCGGTCGTGGTGGGGGAGAGTGGTGTGAGGCGAACGGGATCCCGAGTAAACGGTAGACCCGGTGCCCGTCCAAGGGTAGGGATTGGCGCGCGGTAAGGTGGTTGCCTAAAGGGATTGCCCGTCCGTCCGTCCGTCCGACGATGCGGAAAAACGGGAACGCGTCGGCTGCGCAGAGTACTCTCTCGCTCTGTCTCTCTCTTTTTCTCTGCGGGTGCGTGCTCGTAGTCTCTGTATTTCTCCGCCCGCAACTGCCGTTTCCTCTTTTGCCCCTCTCTCTCCCTCTGTCTATCTCTTTCTCTCGTCTCGTCAAAGGGTATTTGTACGTAGTGTGTATGTGTGTGTGTGTGTGTGTGTATAGTTTAGAGTGTAAAGCTCGCCCCACCACCTGCGCTCTTCCTCGTCTGTGGAAAGACTGTGCAATGTGGGAGGACTGTACGGCGGCGACACTTTTCCGACAGTAAAACCATCGGACCGTGTTTATCAAAGGCCATATAAGCGCTTTAATACCGCCGCGCCGTCCGAGTTAAAGCGGACGGTCAGCGGCAGCGGACAAAGCATATACGACGGCGGCGCGTTACCATGACGATAAAAGGACCCCGGAAATGTCCAGCGATTATTATTATTATTATTATTATAGAGAGAGAGAGAGAGAGACAATTGGTGATGAGAGGGAGTGCAGGCAGACGAGGAAGAAAGAAACCGTCGTCGTGTCCGAAATAGGACGAAAAAATATATATAAATAACGTAAATACTCCGTTTATGTGTGTGTGGGAAGTCGAATGTTTACAGCGGGGAATAACGCCAGCGCTCGCGTCCCTACCGGGGCCGTTGTCACATGGTGTCGGTGGGCGGAAAGTCGTCGTCCGTTCCATTCTTCCTTCGGGGTACTGTCGACCGTTTGTTTTTATCCGATCGGACGATATTATCAATAATAAAACGACATCATTGATGTCATCCGTCTCGACCCACATTTCTGTACGATTAATTATTGTAGCGTCGTTATATTAATTAACGTCGACGACTTTAGGCGGCGGTTTTCCAAAGTTTATCGCCAGCTTTTTTACACAATAAATAATATTAATATTATGTCCACCAAGTGGGCCCTTGTATATTATGTATGTATTATATACATATACAATATATACATAATATAATAACGGATTCAACTGGAACTGGTTTCGATACAGAATCCTTTTAAGGATTTATAAGCGTGTTTATAGTTGTAGTAATATGATATTTATATATATATCTTAAACGAGAGTGTGTGCACGCGCGTGCCGTCGTAATATTATATTATTATCATGGTTTTCGCTCATCGGAGATCGGCGCGAGTCATTCCTTATATACTAACCATACCGTAAAGTCGCTCTTGTATGGCAAAAATATTGTGTCTGTGTGGCAGCGGTCGTCGACGAGTTGGCGTTTCATTTGCGTGAATGCTTTCTACTGGACTATACCGATAATAACCCTTTCAAAACCCAAAAGACCCTTGTAGTTGTTTTTATTTTTACCGTGCCGACGGGTCCGACCAAACGTATACAATATAGGTAAAGGGTATATAATAATCATATAATGTATACTTACGTGTCGCACCGCATATTTCTTAAGACCGTGCGATCGTTATCATACACGTAACACGTACGCTGTACATTTAGCGTTGACTTTCAATGTTGAGCGCGCGTTATTATTGCGTGTGAAAATTGACTGTAGGTAATAGTTATATATTATATATAACGAAACAAAATGGAGGGCAATAATTTGTTGGAAAATATAATTGGTCGGAATATAACATTTCGGGAAATAATTTTTTGAATTAAATATACAGGTATATGCATTGATTCGGAAATATATTTTGTCGGTTAAGTGTTTTACTATAGGAAACGTATTTCGTTTGTAAACTATTTACTCAATAACGTATGCGTTTGGAAATTAAACCGTTGGCAAATATTATTTAATAACGAATTTTGTCGATTTTAATATGAAAATAAGATTCTGTCAGTAGTCAGCATATGTCGTTTCCAACATAATATATTATATAATATATTAACAGACGGATTACGATTCCAAAGGCACGGATCATTTTCCAACTTGTTAAGACCTTTATAAATACCTGGGGGCTGACACTTAGTTGTAATTTGTGGCCCCTATCAATGGAATATAAATACAGTCAAATATATGCGTATTTTCCAAGTATATATGCTCGCGTAAAACTATATTATAATGATAATGATGAATAATAAATAAATTCATGCACTGGAAATAATATATAAATAGGTTGTCATTATAATATAACAATATGTATATTGTTTGCTCGGCGGCTAATTATTTGAGTAATTTAGTAGCATACTTTAATAACACCATGTTGGTCATGTATACAATATAATATTATAGTAATAATACGTTGGAAAGTTCGATACGCACTCATACACACATACAGGGAACGCATAACATCAAAAGCGTTATTCCAGTTCGGGGACCTCGCCGGTGTGCTCGGAGGGTAAACCCTTATCGTGTCGACATAATCGAATAATTTATGTGGTGGTGGTGATTCGAGTACGATGATTTGGTCAGATGTGCGCCATGTGCGTAATATTATTTATCATAATAATATTATATGATGTACAAAATAATGGTGCGTGGAAGTAGTGTCGAACGGGATAAGGCGTTTATATCGTAAATATCTGGAATATTTCCATGTAATATGGGGTATTGGTGTGCCACAAAGAAAATATATATGAAAAAATAGCATTATAAATATAACCGCTTCTTTGGACCAAGGTCCTCGCGCGGAAGCTCTCCTCCTCGATGGCGGCGGCGGTGGCGTGCCTTAATCCGAATGCATTAAAGTATATACACATACACACACATCATATATATATATTATGTTATACTGCAGAGACTTAACTGCGGTTTTATATAGAACGTCCTTGGGTGTTTTTTTTAATAAATATTTTTTATTGGCACAGCGGTCAATTATTGTGCGCTGGACCGTGTAATTCTTTTCACTGTACGAGGGAATCGTGACTTGGCCACTTCGGGCCAACTTCGGTTTTCGTTTCACTGTAGATATTATTTAACGTGGAGTATGTATATGATGTATAATTGTATAATATAATAAATGCACGAGGAAACGAGTGGAGCCAATAATATTTTAATATATACATATAGGCAGTCGCGCTACCGTTGGGTCGCGCATATACCGCGCTACCGTTATATTTTAATATGACACTAAACACTATATATATACGCTTAAAATGCGTTAAAACTGTAGACCTCAAATTAATTTTTTTCTTCTGTTGTCGCCGGTGTTACAACTATATTATATACGCATGATTGTAACCGTAAAAACTTCACTATTATCAAGTCCAACGCAAGGAACAAAACAGTTAGTCAAACGCTTCGTGTAGCCGAATGTCGACTTGCATGAGTCTTCTCTTGCCCTCCGTAGTACAAAATGTATATAATCGTTTTGTTTTTGGCGTTGAGGGAGCGTTATTATAGAACTAATGGGACTTTAAATTTCGCACTCGACTATATACGGTTTTCGTAATTATATAATATAATGCGTGAGTTTATATATACGTATAAGAGGCGTATAAAGTATAAATACCCATACATCCCTCGTATTATACATTATATTGCGTCTTCGCGGTCGAAAAGAATGACGTGCCGAATTTATGAATGGGCGTCGCCCGCACCCCCAACAGCCGTTTTGCTCTTTAAAACGACTCCTCACGTTTCGAGGTGTAAAAACCACGATTTCAACCCTCTTTCTTTTTTTCCTTTCTTTGAAAGACCGTATAATTTTTTAATATATATAAAGTAGGTAGAGAGGTGTCTCGCGCTTATAGGTCTTTTTTCTGTATATTTTAGAGAGAGGGAGGAAACGTAATTTTTATGCCGGAGCGCAATATAATAAAGTAATTATTATCACGTCGAAAATAACATTCTATTAAATGCGGTCCCTAATCAAATTATTATTTAATTTTTTATTTTTGCCACACGAAACTTTAATCAAACTACATCAACATCAGTATTACTTGAAATTCCGTTTATTTATTTCACGTTCTTATTATTTATAGGGTCGTATTAAAAATAAAAATGATATTATACGAAATATAAATGTTAATCAAGGACAAATAAAAAATAACTTTTAACATGATAGGTACATAATGTATAATTTAAAAAAAAATGTAAAGTAAGACAAACAATTTCAAACTGTACCTACACACGTTTTTATATATTTTTACATAAAAATGTCCTTCGTTCAAATACTCGCGATAAAATCTAATAACTGCATTATTTCTATTCGTGTGTGTTAGAAATGTTTGTTGTCGCTCGTTATTTGTATGTATAATAAACATTGTTTTAACCTTACATTGATTAAAAGTCAACGCCCAACGCTTTACACGGTATAGTCGCATATACTACCCGCGTGCTTGGGCCAACGAAGTCCGTCGGTAATCGTACACATTATACATTATTACTATTGCTGTTATATGTACACACATTATATTAATCCCGTGGGATCTAATTTTATTGTCTGCGGCCTTTATTTCGCTTTTGGCGGACTATCGGTCCCCTCGCGCGTTTCCAGCAACATAATGTACGTATGCGAACACAATCATTGACAGTATAGGCGATACGCATACTATACATTATAATAGGTACGCGCTGCGTGCGTAAAAATCTGCACGAATAGTATTTTAAAATTTTGAATATCTCAAAATATAATATATTGTACGCATATAGTTATATATACGAACTCTTTCTCGTGCGATACAGTTTAATATACTAACACCTATTTTATATTATTTGTATTGTACCTATGTAATAATGTGTATATAGCGTGTTAGCAACGAACAAAAATAAAATGCATTAAATATCACGTCTCCGCGTGTGTCGTACAATCGCGGTTGTAATACCGAAGACGTCATAATTCCTGCTTATAGCCCATATACTGTGTACGTATACAATTATTATTATGTGCAGATCGTGTGGGCTCCGCGCACGGTATCCAATGACTGTTGTTCAGGTATTTGCCTCTTATCGGCGACATGTATTTTCGCGTTGTTTCATTACGTATTATACATTACATTGAAAGAATATAATATTATATTATATTTAATATCGTATAGGCCTCTGCGCGCACCTCAGCAGAGTGCTATTACAGCGATCGACACCATTCGTTTTCGTATCGCGCACGCCGCCGCAAGCTGCTAGTGTACTACGCGTGTGTCGTGTTCCGTCCTGCAGCAGCGGGGACTTAGGCGAAGTGTCCGTCGGTCGTAGTGGTTTTTTATTTCGCTCAGAAGCCCTCTAAAATAAATTCAAAGCCTTCTAAATATTTATTTTTGTAAATCTACGTCAGCCCGTGCGTCAATCAGTGTAATATATACATAATATCTTAAACGTTAATATTTTATAGTTTTTTTTTTACACACGCGTTTGTATAAATCGTCGCGTTCTAACGCCAACACAGAAATAATATTAATTTTATAACGACGTTTTCGTTCCGCTACAAAATTTGACCGTTTTCCTTATTGTGTACACTATATTATATTTTGTTTCTCGAATGCGGTCAACGGGATATTGTTAAAAATAATAATGACTTTTTACATTCGAATAATATGTTGTAAGAATATGTTCGTTTTCGAAATTAAATTTTAATTTGATCGCCGCCACCGGTTTCATAATTTCCGTGTACTGCACTTGTCAAGAACTTGATAATATAATATTATAGTATTTACCGTTGTGTTATGTGCGAGATCAAAACGGCTCCATTGTTTAAACGTTTCTAAGAGTCGACCTATTGTTCGAGGCCGTCCGTTATTGGCGGATAAAATAGTGAAAATTATTTTTTTTAATCATGTGCCCGCAAAACCGATTGAATAGAAATCAATACAGCGGCAGCAGCGTCGTGTATTCATATACGCACGCATAATGGAGACAAGGAGAGACCATTATTACATTTTGTAAATCCCGTTCAAGGTCAAACTGATCCAGTTTTTTTCGGCGCCACCATAGTATTATGGACGTTGATGACGATGACATAAGATACGAATTACTAAGAACATTACAAGTAAAACACGCGTTGATATTATTATTATTATTACTATTATTGTGTCGAAACCAAAAGTGCTCAATACCTCTAAATAATATTATACAAATTATTACTGCAGTGAATAATAATAATATTGTATAATATACGGGTAGTGATAAACACAATATTTTACCGCGAATACTGTATGTTTGATCAAACATTCAGTATATGAATTAACATACATTATTAATTCCGTACGTTTCGATGAGAAAACGATTATCTTATTATTATTTATTATTAATCTTAAATCGTAATTATTATGTCTGTACAGTCGGTTCTTTGCGTACAAATATTTATTTTCCCACCGTGTAACATTACACTTGCGCATAGCTTAGAGCCGCAGTTATAATGTGTGTTATAATAATATCATCGTATATTATAATACGCGTTCGCCCATAGTATAGAATTATAATATATAGGTACCTAACGTTCAGTATACATAACATGAGGTAGGTATACCCCATTACAATGTGAAATATATATTATATCATGGTAATAATAAAAAATGTACAATAGTATAATATTACGTTTGGCGCCTAACATAATCGCGTGCGTTTTCCACAATCAATCTCTGTGTTATAAATAATAATAATAATAATAATATCGTGTATGATTTTGTTCTGTTTTTCGATTTCCCTTTTGCGTATATACATTATATATTATAACGATATCATTATATTATTATATCGGCGACTTGAACAGATAACTCGGTGTTGTCATTCTTCTCTTGTTTATCGGGTCGAGTTACAGCCGTTGTGCTCGGAGCGCGGTCGAAAGGACGGGGTACGCTTAAATAGTTAATTTGTACCAATATTATTATTATTATGCGCTCGTCTATCTTTGTAAAAAGTAGCTATAATGCGTAGTGCGCGAGTTTGTTTATTTTTCAAAAAGCTCTACAATAATTATAGATATATGAATTATAGATACATGTACATTGTACATTATAATACCTGAGCCGGAGTTCTTTTTTTCTGCGCCCCCTTTCGCGCCGGTGTTTGGAACGACCCCGTCGAAAAGCCGAACAGATAACATATATTATGATGTGTGCTATAAGCTTATGGCCGTCATTCATTAAAATCACTAACGTAACACAGGTCCACAGGTAAATCGCTTCTATTCCTATATATTTGTCGTGTATATTATGTATACATTATTTCTGCAAGGAATTTTTCCATCAGAAATTTCGAAAATTTTCTCGAATCCTAATACAGTTGTAGGTCGTTTGGTGAAATGTCTTCACTGCAGTGTATAATATCACAATCGTATAGACGCTGATGGTGCGGTATATTGCAATTCGTTTCCTAAGCAAATCGATCGTCGTCAAATTACTATATATACCTGTACAGGTATATAATCAGATGCGTATATAATTACGTTTTTATACGACAAAGTATATCATTATTGCAGTGAATAGGTTTACGATTTAAACCATTAAACTACATAATAATATTGTACACTCGACGCGAACGGGGTTTCGATAATAATATAGGTACCTATATAAATATATATAACCTAAAGACTAGCGACAAAGCCGTTAGTTTTTTTTTTTCCAATATTTGTGTCTTAATGAAATTGTATTATTGAAGTCGAAGAAAAAAAATGGATGTCACGTATAATCCTAATTGTTTTAACGACCTGTATTAATGATACATTTTTTTCTCGACTAACCTAGGCCTTGATCACAGTTTGATTACATTGAACGGTAAATCGATGACGGTACATACCTATATATACGCACAATTATTCGCGATATTGCAGGGTCCAATACTTGCAGTATATGTATAAAGCGATACCACAATATATGCATATATAATACTGATTATACAGATAATTGACAATGTGATATCAAGTGATAATAAAAATACAAGCTTATATTGCAAAAATGTCATTACCTCTATACTATTATTATTATATACCTATACTGTTAACTGTAATGATATCGCCACGATTGTGCTTGCAGTCACATGAGGCAACGATGATTGCATATCAATTATGCATCAATAGACTCGTTTGTGCTGTGCAGTGTGTGGATAAACTACCATATTTATGAGCTCACATAAAAGTCATAATAATATCGCAATAATGTAAAAAAAATTTTTAATAGGTAGCAGTAAACGTCTTCCCTGTTTACATAAATATATAATAATAAATGTATAAAAAAACGTAGGTATTAAAAATAATGCTGATGTTGTGTATTAAATAATGAAATCATTAAAGATATTTTATTAAAATTTCGTTTGAAAAATTAAATTCGATCAAATGCGAATACTAAATAGAGACCAGCTCTTTCGTATTTTACCATTAATTTAATATAAATTTATTAGTAGGCCCATACTCCATGATGTGTACAAAATACATATTATTGTATAATATTTTATAAACAAACTGTGTGATAACTACACTAACTAGGATCAAAATATTTATTTTTTTAATTCTGAACTATGATTTAAATTCAATAAAAAAAACGTACGAGGGTTAAAAAAATATATATTCATATTATATTGATAATTATACCCTTTGGCTTTTCGCTTTTCCCCTCTTTAATCCCAGTAACTTTTAATACCGCTCGCTTTGTTTATTATAATTTTTTATTTCGGCAAGCTTTTAATATTTATTTAATAAAGTCATGTTTTTCTCGACGCTGTAGCAATTACAACCCTACCGACGAGATTTATTTTTCCTATATAAAATGTATAACGCTTTCACGGGTGTATTATATTTATTATTTATAGATTGGTAAAAGGTAAAAGGGGATAAAAGATAATTAAGGGTTTGAACGGCATGGGTTCTAAACGGGATGACCGACAGTTTAAGCTTTCATACCCACCACAAGCACGTCAAGTTCCTCTGACCATTGTTAATAATGAAGTATTTATAGTTTTTAATTTTCGGGTCAATATAGCGACGCATTTACTTACACATTTTAATTTTGCTCCCCTGCAGCTGAAAAGTAGAAAACCGTCACTTGGCAGTTAGCACCTTTTGATTTTTACCAGTCAATACATTATGTATGGTGGCGATAGCGTCGTACAAATTTGTAATCGATTTAGAAAGACAGACAATATATAATATATTAATATATACCGAATAAACGGCTATAAATTTATAACGATAATTTAATAAAATGTGGAACCGGTTTTGTACGGTAAATGCGGTAAATGCTTGCAGTGTAGGTATAGTATACAGCTGAAAGTATTCGTAGTATTTTTGCCGTCGCTTCAATGGCGATCGGCAGAATGCAGTTTTTGTTTCATCCGATGACAATAATCCTGTTGTCGTTCCAGGGGAAGAGAGACAGAAATGGAGTTTTTTTCGTTTCATTATTATTATTTTTTCTTCATTCGAGTAGGTCGAGAAATGAAAATTATTGCGTCCTTATTATTTAACACACATCTAAGAATAATTGTGCGTTTGAGCAATAGAAGCGGCAGAGTATAAAAAAATGTTTTTAAAAAAAAATGCCGTCTCGTCTGGAAGTTAATCGCCAGCTCGTTTCTATACGAGAACCGTGTGAACCTATACATTTCACGTTGGCCGGCAAATGTTATCCCATTGTTGTTTTGACCAATTGAATATTTGAATTTGTTTTTTAAAAAATTCAGTGCCATATTAATATTACCAAGTTGTTTAAAGAGCCGCCGACGGTGTTTATTTTACATGAATCGCACAGTTCTACGATAATTGTACCTATAACAAGCGATTTTGTAACAATCTGCGATGGCAGTGATAATAAAGAAAACAAGATTGTACTAAATTAAAATGTTAAATAATCGTAATACCTGACATTTTCGCATTTGAGTAGGTATAGAGTTGCTTTATTATAGAAAACCAGAGTAAAGAATATTATTATTATATTATTAAGCATTAATTGTTAAGTACATACATTTTGAAGAAGAAATAAGTACGGTTTTATAAATACAAAATAAACCCTTTGTGTCCAAAGACACAAGAATAACGTGAGACAGAGAACGTTATAGGATAATATTCTTTACACAATTATTTTAATTTCTTTATTATTTTCGTGTCAGTCAAATGTTTTCTTTCTTTTTTTCATTCCATTACGCATAATATAATAAAGTAGTTTTCGTCTAAAAACTGACTACGTTTTTTAGTATAATACTATTATACTTTTAAGGTATTAGGTTTTCTTAAAGAGTTTTGCGGAGCGTTTATTTTATGCTATACAAATACAGCTCTAATTATAATGCGATTTTAATTTTTCCATATATTTCAATATTAATATTTCGAGAAACAAGAACATTTTGTTTTTATTGAATTGCTGTAAAAGTTGGGTCTATTTTTTTTTTGCCAATTTTTCGTATTATATACTTACACTTTATTTAGTAGGTACAGCACCTTTAACATTTAAACTTATATAATTTGTTAGTAATTAAAATATTTTAAATGCGTTATGCGTTATTTCACAAATTATTAATTATTCACTTAACACTAGGTATATAATTTTGTAATACTCTATATCACCCATAATATATTTCGTATCACTCACAGCAATAATATGTCTACGTGAAATAAATATACTAATACAGTAATCCTATATTGTATTATTGTTATACTTTATATTAGGTACTAATATATATTATATTTAATAATATAATGATGTACTAATAAAACGCCTTATTATAATTGAACATAATTTCTGAAACACATATTATTTTATACTGACCTATACTTGTATAATTGTCAATATTAAAACATTTAATTACGAAACACTGAATTCATTAATAATTATACAACGAAACAAACCTTTTTGTAAAGGCTCATTCCACTTGACGATGTTTATATGTATACTTATTTTAGTTCTTTTTAGATAAAACCCGCGCGTTTTGGTTTTTCGATTATTTTTCTCTTCACTCTTTGTTTTTATTTGCCATAAAACTTTTTAGTTCTACTTTTATCCACATTTTTGTTGTTGTTTTTTCATTTTTATTTATTTTTATTTTTTTATGTTTTCGTTTGGCCTCATCTCAGCCCGTTCGTAGCATCCAGCTAAATCGTCACGCGTTTGCCAACGGCGTAATACGAGTACAAAAAGGGTTATATGTACATGAGCCAGCTTCTCAGATGTACCCGTTGTCGGAGGAAGATAGCATGACGTCCCCAGGTATGTTTTGTAACAGAAAAAAAGAATTTAGTCTTAGGAGATGCAATATTTAGGAACTCAGTTTACGCGTATATACGCGCTCCTCATAACATATTTATATATATATATATATAATATTTTGTGCGGACAACACATGATTGGACACTATGTAAGGTCAACACATTCGACTTCTTATACGTCCAATGACCTCATCCGTATCATCGCCATCGACATCATTGTTACGAATATGACACAGACTCGTTTTGCCGTGTAAAATATCGTATACGCGTATTATACGTTATTATGGGTAGGTAGTAAAATCTTATGCCAGGCGTGTGACATTTCTCGTTATTTTCGGCTCGACGGCGCAACAATATAATATTATATATATATAATCCGACATATTATCACGAAGATAGTATATTATATTTAATTATTATAGTTGTTCGTAGGTAACGGATCCATGAATGATTTTAGATTCTTTTATATATATATTATACTGCAGACTCTGTCTCGGTGGTGTCTTATTGCAATTTCTATTACGCTTTACATAATAATATAATTATAATAAGCGGGCCAGACTGCATTCTGTTGCGAACGTAAAAAACCATATGTATACACGTAGGTATAATATCGTGTATTATAATGTTTACGCGAAACGCCGAATGAAAAAGATTAAACACGGTTTGAGATTGAGATTTATCGAATCTCACGATGATTCATTGCCCTACCTCTACATATGCTTATATTACATGTTTACAATCGTATACTGCAAAATATAATATTATATGTACGAACGTTATGTGTGTGTGTGTGTGTGTGTGAGTGAGTGTATATGTATACGTCACACCGGTACGGTGTTTGAATTTTTATTTGCTTTTCGAGTTAAAAGTTTATTATTTTTCAAATTTCAAACAATTTCGGATACATATCATATACATTCGCATAACATTAACAAGAAAAAATTTGTTTTTTTTTTGTTTTTAGAAAATAACGTTGAACAAAAAAAAAATCTACTGTTGTGTTATAAACATTATCGCGATATAATATATTATATTCGTCGTAGGTATACAACAAACGAATTCAACTTTTGAATATTTGTTTTTTATTTTGAAGTATGTGAGCACATTTATGTACATACCGTTCTGTAATAAACATTTTCGTACAGTACACGTACCTATAATAATATAATAACAATATAAAGAATAAATCATTATTATAATATCCATCATACGAGGTTCTTTTCACTTTTTTTTCGAGAACTCGTTGTTTTCATCAAATTATAATTACTTTATAGCGTTTACAGCACATTATATTGACGTCGTTGCTATATTACGATGTGTGTTTATAATATTAATATTACGTAATATAATAATATACATTATGATGCCTATACGGAATATCATTTCCGTTGGAATGCGGTCGAATGTAATTTTTAAAGACATCGCAAATAATATAATATTATACAGCGACAGGGTGCAGGGTTGCGTGCGTGTTCCTGTGCTGCTGTGCAGGGACGAAAACGTGTTATTAATTTTAAATCGAAAACGATATGGTTATCGCATCACGTGCGGGATACATTTTTTTGACGATAATTTTATTTTTCGTCGCACACAAATAGAACGTTGTCCTCTGTATAGGCCGAAGCCGATATGCTGCGGCTTTTGGATTGCAGCTAATATATGACACTATTATTATATCGTTGTGCATCGGTCAACAATGATCGCCCGAGTATTTCTTAAATACACGTACTTACATGTTTGTATATATTTGATATCATATTATTATATATTTTCGTTCTTTCAACATACGGCGGTCGTTTATGTATCACGTTGTCGTCGTCGTGTACGTGTCCCGGTTCGGAGGAGCCCCGTCGGACCCGTCATCGTAAGGTTATGAGTTTATAATATATTACACGTATATAATATGATGAGACGGGGCCGAGGCATGGTCGGCGGAGGTGCTGCAGGTGCGCACGATGAATCACACCGTATAGAATCGCCCAGAACTGTATACGATCGCGCACGCACGCACACACATTTATATACTTTATACACAGAGAGACGTATTTCTCGGAACGGGCCGGGCGTGTTCAATGGGGTGACCTATTATGTACTATAAAGATACGATAAATGTATAATGTGCACACACAGACACAGGCACACACACAGAGACAGACACACACCACGACGCGTTGTTGTCCATTGATATCGGCTTAGCGCCGTCCCTATTTTTATATTGAAAAGGTCTTCAGCGCGCGGGGAATCGAAAATTGTCTCGAAATCCGAATTCACGCTGTATAATAATATAAAATTATAATACCTACAGCAACGTCCGCCACTTGTATTCTGCCGATAATCGTTTTCCGTTCCGGTGAGCTCGACAATGCACCGCCACGGGCAAAGCTGTTGCAGGTCACTATATTATTATTATTATTATTATTGATGATTGATTATAATTCTATTCGCGAGAGTGAAATAAAAACAAACCTATAAATATAATTTAAAAAACACCTATTAGTACAGGTGAATGGGTAGAAAGTGGTGATTCATCGATGATTAGGTTAGTATAATAGATTATGACAAAAAAATGAATTCAACATGACCGATCGTTGTCGTAAGGACTGCAAATGTAGTGAAGCGACATTGTCGTTTTGATCACGACATAATAGGTACTCTTGGTCGGACGAATAGAAGCATAATATTATATAGGTACATATTATAAGTTTTTATGCACTCGACGATAAAATATAATGTACTGCGATTAAAAGTATTACGTGCTCGCGGTGTGCAGTTCGAAATCTCCTCACAAAGAGTGGAAACCACTCTTAACTATATGGTTCGGGTAACTATCGTATTTTTTGACCACTAGTTCGTTTCCTGTTTGAAATCCATAGTTATACTTACCAAATTGCTCTAACATAATATAGAATTTAAAATGTAATGTTTTTGTACAATATATGAACTGCTAACTGGCTACTGCGCAGCGCTGCAGTTGTCGTCCATACTGTTGAAATGTTCTATTTTGAAAATAAATATAATATTTTATGTGAATATACACAAATTGTGCCGGTTTAAATAATATGATAATATATAGTCACTACAGTTGAAGTCTGATTATTGTTTCGTAGAACGCGTCCTTTCACGATGTTATGGGATTTGAAAGGTAATGCGTAATATAATACAGCATGAAATGCGATCGAATCTGGTAAATATATATGGTGGAGGGGTGCGCTACATCACGTTTCATTATCCGTATTCGTCATTTCCTGGAAAACGGTAACATACAACCACCACCCCCGCACCAAAAAGTCAATTTTGGTCCAATTTCCAGACATTTTGAAGTACACATTATCAGGACGTCCTGCATTTGTTGCGTATCGCGATTGTAGTGGAGTGTAGTGATGTACAAAATAGTAAACTACATAATATATAGCGTATATAGTGGTTTAACATTTTCGGTGATCGCCTCGGCGTCCGTCCGAATGAATGGGGGACGTTTTTACGACCGTGTAAACAAGAGACCGTTTTTCACCCCGTCCAATTGTCGCGCCGCTCTCAGGTATATAAAATAGTGTGTGCGTGTGTGTCAAAACGAATTTTGTTTAATATGTATACGACGACGCACTATAATAGTAATAATAATAATTATTATTATTATTACTATTCTTATTCTTATCGTACCTATATATATACGGTTCATCTGACCAAGGGACGCGGCGTAGCGGCGGCAGCGACTGCAACCGGTACATGTGGCAACGTCGCGAGTTACAAGTTACCTGAAAAAAAAACCTCTGTCGATCCATTGTGGACGCCAAACCGGTTTTCGTTCCGGACGACACCTGTACACCGCCTACATTTTGTATTTTTACACACACACTCGCGTCTCTCGTACACGCACTCATGTCTCTCGTATACACACTCACACATGAGACAACGAAACGTAAATTAAAATATATACGTATAATATCCTTTTGCTTTCTCACGATCCCGGGACAACACACACACACACACACGACGACGACGAAGAGTTGACGACAGTCAGTACGAATACAGTCTCGTTGAGTTCGCTCTCCGGGGGTTGTTAACATGTAGTATAAAATCGAGTGTCGTGTGATTTTTATTACTTGTCGTCCCGTCGTCGATCGACCGAAAAATCACGTCGACTAATCCGTATTATAACTAATGTGATTGGAAAGATGGACTGCTGAATTCAGCTGCTACTGCGTTCTAAAGTTCACTTTCGTTTTAATTATTTTCCGGTAAAGTTCCCGGTTTTTCGACGGTGACGCACCTAGCTAGGTATACTCACAGTATAATCGTCGATTGTGTGTGCATAGAGATTTGGAAGGTGGTGTATAATTATATTATTGTTGTTATTATTATTATAACCGCTGCAGTTGGTCGTATGCAAGTCAGTCTCGTCGTTGGTGGTGGTGTCTCTAGCTAGGGCACTACAGGGAAAGAATAATAAGTGTATAATATTATTATCATCCTGAGAGAATAGTGGATAAACTGGTTTGACGAACACCATCGTCAGCGGGACTGCCGGTTGTTTATCATTGTTGCCCGACGCATATATTGCGTGTTTGTGCATATACAGAGGGACGTTATCGAGAAGAAACAATTATTATTGTTATCAATTTTTTTTTTATTAGCATTTCTAGGATAGGATGTCTTGTTTACACGTTGTTGCAGTCGGTCGGTGAAGCGCTGCTGCTGGTGGTTCCGTCGCTCGTCTTCTGGCCAACCGTCGCTGCCCTGCGTACAAACGCATTCAAATCTACGGCTTAAAATTCACATCCCCATCTCTCCGCGCTTACTAATGTACAATCATAATATGAACGAAAGAATAGACGTACCACAGAATGAATGGCTTTTATGTGTCTGCGAGTACATTGTGCCCGTGCCCGTGTGTGAGTGTGTGTACAAATCATGTAAATGTGCTATTGCCAACGAAGTTGAGTTAATGTATGAGGCGTGGTTGTCTTTAAACGTTGTATATACAGAGTGATTCATGACTGCTATTTCGTTTAAGATAATATATGTATACATATAGTACCTATACTTGTAATAAAAATAAAGAAAAATACGAAAATATTGTCGACAAAATATATCGATTTGTAGTCATATGTCATAATATTATATTATAAGTTACACATTTTATGTATTTGGAAAAAAAAACAATATCTGTGAAGCTTACGTTTATTGTACGGATCAAAAGTTAGTACATGTGGTATTTACATGTTTTTTTGCAGGTAAAAAATCGTATCAGTGGAATTTACATACAAAAAAGGTATAACGAGTGGAATTTACAATCGCTCTGTTCATTAGTTATACGATTTAAATTAAAATGTATTTAAATACAATAAACAATATATGTGGGTCAGTAAGTAGCAAGTCGCGTATGGTGTGTTATGCTATATTATATCGTTAAGTTTTCCTTTCTATTGCGCACGACGTGCTACTTATTGTATGCATTTAGTAAACGCAATAGTGCAGATAAAATAACATATACTATAATATGTATTATATAAATATTAGAATAAATAATTTCGATTTTATTGTAAGTAATCTTTAGGATCGACATAATATCGTTTGTCTATAAATTTGTCTCTAAACGCGTTCGGTCCTATGTGTTTGTCCTTATATATTTTATAGTATAACAGTAGTACTTGGTAATAACCTGCAGATACCGCGTGGTGTTCTCGACTTTGGCGGAGGCTTTTTTTTTCAGTCTAATAATATGATACGATTAACGCGTGTTGTATTACAACAATATAATAATATATATAATAAATTATATTGACGTGTTCTTAAAAATATTACGAATTTAATTCCCGGCGACAACAGTCATTTCATATCCGAATGCGATGGAAAATCATCATTTGTATTGTTCCGGAAATTAAACTCGATAATATCACGCACACAAACGACAAACATACACATATATTATGTATTTCGAGTCTTCCCCTTGAATACACACACACACACACTGACACACGTAATATGTATGGGTATGTTGAACTTGTTCCGAACGTCGTTTTATGTGTTTGTTTATTAAAACTGTGCCAGAGGTGGTGGTCGGGATCGCGCGGCGGCACCGTACGTATAACGGTCCGTGAGAAGAAGGCGGCCCGCGCACGAATCCAAGAGACCGTGTAACTTTGGCTGGTTCTCCGCGGGGCGTAACCGTGTATATATATATATATATATATATATATTATATGTATATAATCTATTATAATATACATGTATACAACACACATTATGTAAATTTTACGCATTATATTCCGAAGCAGTGTCTCCGGCGCGGCGCACGCACTGGTTTTGATAAATTCGAACGGCGGCGCGGAGCGGTAGTAGTAGCAGCAGCTATAGGCATATATTATTATATATACATATATATTATAATGTAGTTGTGTTGTAATCGTATGCAAATCGGGATGCCAGAGAACCACCAATTTAGGTAGTAATAGCGATTATTATGTAGGTCGCGCGAATCGCGAGGGACTCGAGACCCGTGAGAGATTATAATATATTTACGTATGGACGTTTCTTGTTCTCGCCGGTATCTGCTCCGCGCACACTCTCGGCACCTTCCGCGCGCGGCGAGAAATCTACCGCGGTTGAAAGCTTTCGTCGCTCGTCGTGAACGAGCCGTCGTCATCCCGTCTTCTTCGTAATACATTATATCATATTGTTACTGCGTTGTCGTCGTTATTTTCGGTCCCTGTTGGAAATGTCCCTGCGTATAATACGTGCTCTGACGGTGAGTGACGTTGGCGGCCGCGTTTATATAGTGATGGTGGCGGACGGCGGTCCATAAGTAGTCATAGGTATTACACATAATTTTAAAACAAAACGCATACGATAATATTAGTTTGAACTCGTGTACAACTTCCTATGTATATATAATAATATTATAAAGTACATATTACATTTCTAACCAGTTTCCAGTCCCCTATCCGCCCAAAACCGTAGTTTTGACAATTTATTTAGATTATTATCGAAAGAACAACCACTCACGTAGGTATATATGCTCGGTGTTTACCCTTTAATTTTCAGATGATTATGCCTATGTACATTGTATATTAATTGTCCTTATAACGATAATTTTTTGTAGGAAGAAGACTGCGCTGTGTGACAATTTAACAAGATATTATAATATATCAATTTGAATCACGTTCGTTACATTTTGAATTCTGTTATTTTTTGGATTCTTCGATTTGAACATGTCGATCCGTTGAAATTTGATTATTATTATAATCTAATATAATATAATATTATATTCAAGTGTAAATTGTCTTCCATCAAAAGTTATGATATTGTATATGGATATGGATGCTGGGTATTACTATGATAATTATTGTGTCACGGAAATTAACTCCAGCTCGCATATAATTTTATGTATATCTACCTAGTATATTCAGTTTGATCAGTTTGATATATTATATAAATTTAATATTCTCACTTGTTTTTTACTCGAAACGGTCATATTTTTCAAGGTTTCTCGTATATGATTAATAGACTTATGCGTCTCTCGTTTCGTATGCGTATAGAACATTTTTTTTCAGCTCTGAAATACGTTTTTTTTTATTTCGTTAACGCACGCTTTTTTTCGAGTGCCAAAAACAATTATTGTAATATCTTTGGGCCTCCCCGAGACGAACGCCGTATATACTCACTATATATTTTTATGTGTGCGTGTGTAATATATCGTGAGTCTGCTGCTCCGTCTTCCCGCTGGTCAAGTTAATTATACAATTTGGCACACGTTCTCCTAGTCGTTGGCTCCGATCCTCCCGGAGTGACGACTTTTCCGCCGAAACTATTTTCATTCGCCGCCTTCGCCGTTCATTCATGATGGCGTCATCACGCGTCGTTTTTTCCTCTGTCGGTTTTAGCATTACACAAACTATACTATACGCCTACTCTTGTATCCGAGTGACTCCCCCCCCCCTAGTTTTTATATACTTACAAGTTACAGTATTCATATATAACTTATATATACACCTCATACGTCATACATATGTACGGAGCTTTGCAAATTGTATTATTATTATTATTATTATATAGGTACTTACC
Organism: Neotoxoptera formosana; assembly: GCA_022818045.1. Classification (NCBI taxonomy): domain Eukaryota; kingdom Metazoa; phylum Arthropoda; class Insecta; order Hemiptera; family Aphididae; genus Neotoxoptera; species Neotoxoptera formosana. Next base: position 62,571,663 of record CM040632.1, on the reverse strand, counting down.
GTGGTGTACGCTTCTAATTATGATATCGATTTAAAAAATGTTAATAAATATTTACGGGCGTGCGGCAGTTATCTAATATTCTTATATTAAACATCATAAATTTATTGGTTATTTTATATCAATATCCGTTCACAATATAGGTATATTGTTTGTTTTGTTCTCAATTAGCGTATAAAATAATATTTCATTATGTTTTTTCAATCGCTGTGTATATAATATTATAGATATTCGAAGCGAAGCTTAACCCTTGTTATTATTCAATGAAACCGTAACTGTAATTTTCCAGTAATGTCTATATGAACCTGCAATATATTATTATTAATCAATACAATTTGTTCTCGTGTGCCTGAAATAATTATTGCGATGTACGCACATGCAAATTTTAGTTATAAACACGATTCGGAAATATTACAATTTCAAAGTTTTATAATAGGTAGTAAAAGTTTACAATTTACATCCAAGCTACCTTCTACAAATTCTAAATGATATTTAAACTTTACAAATAAGGAATAACTTTTGAAAACATTACCAACTACCTTTATATTTTGTTTAAAGGTTTGAAATATATTTCACATTATGAGGCTTTGATACAAACACAACTCAAATGAATAGTTTTTAATTTCAACAAAAACTGCCATAAGGAATATACCTACTAATTTTTAGATTTTTGAAATTTAAATGATAAAACTGCAATATTGGACAGTTATAGCTGGTTAATTTTTAGAGCATAAATCTATTCAATAATTGTTAAATGTTTTTTGTTTTTGTTTTAATACCATTATACATGTAATCAGTTATTAAAACCGAGATAATATAGGTAATACGCATATAGTTTGTAATAGGTGAATCGTCCTGCCACCCCATAAATCAAAATTTAGAACGACTCGCCCGTTTAATAATTATTATATTATTGTGTTTAATATTTACATTTCTTTGTAATAACAACACCACCTTATAGACGCATTTTTTTTTATTCTCTACCTAAGTTGTATTTGAATATTTCGTTTATTATATTATGTAGGTATACATCTAATATATTATTTCATAATTTTAATTTATCTTCTATGCGATATACGGTGTGATATCGTCGTGCGGTGTTGGGTACACAATTTAAGTGCACTCCCTTTAAAAGTAGCCCAGGCATGCCCATATAGTAACGTGGAGACTGATATAGTATTATTATATTTATTTTTAAACGTTAGAGCAGCGCGCATAAAGATAATCATTATCATCATCATCGTCATCCATTTCACATTCGCTCAACAACAGCCGACGCTCGCCGCGAATTTGTTTCGAATTAATTTAATTAAATTTTGAGCGTGTAATAAATTATATAATATCATCGTTTTGCCCCAACCTCAAAACACGATTTCCTCGCTGGTTTTCGAAACTCGCGTCTAAACACGATTTAACAATTAAATAATATTATATATACTTAATACAATATACAGAGTGACTAGATTTTATAATACCCTGACAATTTTTACGAATTATAAAATGATGTTGATAGATCAATATTACCTAAATAATTTTCAAATCATCATAATTCATGGGTCATCTATTATCGCGGACCTATAATAATTAGTCCACAAAGATTACTCAAATAATTCGAAAACCTTTTGTTCGAATTTCGATTTGAATACATCACAGTTATTATAAAAATCGTCTGCTGAGGGCGGGGGTGAGAGCATTTGGAAAAAATAAGCTAACACTCCTTAAATGGTATAAAAAAAAAATAAGTATTTGAAAATCTAATAATTATAAGTAGGTACAATTAAAAATTCCAAATATTATAATTTTAAAGAATTCATTGTTAAAGGAAACAAACGGGGGCATGCCACGATGAATCGCCCTGTATAACATGTACTATATTATATTATATTACTATATAATATACTCGTTCACTAACTCGGACGAACTCGCGTTGAAACATTTTGTTATAATTTCCTTTGGACATTTACGCGTTTCTGTTTATTCGGATTAGTAATAATAAAATAACGTGTGCCGGTCGTTAAGGTGTGCCATACATGGCCGTACGTTTTAAGTATTACATATTAACGGGCGTTCAATTAAATGGAAATTATCATTAGCACAATTGGTCAGTATATAGGTACATAATGCACTAGAGTACCTAAGTATATTATACGAATGCGTGTATATATATATTGTATTATGTGTAGGTATATATTGTAGGTAGGTCGTGCAGTGCGTTTGTCAAAAATCTCCTTTTCTTCTCGTCGTCCGTCGTTTTCGAGACGCGCGGACAATAGGTGCATATAGGACATATAGGTGCGCCCACAAAAAAAGGGTTCGCCTCCCTTAGAGAATATAATAATAATAGTGGTTTTTTTTTGTGTTTGTTTGTTTGCCCCGATGTCGTCGTCGTCGTCGTCGTTGTTGTAGGCGTTGGACGTCGCGTGGGCCGCGACCGCGGTGACGGACAAAAGAAAACAAAGTTAAATCGTTTGTTATATATATAAATAAATAATAATATATAATATAATATAATATAGTAAGTGTGTACAGTGTATATAATATTTTAACCCGCCTCCACCGGCGTGTGCGTTGTACATTTTATTCAAAGTTGCCGCTTATATATAACCGCAACACGTGCAAATGGGACGCCGGCCAAGTTTTGATCGGATATTATTTTTAAACCGTCCGCTCGCGCGCGCCGTTTCACCGCCGCCGGTTGGTTTCTCGTCGGGAGGCTGTGTAAGATCCACACGAAATTTCCCCGCACATCGCGTATAATATATTATTATAGCACAATGCGTAGTCCTGAAAAACGATTACGCACCGAGTCGTCTACGCGCACAACATTATATTATTATTGTATTGACTCATAGTCTGATTTGTACATGTTAAGTGACTATATACATATTATTATACTTGGGTAACCGCGGGTTCGATTCAAAGTGTGTAATTCCTGGAATCATATAAGTCTTAACGACGATCGCAACTATAGTCTTTTCAGGTTTTAAGATCATGTAATCGCCGTAACGAATTACGTGTCAATATATTGTGTACAGTTCATCGTCGGTTGACCATTTTTTTTTTAATATTCTTCGAGTTGTTCCCATATTATATTTGCATTCATCGTCGTTACTCATCGATAATCACTGATATTATACTTTTTCAATTTTGTCGATACATATTTTTTTTTGTTAAGACATTTACTTACATCACTGTTTCTACCGCGTATTATACGTCAATTATAATAAGTAACGATCAAATATAAATGTAGGTACATATTATAGGATTTATTGGCTATCTTTTAGTATTTTCATTTTTTTTTCAGAGGGAAATGCTTCTCTTTGTATTATAGTTCTTATTAATATTATATTATACCGTTATATATACCTTTTGTCTCTCAGTTTTATTTTTAAAGCCCTTTTCGCTGAAAAAATAATTTAAATATTAATAATTTAAATGTTCAAAAATAATAAAACTGCGCCCATGCAAATTAGTATTCTCTCGAATTAAAAAAAAAACAATGCGTAGATAAGTATCTCTACTTTTTATGGAATACAATATTATTATACTTGATTTATGTTTTATCTTGTAAATGGATAATATATATATATATATATATCAATTTTAAGTTTAGGATTTCATTATTACCGAGTTTTGGTGTATAATTTAAAGTTATATATATATATTATGATATGCTAAAAGAACACAGATCGTGTAATTTAACTTATTAAACGTAAGCGAATGAAAACAATTTTAAATTTACAAACTGCAGTATTCTTATGAAATAATGATAATTCATTTTAATATAATATACATTGTTAACATTACAGAATAGTTATACAAAAAGTTTCTGAAACACAACACGGTTCCATTCCACGAATTGACTTTTAGTTATAAAATAATTAAATTTGATATCGGTGTTTTCATGATTTGAAAACACAAATTCTACGAATTGAACTCGATTTTAGTCTGGAGTCTATCGAAACTTGCGCTTATATTTTGTATTTAATTTTACACCGTGCATAATTCCCCATAAATAAAATTTCATATATCTGTTCATCTTCCGGGAATTATCTTCTGCTATTATTTTATTACCTAATGGATTTTTTTTTGTTTTAAAAATACATTTTATCAATATTTATTTTATATTTATTATATATCTTATACAGTTTTAATGAACCTTTTATATATTTTATTATGAAATAACTTTTTATCAGTACCTACGACATGACACCTATATGAATATGAAGAAGTACGCATTATTTTAATACAATTAACTCAAATTCGACGTTGACATTTCGCAAATTAATTTTTATACTACAAATATATATGTGTATCATGTTAATAACGATTATGAAATATTATCGCTGTATAAATAATTGGTATGAAGTCAGCGGTATTCTTTGCGACATATAAAAAATTGAGTGTACAACATAAATGTATTATGTTATAGAACGCGTAATTTAATATTTTTAAATGTTGTTTTATATATTATTATAAATATTATCCGGGATTTTTATTGGGTACTGCATAAATGATTGAAAAAAAAAATAAAAAATGCCAAGTTGTGTGAATGTTCATAATCATAACGTATTCCGATTTGGTATTTGACGTCAGTGTGTCAGTGTTTTTTTGTCTAAAAAAAAATTACTAGCAATAAGTTGTAGTTTAATATATAATATATGGATTTGAAGGTTATCCGTCATCGAATAATAATTTAATGTAATAGGTAAAAAAAAAAAAAAATAATAAAATAACATCGCCTTAAAGGAAAAAACGCGTGTGCATTTTTAATAATATGTATATTCCATTACACAAAACCGCAACAAATTTATCCACGGCCGCTGCATGCTGCTCATTAAAATAATATGTTGTATGAATATAATACGATATGCCGATGTAAATTCCTTCTCTGCGCGTACATGGTTTGTGTATAACCGCGATGACCAAGCATGCTTACCCCCCCCCCCCCGTTGTCATTGAACGAGGCATTTACTTAAATTCTGATTTTGGGAATTTTGAAATATTTTAAATTATTTATATTTTTTATATAATAATTTAAGGAGTGTATTCTATAGCAATACAAACTCTTTGATGCATCTTTTTTTTTTTTTTTTTATTAAGAAAGACAATTTACAATCTGTATACACAATAATTACAATAAGCAAATAAGATAAAAATAAAAAACAGAATTAAGTAACATGAATATCGTGTTGAGGAAGAAACCCAATGGTAACACCTCCTTTACTAATTTAACAAGTCTCTACACCTCTTTGATGCATCTAAATCAAAATTTAAACGAGTAGTTTTTGCAAAATAATGTAGGTACTTTGGATAGTTATATTAATAATTATTTGACTGCGGGGCGCAAAATAAGATAATTATAACTATAATTAATTCTCAATAATGGTTTTACATATATACATAAATATAAAATATATGTTATTTTCAGTCTAGTACTTATTATACTCAAAGAATTTTACAAATACAAAATGTTAGTATATTAATATTAATTAGTAATAATTATACTATAATTTTCAAATCACCATAGCTGCATGTCGTTTTTATCGTGGACATAAATTATCATCCTTATGGTCTATAAAGCTTAATAATTCAGAAACCACTCATTCTATATTCGACTTATACACATCAACGTTTATAAAAAAAATTAATTTTTTGTAGCATTTAAGAACAATCTTATGGCAATACCAACTTTTTTCAATTGAGAATCACTCTTTTTGAACTTAAATTATCAAGGAGATGTGACTGTTTTTAAAAATGTTAATGTACTTATCTAAATACAAATTTGAACGAATATTTTTTGAGTTATTTAACTATGTGTATAAGTAGAATGGTCCATGATAATAGTTGGGGGCTATTATGATTTTTAAAGTCACAATAATTACTAATTATTAATATTAGGTACCTAATCTATTGTCATTTTATACAAAAATATAAAAATTGTCCAAGTATTTTAATTACTGTATAGGTCAAATATTACATCCGTAATATCAAACACTACTATTTTGTATACACACGTTTTAATAACTCAGAAACTACTCTTTTAAAATTTGATTTTGATATACATCAACATTAAAATAAAATAAACCTCATCTGCTTAACATTTTACTGTAAGAATAAAGAAAGTATACATATTTTTATAAAAAAAAGTATTTGAAAATTCAATCCTTATAAAAGTAGGAATATCTACTTCAACATTTCCAAACCAGAATTTGAATAAATTCTGTATTTTAGAAAAAAAATTGAGACGAGTGTGCTTGGTTAATCACTCTGTATAATATATTTTAATATTTTACTATCGTTAAAAAAAATAATTTCGCGGATCATATCTTTCGATTTCAATCTGTGCACATTAATTTGTATATTATTATGTATACATCGTTACATATTTAAGATACCCTGCTGTACGGTTTGTAAGTACATCGGTTTAGTTTACTGCAACTTAATATATTTTCGAAGCGAAATATACCTGCTTATACCTACTCGCTTTGTACGCTAGCCGTTGCAGCCCTGAGGTAGGTTAGGAGGCGCACCCCGCCGACCGACAATGACATGATTGCGAGCGGCCTCGGCGGGGTGGTGTGTGCGATACGAAAGTCGTGTCGGAAAAGGTGCGTGACGACAGCTGCGCGGGTTGGGGGTGGGTGAATCCGTCAGAATAAACCACTTACGCACCCACTCTCGCGTATATTATAAACGTATAATAATATTATATAAAAACTCTGTATTGTGTTAATTAACACGAGTTTTTGTACGCCGGCGGCGGTCCCTGCGCCGGGAAACAATAACCCGTGTAAATTATGGATTATTCGTATACCTTCCCCTCGCCTGCTGCACCTCTCGGTCGTGTATACCTTTGGCGCGCGCGCGCGCGCGTGTGTGTGTGTGTGTGTGTTCGCTCGCGTGTCATTAAACCCCTTTGGAAACTGGCGAATTCCGCGAACCCAAATGCCCATAAATTCCACGGACCGGCGTCGGCGGCGGTGCGGTGGCGGCTGTTATATATATACACGCGCGCGTTGCGATATTCAATTCATAACACACCCGCCATCCGCACGCGATATATCCTCCTCCACCATATACCTCCACCGGTCGTCGTCGTCGTCGTCGTCGTGTACTTAACCGTTGGATTGTGCGAGTGTGTGTGTGTAGTTTATAACGCGATAATAATAATTATTATTATTATTATAGCCGCCGCCGCCGCCGCCGTTCACATTGTTGTTAATAACACGACCGCGTGTGTGTGTGTGCGTGCGATATAGGGTAGGCGATCGGCATCGGGTGTATAATAGTGCCGCCGCCGCCGGAAAGTCTCCTCCCATCGCGCCATGGCTTTAATGCTATGCAGCCGCCGCCGTTGTCGTCGTGTTTTTGTCTCCTCTCTTATTATTATTATTATTATATACTGAGGTCTCCCGACGATCGCCACCTCGCCCCGCGTATATTATCGCTATTATTATTATAAACACATTGTTGTGTTAAATTCGCGGGGACAGGTCCGTGCTGCCGATGCTCGTCTTCTCGTATATATATAATCATAATAATATATTGTGTTACGCGCACGACGAAATATTAATTATTATCATATTACATTGCGCGTTTCGATATAGTTTCGCCGCCGGACCATCATCCCCCGGATGTGTTATATATTATATTGTATAAAGGGCTCTGTGATATCGCGTCCCTCATCGTTTCGTCGGCGGATCGAGAACAAAAAGTTCGATCGGAAGCGGTTATCGTCGAAAATCGGGGTTTGATCGATCGTCGTCGTTGCCTATATTTGAGGCGCCGTGTGCGTGCGAAGGGAAAAACAAATCTCCTCGCCAAAAAAATAATATAATATTATTGCGTTTAATGGTTTTCCGAGTGCTGCGGCGCCGGTGGCGTGTGCAATATGGTGGCAATGAGAAATAACATATTATATTATATTATTACACTTAACATCGTGTCTGCACGGGAGTTGTGCTCCATCAAAGAAGTGGAGGTGGTGGGCGGCGTAAGCGGTGCAGTCTGCGTCATATTATTATAACGACGATAATAATAATAATAATGAGTACTTACTACTTGTGTATATATATATATTATTATTATATATAATATCATAACTGACGCGGTGGTCGCGGTAATGTACTTCGTATACGGTTGCAGTGCTCTCTAGGAGGACCTTGAAAACGCGCGGTGTGTAGGTGAAAGCAAAACGGGGCCGACGCCGACCTTGGATCTTTCTAGTCTACTTACGAAACTATCCCCGGCGTGTTATAATAATAATATAATGCATTTGTGGCGGTGTACGTACATAACGAAAACCGATAGCCATAATATTAGTGTAGATTATAATATTTTTCGTATTATTATTATTGTTGTTACTTCGTGTGTGCCGTCCGACGCGAACAAATAAAAAAGCTTACCAATAATTGCTCCCTCGAACATAATAATACGCCGTGCCTCTGATTTCTCATACTATAGGTGTTATAATAATTATTATATACTTTATACGCATAATGTCATATTATCGTAGTATGGGGGATGGTACGCGTATTATAATATAGATCGGTGGCAAGAAGTTACGACACTTTTTTTCACCATTATTGTGTTTTATTCAGGCGACAGCATGCTGCTGCTGATGATGAAAATAATAATATAATAGCAACAGAAAATAAGTTATAAGACATTGTAATCTGACGGTGGCGCCCGAGTACAACGCCGACTATGACGGCGACTACAAATTTAATAATAATAACATACGTATAGGATTAGAAAGACTTGAAACTCACACACAAATATTGTGCACTAAAAAAATGTATGGCTGAATTATTAAAATTTTTGTTTTAAATGTACATATTTCTATTATCAATTTTTCTTACTTTTCTTATTATATCAATGTCATCCGATGTTTGAAATGTGATCACACAATATATTAAAAATATACAATATAATATACTCGTAATATAAATGTAATAAATGTTCGTAGCTAGGTAGTCTTTTAATTTTTAAACTACATATTTATATGCCGTGTTTTTTTTTTTTGTAAATTAGTTAAAAAAACAGTTAGATAATGAGTATAAATATGCGAGGTCCAATTTTGGATTTAGATTCTTTATAATATCCCCCCAAAACTAGTAAATGCTAAAAGTGTCACAACCGCATTAGCGCAATTTCGCAGATGGCTGGCTTTGGGTGTGCTTAGCACCCCTAGTTTTGAAATCAGTACCTACCTTCATAATTTATGTAATTTGTATGCTAATACATAATATTAATACTGTTATATGTACAGTAGGTATACAAACTACAAAGCTATTATTAAATGGTGGAGGGGAGGGGTGAATTTGTTCATCGTTTAATCCATGATCATACACCATGATTATTAGGTAACTGAAAATATAAGTGGCTTCAACAGCCACAGTACCTATTTCATTAGATTTGCGTACCCCAAGGTAAATTCCATGGAATCGTGTGGTTCAGAATTTTATTGATATTCACCAAATTAAAGAATATAGTTTAGGTGAAACGATTTCACTACATATGGTGATTAATAACCACATTTAAATAACCACATAACCCCGCGGTGGTGCAGTTGAATATTTCCAACTATTTAGTATATTGTGGTAACGGGTGAATCACGCGGATTACACGGAATACGGAGACGAGGCAGTGTATAATAATAGTAGTATAGGAGGTATCTCAAACGTTTATGTATATTTGTGATTTTTGAAGGTGAAACATTTATTTCCACTCGTCGGCGGCTTATCGGAGTCTCATTTGCGTTTAGTGTATCATATACTCGTACTGCAGCTGTGTACGCGTAAATGACATACCTATATAAGCATCATGTCCTGTGCAGTCCCATTACTATTTATTATTATCTCTTGGCGCGCCGCACGAAAACAATATAATAATATCGTAACGTGCCTATTATACGTATACCACAGTGCATATTATTATTAGCGTTGATGTAACCGCTGATTCGGTATATACCAATAACGCGCGTATCCGCGGCCGTACGTGGCGAGATATAACGCGGGCGTATGTGGTTTTTTTGTGGGTTTTCCTCTGATTCAGAGTCGGCGTTCCGATCTCCGCCGCCAGTCCTTTTCTCTAATCTGTACGACGGATTTCCCAAAGTACGCTATGCGACACGACCATAATTCTCGGCCACTATCGATGCCCGATGACGCCGCGTGAAAAGCGCGCTCGTTTAATCCGTCACATATTTACACGCCGCCGACGTCGACGCATTCTCCAAAGTCTGAACAGTGTATTATATAATACGTGACGACTGTGTTTTATTTTTGGGGTGTATATGACTTTTTCGGGTACGACTCGCCGCGCAGCATCTGACGAGAGTATATTCGGCTGTAAAAGTTGATAAAATATATTTTTTTTCATACCTATACTTATAATTATTTATTTATTGTATGGCAACTGCCAACCCAATCCGATTGTTGTTTGTTAACTGTGAGCAGACGATCAATATCATTCGTAATATGGGAATAATTTTTAAATATCGAAAAATGATTCCCGCGATAACTATCCGTAAGAGGTTGATAAACTTATAGGTAATTTTTTTACAGAATTAAATTTGCTTCGTTCTAAATGGTTCAATTCTTGTCTGGGTTTTAGTTCCATATTATGAAGCTGCAGCATCATACAAAAAAAACAGTTTCCATTACTCTTGTCCTTGTGTTGATAAAAGCTGTTACCGCGTACGGTTAAAATTTAAAAGATTTTTTAAAATAATAAATATGTTGACGTATGAATAAAATTTATAAAATTTCAATAAAAAAAATAATTTAACGAATTTCCATAATTTTAATGCCACTTAAATTTCAACATTTCGAATACACACTAACTACTAAATCCTGCCGTTTATTACCTATACCCACTCGAAATGTTACTTTCAGCTCGTTTCTTTCTCCAAAAACTTGAAAATTATAGTTCGTAATCGTAATTACTATATTATTATGTAGGTATATTATAATATTATTGTACGTTTTCTCTAACTGTTGCTGAAAATTAGGATTTAGCTAGAAGTCCACAATTGTTGTTTATTCGCTTAATATAATTATATAATATATGTATACTACTACTATTGATAAAAAAAATAATAATAAATGAGATATTCTGAAAGTCTATTTATCTTAACGTTGATGTAGGGATTGTAGTTATAAACTCTGACGAATCCAATTGTTGATATTATTATTATTATGATTCTAATGAATAACGATTTTTGTTTATTCATTTATTGTCTTATGCGTCGGTATGTAAAAAATGATGTATGGGCACTGTATATTGTTTTTTTGTTGCACGCCGGTTGGGCTCAATTTGGTGGACGAATATTGCAGTGGAAAGCAATCGTTGTTAACGTTTTTGGAATAAAAAAACAACAACAACTGTGAACAAAGAATTTTGTTCACAAATATTTGAACAGCCATTATTGTCGAAACTGCGGAAAAAATTACTCCGCTGGAATTATCACCCGTTTATAAAGTATAAATGTATTTTGTTTTCATTTTCATAAATTGCCAGGTATACGCGTGTACGACAACTATTATAATACGACTGTAGTAAGCGAATCCAATATCCATGTTCAATAATTAGCCTGTTTCTTACTATTTAATGATGGTCATCAATCAAAATCGAGTAAATGTTTTACGATTAATATAGGTTTATTGGTCAATAGTTATTATTAACTTCCCGCCGAAGCCGTTAGGCGTATATATAAACAATCGAAATTTTCTAGTTACCACATCGGTCGAATGAACAATTAACAACCATAAATTAATAGTAGTTTCTACGGATAAAAAATAAATATTAATTTAATATGCATAGCCCCCTCCGATCAATAATAAATTCGTATATATTGTTCATTATGCGAAAATATTGTTTTTTAAATCGTTTTGCATCACGTTCGAGCCATAAAGTAATTTATTTTTACTAAATCTATACTTGTTATTTGCTGTGTGCCGATTTTTTTTTACTTATTTACAATTATTTCGTCGTATGTCACAAATTATTAAATTTTTGAAATTGTGTGAAGACAACAAATATTATTACCGTATTACCTATAATAATTTACACTCGGTGATTCATTAAATGTGATCACAATCATTTTCCCATTTAATCATGCATTTAATTAAATTCTGAATGTTTGAATTGGTAAGCTTATACCCAAAGACCATATTTTTAATTTTCAAATGTTAACCATCCTGCAACTTACTATAAATTGTTAAAAGCAATTTTTTTTTTTGAAAATGTCTATGCATTTAAATCGAAATTCGAACGAGTAATTTCTAAGCAACTTTATTTACTATAAGGGTAGTTGTAATAGTATAGTCCACGATAATATTCAATAGGTTTACAAGATATGGCTATATGAATTATGATGCATTTTGTTAATTATAATTTATTATTATTATGAATAGATTACCATTTTATAATGTAGGACTATATTCAGTACCTATACATATATTACACATATATTATTTTATATTTCATGTATTACCATTATTAAGAGTTATTAAAAAAAATCCATCTGCACACTGCTTTAATTGTATTAAGTATAGTAATTTTTTTTATTTAGACATCGAAACTTTATACATCATAATTTCAATAAATGCATAGTCAAGGGATATATGTAAGTTGTAGCGGTGAGTATCACGCTAGCGGCGGGAAATCACTGTATAATTTAATGATATAGTGTATGTTAAGTCGTTCGTATAATTTATTGAATTAAGTCATATTATTATATAATAATAGTAATAATAATTGTTTTAAAAATTGACTTGAAAATCCGAAACGATGCGGTCGTGGATAATAAAATAATTACATTTCTGTAAAATGCAACGTATTCATTAGAAATAATCGTTTTGATGCAGATCGTTAATTAGTCGTCTGCACGGTAGAATATCGCTCCACTAATGACAACTGTTAACCGGTGACAAATGCATTAACAATACGGTATTGCGCGAAACGGCGGTGAATGGCTATAATAATATATTGAATCGAATTGTCGTCCGATTTCAAGGGATTTGTTGCAGTCCCGTTTTGAGTTTGCAATAGGTATAGGTACGCGTTTATATCTATATAGGACGATGAATATTAACCTATAGTTTTCATGAAGTTACGTATATAAGAACAAACCGTTCATCTGTACGATATCTCACGTACCTATACTTCCACGAAAACTCGATTATTGTTTTATATATTTTCTAGGGGGTTCTTCTCTTTGTTTGATTCGTTCACCAATACAAGCGGGTCCCCAAAGGTCTCTCCCCCCTCTTTTCATCATATGCAATTGAATATCTGTATAATTTAAAATATTTAAAAATAAATAATGCGAAAGATAAAATATACAAAGCTTTTTTGAATAATAATAATAAGTTATTTATTTATTTTTTATTTGACATACGGCAATTACCTATATTACGAGGAAGTTAAAATGTAAAAACTTTTTTGTACAATAGTGATAAAATGTGTTTCGAATAAGTCAATAATAATTGACTAATTGACATATTATAATTATTATAGTCTTCAATAAACATACGGTATTTCATATTTAAAATACATATGTAATTATATTTCAGTAATTACTGTAGTACACCGTTGTACGTTTGGTGACTCGGTCTTATATTTTCGTCACGACGACAATGATAATGACGTGTTTGTGCTGCACAAATTACATCGCTATTATAATGACGCGTCAATAAACTTGAACGAATCATTTCAAAACGTATAATATATACATACGTGTAGCAAGTACCTACGTTATATGTATAGTAGGTTATATATAATAATATGCGTATATGGTCGCCCGATGTCGGTTTTAATCGATCAAGTTCATCGGGTGTTGCATTAAAACGCGGTCGTTTAATACTTAAAGTTAAAACGTTTAATTATTATAATTTTTTTTACGACGTTTCCTACCAATTCCGAAATTAGTACATAATATTGCATTATATACTATGATATCGCGGTGTAACGTTTTTTGTGCAAAGGTTATACTGGGTGATTCACCGCAAGCATGCTCACAATCACTATTTATTTTTTTTCTTATTTATTCAGATTTTGATTTTTTAAATTTTTAACCTCAAGGACCAAATTTTGAAATGTTTGAATTTTTTATTCCATTTAAGGAGTTAAACTTCGGAAAGAATTTCAAGTTAAAATTCGTCTTGTGACGATACAGACTTTTTCTTTCAATTGTCGTCAAGCTGGTGACTGTTTCCATCCAAGTTTTTTAAGTGAAACAACTTTTTGCAAGGATAATCTGGTTGGAACATATGGGGGCTATAATGGGGTATATAATATTATAATGATTTAAAAATGTATTGTAGTAATCTATATATTATGAACATCTATATACATTTTAAAATTTGTAACAGACTACATACTTACAGACTAATCACGTATAATATATCAATTTTAAAACTACATAGTAATAATGATTTTAAAAACTACATTTCGAATATTTATAGATATAAGTACATCAAGATTTTTCATATGCTTAACAATTTACCATAAAAAATAAATAAACTATGATTCTCATTTGCAAAAAAAAATAAGTTTGTTTCGCTACAGGACACTCCTGGGCATGTGCCTGATCATAGTTGGTAAATCACCTTGTAAAAAAAAAAGTTGTTCGAACTTAAAGGGATTATATTATGAAAGTGACGATTATAGTAGACGTCGTTTTCGGTGTCTATAAGGTTATACAGGATTTACTCTTAGCGCACTGCAGTTAAGTAACCCGCGATGTATAATTATATTATGTATATTATTATCATTTATAATGTGCGCTGATGCTGACACGCGTAATCGCTTGTAAAGTTCGGGCATTATAATATCGTCATCATTGTATAACAATTAACAACAATACGTGTCCCAAAACGATATCGTTTTCGATTATGAAACTCCACACAAACGCGTTTTAATCGGATTTGCGTTAATTTCACACACGCCGCATTCGCGACCGCGACACGGTAAATCGCTTGCAAGACATAATGTTATATATAGGAACAATACCGTTCTGTTACCACTTACCGTTAGTACGTATAAGCACTTACGCGATGTGTTTTACTTTGAAAACGTTACAATATAATACGCTCGTGGAGTATAGGTACGCCGGTTACAGCACTACAGCGCCGTCGTCGCATGTGGGTCAAGTTGTTATTATTATTGTCATTACCGCGCCGCTACCTATATGTAATATACAACGACCATAATATACCATTATGGTTATCGAGTTAAGCCGGAATAGCGTTTTAACAGCACTGCGGCGGCGGCGGCACATAACAATTAAAAACAATTGCCAATAACGAGCGAATACGCGAAAACAAAAAACATTTCGTGCGTTCAATCGACATCATAATATAACTGCCAGTCCAAGAGCACACTCAGAACGCGACGCGAAATAGTGAGTGGGTTTTTGTAGCATTTACGGTGTTATATACTTATATGCTATTACGATGGTTTCCGACCCATTATGCACCAAATCTGGCGATGGATTTCTATAAACACAGCCGCGACATTTACGTTTATGGTCGCACTGGAAAAAAAATATTACATGACGTACAACTCAAACCGTCACTGGCTAATAATAATTAATATAATATAATTAGTAATAGAATAGTACGTGCGAGCAGCTATGAATTTACCTTTAAAACAACGTACGAACGTTTAGTTCGCGTCTCTCCTCGGCCGATAACTCGTCTAGCAGCAGCGTCCCGAATTCCTCCTGAATTAACTTCTGCTTTCATAAAATATATTATTAATATACATATAACACTGCAGGTATGGACCATATAGTTTCGCTCACACGTGTATTGTACTATAATTTTTTATTATATATTATACAGTGTGATTCGCCAAACATGCACCCCGCCCCCCTTAGATTTAGATATACTTCAAAACTTTTTAAAGAAAGTCATCCGATTAACAATTAACAGCCAAAATAGAGATTTTTAATTAAAATAAAGAAGTTTATATCGCCACAGGATATTGCTTCAAATGAATATTAAAAAATTCCAAAAATCAGAATTCTAACAAACTCTTTACTTATTAATGTAAAAATATTGATGAGCATGCTTGGTGAATCACCCTGTATATATCTGCTTAACGGTAATTTTTAATTTCGATTTTTTTTCCAAGCGTTTCGTCGATAATTATTTCAATAATTTACTCGCGTACATATATATCATATACCGGTTATGCCTATTTAATAATATATAATATACGCTGCGAGTTTGCTCGTTTCGACGCTGTGCATCGTTTGTATTATACGTTTATATACCGCCACCGTCCTTAAAACGAGATATCGTCGCGACTTTTACAGAATATTAAAATACAGAAATCCGGATTCGGGCGATTGTAGACGCTTGAAATCGATACACGCTGTTTTTCGATTGGCCGTTACGTCGTGGCTGTAATATTAAAATATCGCAGTATAATAAACACATATTTATGGCGCAGGGAGGCTACGGGGGCCGAAGCTATTCCAAGTAACCTGCAATATAGATTAATTATGAAAGAATCTCGAGTTCACTATAGTCATAGTGAAGGCGCCTTTATGAAATTTAGATGCACAATATATTTACTTATAAATTATATCCTTATTTTCCGTTTCTATAAAGCCAATGGCGCAAAATAGTCAAACATTTGATTTTTTGGGGAGGTTATTATCTTTTAGTTGGGTTTATATATGTTTGTTTTTGACTTTTTAAACCACCGCGAAGATTGGTGGTTGCAGGTACTGCAGTTGAATTTAATATAATAACCATATGTAACCACGTGTGAGACATACATGTAGTTTGTGTGTATGCGCATTGATGGGCTTGTTAAGACTTGTTTTTGCGGTATACAGGATAGTGTTATTGTACGAGATATATATTATTTTACTGTATAACCCTGTATTATATAATATATGCTGACGGTTTTCTTTCGGTTTTTTTCCAGGTTTTGCGGTGGTGTCGAGCTGTAGTACGGTGTCGTCGCCTTGGACGCCCGGCGGGGGCACGGCCGGCGGTAACCCGGACGGGCCGGACGGCGGAGGCAACGGTATGCGCAGCGCGGCCGGCGTGAACGCGGGCAGCAACCTCAGCCTGGACGTAGACGACTGCGATGACGACAAGGAACTGTCAGCGGCCGATGCGGAGGGAGTGTGGAGTCCGGACATCGAGCAGAGCTTCCAGGAAGCGCTGGCCATATACCCTCCGTGCGGGCGCCGGAAGATCATACTGTCCGACGAGGGTAAAATGTACGGTGAGTGATCGCATAATGTTTATATAATATTATTAATCAATCATTATGATATCATCGTCGTTATAAAATACACTAAACATTGGCATGGCGCAGTCGTTTGGATAGAATAATAAGTATTCGACTTAAGTTCCGTTCGGACAACTCGAGGTAGAGGCCCGTGGTAGTAACAATTTTTTTAACCACTATATAATATATATTCACCAATAACCGCCGATTCTTACCGCGACCAAACGCGTTAATCGAATGAGATGATAATCGTGCATATATTATATAATCACTGCAATAAATCACATAAACATTCTTTGATAATAATCTTTGATATTATTTACAAATTGACAATAATAATAATGGATCATGATCCACTACAAGTAAGAATATAAGTATACCTATTGAAGCCGCACTAATTCATACTCCCATATACTAAGATAAAATAAAATATATTTTAATTTATATCTGGCGTTTAATTTTTCCTAACCAAACGTTAAGAAGGCGCATCAGTAAAAATATTTTTTTTGTCTTACTCGCGTGGAATATATAGTATAAACCTCTCTTTGTTTCATTCATTATGATTGCATTATTGTTGATTACTTTATAAATAATAGTATAACATGAGTTTTGTCATAAAATTTTTTTTAATATTTTGATTTTTAAGAATGTTATTAGGTGCATTTAATATTAATCATAATATGTATATATTATAATAACATACATAAATACATTATGCATATAATTTTTTTAAACATTTTTAGTTACTCATAAATATTAATACAATTTTTTATAATTCAAAATGTCAAAAATTACGAAACACATAAAATATTATATTATTGTTATAAAATCTTAATTTCAACAATGTTTTATCACAGTAAGTGAAATACAGAGTGATTATAATAATATTCGTATAACGCTCAATAAATATACCCTTAAAATCTTGTGTACACCTAAGTTTCCGGAAATCTAATTTTTCACCTCACGCGCCTTCTTGAGTATCTTCCTCGATATTATTTATATATATTATGTAGTTCACCTATACCATTTAATCAAACGATTTAATTGAAAAATGTACGAGAGTAGGTAGTAATGCTGAAAACATATGTATAGTGTATACTTCTTATTTATTAAATTAACGAAGTATTGGTCTACAACTTATGTGAGGTATAAAATGCAGGTAGAC
Organism: Neotoxoptera formosana; assembly: GCA_022818045.1. Taxonomy (NCBI): domain Eukaryota; kingdom Metazoa; phylum Arthropoda; class Insecta; order Hemiptera; family Aphididae; genus Neotoxoptera; species Neotoxoptera formosana. The sequence continues at coordinate 62,553,239 of CM040632.1, read as the reverse complement.
ATTACATTTTGCCATTTTACTTTGTTTATCATTCATCTAAAATATTTACACACTTATTAATTGAAATAAAAAAAGTTTTATTCAATAGCCATGAAATTCAAAAGTTGTTGAAAAGTATATTTCGCTTCCGATTATGATAAAATATTTATGCGCTGTCATTGAAAAACATTTAAAAATAAACCATCGTTATATAATAAAAAAAATCATATTTCAATGTTAAAATTTGAGTGTGGGTATAATCAGATGATGCATATAAAAAGGCATGTTTTTCAAAACCACAAAAATCGTCTTATACATTTAGTGTAGATACAGTTAGTTAAATGGTTTAGCATGTATATACGAGTATTAGTAGCGGTTTAACATAATATCGTTGATTTTTAAACGTCGGAGTGGTCGACAGTGTATTTCAATTGAACGATTTCGTTCGTTTTCAGTGTTCTTTCCTCGATCGATTTACTATAAGCTTTACGCAGAGCCGCTGCAGATAATGTTGTGGAACTTGGAAACGTTGCTATTATGAAAAATCATGTTTTTTTATAACAATAACAGCGTATAATGTATATATAGGTATAATATAAACTCAGCCTTATAGTTTTTGTTATTTATATATACCTATACAAATTACAAATTACGTGTTCAATACAGATTTTTATCACTACTTGACAAAAATTTATTTTGTAGTGCTATAAAAAACTTATATATTATTGTATATACACAAACATAGATGATACTTTTTATTTTCCTCCAACATATATAGGTAGGTAAAAAAGAAAACGTGTATATACACCGATATAATGCTTTACGTATAAAAATAATAATAGGCACCTTTGTTCTTCGTACAATATATTTATGTAATAGAATTTTAAATGTTTAAAAGACTAAAAGTTGCCAAACATTTTTATAGCCCACGCCATTGTGCAGCAGCACACCTGTTATTATTAATTCCTCTCTCTTTCTCCTTGTAACTTTTCCTTGTGTCGGACCCTCATGAATTTATTGCTGTTTCGCGCGCTCTCGCACACTCATTTTATATATATATATATAATTATATATGTTAGTGTGCAGTGTATGTGTACAGTGCGATGTATATATTTTTTGTCCGCTCTAAACCGACTTTTGAAAGCTTTTGTCTTCCGTCGTCTCGCCACTGAAAGTGACCCTTTTTGTCTTCCGACCGCATTTTACTCAAAAACTTATCTCGCCGAAAACTTGGGGTCGTAAATACTTTTGCGATTCAAGGCAACTATAAAAGGCGAAGTTTTTATTGTTTTCCGTCGTATCCGCTGCTGCTGTTGCTGCTGGCTGCCTGCAGCACCCTCACTCTCGTCTATAACAATTCTTTACGTGAGCGATATTAGACTGCAGTGTTAGTATCGTCCGACTAGAGCGGTTCCCCACCAGGGAATGAACGTGTGCCTACCTATGCCTATATAATATAATATATGATTATACTGGATCATAAACGAATTATAAAAAATTATAATAATATAAGTAATGTAATAGGTAATGGCATAAAACAGTTAGGAGGGACGCGCAGATGTTTGTATACAAAATAAAAGGGTCACGTGTTGGATAGGGGGGAAATAGAAGTTTAGCTTAGATATTCATTGAAAAATGAATGGTCTCCTGCAACAGTGCAAAGGGGGTGGCTAGCCAATGGCATTTATATATATTCGTTTTATTGTTTTCCAGTGGTGGTAAAAGTTCGTAGAAAGAAATCGCTTAACATTGAATTCGTTTTATAGTAATATTGTAAAAGTAATAATAGGTAAGTGTACATATTATAACGGTTAGTAAAATAAAAAAAATTGCGATGCATTAAAATTTCACAAAACACTGAAGACATTAAAAATATTGTTAATTATTTTATTTCTATGACTGCAATATAATACTAATTGTCATTGATATATTATATGCCTTTTATTTATAAACTGCAGTATTATTAATTTTAAATTAGACCCCAGGGTATTTATGGGACGTGTTATAGTTAAGAAACAACTCATTAAATGCAGTGAGTATATATATAGGTAGATAGATAGATTCTAAAAAGTTCATAACCCTACTTTACTTGTATTAAAAAAACAAATTGATTTCGTTAATTAAAATTCTACAATAAACTTTCAAACACAATTATCTAGACTGGAAGAATTAAAAAAAAAATAAGTAAGAAACACTTAAATTTAGGTGGTAGGTAGTATTTATGCATATTGACATATTTTATAAACACATTTTTTTTTATATTTAAGACTTTTTTTATATTATATTATTATATAGGTATGTAGATAATTCTGAAAACCGGTCGTGCGCGTGATTCGTCTCCTCGTAAAAAACCGGCAAACGCCGTCGGTGAAAGTTTAAAACCCCAGTAAATGCATTTGGCTAAAAAAATTGAACAATTTGATAGCGAAACGACGACGGTTTAGCGTGTAATAAACACGTATTGCTATAAATTTAATTTTATGATATTATGCCGGCGGCGGCGTGAGGTTTTGCAGCTAGAATATAATATAATATATATATATATATATATAAGCAAAACCCGGTTTTCAGTGCGGCACGTTAAAGTGGTGGTGGGTAGGTGCAGTATATAGTTTTCATCATCCCCCGTTCTACAGCGGAGTGGGAGGGTTCCGATTTGTGTGGGCAAATGACCGTAGGGGGTGGTGGTGGGGTGGTTTGGATGCGGGTCAAAGGGGTTGTTTTGCGGCAGTCGGCGCGGTGACGAACGGATGAGGTGGTATACGCGTTTCGGCCCCAGGGCTGGGGGCGGTGGCGGTGGTGATGAAGGTTTCACGATAGAGGGTTGTGAAAGGGTGACGAGAGGATAGTAGACGGAACTATATATATATATATATATATATACGCGAACTCGTGAGCGCGTGTGTGTAGAGAAAGAGAAAAGGGTACGTAGGAAGGGAGTAGGGGCAGGGGACAAGGAGACGGCGGACGAACTATTCCAAGAATGTGCAATTAGTGTATATACACACTCGTCGGGGGTGCCGCTATAATTCACCCTTGACTCCGGCGGCGCGCGCTGCGCTGCTCGTAGAGTGTAATAAGGGAGGAAAGAAAGACATAAGAGGCCATCTCGGTCGAGACCACCCCACACCCTACACCTCCACCCCGCTGCCGCGCCATTAACACGTAATCTTCCTCCGCCTCTTTTTCCGGCTACCTATATATATATGACGTGCCGAGAGAGCACAGCCAGCGCAGTTCCAGCGATTTTCTGCTCTCTTTACCGCCGCCACACCCATGCTGCATCCTTTACCCTAAGCACTATATATCGCCTTCAACCGCCGCCGCTGCCACCCCTTCACTGCTTTCCTGCTTCTCTTGACCTTTTATGCGTGCCTCCAAATATAAAAGCCTATAGACCATAGGATATATCGCCTCTATGTGCGTATATGTGTGTGTGACCTGATTGCTGCTATTGGTCTTCCTCCCTGCCGCCTACCCGAATGTGTTTGTCCGTTATGTGTGCGTGAATAACGAGAGGTTTTCACTATTGATTCGGTCAAACAGAAATAGAGGATCATCCGGTCCACAAAGCTCCTTATTTTTTTCTAAAAGAATTCGTCGCCGTTACCATCGTCCACTGTTGTGTCCAGTGTGTTCCTTATTATTTCTGCACCTTTGAAAAATTCATTTCAAGTCGAGACTCTTCTCAAACCTACAGTGTATTATACTATACATTGTACCTATTGTATGTAATACGCGCACATATAGATACCATTGCGAATAATAGTTTTGCTGTTCCTGTAAGTATTATCGCATTTCATCTGACATGTTTAGAGCAACGAGGAAAATACAGATGCCTACAGTCGTATGCAGTTGTATGTACACCAGATATTCGTTATACATCAAATGAGTAAGCTTGCTGTAAGCAGTTATTGTCATCATAACTTTGTGGTGAAGGGGTATGTCGTGAAACGAGAGTAACACTATTTATGTGGAACGAATTGTATTCAAAACATGTCTCAGGGTGCCCGTTTCTAATCGATGACTTTCGCACAATCTCGTTACGACAATAACAATGTTATTTCATGTTATATATCCGATGATTTTAAACTTCGTAATCTGATTGGGGGAATATATTATTAAATACATATAATAGTATATTACATTTTATATAATATAAGTACGAGAAAATAATGTGTCTCGATCAAATTTTCGGGCGATTGTATTATATAATTTTCGGCATTACTTACTTTAAACGAGTACGTTAATTATTTATGTTTTGGTGGTGTATTCATTGGGCGATCGCGTCTCTCTTTGTAGATAACAATAATATTATGAATTTCTCTCGTCGATATTGTCAAAAACACACGTCGGTAGTCGCAATACATCCATATTCCATATACATATATACTATATAGTATAGAGATAAATGCTCGGGGTTGAATAATTAATGCAGTTGAACTGTTGTGTTATTAATTAGTGAACATAAATCATTGTAAAAACGTATTCGTATTTGCAGTTTGATTAATAACAATATGTTTATATATTATATTATTCCGTATAATTTCGTGTATCTTTATTGCAATCAACTCATTAATGCGCGCTGTCGTGTACTTCTGCTATATAAATAAGAGCAATCGATTATTTTGTGTAATTGAATTGTCCCACCGAGCCAATTTCAAAAAGTATCCAAAACTATTTTTATATTATATTTCAAAACGTAATCCGCCAATGTACCCTTGCCAATCGCGCTGTAATATAATATAAATTATAGTAGATAGTGTGGCGGGGTAATAGGTACAATACATGATATTTTTCGTTTGACAAATCCTCACTGCGCTTGCTGACTTTAAAATTATTTAATCTTTCTGCTATTGACAAGCCTGCAACAATATCACACACACACCTGCAAAGAATATTATAAATGCAAAATATAAAACAGGGATTTAAAATATACAAATCAATTATTTATTAGATAATTAATTATCTATTGTGTATCTATTATCTATAATAGTTATATCTATCTACATACTCGCTGCCTGTTGATTTTATTATTTTAACACCTATACACCGGTTTAGCTGAACAAACATGATTCGTGTTGTACCATATTATGTACATTTAATAATAAGATCCCTTTTGGCCTCTCGTTTTTCATTTTAAGTTTCTTCGTATTCTACAAACATTTCGCGCAATATGAACACTCGGGATATATTTTTATTTTTATTGTATGTATTATTATACACGGTGCTATTACTTTAATAAACAATATTTCGGCGTCCTCAATATGCGAACTGTGTAGTGTACGACTCGAATGAAAACAAAAATAACAACCCCCGGTGGTGAAGATTTACGTAGATTACACCCTTCGGCGATTGCATTATACCGTTCCGACATCACCGCCGTTATTCGTATTTTCCGGCGTGTAAACACGGTACGCGAGTTTTTAATTTATTGAAACGCTTTTAATGAAGTGTCTTTCAAATTCTATTTTTTTCTCGTTTCTTTTATTCGGTTCAAGTGCGTTTCGAAAACTTTTGATGTTATAAGTACGTACTCTCAGGGAAAATAAAAAAACTTTTAACTCCCGTTCCGCTTGTACTGTATATTATAAGCTACGCGCAATGCACATAAAAAAATAATATCGGTTAAATTATCATATTATTTTATTATATAATCATGGTTACGCGACTATAACCACCCCCGTATATAAATTATCGGCACCGGGGTTAAATATTAATAAAAAATAATACCAGCATAGGGTTTCCGTTAACCTGAAAATGCGTACGAGTGCGCTAAATAGGTACACCTTTTAAAGTATATAAGTGTAAACTGTAGTATTACACTGCGGCGGTCTGTTCTATAATAAATGTATTTGTTCTGTTATTTGAAATCATTTAATTAAAAATGCGAATAAAAGTCGACGTTTCAAATAGTTATACGCGTTTCGTCCAGGCCTCATCTAGGTAACTCTCGCTCTCTTCCACTCTCCTCTCTCTCTCTCTCTCTCTCTCTCTCTCTCTCTGCCTTTCACTCACTCAGTCTATCTTCATAATATATGTATATAATATACACATATATATTCTATTATGCATAGTGAGTGCGCGCATCCTATCGGCCTTTGAAGTGTATTAACCAATTTTGGCTGAAGTATAAAAGACAAAGATAATATGTACTATATTACATAGAAACGTCTAGAGACTTGGAGTGCGGGGTAGGAGCCCTCCTATATGAAATATCGTGATGAATAGCACCAGGCATAGTGTTGGACAAAAATAACTCTATGATTAACCGATGATCATAGTGTATAAAGATTATATCTATGATATAATAATAATTAAAAATATCTGTGTACATTAGGTATATATTTTATTTTACTAATAAAAATAAAGCAAAAAACAAAATTAATCATGGAGTATCACTAATTTCACTACCTGACTAGTTTTGTCATAGAAGAATTATATATTTATTTTAACATCAATATTACATTATAATTTTAAATATTTTATATTGACGTATTCAATCAATATGTTTAACTATTGATATTTATCAATTTTTAATTATGAATGTCTTCATTATAAACTTAAATATTCGCAGTTAATCACGGAGGTTTTTTGTTCAACTCTGTCGCCAAATCTTGCAGCAATAGTTTGAACCCCGGAAATTGATAATTGTTGTAATGCATGCAGAGCCTAAAGTAGACAATATTTCTTTTAGATTTGTTTTTCGAAACGACAATAATTTGCTGTCCAAACTCTTAAGTACTTACCTCTGCAGCGCTGCAGCGATATATGTCTCTCTCACACAATAATATTACATTACGAGTTTAGCCGTCGCATATATATATATATACTAGCTGAATCACCCGGCATTGCCCGGAAAAACTCCTATTGGGTGTAATTCACTCTGCATAGGTATGAAAGCAAAATTATATTATATTTTAATTTTTAGCCATCCCGCGTGGCGTTGCCCTGAGTTTCGCTTATGGTAATGCGAACAGTATATTATCAGGTAGGCAATCTACCTGCGGTAGATTGCGGACACATTGAGGGTGGAGATAAAATATAGGTAGCCTTTATTAGTACACCTTAATAGTTAAAAAACAATTTGTATAAGTGTACCTAAAATAGTATTGAAGTCATAGTTGATCATCCCGGATTTTTAGGAGTATTTCATATTTATGTATTAATCTACCTTGGGGGGTTATTTAATTTATTTTTATGGACAAACCGGCGTAATTGTACCTAGATTTGTGAAATAATTCACATATTATATAACTTGCAATCAAAGGCAACACTTAATAAACAAAAAAAAGTTTCGATTTCCACCGTGAATCTTAAGATCCCTGTTTTGCCACCTCTTTAAAAATTGAATATCAGAAACACTCCTTTCTTATTGCATATCTAGATCAATAGAATTTGTATGTGTAATTTGTATGTGTATTGGTTTATGTTATCGGTGTGCATTTTATCGTTCATTATAATAAAATAGGAGTATTGGTGTACGCGCGATGCATGAGATTATTTTTATCGATAAACTACTCGGAACAATAATTGTTATTCTTATCTACACGACGACGACGACGAACAAAAAGGATAGGTTGCAGGTAGCTGGAAACCCGCGGGCCGCCGCCGTGCCGCACAATACGTATTGGCGGTGAATAATTATAATTGTTAATTACTCCACTAAAACGCCACATTTTTGAAAATCCTTTCTTATTGCTCGGTGAAAATATGAGAAGAACCTCTATTCCAAATTTCAAGTCCGTACGTTGAGTAGTTTTTGAGATACAGCGATCAGTGAGTGAGTGGTATTTGGATTTTATAAGTATAGATACATGAGATATATTTCGGGCGCAGTCGTCGTCGCCGAGACGCTAAGACGACTTGTACGACGGAGACTTGATGATTCGGTTCGGTCATCGGCTTGTCGTCGTCGAAAAACGATAGAAACGGCGGACAACCGCGGTAAAACATTATATAATACATATATATTATATTTATGGAAGTAATGATGCACGCACACACGCTCAGATTATGTGTAATAATAGACTTTGTGTTTTATATATAGTGTATATATATATATTTATACACATGTCATATCATTATATATACTATACAATGTATATATATTATTATGTACATACGTTTCGGCGCAGTGCGGTGGCGGCGGGTATGGGTACGGGTGCGAGATGAAGCGTTAAAAAAAGGGACCAGGTGCGGCTCGACTATAGTCGCGTCCGTCGAAAGGGGGGAAAATATTATCGTTATTATTGTCGTGTGTGCAGCGTATATAGTAACAAAGCGCGTACGTATTGTATCGCCTGCAGTGACGGGGGAGAGCCTGTACTGTGTACATATTATATACTATATAGATGTACATATATTATATATTATTATGTGTACAGAGCGAGTGCAGTGAAAACGCGTGCGCGCAGAGAACGTTCACCTCGTCCGAACGACGACTATTATTATTAAATACGACTACGACTACGACTACTATAAGGTGATGCTGTTGATGACGACGATGACGATCGTGTACCACGCGGCCACTCGAGAGCGGCGGAGCGCTCTCCTCGCATAATATATACGCACACGCTCACGACCGCGTTTTTTTTTTCCATCCAAACTGCCGTCGACGACGTTACACAATAATGCGCGTACCTATACGTATATGTATACAATATAATATTATCATGTGCGTGTGGTGTGCGGCTACGAGGTATATACCTACACGGCGTGTCAACTTTTCCATATAATATATATATATGATATTGTGTATACAGAAGAGGCGACCGTGACTGCACGGTATATAGCGTATAATATAGGTACCCGACCCATATGATAGGTACCCGGACAAATATACGCGTAGATGACGTTTGTGTGTTTGTCCCACGCACACGAGATTAAACGATGTGTATATTATATTATATTAATATTATATTAAATACTTTCGATGGCACGAAACGTTTTGTCGCCCGAAGACAGTAAAATAACAATATCGTGTAAGCTCCCGAGCGATAACAGTATTATAATATATCGTATATTATATACAGAGATATTGCGTGAACGGATTTTTGACCTAATTCGTAAATTATTTTTTCACCCGAGTGCCCCTCCCTCTACGTGCACGTATAATATTATCTCTGTGCGCATTTTTTTTTTCTTCCGACCAATTACGCCAACGCTTAGCCGATATATATACTGACGCTGTATGTGAACGTTCCTATCGAGCGCGATCGCCGATTGGCCACGGTGTCTCGAGTGTTGCGCCCATGCACACATCATACGCGGTTTTGTTTTTTTTTCGCGACTGATATTTGATATTATATTGAAACCTTGCTCGGTAATTAATATAAACAAAACCGCTTCGTTTGCTCGACAGTAATTGGGTTATAACTTATAACAGCGTTGTCGCAGTATGTGTGTGAGTGCGCAAATTTTTTTAGTGAACGGACGAAGATGACACGTGATTAATCCTGAAAGTCATTGGATAGATGACGCTCCACGCGCATCTCCTATGGGACAAAGTTTTTCCGACACGCCGACTTCAAATTTTCGCACTCGATATACCGTCATCGCTCGTCATCTCATACGCATTATACCTATGTATTTTAAGCGATTTGAAACAGATTTTTCTTTTCATTAAGGCAGGGATGGCTTAGATGTACTTGAAAAAAGTATCGAAGTATTGAAATGCATTAATATGTTAACCTCTATAGTCTCAAGATACATTTTTTAAATAATGAGTTAAGTAAATAAAATTTCTAAAATGTAAAATACTCCAATATGTTTTATTCAACTTAGTATAGTATTTAACCTATTACCTGGTTATATTATACTTATATACTTTCTTATAAATTGATAATAGTACGACATTTCCAGATCCTTTGAAACTAGTTATAGTTGATTTTGTTATTCCGTCGATCAGCTGAGAATAACTTAAGGCTAATTTAAAAAACTTATTTGAATAAATTATTAATTTATTCTTGTTTACTTTCTAAAAAAAGAATCTTCGATTGTATCTACTAGCCTTACGCTGCGCTCCAAAAAAATAAGATATGCAAAATAAAAAAATTATTTAGATATACTATATGATTAAAAAATGTCAAAAGATTTACAAGATACAAATATATATCTATCATACTATACCAATAAATTATCTTACCGTAGGTATAGGTATAATAGCTGTTGTCATATAAAAAATGCTGTATAACATTTAGACAACCATTTTGTTGTTTCGACTGTTGTCCTAATCCAACTCCTGAATTGGCTCATATCCTTCGCCCCGTCTTGTGCTATAGATTTCAAGTCATATACCCAAGACCTTATAATTTGTGTATGTACTATAACATAATATGTATCTCGACCGTTGTCAGTCACGTATTAAAACCCACGAACGCGTTTTTGGCGTTTGAGATTTTTTTATTAATTATTATATTTAATAGTCGTGCAATACCAGTGATCGTGCAGCGTGTATATATAGGCGCTGTTGTTTCCGCTAGAGTAGATTTTAGAGTTGCCACGAAAAGAAAACCGTTTGTACATGTATAAATCATAAAATATTCACGATGTCTGCGGGCAAAGGACTCGGGGAAGGACAAGACATAAATTTTCCCTCGGCATTGATAAACGAACAAGTAGTATATATGTTCCGTGTGCGCGCTGCTGCCTGCAACCCCTATATATATATATATATGTATAACTGTACAAGCACGCTCCGCCGCTGCAGCTATCCCATTTTCGCTCCCACCGACCACCTCGGTCGCCAAATCTATCACATAAATTATTGCGGCTGACCATTTCGGTCGATGTATATAACGTATCTCTGACTCTATATAATGTAATATGTGTAGAAGGCTATCAATAATGCATACCTACCTCTATATATAGAAATGCCGTGTGTAGGTCACCTCTCGGCCACGGCTAAATAATAGTTTCTTGTCGGACATGGATTTTATTTTTTTTTCTACGGCTGTGTATACATCACACATACGCGTGTGTGCGTGTCTGTGCTAGTTTATTTTTTTGTTTATCGCAATATTGTTTTCGCCGTAGCTTGCCAAAACGGTGCGCAGTGTGCTGATATATATATATATATATAGGTACCGAGGAGAAGAGTTTCTGCGGCGGAAATTTCCCGCGCGATATTATTATTTTTTACCCTCTTGACGGGGCGCGGCAGCGTTCGTTGTAATATCGTTTTGCGGCGTTTTTCTCATACAGTAATAAAAAAAAAACGTACCTTCGACTGTTACTGTATAGTTTCCGATTCTTTTATACTTATTTAATTTTCTGCACGTATTACACGCACACATGCCTATAAAATATGTACGGAGACTATTTCACATTAAAAGTACACGTATAGGTATATATATACGTATGTATACACACCTCGGCAACCATATATTATATACTTATTATTATCGAGGTTTCTTATTTGTCGTGAGCGGAGAGCGCCTCAATAATATATTTATTATACTATATAGTTAGTTTTGTTATCTATGTGTGTTCACGGTTGTATGTATCCATGTGCATATTACGTGTAAATAGAACGTTATCGCGGGCATATGACATGCGTTCGGCTGACACCTGCAACGAACCGCGACAAATCCAACTGGATTCGTTGACGACTATATGCGGTGAAACTCGATTCCGGAAAATGTTTGACGTTGTCATAGGTATACTCGTATAATTTTACAATACCAGCCGGTACCTACTACTTGGCAATACCATCATAGGTGTGGTATAATTAAGGTACTATCGCCGTATGTGGTGTGACCCGTGTTCATTTTTTTTTTGTTATTCAAAAATATAGTTTAGTTGCTTATATACTTAACGACCACGTTACACTTTTATAGCCTTATGGTACCTAGCGATTTTACTATATACTTAAGCCAGGTTTACAGCTACGTCGTCGTTTGTCGTGTGTCGTGTGCCTCTTATCGTATTTGTATTCGGACGGGCTGTTGTAATCGTGTTATCATTCACTAACCATGATTTACGGGAAAATATACAGAGTTGGGCCCTGCTTAACTTTTGGACACGAAACAACAGACAACGTATAGCTGTGAACCCGGATTTAGTCATCACTCATCAATATAACTACAATAACCTAACCACACGGTGAAGCATATAATTGAATATTTTCGACTATTTGATGTGTTATGGTAACTATTGTTAACCACGCGGTTTAGTGTTTACATAGAACACGGCTATAGTGATGGAGTCCTTAGAGTATGCACTGCATCGATGACAAGAGAACTGAGACAAATAATTGAATAATTATAAATCAACCTTTACCATGTCGTGATAAGTTTATCATATTCATTTGCCTCAACTTCTGATATGTCTTATTGTCCCAACAGTTCCTTTATTAGCTTTGTAAATGATGTAATTATTGGTTCCGATTTAAATATTATATTTGATTCTGGCTTATAGTGGTTTAGGTAACGAATGGTTATACATGCGTGTTACCAATTATTTGTTACCAAAGTGAAGCCACCTTCCTTAGGTACCGGCCTAATATAATACTCGTATATCGTGCATTCTCCGGTATAATATTATTAATTTTCATTTCTCGGTATTAATTAGACGAGCCATTAAATGTTCGTTTAAGCGTATTGTTATTTTTCTCACGCCACACAACTTGACGCATTAGCGAAAAAAATGCGATTAAAAACCACACAGGTGACAATGGAATATATTATTTTGTTTTTCAGACGTTTGCCTTAAAGGGATTGGATCGCCGACAATAATTAGTATAATATATTATTTTCTTAACGATCGATTTTCACCGCCAAACAATTTCGGCCACTCAGCGCTGCTCGTATATGATATTTCGATAAACCGACGCGCGACCACGACAATGTTATTTAAAATATATACAATAATAATAATGATGGTAATATTATTATTGTATTACCTACTGCTAGGAAAACGAGGCACGTGTATGCGATTTGTAAACGATATTCAGATGATTTACACTGTATGGAGGTCAAACGCATGTAATGTATGATAATATACATGGGTACTGTTACGCATTACTCTCGCATATTATAATAATAATATTATTATTATCGTTATTATACACGTATACTCGGTACACCGGCATAATAAAATATAAATCGTGTTATTTAGTTATAATAATAATAATAATAATAACATAATATTATTTTATATTAACGATATTGTCATTCGAATATCGTCGGCGGCGATTATCGATATATAAGTACGGACACAGTTCGCAGCTATTTATAACCTACCCCCGGCATGCACCAGTAAACACCTGCTCGATTAGCGCGATTAAAATATGGGTAATTAATCGACGTCGTTCGTAATTTATATTATTATTATACTCCGACCGTGTAACTTTGTCGTCCCAAAAACGTTGTGTTCGAAATTTCGAATATTATTTAACACGCGTGTTAGTGTTTAAATCGCGACAGCGTTCCCCAATGCGACGGACGTATAGATGGACCCTCAGTGTTCGTCATCATCGGTCTTAAAAAAGAACAATATTAATTATAGTATAATATAGATATGGAAATATTATCCCGTAAAAAGAGAAATCAATATTAAAGAAATATGCGAACATTTTAATGTAGAAAAAATATAAGCATATTATGAAGCTTTCAACTGAAGATAGGTACATAAATTAATATTTCTACATACTTTTTCACTTTGGCCGTTATATATTCTAATATTACTTTTATATAACCATAAAACATATGCAATTTTTTGAAATTCGGGAATTTGGTAACTTTAAATTATACTATTGTTTTTATGTGTAAACATTAAAATTTGGACGCTGCAATATATTATAACTTATAAATTATTACATTAGGTACCAGAACAGCTTCACCCACAACATTTTTTATTTTGAATATATGATATTGTTTTAAAATGAGCTGTCTGTGTTTGATCATTGTGTTCGAAAAAAACGATTGTACGGCACAGCACCATGAATCTGTACAGAGGTTTTTTCGCTACTTTTCGGGATGGAGATATAATATCATTTTATTAGGTAGGTACGTAAAGTTAGCATTGCATATTATTTACATCATGCAGTGTGCACTATGTTACAAAAACCAGCCTACAACGCGCACATGGACTTGTTGGAAAGTATGTACAAGGGTCCAAGTTCTAGCGCAGTTGCAATGCTTGCCTTGAACTTGGCATTACAAAGTTCAAAGTTCAAAGTTGAATATACAAAAAGTGTGTTCTACAAATCCTCAACAAGTGTCAAACAAGTCAATGCGCACATATTATAAGATTGTATTACATATTATACACATTACACATATGCGTAGGTATATATGCTGCAATGCCAATTTAACGTATCTACCTAATTTTATCGGTATTTTAATAGATGACAAAACTATCGAACATTTATAGTTCGATTGTATATTGGATAATTCATTGTACCTATGCAATTTTCTATTCAGTAATATCATTAAATCTCAAAAATCTTATTTCCATGAGATACCTATGATATATGACTGCTTATTGTGCTTATCATTCGATAAATATGTATAGAGGCTAGCGAGGCACCTACGTATAATAATAATATTTACTATCGTTTCGATACTTCCACTCTCTCGAAATAGGTAAATTAATGTATTGGACATCGGATACGTCGTGGCCCGTGGGTAACAGGTAATAATAATAATAATAATAATATTAATAATAATAAAAACACGTGATGTGCACTGCCTTATAATACAGTTAACATTTTATAGGTAGGTGTTGAGATAATATATATTGTTTATTATAATGGCAACGACGTCGGGGGATTAAGAGTCGGAAACCGGATGAGGTCCACGACAACAAATTTTACCCGTAGCGAGAAATTATAAAAAAAATAATAATAATAATAATAATACTACGACAATAACCTATAACTGTGAAACGGCGGCCCACCCGTACTCGATACAAAATATATAGTCTGTTCCCGAGGAGACTCGTTTATTGTCGCATACCTTTATTTCCTATTTCCTGTGTGTTGAAGTAGGTACGTCAAAAATACGTTTGTTTTTTTTTTTTTGCTCTTGACAATCGCAAACCCGCACCACCAACGCCATCGCGTGCATTACTATTTACTACCTGTATACGACTGCTATTATACCTATCTAACCTACCTATACCTAAAATATTGAGTATTGGGTATAATTATTAATTTGTTAAAAAGGACTTAAGTCACGTATTTGAGGGGAAATAGTGTCACGGGAAATAATTTCGAAGGATAGGTAACTCGCTGTCATATAATTACTTATAGTCTCTGTACGTGCAGTATCAACACGTTGTTTTGTGTGAAAAAAGCCATTCTTTGTATTAATTTTGTTTGAGTACAATTATTTTGAAATATTCATGACATAGTATATTATGTATATAATATATAATGTGTTAAAAGGTAAGGGACCCATTTGTCATGTCCATGTTAATAGTTGTACCCGAGTTATATAATATAATATTATAATATATAGGTAGGTCGTAGGTACGAATAATTATTGTTAAAATGATGTACCTACATTTTTAACTTTTCAGGATAAATACAATTTTGAATTTGTATGATTGTATTTTATTCCTTATTTATTTTATTGGGTATAATACATAGAATATATTAGAATTCATTATAATAGGCATCTATTTATAATATGCCACTGATAGTTTTTAGCGAATTAATTAAAAATCATAACGACCAACGACGGGTCTTTAAAAACAAATTAATCAGAACAAAACGCTGTTTCGTTTCTCGTGAAAAGTTGTTAATACCTACTTAGTTGTGAATACAGGTCCCTTTTAAATGGTAATTTTTAAGTTGTCGAAAACAACGTGTAGGTATAAGAAAATATATCGCTCCGTGTAAGGAAAATGTAGGAAAATGTATTAAAAATTACCGTTGATTAAAAAATAGTAAACAGTAAAAATGACTAAATAGTACGAGTATTATTTAATCATTGTTACGATTCTTGTACCTACTACCTACCTAGTTTTAGTAAAAAATTCCTCTCACCGGTTATACTATACCTATGTAGAATCTTAAAAAAAAATATTTAATTTGTGTATTATATATATTTGTGATTACTAACAAATCACAGTTAGGGTGGGATACTATTAGCGGTTTAAGGCTAGATATTATAGGGATGAATTAAATACATTTCGGGCGATTGCAATAATATATGTCTTAATGGGCAGGATTGATAAAGCGGGAGGAAAACGAACGAATAACGGCAACGCGCCGGCGGTCGTAGTCTCGAAGCGTCTCTTATCAGCACTAACAGCTGTTATCAGTAGCAACGGACGCGAGACCGCCGTTGTCATTCGTCCCGTTTGTTGTACGTTTTTGTGTTTCGATTTTCGAACACAAATCAATTCGCGTCTCGCGTTCTACAGCTAACGGACTTTCGTTCGTTTCTTGCGCTAGTCATGACACTTTTGTTCGCCATCAACTAACGGTATCGTTTTCGTGTTACAGGACGCAACGAGCTAATCGCCAGGTACATAAAACTGCGCACCGGCAAGACACGGACGAGGAAACAAGTCAGTTCTCACATCCAAGTGTTGGCTCGCCGCAAGCTGCGAGAAATCCAAGCCAAACTCAAAGTGGTGAGTACCAATGCCTTACCGCGGTGTCCGATGCACCTCCACTTCGGTTTTACACATTCATCGTTGTCGTTCGCCGAATAATATTGTTTCATCATTTCATCATCGTCGCCGTCGTCGTCGTTGTTGATACATTTTGTGTAGATGCCCATGGTGGTTTTTTTTTTTTGTAATTTTTCTCATTAGTGGATTAGTCATGTATTTAAGTGTGTTAGAGGTAGAGTGTAACGTGTGTTGTGGGGCTGTAGGTTGTACCCACGGAGCATGCGGCCAAGGAGAAGGCGTTACAGACCATGTCGGCAATGTCCAGTGCGCAGATAGTGTCGGCATCAGCAACAGTTGCAGCCATACACTCCAAGGGATTGGCCAGCCTGGCGTCTTATCCACCTGGCGCGCCGCCCCCGCCGGTGAGTACACAATGCTCCCAACGCACGCTACCTCTTGTATACGTTTGCTTCTCTCGTAGCTTATTTTGCCATCCGTAGCTTGTGTTGTTGTACTTGTGGTTTACCAATAGCGTTAATTGACGTTTATTTTGTTATTTGTTTACAGTTTTGGCAACCAGGATTACAGCCGGGCACATCCCAAGAGTAAGTATATACTCTAGTAGTCTAGTTTAATTTATTGAAAAATTCAATCTAATATTTTTGCAATTGCTTTACAGTGTTAAGCCATTCGCCCAAGGGTATCCAAGCGGTGGATCGACAGGCCTTAAACCTCCGTCTACTGCTGTATCATCCGAAATCCAACCACCCAGCGTCCCACCTTGGGATGGCAGAGCAATTGCAACACACAAGCTGCGTTTAGTTGAGTTCTCCGCATTTATGGAACACCAACGAGAACCAGAAATAGTGAGTATCTTATACCTACTAAGCATAGTGTACACATACAATGATTAAACTGTAATTTTTATCAACAGTATCAAAAACATCTTTTTGTACATATTGGAGGACCAGTGAGTTATTCAGATCCTTTATTGGAAGTGAGTGTGCTTAATATTTTATTATGTATTTGTAACAATATATAATTTTATATATATGATACATTTTTCTTTGTAGTCTGTGGACGTGCGACAGATTTATGATAAGTTCCCAGAGAAGAAAGGAGGCCTTAAAGAATTATACGACAAAGGTCCCCAAAATGCATTCTTTCTCGTCAAGTTCTGGGCAGATCTCAATTCGAACATTCATGATGAAGCTGGTGCTTTCTATGGCGTCACTAGCCAGTGAGTGTCTACACTTGAGATTCTTGAGATTGATTTGATGTTCAATTGTTATTTTTTCTCTTTAAAGATATGAGAGCTCTGAAAACATGAGTATAACGTGTTCAACCAAAGTTTGCTCGTTTGGCAAACAAGTGGTGGAGAAAGTGGAAACAGAATATGCCCGATTCGAAAATGGTCGGTTCATCTACCGTATACACAGGTCACCTATGTGTGAATACATGATCAATTTCATACACAAGCTCAAACATTTGCCCGAGAAATATATGATGAACTCTGTGCTGGAAAATTTTACTATATTACAGGTAATATTTAGTTACAACGTAATACTTGACAACAATGTCAGTGTTTGATAATTTTGTTTGTCTACCCATCCCCCAGGTGGTTACCAACCGAGAGACCCAAGAGACTTTACTTTGTACTGCTTACGTCTTCGAAGTATCCACGTCAGAACATGGCGCACAACACCACATGTACAGACTGGTCAAAGACTAAGAGTATGTTATACATTTACAATGAACTATCAAAAGAAGTCGATTGGTGCTGTTCGGTTTCAGTCGTACCTTTATTTATTTGAGAGGCCTTCCAAATGATAAACGTATCCCAATCGATAATTTTATTTTGTTTGTAACTACCCAATACCAAAATACTCTCTTTATGAAGGTAATGTTTACCTAATCAGATAATTATTATTATTAATTTTTAATTATTATTATTATTATTATTATTATTGTTCTTAATGACTTGTATAACCAAGGGGGTCAGTCTATCTGACATTATTCTGAGATTATTGTGTACTTTTTTTTTATCCCTTTGATTTTTACCAACTTTTTTTTTCACTAATTTATTATTAGGAATTGTGTTGTATTATTGTAAAACGGAAGTTTATTGATGTGCAGATAATCATCTTATGACTTGCCACCTACAACCGGTGACTGTTATCATTGAGTATGAAATTATGACCGAGGTTTTAAGGGTTTAAAATAAATTTGAAATTATTACGTTTTTTGTACTTAAAAGTTAGGTCGACTGAATCCTGTTGCAATTCTTATTGGATGTTGTAAAAACGATGTAATTTTGTAGATTAATTTGTATATAAATAGAAATATATTATAATATATAATATTATTTTTAAAAATAAACAAAACAAACTTTTAATTTACAAAAAAATGGAACATTTTTAACATTTAAATACATAGGGAATAATGTTTTATATTATTATTTTTTTTTCTTTTGTTTCCAAGATTTATTAGTTTTTACATTGTAAAATTATACTTAGAAATGATTTCATTTGATCTCTGGGTTTTTCCTCAAACAGTGTTTGAAAATTAAGAAACAATAATATATATAATATTACACGTTTTATTTATATTTTATTGAAATTTTATTTGAAAAAAAAAATGTTCAAGATATTTTTATTATTTTAATTTAATTTTTACTTTATTTTTTTCACATATATATACTATTATTGTAAAACATACTCTTGGACATTGTAAAGTGAACTAAACATTTTTTCATCCATATATTTATAAAAAAAAGAATAATAACAATATTTATTAATGAAATGTTACCAAAAACTAAAAACAATGAGTCGTGTACCAAGAAAAAGAGAACACGATTCATTGAGTCCAGTGAGTTGAAAAACCAAAATGAAATTCTACTTAAGGAAAGTGTATATGATAATTACGTGAAATCGATGATAGATATTTGATAAATATATTATTTATGTATTGTGTATTGTGAAATTATTATACTGGTTAACTGTTGACAGCTATTATCAGTATTTTTTGATGATGTATGTAAGCATATTATTTTATGTTAATGTGCAATGTTATAAAAGTTTAATAATTATTTTGTATATTTTATATTTTATTTATACATATTTTAACATTTAAGTTGAACTCTATTTTTTTTTTTTTTTTTAATTATAATTTCTTTTTCTTTTGAAAAAAAAAATTTTAAAACTAATAATTTTTTTTTGTGTCCATTAGTCCAAAATGTGTGCAAGTGTACAAACGCTTCCTGAAATCGCCTTTGTACACTTTTTTTTTGAAATGAATAAAAAAAATTATTTATTTTTTTGATAAAAATTTTATTTGTCTGAATCATTCCACAGAGCACAAAATTCATAGTTATTATTTATACAACTTAGTGCAGTATTTTAAAAAAAAATATATCTGATCCATCACAGCAATTCTCAACTTGGGGAAGACGCCAACACTATGCTTATACATCAGAAAAAATGTATTTAGGAGCCATGAAAAAATTAATTGTTTTTGTAGTTATCTGTTAAAAAAGGTTGAGCATCACTGATCAGTCGTATCAATTACCTATTGATCCATAATATCTTCATGTACTATATGAATTGAAAGTAATAGTCATAGTTTTAGGAGAGGACCAACCATAATTTTAATAGCTGTTGTCCCAACATGGAAACTTTTTGAAATCAAAAGAAAAAAATTTCTTTAAAAGGCTGACAACAAAATTGACAGGATGTACAGAAAGAAGAAGTAACAACACTGGTTATTTGGAGGATTTTTATATCAAGTTTTGGAGTGTGAGAAAAACCGAAATTTTTTACACTGCACTAAATATTGTTTTGGAAGTAAAAATTGTTATTTTAAAATTATATGAAAATAAGTAAATCTTTTTATGATTAAAATGAATGCTTAACTTACTGATTGGTTATCGTTTAGAAGTAAGTAAAGTCAGTCAATTGACTTTCAAAATATTTCTGATTTAATCAATCAATACTGAGTGTATAGATAGTATGTACTGAGTTAATTTTAAATTT
The DNA here is from genome assembly GCA_022818045.1 of Neotoxoptera formosana. NCBI lineage: Eukaryota > Metazoa > Arthropoda > Insecta > Hemiptera > Aphididae > Neotoxoptera > Neotoxoptera formosana. The sequence continues at coordinate 62,532,660 of CM040632.1, read as the reverse complement.
ATTTAAAAATGTTTTACACATTTAAATAACAAATTATCGAAAAAAAAGTGTCATCATTTTTGTTGCAAACGAACAGTTTCTGATATGTTTTCCCAAAAACGCACCCTGGAACCATTCAATAATCCATCCACCATGCACGTATTGTCTCCATCCAATGACAAATATTTTGGTTCTTCTGCACTCGTATTGCTCCATTCGAAACTTAAATCGTGCGAATTAGGATTTCTAAAATTCAAAAATCAATTGGACAAATTAACTCCATGAAAAATTAAAACACGGCAAAATATTATGTAAATCAATGTTCTGATCATAATTCTTAAGCAATCACTTCAAACACACCCAGTTTTGGCGAAATTGGCCCACAATTTACTCAATGTTCTACACATTCTTAACTCGGGTGAATTGGCCTTGGGTGCAAATCCAAATAGTCGTCCATAAAACAAATAACCCAATTCGTCTGCGTGACATGCACCTATGAAATGTATCACACTAACTCAGTAACTCAGTATTACGGTAGATAAAATATGATAGTATTGTGTGTTTAGTAGAACTTTAGGTTTGAAAATAAAAATAATTTATTACCTTTTAATGATTGAAAATTCGGCCTTAGAGAAAAAAGAATGTTTTTGCAAATATTTATTTTACCATCAAATTTAAATTCATAACTATAAACTGGCGAGTTGTTTCGTTCAAGAAAATAATGGCCGTGATGAAAATCTTTAGAAAAATATAAATCACTGTACAGCTAATCAAAACAAAAAATTCCAAACATTATTATCATATAGTATTTCAATATTCAGTAGAGGGAAAAAACAGATTCTTAGTAAGTTTGAGATTTTGGTATACTTACATGACATATATTTTCCAATTTAGTGGCTCCGCATTCAAGGTTACTTTCGTTGAAGTAGAAGTTCTTTACTTTGTTAATAATCTCTTTACTATAGTTACTTTGAAATAATTCATTAATTTCATCGGTATCGTTTAGAATTTTTATCATTGTCTTCTCTGATAAATGATAATATCAAAATGTATCAATCAATCGTAAGTTTTATTTAATAAATGGCCACATAAATAGTACTACATTAGAGCTTATAGATAATACCGTACTAAAGACAAAAATGTATTTACAAATGTACAACAGTTATCTCTAAATAGTAATTACTAATTAGTAATAGATTTTACCTTTCTTATAGGATTAAACACTCATTAAGTGAGTTTGTTTTTTAACTACTTATTATTACATACCATTTATAAAATATTTGATATTAACAAATTGTACATTTGTATGATTTTTCAATTTAGTTCAATTCAAAATTTTAAAAAAAATGTGGTGATTATTATTAAGTTATTCAAATAATATTTGCCTCCAAAAAATATCAATCCCTCCATGTTGTTGATTCCGGTTATTACAGGTACTGTTGATGCAGTTTTGGCTAAAATGTCGGGATGAGCAGGTAGAAATTTGTCACTAACTGTTTCACTTTCAATAGATGGAATAAACTCATAATTTGGAAAATCGATTTTGCCCTTTTAAATAAAACATATTAATGTTTGTTAGAATAATTTATTGCATACTATAGTAAATATTTTAAAATTAATCAAGTAAATACAATTTGCAAATCTTTTCACTTAAATAAACATTTACTTCCACACTTCATATATATGAATAAAAAATATACACTCCAATGCTTCATACCAGGAAGTAAAATGTTTTTAGATTTTAAATTTTGCTTCAATAATATATAATTTTTGATTTAGTTAATCTCTTAATCTTTTAATAAGTCATTGCTATAAGAATTTTACGAAAACATATTTTTTATATTTGTTTAAAAATAATCTGTTTATCAACTTATTTCATTTTTTAGTTAATATTCCATAATTTTCTTAATGGGTTAAAGTTATGTTAAGTATAGTTTATATTGATAATAAATAATTAATGTTTTTGTTATATTTATGTATCCATGTTGGATTGTTGGATAATGCGAAGTAAAAATAAACGGTTACATAATAATAGTTAATACATAAAAGTTTTTTGAGAAATAGTTACTCTTTAGACACCAGTAAAATGTGTTTAAATTAAATGCAAATACTTATTTATGATGGAAAATGTTTTCTTTGGAATTTTTAAATCTGAAATAATTTATTATTTTTTTGTAAGTTAAAGTTTTTTGTTTTTTAAATTATAATTGTTATTAAAAAACACTTTTATCTGCCTTATATAAGAATACCTCAATTTTAGTCAACTTGACGATGTCAATGGCTGGGACATTAAGCAAGTATTGAACAACTTCTTTAGGGTCATCTTTTTCACAACCTAAATTTTTGGCCAAATTGAAAGCTGCTTCTCTGTGGTTTACATTTAAAGCCCACGAATTGAACATACATCCACTTTGCATGATGGCTTTTTGAAATAATCCTAGTTTCATAATAAAATATAAAATATATACTATTATTAATTAAAAATGTTCTGGTTATAAGTTCTTAAATAGAATATTTAATTTTAAATAATACACATAACAAATTGTATTGAAACTCAACCTGTGGATTGTGGAGACAATATGTGACAATGAACTGATGCCGATCCTGCACTTTCTCCAAAAATTGTTATGTTTTGATCATCACCTCCAAAGGCAGAAATATTAGATTTTACCCATTTAATTGCAAACAGTTGATCTTTTAAACCCATATTACCAGGACATTCGTCAATATCAAAATTAAGAAATCCTAAACACAACATTTACAGAAAATTAGTTTTTTTTTATAGGTAATGTAAACCTATAAAGGGTGAGTTACGAAAAAAAAAATATTCATTTTTAAATGTCACTCACCAAGAGCATTCAAGCGATAATTGATTGTGACTACGATTACATTTTCATTTATCAAATAATCAGGAGAGTAAAAGTCTGATGATGCAGATCCATTATTGAACGCACCACCGTGTATGAACACCATAACAGCCTTTTTTTCTTCTAGTTCCTCCTAGTGAGATGAAAAATCGCAAAAATAAAAATCCAATTGATAGCAATAAATTATAATGGGATTATTTTTCTAATAGGTACTTGAGGGACGAATATGTTTAAATACAAGCAATCTTCACTTCCTGCAACTTTGTTCTTTAAGAAAGAATACTGCATGCTCATTTTCTCCACTGAAAATGCTTTCAATATGCCAGGCCATCCTGGATGTTTGACAGGAGGCTGTAAAATACAAGCCATTAACGGTCTAAACCAAGTAAATAGTTAAATACAATTCTTTCAAACATAAAACATTAATATTACCCAAATGCCATTTATTCCCTTTGAATTATATTGTACGCATGCATATAATATATTCACTGTAATATAAACTGATGTACTTAAAAATCAAAAAATTTCCCACCTTGAATCTCAAATTTCCAACAGGTGGTTTAGCGTAGGGTATGCCTAGAAAACTGATGTAAGGCTTATTTGACCCTTGTGTTTTGTAGTGAAGTCCTTGTAAGGTACCTTGTTCAATAACAACAGAAGTTTTCTTTCGTGGCTAAAAAAAATAATTTGTTATACTTATTAACACTTGAAAATTATAAGCAGTTACTTATAACAGTTATTACTATTTTAAAAGTTAATGTGTACAAGATAGCAATTTTATTAATTAAAATTGAAGCTACATATCTCTTAGGTGCTATTGAAGTGTCAAATAACTATAATCAACCTGTGGCCCGAAACAAATCAAAATCAAAAATCATACTAACTTGACAAAAATAATTAAATTATTATACATCGTAGAACGTTATAGGTATTATAAAAAACTATTTAATCATTTGAGAGTCATCCCTCCCACCTTAAGCAACAAAAAAAGGTTGATTATGGCTGCTATTGAGTCAACATTACAATGAGCAAATATTTAACGTTTAGCACGGCCATCGGAGTATGATCTATACGAGACCGTGCCTTCAGGTATCTTACGACAGTGCTGGACACAAATCCTGTGAACTTTTTGAATATGACATTGGCGATGAAACGCCATTTGATGAACGTCCTCCATAGTTTTGACATATTCGAAAAAATTTACAAAAATGATTTCTTGTTTAAAGTAGAACAGCAGTATCGGACTACTTTTGGTCGATTAAAACGGTAGACTGACGGACATCCGACGCAGGAGCGCACCAATATATTATCACGATTAGCGAGTAAAACTCTTAAACATTTAAATATTTAATCCGAATTCGAGTTCAGACATCAAAGCCCAAGAGTAAACAATAGTGACCCGGCCATGTCACGCTTTGTACGATTTTACACTTAGAAGCGTTGACCCAAAAATAATGCATACCTAATAATAATGGGAAACACAGATAACAGTACATGATTGCGGTACAGAATAAATTAAATAAACCGGAATTTCTTATTTATTCCGCGATCGAGGCGAGCACGTGCGTGGTGCACCACCTGTTAGCGCCGGCTCTCGACACGTCGCGACTTGTGCCGTGAATCGTGATATCACGTCATATTATCTTCGAAATTTGTTTTTCTCTACAAAAAAGTACCATAATACCCATCGAGATGTATATACTTATAGTAGTATATATATTATATATCATATATGTATAGGGTGACCAGACGTCCTCTTTTACGAGGATTTGTCCTCTTTTTATGAGTGTCCTCGTTTGTCCGGGCTCTTTTAAATAAAAAGTCAAAATGTCCTCTTTTTTACACGTAATCTGTATTCAGTGGTAAAATGTATTTTAAACGATATATTTCCAAAAAATAATTTACAGAATTGGTGATAACATGAGTAATGCACACGATTATAGATAAAATTCTGATTATGGCTTGTTATGGCTGTAGTCCTGTAGATAGTAATATATTGTGGTGATGGATGTTAAAATATTGTGATAAGATTTAGAAGAACTTTTCTATTATTATTATTATTATTATTATTATTACTATCACAGTATAGTTATTTTTAGAACTAACAATGGAATAAGAATATAATATTATGCTATAAAAACATTTAAACCAATTGACTTTCGTAGACAATGATAAGACCAAAACAAGATAATTAATAAATACTTATTAATCAAGACTTAAAAAAAAAAATAGCTAATAGTTAATACAATAATACCTATATAGTCATTAGTGTTTTTAAAAATGCCTAAGAGAAAATGTGTCTTCAATGATCGACTGAAGGAATCATTTAAAAGTTTTGTTGATGGCCGTGACGTTAGTGAAGCCAAATGTATCGTCTGTGATTGCTATGTTTCAGTTGCCAATAAAGGCAACTTTCTTTAAGTCCCTAAATGTTTTTATTGATGATGTACAATTATTTGACCAGATTCAAAATTTAAAAACATTTATTAGCATCCATGATGATACATATTGCTTTGAAAAATCTCCAAATAAGTTTTTATTGTTTTTTTCTTCAAATCAAAACAATAACATTTTCTGAAATTTTGAAAATTGCACAGTTTTTTTTTGCTATTCCAGGACATAACGCTAGTACTGAGAGAGTATTCTCACTTATAACTAGTCAATGGACTAAAGAACGCAACCGTTTCTTATTAGAAAACATTAAGGGTGTTATGATGGACGATGGTTCAATTTAATTTTAAACATTTTAAATGTGCTGATTTTTTTAAATACTTGAAAGATCAAAAAAACAATTATATTTTAAAAGAAATATCTAGTTCTGACAAGTATGGTCAAGTCAATTCTAAATAATGTTTAAAAGTTTCTAAGGTTGTTTGAAAAGGTTAAAAATAAATGTTTTGAATTTTCGTTTAGTTTTGGTCGATTATTTTTATTTTATTGTTTCTAATAGATATGTTAGATTTTTAATATGCTGTTTATATTGTGCTTCAATCAGCCAACTGAGTATAATAAAATTTTGTTAATAAAATAACACAAGTATGTTTTGTATATTATGAATAATTTTAAAGTACCTATCCATAATATTAGTAAAAAATAAAAATGTCCTCTTTTTTATAAGAGACATCTGGTCACCCTATAATATGTATAGGTATAGTATATACATCTCGATGATAATACCACAGAATAACAAAATAACCTGAAGGCTCACTTTTCTTGAATTAGGTGCATGCGGGTTCTTCTTATATGGAGGATAGATTTGCTACACCTGTTGGGATATCAATGTAGGCTGTTTCATATAAAAATAATTATTATAAATTGTACAATTACAATATTCTGTGGTACAACTTATTGATACAATAAATATTGTGCATAATTTTATTGTATAATAATAATTAACAACCTTTAAGTAGTAAAACATAATATTATGATTTATTTTGTCATTAATTATAAGATGTGTCTTCAAAATGTTCATTTCGAATTTTTTATAATATATAATACTAAAAGTACAATATTGAATATCGTAAAGAAAATTGTTTACAAATGTTTTAAAATAGATAGTTTTCTATTTCGTCGTTTTATTTCAGTTAATATAGACCTATTTAAAAATTGTATTGCAGTAAAAATTGTTAAAATTGATTAGAATACCGTTGTATACTTTTCGATCGATCTTTATTTACAATATTATTCTTAACTAGAATAAGGTAGACTGATGGCGATAAATATTGTTCACACAATGTTCAACAGTATTGTAGTCTGCTCTAATTGTTGTTCTAGCTCCTTAATTAAACACAGAGCCTTGGATAGTCGTTGACCGTTGTTCAAGTACTCGTTACTTTGGAGTTTTGGCAGTTAAGAGTTTGTAGTTTGAATACTAATAGAACACGTTTTTACTGATGTACAACTAGATAATAATGTTGGATTATGATAAAATGACCCTAAAAATAAAATTATAGCGGATTAAATTAATAAATTAAGTAAATTTTATCATATCGAATAAAATCTATTTGTAATCAACATACCAAGAGTTGAACATCTTGGCGGTTTGTCAATTATAACACTTTCAGTTTGTGTATTAACATAAAAAGATTCAACATCAACATGTATTGAGATGTTTCTTCTGTAACGCGACACCGTCATCTAAAAGAAAAAATAGTGTTTCACAATATATAAATACCGATTTATTGACAAATTAAACTTACTTTTAAATATTGTTGGTATTGCTTTATTTGACAATCTAGTATTTTCAACATTTAAGTACATTTCAACTTCAAAATGAAGTGAACACAACCTGTGGTTTCTATTTAGAATATCGCAGGGTCAATGAGTTGGTAAATTGATAGGTTTACAATGTTCCATCCATACAGCACATCTTTAATTATTAAAACTCTTGATAGGTACTAATAACATTATTTGTAATGCATGATAGAAAGAAAACAAAGGTTACAATTAGTTACTAAAAGGTTACTAAATATTGGAATTGGTCCGGAGTCGGTAGGACAAAGTCGGGGGGCTGCGTGAAGTTAGACCCCCGTAATGGAAATCGAGTTTTCTCGGAAACTGTTTGGTTACAAATTGTCGGACGTCGGTATTACAATTAATTACTAAAATGTTACTAAATTTTAAAATTTGTCCAGAGTCGATTGGACGTGGTCGGGGGGGCTAACTTCATGTACGTAACAAGTTCTTTTTTTCCAAGGAAAAAGAACATATTTTTCATTTCTTTCGAGTTTCAATTTAGAAATAGATATGTAAATTATTGAAATTTAAATATAATATATTTTTTTATTGTGTGTATTGCCAGTTTGATGATCGTTATCGTTATCATTAAAACCTATAATAGTCACTATATATTAATATTTCTTATGATATATTATATATAGAAATCGTTGATGTGACGTCGACAGGAAATAGTATGAACATATTGAACAATTAAATTATAAATCATTTATGATGCGGCGGGTTGGGACTTTGGAGTATTTTTTGATTAGATTTGTTAGTTTTATTTGGAACTAAAAAAGAAACTCGTTCATTTTCCAAAGGGACGAATTCTTTTTTTTTAAGGAATAAGAACGGAACAAATTTTTTTTTTAAAGGAACGTGCTTAAGGCTTCTGGTATATAGGTACACATAATATATAAAATATCAAACCATATTATATCGTAATATTTTTACTACTTAAATGCAGACTTGCAGCTGAATTGGTACCACTGACCCATATTCATCGAGCAGTAAACCAAATCCACTGTACAGTTCCCGGTTAAAATAATAAAATAGTAGTGTGATTTAGTTCCTTCTTGATTTTCAACTTAGGGTGGTTTGGTTTCTGATATTAAAATTGTATCTAATTGGTACTTTTTAGATGTCAAAATTAAAATTTACTGTAATTCTTGTTTTCCGGAGGAAAAAAAGTTAATAGAAAACTAGAATTATTACGCAAATCCAGTTTTAGACAAAACAGATTTAAATTTTTTTGTGTAGGTAACTGAAAAATGAATAACCGTAACCACATGACATTTTCACCAATTTGTTATATTAGATTTTTCTGTACATGATACAATTTTCAAAATATTTTGGCTCTTTTTGAGCTAGCTATAGACATTTAAAATCTTTTTTTTTTCTTTAAATGTTGATAAAAAAATATTTCAAGAACACTTCAAGGCGTAAATGTGTAATTAGTAATAACTATAGTATCTAAACAACATAAATAAAATATGAAAGAAAGTAAAAAGGAAAACATTACAAAAAATAATATATTTTGTGATATTAAGTAATATATGTCTACTACCTAAATAATTATACTATAGTAATAAACAGTTGGCAAGTAAAGCGATAAAGTTTTTTGGAGTTGGTACATTTTGGTTCAGGATGGCCCTGGTTGGCCCTGGTTGCTTGATTTTTATAGGTACATACTTAAAGATCTTATTAAACATACCAGACATATTTCATCGGTGAATATTTCCTAGAAAATGTACAACAATTGCACAGTTTGTTGAACTGAGTAAGTATGGTAATATGTTATTAGCTAGATACTACATATTTGTTTCCCACCTTTTTTCTTTAATTTTTCACAACTTTTCCGGTTTAATAATTTACTGTATTACAACATTGATAATAATGAATAGGTGCAACAAGTCAGTCATTTGGATATGGAAGTGGACCCAACCAAACATAAATTTTTGTACAGCATAAGCAAAGGTTGATTAAAATAATAATGATAATGTATCCCATACATTCAGTGGCGCCGAGTTCACTAAAAATAGGTGGTTCAATTCTCACCAAAGCCTACCCACCCACCCACCCACCCACAACACTGAACGACACAAAACCGCTCACTACCTTATGTCCTAACTCCTAGTACCTACTTTATACTTGCTATTGTAAGTAATAGTATTAACTATCTTAGGTAAATATGTTTACTTACCCACCCAAGACCCACCCACCCACAATTTTAGGTGGTTCAAATGCACCACCTTAAGTGCGTACTCGGCGCCACTGCATACATTTATAAGAGTACAATCATTAGTCACAAGTAATGGCACACAAGTTAGTTTTAATCAAGTAACATTTATTTTTTGTAACTAATTTTTATATGTATACAACATTTACACATAAAACATAATGTTAACTATAAATTAATATCTCACTAATATGTATCTATTCATGATTTTGATACATATGTTTATAAGTACTTAAAATTAGAAACAATTGGTAAATCTTAAATACTAATATTAGCAAAGACGTTTGACAAAAACGGCTGTGAGCAGATTGGTTTTATAAGATTAGGTAAGCAAAATAATATTATAAAAGAAATTTAATGATGGTTTAAAAAAGTGAAAAATTAATAATAATAAATATCAAATGGTAGCAATAAAGTACAAAAAATACAAAGTTCATATTTTTTTTTTTAAATAAATATAATATATTCAATTGGAAGACTATTTTATTATAATCTGCTAGAATGCTTCAACATTGAGATTTTGGCAATATTTTACATTTAAGTACTTAGATATCAAACTGGCCAAAATGTATTTTATTATGGCCTATTTTTAATTTTTTGTTTACAGTCATTAATTGCCAAATAACAATAAAATAATTAAAAAAAATTAAGAACTTTTTTAAGATTAATGATAAGGCCTATAGGATTTAAATCACTTAATACTATTTGGTTGACAGAGTACAGCAACACTTTAATTATAATTAACTCTACTAATGATTAGTAAATATACAAAAAAAGGGTCCCCATTACATTTGCCATATTTTGGTTATGGCAAAATACTTAATACATAACTAAAAATATGACAGTTTACATTGACAAAACTACTTCACAACACTATTGCAATGGTCATGGTGGAAATTGAAATTAAAATATTAAAATAAAAACATTTAATTGTTTGTCTTTTCATCAAAATTATATGACCAGTTTCTAAGCCCGTCTAAAATTTTAATCATCAATGGATTACCACCAAGATTTTCCACTTCCTTACGAGCGTCAGCATCTAGTTGTGTCAACACCTTCCTTGTATGTTCAAATGAACCATAATTATCCAACAACTTCACGCAGTACTTTTTCACATCAACATTTCTTGTTCGTTGTCGCAAAATATCTAATAGTTTTATGGGTTAAGTACAACATTACATTTATGGTCATTTTTGCATTTTATGTTAAGGTGAAAAAAAACATTTAATATTTTGGCAGGATGATGAAATAATTATAAAAAATGTTATAAGTTTTAATAAAGGATACGAATCACTTGTTTGTCTTCAGGGCGAGTATGAATTGCATGTATAATAGGGAAACTGAACTTTCCTTCTGTTAAATCTTCACAATAGCTCTTGTTTTCGGAATACTAAAGTAAAATAAAGTCTTGATTATTAAATACATTTTTTAAGTAATGAGAACAATATTCCAATACTAGCATAATTTAATTTAATAATAATATTCCAATTTTTTGTTAAATAAGCCATGGCACAATGTTTCTATTTTTATTCAACACTTTGAACTTTAGGAAAACGTCTAAAAATAATTTTTTTTATCTATCCAGCACAAAAAATTAATGATCTGCGGGTTAATGATCAATATGCATTTATAATCTTTTAATATTAGATTTGATACAACAAAATTATTTTAACAAATTTAAATATGATATAATAAAACAATTTATTTTTGATTAACAGGTTAACTGCCATACATAGAATAATATACCACAGATAATGATTTGATTTTCAATAATATATTACTATTTACAATCACTGACTACTCTCTTCTAAACTATACTAAATAAGATATTTGTGTCATAAAATGTAACTTGTTCCACTATTTTTTCAGTTGGCAAATTAATATGAATATCTAATACATAAAATGATATATAATAGTATTATTCTGTTATTTTCCAACTCAAAACATGTCATATGAGCGATAATTATTTTGTATTCGTTTCATTCAGGTTCCTAATCTAGTATAGTGCCTAGAGAAATCTGTGACAACAATTATTAGTCAATTAAATATTAAAAATTATAATACTGAATAGATTAAATAGACAATTATGTTTTGCATTTTACAGACTTAAATAACAGTATAAATCAGAATATAGTATTTTCATAATAAGAATTTAAAAACGTATAGTTAATAACTATTATTGATTTTTTACTTGACTGGTGCATATTGCCATTTTTAAATTATACATTAATAGTAAATAAATTAAATCAATACAACTGTTCAATTCATTACAATAAACATGCAATACTTCTTACTTCTTGCAAACACAAGTTACAATAGTCATCTCGAATCTGGAAATACAATCCTAATATTCCAGTAAGTTTTGTGAAATCATTAGTACTGTCACTGAATAACTGCATGAGTCTGATAGCAAGCATAAATAAACCGCCAGTCTCTTAAAAATTAAATATATATAAATATAAGAATACATTTTTATAAGTACCTATAGTGTTGAGAATATATTTTAAGCATAACGTATTTTTAAATTAAGCTGATTTTAAATATCAATTATAAAATTATGTGTACCAAAAAACCAACGGTACTTTTCGGTTATCGTACCCCATTATATTTATCTCAATATTGTACTGTTTCATTCCTAAAAATCAGTTCCCTGATCGACTATGGCTCGTTTCAACTACAATATGTTATGTTCGGTGTGCAATGATGAAGAAAGTGCGATACGCTTTTTACAAGACAGCGGAGTGCTTCATCGTAATCGTAAAAACGGTCACGATATGTTGATATAGTACGGGCCTAAACCTCTGTGGCGATGCAACATTTCCAAGTGTAAGGAATCGATATTTCCTGGCCGGACGACCGTTGGGGTATGATAACCGAAAAGTACCAAACCAACACATATAAAATAATAAATACACAAATTACTTCTGATTGTCATTTTTTTGTATTCATCTTCAGTCGGACATGTATAGTTATCTCGCCAATAAATTTCCATTCCTTGACCTCGGTGAAGTTCTAACACCTGTTCAGTGTATACAGTGGTAGCCTAAAAATATATTTATATAATTTATCAGATATTAATTTCTATGCTATAAAATACAATAAGAGTAACATGTACCATAGGATGTCCTAGGCTCAGAGTTCGTTCTAATGCAACAAACGACATGTAGTTTGCAGCATTGATTGTACTAGCAACACCGTAGATTGAATGTGCCACAGGTATCCCACGTCTCAAGACTGAATTATCTTGGATATCATCAGTTCTAAATTACCAAACATAAGTAATTATTAATAATATTTAATAACTATCATAATAATTATCATAACTTATGAATAATGTTGAATGTATATAAGTATTTCATCAACTCGAAACTCAGAAAATTAATGAATGCAAGAAAACAAACTAAATAGTGAATAAGATTAACTTTGATAGTTTGATGTACACATTTTTAATAATTATTAATTACTAATGAATCAGTTAAGAATTGAATAAGCAATTGTCTGAACTAATTGGATGTCTATTTCAAATTCTTAAGTCATAGTAATTAGTAAATTGAAATTAATAATAAATGTTAATATGCATAACATTAAGATATTTAAAATATATACTTTTATAGCACTACAGTAAATTTTAGCTTGATATTTATTATTATATAATGATAAATAAATAAACATGACTATACAACCATAAATAAGATTAAATTATGTTCTTTAGTCTAGACAATTAATTAGTTACACGGATTCATAATATTATAACAATATATTATTTAATACAGGTACAGTTTATCAAGTGCATTAAAAAAGTTGTATAACAGTTTAGGTTATCTAAATATTTCTTTGTACCTATATAAGCTATGATTTACTTTAACACGTATGTAAGTTTAGTTATTAATAAGTAGGTAATATTGTAATAAGTAATCATTTTTTTCCGGCACTCTTGTGTAAGATAAGATACATTTATTACAATGTATGGACAAATATTTATTTATAACAAATTTAATGATTAATTATACTAATATAGTAATAACATGAATACACTACTTAGTATTATTTGCAATAATTTCATTTTTCACTGGTTACAATTTTCAAACTTAAATTTAGTTCATTATTTTTAAATTGTTATAATTCAAATTACATTATATTACTAATACATATTTTAACTTCAAATCATATAATAACACATGGGTACTATTATTTGGCCTTAGTTTTGATTTTTAGATAACTAATAAACTCAAATATTGCAACAACAGAGAATTCACCCATATATGTATTCAAATCATTTTTTATTAAAGTTAAACATAACATTTTACTACTCATTACGAGTATATACTTACAAGAGACTAGAATTATGCAACATCTGCACTATGTCTCCAATAACAGCCAATTTGTCGGATGGTATTTTCAACCAATAATTAAATGCATGAGCGAGTTTAGCTCTGATTTGTTTGCCAGGCACTTGCATAATATATGTGAAAGGCTGCAAGAGTTTCTGAAAAAAATTATTTCATTAAATCAGAATTGATACATACCTACTGTACAATTTTTAACTTTAAAATTAAAACATTATGATTATTGATCATCATACGATATATAACGTTTCCACATTAATTGTTGTAAATCAATTATATTTTACTCAACATTTATAGTAACTTAAATAAATTGTTATATTGATATATTTGTTTTCCGTCACCTGCATAGTCCATCCCAATTAAGACATTAAGAAGTGTGTAATTATTAGAAGTTAGCATTATGCCGTTATTACAGAACTCAGGCTTGTCGGTATTTTCCGTCGTGGATAAAAACGCGGTGACCTACAAATATCCGAAAATATTTTAATAAAAAAGTATTTTATCCGAAAACTATTCGATACAAAAATAAAACACCAGTAAAGTATTTCATTCAAAAATATTACGTACGAAAATAAATTGTTGGAAAATTATGTCCCCGCGAAACGTATAGTTTATCAGAAAATTAACCTAGCCCTCGGATAAAATATGTTCTGTTGTTTTATTTTCGGTGTAGGTACATATTATTCGGAGGAAATACGGTTCTGATGTGTTGCATTTTGAATTAAATACGGTTTGGGCAAAATATTTTTCCTATAATATATTTTTCTGTTAAAATATTTTCGAAAATTGTACGAAAACGCGGTGGATCACATATTATCCCTGCATCCGTCGTGTATGGTCGGGGACTCGGGCGCAATGCAGTGAAAAAAAATTGCTATAATCTACTGCATGCGGTGCACTGCAGTAACCTGACCGCCCGTTTCTCAAAGTTTTGAAGTGCACCCGGCCTATACCCACTCAAAAATAAACAATAATGGCGGGTTGCATGAACAAATTATTGATCTAATGGTTTAATAAAATTGAACGGACCAATCATGGGCCACTAAATCATGTTTAAGGGAAAATTAGATCACTAAATTGATTTGTTCGGCGCATTCGAATTGCGTCCCTAAATTATATTTTGTCCGAGTTGCGTCCGTGGTTTTTTCACGACACATCCGAGTTGCGTCCGCGGTTTTCTCGCAACATGTACGAATTGCGTCCACGGGTTAATAAACTCATATAGATAATCTCAATTATCGATATCTTATCTGTAAATACTACCTTACAATTGGAAATTAATTTTGTTCATGTTAGCATCAGTCACACTTCGACATTCCAGGTTCGACAAATTATCGTATTTTTATATATTTTTATTTATACAATGGAAGATCTTGAAATAATTAAAATGTTTAGTGAAAAAATTAATTAATATATTGTATTATTGGATACAAATTTTCTTTTCAAAAATTTTTAAATGATAATGTTCAGAGGTGGTTTTGTTCAAAACGCTTATGCAAGTGTTATTTTAAAATAACGTAAAGCTCTCGATGACCCATGTGAAAATTCATGCAAAATTCTACTAATACAAAATTCTAATTTATAATATACAATTACAAACTTTGAATATACCATATTTTTAACCACACCATTTATACAAATGACAGTCCTCAGTCTGTAAAAGTGGGAAGGGAAATATGTATAATATTCACCAATTAATCAATTATTAACCGGGACGCAACTCGTACATGTCGCGAGAAAATCGCGGACGCAACTCGGATGTGTCGTGCAAAAACAACGGACGCAACTCGGATAACGCGATTTATATTTTTGTATTCTGTGACGCAATTCGTATGCAGCCGATTCGTTAAATGTTTAGTGATTGTTCATGCAACCCAGCATATAAGTAATTAAATTCGACAGAAAACGATGCGGAATACAAAACGTGATGAAAAACAAAGTTTATTTAAACCCGGGGCTTCGGCCTAAATTTACCTTTTTATATGGTTAGAATAAGTCAATCGTATCTTATTTATGATATACGAGTATAGCTCGTTTGAGTAGGTACATCGTAAAATCGATTTAAATTAATGGTAGATATACAAAAAGGCATAGGTAAGTAGGTCGTGTTTGAAAACAAAAGCGTAAAAGCGCGTATGTAAAAGCGTATTATGTAAAAGCGCGCTGCTATATTATATTTTATCACATAGAATTTCGCAATTTTGTTTTTTGCTCTAGTATTTTTTTATTCGTTGAAATACCTTGCAGGCTTTGGAAAGAAAATACTATTATAGTACCTAACTAAAATGAATTTGACCGCATTTATTAATTTTTTAATGTAACAGATACATTACTACGTGTTTTTTTTAATAATCCATTCTAAATTATTTCATTTAGCTGAAGCGTTTTATGTGTATTTATTAGCATAATATATATAGCCTATACACTATATAGCTGCAGCGGACAGCGGTCGTCAACCTTTTGGTCCTCGCACAGTCCACGACTAAATCCATACTTCTAAATTTTACGGACCATTATAGAGTATAAAGCTTACAGTGTTTACACTAATATATTACAAGTCTCAGGGACTTTTCAGAGATTTTTAACCCACAGCTTTTTTCTCGCAGACCACCGGCTGGCAACCGCTGCTCTACAGGTATTGTTTTAGATACCGACACTCAGAATAAAACATAAATTCTTGAAATCAAAATGTTGGTTAAACATTGGTTCAAGTCTACTTCAATTCATTGATAAATAAATAGTATTTAAAGTAAATAAACGAAAGTACTTGGATTTACGTTAAAATGTTTGCATAAGTGTTTAAATTAATATCAAACTTCATTGATATAATGAAACAATTAATATTTTAAAATTATGAAATGATAGTTTCATATTAACTTGTTATGGTCATTAATACAGCGAAAATCATATATATGTATTATACAAATTTAATATTAATACAATATATACTTGAATAAAAACAAAGTAGCTATTTAATTTATTTACTAAAACTTTTAAGTTAAATTATTTTAAGCAAATTATCCTTAATAATCTATTATTTTCAGAGAACGGTTAATGGGATTAAAAAGATAATAAAGTAGCAGTAATTTTTCGGCCATTATCTATTATGTTCTGATTTCTGAATATTGTTATGTAATAAACAATAAAATCGTATACCTTGGTCAAAACATTAAATTAGTCATCGGAAACAAACTATATACTATTATATAACTATACAATTAGAGATAATATGGATGTATTAATAATTTATTAAATTATTTTAAATTTTTGAACAATTTTTATGTCTTATGAATATTTTTACAATATAGTTTAGGTACCAACATACCTAAACCTAACTATACCTATTCTACCTACATTTCATACAACTTAAGAAAAACGTGTAAGTCAATACCTAACATTATATAATATATTATAGGTGCCTAATATTATATAATAGATAGTAAAATAATCATTACAGTGTACCAAATTATTTTTTTTTAAGAATATAATAATAGGTACCTACACATTCTACGAATGTTATTCACAAAAGTTAATAAATTCGTTATTGTTGACTTATCTGGTTTATCACAACAACGAAAATATACCAAGTAAACCGAAAAAATAATAATAAAGATAATGATAAATAATTAAGTACAAATTAAAATTAATATAATATTTATAAATTTCTAACTCAAAATAAATTTGTACATTTTCCCGATTTTGACGAAAATTTGTTAAAATTCTAATTTCAGAGGCTCACAAAAAACTATTATAATTAACGCTCAATTTTTTTTTTTTGTAAATTACACTAAAATAACAACTTCTAAACAACTTCGAGTTAAACCAAAAAAACAATATCGATTTTTCCAAATTCTGGTTTTGCGTGAAAATTTCCGTTTTTCCTTTATTTTTTTCCGTTTTCTCAACGCTTTTGATATTGGGAATTTTTAATTTTGACCTCCCAAAAGTACCAATTAATTAGATTCACTTTTGCACCAGAAAAGTTACTGAAGTTGAAAATCGAAAATTCGAAACATTATTTCGACTTTACCTACGTCATACCGTGTGCACACAAAAAAACACAAATCATTCTAAAATTAGGTAAAATATGTTTTCTTCGAATAAAATAATTATTATGGGTCAAATTGCACTGAAGTTTTTTTGCGAAATATTCAATTTTTCTACTCATAAGCAAATTGATATATTATTATAGATATCTTATAACACATTCTCAGCATTTTTTATCTATTAAATATATTAGGTAATTATATGATGACGTATACCTACTACAATTTTTGCAGAATGAACACAATTCATAAAATATAGGTAATATTCTAATATATCTTGAATATTGATTATAAACTATTATTGTAAATTCTTCGATATCGTTGCCTGGTTTGCCGAATGAGTTTAAAAATGTCCCCCATGTGGCTATGAAGTGCCCTATGATACTGACATATTGTTATTAGATCAATTCAAAAAATGTGACAATGTTTTTCAAATAAATTACAAATAAGTTTTTAGAATTTGCAAATATGTCGTTAAAACATTATAAGCTAAAAACCATTTAGTGGTCCAACATCATGGATGATAAAATATTTCCGGGAAACTTTGTTCGTCGGGAAGTATTAAAGTGACTAATTTATTTAAAAAAATAAAATGTGAAGAACCTTTACAACTTTCTTTTTGAATTACATTAAGACTAAAGTTTGAATTTAAAGTCGTTTATTCTGTAAGTACTAGATTTTCAAAAACAATCTTAAATTAAAAAAAGTCCACAGCAGTCTTCTTAAATATTACTACGTTTTGTGTAGGTACCTACATAAAATATAGAAGCCAACCAATATTAATATGTTTATGCCTGTTCGGCTGTTCGTGTTCGGTTCTACATTACCCTTGCCCACCGTAACTATTATCACTCGTATCTTCCGAAAATCGAATTTTTCTCTTTTAATACCTACTAGCATTGTCGCATTGAGTATATATAATAAACAGATATCTCGGCATGTTACACGAATATTCGGCGACCAGTAATTGCATCCACCCGCTACGGAGCGCTGCAATCAACCTCTGGATTCTGGCGTTTTTGGATTAAATCAATAATTAAAAATATTACGATTTTACATAAGATTTTTCATCTGACATTTAACGTACATATACAATATCCATAGATAAACATAAAACGCTAACAAGATGTTCGAATGCACGCGATCGAAGAGCTCCGTAGCGGGTGAATGAAATGACTGTCGCCGAATATTCGTACAGCATGGGTATCTCATATCTGTCTCTATATATTCTTTACTCTATGATCTGTCTAATTAATCGATGCTTTAATACACATTGTTACTAGTAGTAATTGTTTATTCAACGTAAAATCAAAATGTTTAAATGAATACCGAATGTTTTGTAGAAATAACTGTGTTAAAGCTGACAGCCTGGCCAGTGTTCATTTTACTAGACTTTATGGTACTATATGGTAGACGTTCCGGCGTAATTGTTATCGTCTAATAAACTATAGATAGACCCTTAGAGTCAGGCCACATAAAGCGGTTACAAAAAAAATTAAAATTATATCATTTTAAATACAACCACCTGATAAGCGCGTTCACACCTACGCGGTTGAAAAAAAGACCGCGTCATGTCGCGGTTCAGCCGCCCGTATGATCAAAAAACATTGTTTTAAATTGGACCGTTCAAACATATCCGACAGTTTATGAAAGTTCGTTTTGTCAAAGTTTATTTAAATAAAAAATAAAATAAGAATATTAGCTTAAAGCTTTTGGTCCCTTTTATCACATTTTATGATCTGAATAATAAAAATTAACTGTTTGTTTATTTGTAACGAATATAATATTATGTTGATACCTATGTTATTAAAATTTATTTCAACAGTTATAATTCTACCAATATTTATAAAATAAATAAAAATCTCAAAAAAAAAAAAAAATGTATTGATCTATGACCTATTGGCTATTCGTAATACTTTAAATAGGTAGTAGGCATTCCCAGGATTTACAAAGGCAAAAACTAGAAAATCGGGGCACTATAGTAAAATATTGTATACTATATAATACAGAATACTGAATAATATAATGTAATGGTTATTGTGTTACAAAGTCTCCGATGGTTAATAAAATAACACATCATTTCTTGATATAACCATTTAATTATAGGTATTTATTATTATCTGTAATCTGAATTATTTTAGTAGGACGATAGGTATGTATTAATATTATGAAAACGAACAAAATCTTAGAAATAAGTTTCCGAATGCCTATGACGTAATATAACCAGTAAAATTGTGCTGATGCTATTAAAAATTTGGGGGCGCGTTCATGAAATTCGGGGGTGCTACAGTACAAACCCCCCTCCCAAATTGAACCTATGATATTATATAACTATTAATCAATAACGTTGACAGTTATCTGGTGAATAACGTATCTCTTATATAAACATTTCAAAATGTTTTAAATACATTTTAACGCAACGAGTTGATTAAACTATTATTACTCTTTCGATTACGTATCGAGTACAGACATTAAAACGAAAACTGTTATTAATATTATATACATTACAGTTAATAATAATGTTGTATAGTATTATACATTAACAATGTGCCAATGTTCAATACTACGATATGTAGGGTACGTATTTTATGTTGTTGTTGTCGAGGAAGAGTTAGGAAGAGTCTTACGTTGTTATGTAACAGTTTCAATGCCAGATATCTTACATACCTAATACCTAATATAAATTCTTCAAGGCAAACCTCCCAATAAACATTGTAACACTATAAAAAAATCCCCACAATTAATTATTATAATTTAAATATAAACAAATACAAATTAATTAGATATTGGCTATGAAATGTCTTGAATTCTACAGGAAATATCAATAATTTATTTATGCACAATTGCACAAACCCATGTAATACCTAGTAATTAGTATGGTGTTTATTTTATAATTTTTAAGTTTATCATAAGTAATTAATAGTGTACAAAACATTTTGAATTTAGGTAAAACAAAAGTTATTCAAATATTTTAAACATTTTTTTAAAACTGACGAATTTAATTAATAATAATATACACGCATTTTTTAAAAATATAACGCAAAATTCTTCTACTGAATGATTAGTTAACTAATTGTGTAATTTAATTTCATTCATATTATGTTGTCCAATGAAAGTAAAGTGCATCATAAATATAAAGTTTAAAGAAAAGCAAAGGGGAAATGCATATTATTTGTTTAAGAATATTTATCGGTTTACGAGTTTTTGTATAATGAAAAACGCACGTAACGACTTTCTTGAATTTCCAAAAACAAACACGAATTGCAACGATCTTTTAACAAATAACGATTCGACAAAAATCCCTGTAAACGCATTAATTATTAAGACAATTCAAACACAGGTTTGACAGGCGTTGAAAATATCAAAAAATAAAAATAAAAATGTAGGCATAAAATTATGTAACTCGGTCGAGTCGAGTCCAACGACACAACAGTCTACAACAATCATCAAACAGTAACGATGGACGGATAATAATGCGATGCATAAAATGTTTAAACTCACTTCATCAGTCTCTTTTTCTCCGGACGTACTAAACATATTTTCCATCTTAAGATAATATTAATGTGCAGTTCACTGGTGAGACGAGTGTAAAAGACTAGAGTTGAGTAAGAAGTAACAGCGTATGATGGTTTGAATTTTCGATAATGAAATGTATAGTTATTATTATTATATAGTTATTACTGTAATACTGTTGAACGCAGCAGCGCTGCTAAGCCCAATCGATCGATAGCGGTTATCTCTCGTGCTACCGATAACAAACATAAAACATTTAATATATTTTGATAATGTGGTAACGAATCGCTCGCGCCCACACCATAGACCAGCTATAAACTATGGACAGCTGCGCATTCCACTCCGCTCTGCCTACAATGCTAGGCGAGCATATAACTGAGAGAGAAAGAACATTGAGTAGTGAATCATGGAGGAAATACTAAACTTTTTTTATTTCCATTTCCTTTATCATCCATAAACATACTATCTTTAAAACTTAAAAGTTTAAAAATATTTTAATACTGTCAACAATTGTATAAATTTATAAAATAAAAGTCTTAACTTTAAGTTCTTTGTTCTTACTACAAATTTTAATTAAATATTATTCAATACCATGTTTTAAAGAAAAAAACGTACAATACCAACAACAAAATGTTAAACATGTAAAATTTAAATGTCCTCAAAAAAAACTGTTATAAATAAATATTATATTATTATATTTAGACGGGTACCTTAGAATTTAAACCTTCCATTGATTGCAAATAAATTAAGTATAAGTAAATAAAATATAAAAAAATAATTTTTATAACGTACATTAACAAAATTCAAATTTGTTATCATATCTCTAATATTTGATAAGATTGTCGGATGGTAAATGCGCCGTGACATGTTTTAAATGTGCCCTATGGGGCCATGGCCCACACGATGTCTCATGGAATAACTATAATATTTTGAAAGCGCTGATAACGAGCACGTGTAACGTTATCACGGTTATCGTAAAGTTAAATCGCGGCGAAGCGAACTTTCAACTTACTGCGAACTACTCGCCAGTCGGTGTGGTTGGTGGTCGCTTTTACTGCTCGCAGATCTTGGTGCACGTGTGAATTATTGTGTTTCGAATATTTCGATTTGACACCGACAAAAGACATATTATTATATTATTACACTAATAATCAAAAACATCAATGGTCATCATGGATTCGGAGATACCACATCATTTGTTGATCGTTATGGTCCGCTCGTTGGTGGCCGATGGTGGCGATCCGAAATTTAAAACTGAAATCCTACAACATTTACTGGGTAGGTATGTTTGTGGTGTGGTTTCTAGACATAAATCGTTGAGAGAGAGTTCTAACGGGTTTCTCTTCTAGTGCTGACGGCTGACAGATACAAAGAAAACAAAGTGATCGTCGAAAATATTGATGAATTGATCGTAGGTCTCTTCAAAGTTTTGGAAACCGAAACGGTCAATGCCAATGCAGCCTGTTTGTGTTTGGTCAATGTTTCATCAAAAGAAAGTGGTCTGAAAAAAATATTGTCATTTTTAAACAGTAACACCAGTTCAAATGACATGGTAGATTTTGGTTTAAAAGAGACCTTATGTCGGTAGTTTTTAATTTGAATGTATTGTTAGGGAATCATATCAAAAATAATACAGTATATTGATGAAAAAACACCAGAGATTGCAAGTTCAGTGCTGAAGCTGTTGTGCAACCTTACCCGTGAAAAAAATCATGCCATTCAAGTGTACGAAGCATTTAGAGATCAAACTACAACATTAGAATCGTTTATGAAGTTGTTCATCACCCGAGATATACAACATGAAACAAATTATGATTATATTTCATATTTATTATCCAATTTATGTCAGCTACATGAAGTAAGAATGTAAGTAGGTATCCAATATCAAATAAATATATTCAAATTAAAATTGTTAACAATTTCTTTGTACTTAGGTGGTTAATGAATAATGATCATTTGCAAAAATTATTTCCATTTTTAAATTTAAACAATTCACTTCGAAGAGCTGGTGTCATCATGACTTTAAAAAACTGTTGCTTTGAATTAGGTAATTTCTTATCTAAAGTTTCATGTTATGTTATCTCATTCAATATTAATTTATTTTGTATATGTTTAGAAAAGCATGAATGGTTATTAAGTGAAGATCTAGATTTGTTACCTCGTCTTCTTTTACCACTAGCTGGCCCTGAGCAGTTTGATGATGAGGATAATGAAAAACTACCATTGGATTTACAATATCTACCTGATGATAAAGAACGTGAACCAGATTCAGAATTACGACTAGCACTTTTACAAGCTTTGACTCAGGTTAGTTGTTATAATATGAAACATGCAAAATAATAAGAAATTCAAAGATTTGACTGGTGTTTGATGTAATGTTTTATGTTTAAAGTTGAGTGCTAAAAGAAATTGCAGAGAAATAATCCGAGATCAAGGAACTTATCTCATTTTAAGGGAATTGCACAAGTGGGAACCCAATATGGAATTGAAATTAGTGTGTGAAAATCTAGTGGATATTTTAATCAAGTCAGTATATTATATTTTTAACTGCTTCTTGTCTTAATTCTAATAGAAAACCAATTTAAGCATTACAACATACTTATATGTACTACACATAGACTTGATATACTTTTATTATACTTTATTTATATAGGATATAACATTATACTTAAATAACTAAAAGTCAGGCAAGTAGGTATCCACTCAACAGTACAGAAGGTGTTAAGTGTACCTTGTCATTGAGTAGATCACTGTAATGGATATGTTAAATTTGAATTCAATGAATAATCATTGCATATGAAAAACTGTCAGCCTATATTATTATATAAAACTTAATAATGTTATAACTTTTATGTTGCTATTATAGTAATTTATTTTAAAATGTATTAGTTATACAGTAGTTTGAGTAAAGTTTTGGCAAAATAATTGCTTTTATTATATAATTAATTATTATAATAGTATATACTATATAATATATTTATATCATATTTCTTAAATTAACTTATGAATCAACACCGACTTACTGTAGAATGGCCTGGATGCATCTGTATGGTACAATAGCTTAATTTTAATCTAAACATTTTGAAAAATGTCACCGTGTAATACATGGCGTGTATAGTAAATAATAATAAAAACATGAACATAAAGTCCCTACAAATATTGTTTAAACTGCATCAAAATAACAAAAACAAAATTTGTTTTTTTTTCAGGACTGAGGATGAAATAGGAACTGATAATTTCCACGACTTAAATGTACCAGAAGATTTAATAGAAAAATTTGAGAAAATGGATGAAGCTTATTTAAGTTGACATTAATTCTGACACAATTTTAATATCGTATGTTAATGTCTGTAATATTTTGGATGGATGTTTTTGGTTTTATATAATAAAAACATAATAATATTTCTTATTTTATTTTTTAGTTATTGATTACACAAATCACCAACTATACTGTATTTTGAAATGATTAAATTTAGAGTCAAAAAATGAATGCCCAATTTGCTATATGATGACTGCAATCCGGAGAAATGTCAACAGGGGCATAAGAAGGGGGGAGGCTTATATATTTAATATATGTTTAAATAAGTATTCAGTTGACAAGTATTTATGGATATGGCACTGTAGATGCACAATGAACTGGCACCATTTCCATTAATATTTAATAACACAGAATAGACTTATAAGGACATAAGGGTATGAGTAGTTGACGTAATCCCCCACAATACCATGAAAAAATACCCCAATAATTTGTCAAATTTTAATCCCCAAAACAAGTTATTGCTATTTTTAATTTATATAACTTAAGCTCCTCAACATTTTGAATTACAGCTAATAGCACCCTACGCTAAAGTTTCTTCTGAATTTCAGTCTAGGTTTTTTTTAGTATACATACCAGTAATAAGTATACAATATAACAAGTGGGTGCTACGCTCTGCTCTGCTATACAGTGGGTGTATTGTGTCTAGAAGGGTCACTGTAATGAATGTGTTAAATTTGATATAAAATCATTGTAAACAAAAAATGATTCTGAGCAAATATGGTCTGTCAGCCTACATTATTAAGTATATTTTATGAAGATACTAAGTAATTCATTTTACTATTGCATACAGTGCCGAAATCAAAAACATTGAATTTAAAAAATATATTAATTAATTATCATTTAAAAATAATATTGTGTGTATAAAATATAATAATATACTTTAAAAGATTCAAGTACTCAAGAATAATATTTATAAATTACAATGAAATAACTGACATCATTATTTTTTGTTTAAACATAAATTTCTTCCAAATTTGAACTTAAAATGTCTATTTTAAAAAAGCTGTATTTATATATTTTTTGGTTACAGTATTAACTACTTAAGAGAATCCTTGTTTCACATTTTCAATCCTAAGCTATTCAAATTGAACATTTTATCAATTTTAACGTACAAATTAATTTAAACAATTTTAAGATTTTGTCAGAACTTGAACTTTAAATGCTTTTAAAAAAATGTGTGCTCATAAATCTTTATTATTTCACAAAAGCTATTATAAAAATGTATGAGGAACTTTGCATCAAATTTTCAAGTTTTTGAACAAATACAATTTTGTTATTAACATTAATTCAAGAAAATTGAAATTTTCTTATGCGGTTTTGCCTATAAAAACCTTAAAAAAATTCAAAATATTTGATGTTATATTGCCAATTCAACAATTGAGTTTCACAACAATAGCAAAATTAATTTTCCATTTTGCTGTAGTGAAACCCAATAAAAAAGCCGAAGTTCAAATTAAGTACCTTGGTACAAGTGGAGGGACCATACACTTAACCAACTACAGGGATCTAAAACCAAAATTAGGAGACAAAAGCAAATGTAGGTAAAGTAATTTGTTTTAAATTGTACTACGTTAAAGTTTAAAAAAAAAAATATTCCCCAATTTATTTCCTTATAAATAATAAGTACCTATTGTTAAAATAATATTAACTAGCAAAGCATATAATTTTCCAGTGATCAATAAATACAAATTTTTTTAATTTTTTGTTCTGAATGTGGTATATGGCAACACAAATATAAATAAATAAATCATAAATTGATTTTTATGGGGTACAAGTACCTTTTATAGAATATTATAAGTACGAAAAATACATAACTAGATCAACTTAAAATATTTTAACTTTCTTCGCAATTATTTATATTATAGTTTTTTGAAATAATGAACATAAATATTATAGTACCCTACTGTAAAACAATTGAAGTGCATGACTCGATTTCGGAGAAAGTTTGGGGTTTATTTGTAAGTCGTGGAAAAGTTCTAATGCCACCCAGAAAATGTACTCAGAAACCCGTTTTTATACCGTTTGTAGTACCATTTGCTGAACTGAGAATCTGAAATAAAAAAAATCTTTAAAATATGGTGTATAATATTAATGATATGATGATGTGAATTCGTACACTGATTAATATTATAATATTATGCGTACCATCGTATTGAAATAAATAATTCTCATTGAACATTTAACTCGAGAAGGAATGTGGAAACATCACACAAAAGAGAGTTGAACCGTCAAAGGACTACACAGAATCCACCTCCAGGAATGCAAATCGTGTGTTATATATAGCTAAATAGCGTGACCGTTTGGCAGTGAAAGCAACCAAAGGCTTATCATGGTACAACAATATCCAAAACATTTATCTACCCGAAGAATTGATTTTTTGGCCGTAACGTCAAAACAAACACAGCTGCAAACCTTTGAAATTTTAATTTGAAAAAAACGTCTTATTATTTTTTAGTTATTTATAGTTATGAATGAGAGCGGTGAAGGGGTACTTGTTCCATACAGAGAACGTTGGTTGTATAATAAATAATAGATCTAATACTACATCTATTATATACTTTGGTAAAATCATAATTAATATTAACATTTAGGTAATTTTAATCAACTCGTTTGGATTTGTAATTAAATGCATCAACATTTTCAAAAAAAAAACGATCCACTATAAATAATTTAAAGTAAAATAAGAGAGTTCTTATTTGAAAACTAAAATATTGTATCGTAACTTAATAACATTCATCTTAAGTAGTACAAAACATCTCAAGAATTTGAAAATATGGTCTTGTAATCTTATGTATATTTAAAAATTCCAAAAATCAGAATTGTTAAACTAAAAAATGGCGGTGAGCTTGCTTGGTGAATCAAACTGTACAATAATAATATAATATACTGTATTATAGATTGGTGAATACGCGTGTAAACGTTTATTTAAAAAAAAAAAATAATAATATAAAAATGTGGAATAATAAATAATAATCTTTTAGACGCTAAAACTCGAAAAGTAGAATGAGCGGGCCGTCGCGGTCGTCGTATACGCAGCAAGCAAGCACGCAAGCACATGACGCCGACGACTAACGGCGACGGACGACGATAGAGTAATAATAGAGTAATAAATAAAATATAAAATTACTCTATGCGATAGACGCAACGGTAGCACGTGCAGCGTATACCACTACGCTTCATTGTATTTTCATTTTACAAATGTGCATACGTCGTGCTCAAGTATCGAATATTTTTTTTATTATTATAATAAAAAAACAAATAATTATAATGAGATAAAACAATTATATTATTTTAATGTACAATTTTAACTTCGTACTAAATTGAACAAATATTAATAATAATAATAGTTTACAATAACACAATTGTATTTACAGTAGGTATATAATATATATAAATATATACGTACAATGATAGTAGATGTATAGTAGAATTATTATTCTGAATCGCCTTCTGAATTGGACGTCGATATGTCACCAGTCATTACAATTGAACCCATCCTCTCCAAGGCGTCGTCCACGACAAAATCAATTTCCCAAAATCGTTCCTCTTCCTTCCGAGTGTGCTGTGCAAAGTTTTTCCACATTTCCGGTGTGCATTTTTCCACTCCCTCGCGAAGTAGTTTGTGGACATCGGCAAGTTGAAATGTACTATTGTGCGTTTTTAAGTATTGTTTTACCGACGCCCACGCCAACTTCATTGTATTTAGTTCGCAGTGGTATGGAGGTAAACGCAATACTTCCTTACCTTGCGATTTCACGTACTCATCGACCACATATTTTTCATACTTAGGTCTAATCCTGTTTACGATCTCCATAAGACGAGGTTTAATGATCGACCTCTGAAAAGTCGCACCCTTACCTTCCAACCACTTTTCTATGTCGCGTCTTTTCCAAGCCAACGTCGGGCACGATTCGGTTTTGGCGGAATGGCAAGAGGCGTCGTCCATGACGATCACGCAATTATCGTCGAGCAACGGTGATACGTTTTTCAACCAATCGAAAAACGTATCACCGTTGATCTCGTCGCGGTAGTCTAACTTGTTTTTTTTCGACTCGAACGACAATAAACCGCCGGGCACAAAACCTCGCTCCGACCCGATGTGCACGACAATCAAACGTTTGTTCGCACCTGCCGATAGTCCTTTGAGGAATGCGGCGGCGGCCCCGCCGGATTTGACGGTTTGGTCGGCCCGCGTTTCCGACGTGCATTCTCCGGCGTTCACAAAGGTCTCGTCGGCATAATAGATGGTCCGCCCTTCGGCGCGGTACTTTCGGACGGTCTCCAGATACCGGTTTCTCCAGACGACAATGTCGTCCCTTTCTACCAGGGCACTGTTCCGTCCCCGTCTGGCGTATTCGAAATTCAGTTGTTTTAGAATACGGTATAAATTTGTTCGGGAATACATGTTGGCAATGTCTACGTCCGCGTTCACGGACTTCAACGTCTTGTCCAGTGTCGGCACTTCGCGTTTGAACCAGTAGTCATGGACCTTTCTGCGAATAGCGTTTTTTTCGAAATCGCTTGCCTTTTCCTTGATCGTCAGTCTGAATTTTTTCTTGTTTGGCGATTTTATTACGCCGCCATTTTTGTAGTCCGAAATTGTCTTTTGAACGGTATTTTGACCGATGCCGATTTCCGTCGAAATTATTTTCGCCAGCTTTTTGATGTTGAGTTCTGCATTTTCGGCAATTTTATTCTTGTACAGATTAACTATGATCAGTTTTTGACGGCTACCAACAAACTAAAAACAAACGAAAAAATCATAATCTATAGATCTGTGGATAATCCGTGCGGAATTCGATAATTGTACGTTTTTTTTATTATAGACACATACTTTTCCATTAGGATTTCTCTTTATTGGTGGTACGCCTTGCACTTCTTTTGATGTAGATGGATTGTCACTCATTTAAAAAAAAAACTAAAATTAACAGAAAAATAACAATAAAAATAACTTTGAAACCAAAAATGTTTAAAAAGTCTGTTAACAAATAACAACGTGTTGCGACGGCGGACGTATCGGAAAAGATAGTAGAAACTAGTGATAAGTGATTAAAAACTATCGATTTATTCGATTGTTTAAGACTATTAATTTATTCGATTGTTTTCACAAACTATCGAATAATAATAATACTATCGATAGTTTTCATTCGAATGAATAATTTTTACTATTCACGTCCGTCGTCAAAGGTCGAGCGGCAGCGCTGTGTGCGCCTTGCAGCCGCACGTGCTGCTCTCTAACGACGGAAGTCGATTTGTCGATTCCAACATTTCCAACGCCGACCGCCAAGAATTTGGCGGGACTGGGGATGCAAAGAGCTGATGCGATTTGGTTTTCTCGCGGCGTGATCTATTGATCTCTCGTGGAAGGCGTGGAATAGACCTTTAGAATCACTAATAGACATGACGAAATATTGAATATAAAATACTGAAAATACTACTGTGCTATAAACTGCCGAAAGCGTAAGACGACACTAATTTTATTTGGAATAACGTGTGTGATGTGTGAAAATAACTGACAACTGAAGTTGCCTAGTTGCCCAGTAGCTG
Organism: Neotoxoptera formosana; assembly: GCA_022818045.1. NCBI lineage: Eukaryota > Metazoa > Arthropoda > Insecta > Hemiptera > Aphididae > Neotoxoptera > Neotoxoptera formosana. The sequence goes on along the minus strand of CM040632.1, from coordinate 62,502,586 downwards.
TCCTAGTATCTAGGCGATTGAATTTTCGTTCGAGTATTCCCGTGTGAGGAGGGCCTTGGAAATTAAAATATTTATTTTATATTATTATATATAAGCTTAGTAAGGCCTGGCGCAAATTGGACCCAGCCCATGTACATCGCACGCGCAGCACACGCGTGACCGAACCCAGCCGTTCAAGTACATATTTTTTGAATAGTAATTCATATTGAACACAGCGCATACCCAACCCTGCAATGACTCAAATCTGTGGCCAGTATGCAAGATGACAGCAATCCAGCAGCACATTCTTCTAGATTTAGAATTTGAATCTGAGGATGATGAAAGATTTTTTATGTTGCACCTACTGTCCTACTCCCCAAAAAAAGAGAAAAAAGTAAAAATAATGAGTATTAAAAAAAAAGAGAGTCATGAAGAGTTCAAGTTATCTAGTGAAATTCCAGATAGTGTGTTCAAAGAGTCGTTTCGGTTAAACAGAATACAGTTTAATGAGGTTCATGAAATAATTAAACAGGACATCACTATTCACAGGTCAAGAATGTAATGCACAAACGCCTATCGGAAGTGACAAAAAACTAGCAGTATGTCTGAGGAAAGTGTTTAAAAAATTAAATATTGATAGAAATATATTGTCTTAGATTATGCAGAACGGAGTGATTAATGTATTGATTTTACAATGATGTATTTTTTTTTGATTTAGCTGTATCAAAAACTAAAAATTATGGTTACTTACAGGGGCGGACTGGGACCCAATCAGCCCACTGTTCTGCAAAAAAAAATCGGCCCCTACCGTACATAACACCTAGAGTTCAAAAAATTTTTACCTCTTCATATTTTATAGTTTTTAAATTTCTCAATTAAATAAGTATATGTTTATATATTTGGATATTGTAATTTAAGTTTAATTTACTTTAAAATGTAATATATATACATTGAAAAATGAAAATTTTTTTTTACTGATGTTCCCAAAAATAATTTATCATAAGAGTTTTTAAATCACTATTTAATAATATATATTTTAACTTTGTTTATAGAAATAAAAAAAAATTACTTCTAAACAAATTAACAAATTATATTTAACTGAAGTGTGCATACTTAAGATACATCTGTAGCATCTATAATAAATAGTACAAAATACAAATGTATAATAGTAAAATAACTATTTATTAACGACTAACATTTACATATAATTTATAACAGATATTATAATATTTAAAATTTTAAAATAAATAATATTATATGGTTACACTTTGGTTTTTACAACGATAACATCTGGTTCATCAATGATGAAGAATTTATACTATATTTAGTATTTCTTTGAAATCAATAGCATCTAATATATCTTTTTCTATAGACATTAGCATGAATGCTTCAAGATGGTCTTGATTTAATGAAGAGCGTAAACGATTTTTAATTATTTTAAGCTTGCTGAATGCTCTTTCACAATTATAAATTACAAAATTTTTTGGGAATCACAAATGAATATATTTTTTCTGCAGCAATATGTTCCTCAACCGCAGGTAACGAAAACGAACAGGATACACTACATTGCTTGGTTTGTTCTTTAGCAGTTGAATTCATCTGAACAATCATAATAAATTTTTAATATTAAAATAGGTAGTAAAAACATTAACTAATAAATAATAATTTAAACACAACATAATAAGTATAAGGTAGATCTTACCTAACAAGATTACAAGAATACCTATTTAGTGAGAATATATCATTAAAAAAAGTTTACTCACCAAAGGATTGTTTTCTACAGTTTCAACTGAGCAACTTTGTTGTTTTTGCTGTGTTGAACAATCATCTAAGTATTTAGAATACAAATAATATTAAAAAGTAATTACATACAAATTATATTGAAAGAAAAATGAATCCAGTTAACCCGTTTAACATTTTAATTTACAGATTATGAGATATTATTTAATCTGCAATTATTCAATATTAAAAAATATTAAAATCTTTAATTTAATGTATAACAAACGTAATTAATGAATCAGTACCTTGAAATAAGTATCTATAGTATACTAAATTTTTTATACTTACCTACGAATACTTTGTTAGAGCGATCCGGTCCAAATGCAATTTTTTTTTGTTTTGGGTCATTGGCAACAGCTTTGAAATTGATCATTTTTTTTTAAACGAAGCTTTTCAGCTCCACCTTTTAGTTTTTTTTTCATCATTTATTATGTTTTAAATTATAGCAGTATTTAAATATTTAATTCAACACTGAATAAAATTAACAAAATATAATTTCATACACGTGCTTAGATGTGCGAGTACACGACGCAATCAAAATTGTGGGAATAAGAAATCAATTCGTATCCACTGAGATAGATAAGATATACTGGAGCGCGGACTCGGCCGTAAAAACGAGCCGTCGCGTTTGACGTTACCCCCACCATCGAAGGGCAAAACATTTCATTTTTACATAGGAAAATATGATGAAATTGTAAATAATAATTTTTTTTCGTTCATAATCGCTGAGATATTTGCTCTATAAATGTATATATTTGTAAATTATAACCTCAAGCCTCATCGTTAGTTTAATAGTTTGTAATTTGTAACAATTTTGTATTGTATCTTCAATATGGTTGTCTCGTGTTCAGCCTTTGGATGTACTAATAGGCGCATTAAAGGTGGAAGTATTCAGTTCCACAAGTAAATATTAACATTTTGTCATTTTATAATTTTATACAATTAAATATTTAATAAATATAGGTACGTATTAGGTAACATTAACATATCTATTATACCTAAATATTAATATTTCATATACAGATTTCCACTTAATAATCCCGAATTACTTAAAAAATGGTTAATTGAAATTAGAAGGAAGAATTTTATGCCTACAAAGTATAGCTCTTTATGTAGTGAACACTTCAAGCTTGAAGATTATCAGATTCGGCCTTTAGCAACAGTAAAACTTTTAAAAACTGATGCATTTCCATCTATATTCAAAGCGTTTCCAAGTCATTTACAAAAAACAATACCAGTTAAACGTTGTAAATTGGACAGAATTATGGTTAGAATTAACTATACTTATTACCTATCTACCTTTACAAATATCACAAATCAATATGTAATGATGTATTTTTATTTTAGACAAATGATGTTGATGTAAAAGTTGAAAAACAATCTACAAGTAGTGAGCAGGGTACTGAACTATTAGTTGAGAATGAAACAGTTTCAGTCCCATCTTCTTCAAAGTTATTGGTATTGATATAACATTTTTATTATTATTATTATTACTATTATTACTGTGTATGTTATCTAAAATTAATATGCTAATCTTTTTTTATTATTTTTTTAGAACTGTGAAAATAAAAGTACACAGTGTGAATTGCGATCACCCACAAAACAACTGCTACGCAAGAAAATAAAAATTTTACAGCAACGTTTAAAGCGACGAAACATCAAAATTAAATCTTTAAAAAGTCTGATACACAATATAAAAAAAAATGTTCCCTCATCTGATGAAATCACTGCTGAACTAGAAGAACGTTTTGGTAGGTATCCGTTACATTTGCTGTTGCACGAACGTAGATGCCGTAAGCTTGGAAAAAATGCTTTGCGATATTCAGATCTTATGAAAGATTTTTCTAAAACACTGTTCTTTTACTCGCCAAAGGCATATGATTATGTTAGAAAATTATTTACATTACCTCATCCTTCAACGATACGAAGCTGGATGAGTTCTACTCGTTGTGAACCTGGGTTTTGAGTGAAGTTTTTGCATTTTGAAAATTAGAGATAGAAAAATGTAGTTGGCTTAAAGATTGTTGCTTAATGTTTGATTCTATGGCTATTCGAAAACAGCTTATTTGGGAACCAACTGTAGGAAGATATATTGGAAATGTTGTTTTCGATGATGGTTCAGAAAATTCAGATTTAGCTAGCGAAGTACTTGTATTCTTAGTTGTAAGTTTGACAAAGCGGTTTAAATGCCCTATCGCTTATTTTTTTGTTAATAAAATTAATAGTAGTGCTCTGAGTTCTTTAGTTACTTCGGCTATTATAAAACTCCATGACATAGGAATCCGTATATGGAGTGTAACTTGTGATGGAGCATCATCAAATGTTCAGTGTTTCAAAAAATTAGGTTGTAATTTTAATATTGATAATCCTAATGAGTTTAAGTGTACATTTACAGTTGCTAGTAACTTGGAAGTCAGTGCTATATTTGATGCATGCCATATGTTGAAACTTGCGAGGAATTGTTTGGCTGATAAAGGCGCTTTTAAAGTTACTAATAATCTGATACAATGGCAGTATATAATGGCTTTGAATAATTTGCAAAATAATATTGGTTTGAAATTTGCTAATAAATTGACATCACAACATTTAAATTTTAGGAATAGTATAATGAAAGTAAAATTGGCGGCGCAATCATTGAGCAGTGGTATGGCAGACGCAATAGAATATCTACAAAATAATGGTAATGTCGAATTTCAAAAAAGTGAATCAACAGTATATTTTATTAGGCAAATTGATAGGCTATTTGACATATTGAATTCTAGGATTCCATTTGCTAAAGGGTTTAAAAGTCCAATTAATAGTAGTAATATTAAATCTATTGAATCTGTTTTTAATAGTACAACTGAATATTTAAAAAAATTACAAATAGGAGACATGCCAATATATGTGAGCGGTAGAAAGATGTTTGTTGTAGGATTTATAGTCAGCATGAAGAGTGTATTAGAAATGTCCTATAAGCTACTATATAAAATTCAAAGTCCTTTAAAGTTTGTTCTTACGTATAAAGTATCCCAAGATCATTTGGAACTATTTTTTGCATGTGTGCGTTCAAGAGGAGGATGTAATAACAATCCTAATTGTAGTCAGTTCAAAAATATTTTAAGACAGCTATTGTTCACTAGAAATATTGCTGTACAAAGTGGTAATTGTTGTGATTTTGGTGAATCTGGTGATGAAGTTATAGAATTTCGTTCTGAAAAAAAGGAACATGAAAAGTGTTCAAAATAAACCATGTGAAGATGAAAATGAAATTCAAGTTTACTTGGATCAACTTAATAGTACTCATTTGGGAGGATATGTAGTTGATATTTTGTGAGAAGTATGATGAAAAAATTAGTGTGCTCTTTTTGTGTTGATATGTTGATGGAAAATCATCAATCTGATCATAATAATTATACAGCCGTTACTTTTGTGAATTCAGTTAATAGAGGTAAACTAATCAATGCTTCAAGAGCTGTTCTGTTAATAGTACAACACTTAGAAAAAGCTTTTCAAGTTATTGTGGTTCAGAAAAGTCAATTACATAAAAATGTAGAACATAATATTATCGAATGTGCTAGAAAAAGTATACAGTTGAAAAGTAGTTTATTTTTTTTCCCTGGATCGCATCCAATTAATGTGGATTTAGGAGCACCTAGCCACGAATATATGTTGTTTAAACTAATTTGTAAAACATTTATAAATATAAGAACGCGCCATTACCAGAGAGAATATAATTTGAAACAAGTGTTGAAAAATAAATGTTCAATCCGAAAAAAATTATCAAAAATAATTTTATTTAAAAATTTGTGAATTAGATGTATGTTTTTAATTTTTAGATTACCTGTATATATTATGTATATTTATATTAATTTGACCCTACAGAAATTGTCTTAAATTGTATGTTAGATAAAAATGTTTATTAATGTAATAAATGTATAAATAATAGATATACTGTTTTAAAATATGTGAGTTATTGTTTTCTTTTTAATATCTTTCCATATCATTATATCATATAATATAATCATCGTAATACAATAAGGTAATGAATATAATTACTGCTACATTTAATTTGTTAAAGAATTAAAAAAATAATTTAAATAAATTAAGAATTATGAACGAAAATAATCATGACTACACGTCCATCGTATGTAAAAATGAAATGTTTTGCCCTCCGATGGTGGGGGAAGCTGGATTCGGGACGGCTCGTTTTTTGTATCATTGTGAGAATAGCGAGTCCGCGCTCCAGTATATCTTATCTATCTCAGTGTTCGTATCGTGCATTCATACTATCATAGTGATAGTGTCTACTGTCTAGTGTCTAGGCCACGGTCTTATATACAGGTCGGGCAACTAACAAATCATTGTGGTTCGCTTAATGATGAACATTGGAAGTCAATAAGACTTAGAACGCCATCTACCGGATGATTATTTTTACATAATCTTATTTATTTTTAAAAATGGTTTATATTATATAGTTGTAGTAGACCTTTTATACCCATGTAATGTTAATCTTATGTATAACACGTATGAAAAAAATGTTAAAAAAGTAACAAAAAATAAAAAAATTATAAATGATTTTATATGCCATTTTGTATTTTTTTGACTAGTTTGTAAAAAAAAAAACCAATCCTTCCAATATAATCCGGCCGAGAAATTCAGTGTTCCCTAAATTAGTGAACAGACTGTATAATAAATAGACTATTAATATACTATTATACAAAATAATTTTTTAGTTTTTTATGATATAAGCTGTGCACTGTGGCTTATTATTGTAAATTTATGTAATATATTGTAGACATAATCCATCAGCTTTAGATGTAATAAAAAAAAAATTGATGGTATAGTGGAAGATGGTGATTGGGAATTCTCAGATGTATTCGAACACGATTATAGCCTTTCACCCATAAAAGAATGCTTAATATACTACTTGGTTGGATATTTAAGTAAACAAATCTCAACAAGGTCAAAATGTGACACTTGTATTTCTGCATTTAAAAGTATGAAATCATTTTCCAATATTTCAGAAGCAGAATTAACTAATTTTAAATCAATGGGTAAATTAATTCACCCTAATTATGTTTTTTATACATTTATATGTAAAGTTGAAGATTATTTTACCAAAAATATTAATTGTGCTGATGTATATTCTGAAACGATTGAAGATATCTTACAAAATGAAGACTTGAATTTCCCATGTAATGTTCATAAAGATGATATTCTTGCGTATAGTATCAGGTACTATATTAATATGAGAATGAGACAATTTACACGACAATTAAATAAAGAGAAATTAAAAGAGAATTCTAAAAAGAAAAAGGTTTCCAAATTTTGCAGCACTTAATAATAATATACTAATATAGTTTAAGTGTAAATAATTTTGTATAATATAATTCAAGTATTAAATAATATATTCAATAGTATTGCGTTTTGGTTGCAATTAGTATACTTTTTTTCTGTGTTTAGTTATAGTTATTAAGTTATGATACTATTGAGAACTATGATAATAGATGGCGTTGCAGATCATTTTGATTATTCCGTTCATCAATAAGCGATCCAACAGTATGCATGTCGATATTACCGAGTTGCCCGACCTGTATATAAGACCGTGGTCTAGGCTATTATAGACTAACTACTGTAATAAACTAATAACTATAAACTATTTTAAGAATATGTTTTCCGGTATTCCCTAGCGGCCGTCGACCGCTGATAGCACAGCGATTTATCATATAATATATAGGACATAGGTATTAGGTACATAGACTAGCATATTACATAATACCATTGATTAAATATACATATATTATAATTTATACGTATATTTAATCAATGGTTTAACTCGGGGAATCAAAATTGTATACAAATAAACAAATACAATTATCTGTTTCAAAAATATTTTTAATTCAATACACGTTGGGTTGTTTTGCACCGGCCTGATGAATATAATATGACACCGGCCCACTGTGCAAATGCACAGTAGCATAGTGGCCCAGTCCGCCCCTGGTTACTTATATTGGTATTATTTATACACAGAATAATTTTTGAAAGATTTTGACTTGTATTGAGCTGTTTATGGACAATTGAAATTTTCGATGTTTCTTAGTTTTTTTTTTAAATCTATAAAAAAATTTAGCCGGCCAAAAATGTTGAAAATTTAATAGAAGGTTTTACATAAGTTAATCTATGAGTGATTACAAAATGATCAAAATACATAAGCACAATTTTTTTTATAAGTGTTTGTAGTTCAAACCATGACAAAATTTGTCAAAATTACGAATATTTGCAAGTTATTTTGTAGTTCAAAATGTATAATTGTTTTTTGTATTCATAGCTAAAAATTGAGCTTTGTTCAATTTAAAAAATTTATGAGCGTCAACATTTTTAATTTATCAAAAATGCACGCGTAAATAACAATTTACTATCAAATAGATCAAATAGTTTTAGATATAAAATAAATAAATAAAATATCCTACACTGACAAATTTATTGTTTCCGTTCATAATCGTTTTTCGTATAGAATGATATACCTGTTCAAATCTCATTAAAAAAAAAAAATATTGTTTTTTGAAAAATATTTATTCAGTATATTATATTAAGTCCAAAAATATTCTTGAAAAATCGTCTTCATGCGTTGAGCTTCTTTCATAAATGTCTACTGAACATCGATGTTGAATTTGATGGAGAGAAGAATTCAGGGAATTGTTGCGTTATGGCACCAGAAAATTGTGGTGATGAATTCTGCTCAACTTCACAATTGTCTGCAACATCATCATCAGCTTTATCTTTGGCATGAGAAACCACTTGAAACATTTTTCTTCTGACTTCTTTTTGATATTTTGTTGGAAGACTTTTAGTTATGTTGAACATAGACATAAAAAACTGGTACAATCCATCATTTTTTAACTCCTCTTGTGTTTTTTGTTTCTGAAATAAGGTTTTGACGTAATTCATATCTCTGTCTAGCTCTTTTAGCTATTTTTCTTCAGACACGCTGCGGTAGCAGGCAGCCGGTAGGCCGATCTTTTCGATTCCATTTTCATAGCGCGCGAACACGGACGATTAACAAACCGGTTAACCATACTGATACCGTCAAACTGCAGCTGAGCTGATTCGTCTTATTTTCGTTTATTTACATTTTCATGTTAGACGAAAAGGCAGTTGAATTTCGAACAGTCGATAACCTGACCGCAGAGAAGCCGATGACATGTCCGACGGTTAGTAAAGTCCTCATTCTGGATATAGGTTAAGATGTGAACAGACGAACGTCGATGATTTTGATGGGAACGATCGTCTGTTCCCCGGGTACTTGATTGTTTTCTTTTTTTTTTACACTCGAATATTAAACATCAATACTAAATATTCAATAGGTACCCGATTTGTAGCGAATATTTAATATTATAAAAGTTTAGAACAAAAATTATGGTTGGACAGTCTTTAGCAAGAGAATGAAAACATTTTTTTGTGCCATGGTTAGATTAAAGTTCGCTTCCCTTTCCTCATTTTAAAGTTTTGTCAAAACCGCTAGGTACTGTAGTCTGTAAGTACTGTTGGTTTTTATCTTCATGATTTTCGATTACATTTAAAAAAAAAGTAATGTTTAACTATGTCACTGCTGGTAAGTTCTTATCATAACTAATAATTGTAATACAAATATTCTATACTTAACATTTTCATTTTTAATGTTTTTATTTATCATATCTACCTATATAACTGATGATATTTTGCATACTTTTTTAAATTATATATTATACAAGTTAATAACATGCATGTTTTCGCAACAAATTCAATTGTTGCAAATGTCATATCTAATTGTGGATCTTATTAGTCACATTATAATACAATTATTTCAGTTAAAATAAATGTTCCTACCGATTTCCTTATAAGTAAATTATTTTAAAGAGTATTTTTAACTTTTGTTGGAAATGTTTGGTGTGTTCCTAACTTTTTATTCATGCTGTTAAATAAAATTAAAAGTATACAAGGAGATGATTTTAATAAAAAAATGTACTATGTGCTTTAAATATTAAATTCAAAAAAATGAACTAATCTAACAAAAATACTTAAAAGTAATATAGGTATTGAACACTACGTTTCAAACTCTGCCTTACACAATGACCTAAAAATAACAACTACCACTGAACTTGCCAAAACGATGTACAAACGTTTCCACCAAAATTTAAGCACGCATAGCAATACTTTAATATCACAAATGTCCACCCTAACCCTCCCAAAAAACCCACCACGCAGACTTAAGCGTAAATGGTGTAGAGACTTGTTAAATTAGTAAAGGAGGTGTTACCATTGGGTTTCTTCCTCAACACGATATTCATGTTACTTAATTCTGTTTTTTTTTTTTTATCTTATTTGCTTATTGTAATTATTGTATACAGATTGTAAATTGTCTTTCTTAATAAAAAAAAAAAAAAAGGTATTGAACACAATAAATTTTCACAAATCATATTTTTCAGATAAAGAAATAGAATATGAAGTGGAAAAAATTTACTCTCACCAAATTGTCAATGGTGTATTGTTATATTTCATAAAATGGAAAAACCGTGATATGAACGAAAATACTTGGGAACCAGAAGATCATTTGGAAAACTGTCCTGATATTTTGAGCAAATACAAGGCAGAACATAATGTATTAAACAAAAAAACTTGAAAAACAAAAATAAAAAATGATTCAACCTATTTAAGATTGTAAATTTTGTATTTTAGGACACATTGTTTATTACATTATATTCAAAGTTACTGCTGATTATATTGTTACCATTACTTAATAAAATAAATATTGAAATGTACGATGTGTTGTATAATTTGTATTGGTTGTTATATTAATAAGGTAGTTTAAATAATTATAAACAAATTCAAATGACCATCTTATTGATATTTCATGTGATGTATATAATATAATAAAATGTTTTTTTCCTAATTTATCCCTCATTTATGTTTTTTTAGTTTATAAAAAGATGTACTACTCTAATCCCTAATACAATCAAGATGGAATGGTTAGTTTGACCAGACATCCCACAATAAGAAGGAATTAATAATAATAATTTTTATTTAGCAAAAACAATATACAAATATTATAATATTTATTTTATCAATTTCAATTTCATTAGGTAATTGGCTTAAAACAAATTGAATCTGCAGTAACACACTTGTTATTTAAAGATTTCCAAGATTTTTTGAAAAACCCCTTGGATCTAATATTATTTTCAATATCACTACCTTTTCTGACAAAAAATCTATTAAAAATGTCACAGATTTCTTTTTCATTGTCTATATTAAGCATTATTGCTGGTATACCTTTATGTATTAATTTTCTTACCTGTAACTTCCTTTAAGAATCTCCAAATAGATTTAGATTCATTACCAGCTGCTATTATTTTTTTTTGATACTGTAATATTTTTAATTTTTTTATTAAAATATTTAGCAGATTCTTATAACTAGTGCCTATATGATAATTTTAAATCTCTATCAAAAGGTATTTTCTGTAATTTAATGGATGATTGATTTCTATTTCTAATTGAATCAATTAACCCTTGAGCTATCCATTATTCAAGCTTTTTTTTTATTATGTTTTTTAAATGATCCAGTGAACATTATAAGATGAGAGGGTAATAAGTTGATTAATTGTGTTATTAAATGATTCATATGCTTTATTTACATCTTTATTACCGCCATACCGGGATTGTCTTGAATTTTTAATTTACATTTAAGTTGTATGTAAATCATTTTTTACTTTGTATAGTCCATGGTTTTAGTCAGTAAATTTACATCATTGAGGTTGCGATCACTATCATTATTCAACCATAACTAATTAAAATTGTATATTATAAAAACCTGTACCTATGTATAGGCATATAGCTACTATTTACTAAGTCTTATAAAAAGTAGTATTGGAATGTTATTTTCTTATTTTATATTCTGGGCAGAGCGGAGCGATAAATGTATTGATTTTATAACAATGATATTGAGTGTGAAGATAATTTTTTAATAGTAAATGCTCTGATCTATAACTTTAATGGATGTTTCTGGTTGCAAATTGGATCTAGTTGGCCATTTTGTTCAAAACTAAAAAATCTTAGTACCTACTTTTTAAATCTGTATAATGTATTATTATTATTATTATTATAACAATTAAATATTAATAATAAAATAATGCAATGCCTCAAACACTAATAATTCAACTCCTGTAATCCTAAAAGATAAAAGAAAATAGCTTTAATAGCAATATAAAAAAAAATGCACGTTTTAATATAGGCTGACGGTCTGTCTTCACTAAAAATCGTTTTTCATTAGCAGTGATTTATCATTGAATTTCAGTTTAATACAATATAATATACATTACAGTGACAAGGGCACAAGGCATACATAGTACACTCGACACCTACTGGCTACTTTACAGAAGAGCGATTGCCAATTTCCCCCCTTTATAATATCTTTATATAGATAATATTATGTAATTCTACTGTATGTCACCGAACTCCTCCTAAACGGCTGGACCGATTTGAATGAATTTTTTTGTATGCGTCTGGGTGACGCCCTGGATGGTTTAGATTCTCAAGGTGGGGTGCTCACCCAGGGGTTTTGAGATTTACGATGGAAATCTTTGTTTATAAATGGTGGCTATTGGTAAAAATGGTAACCATGGTTGCTATGGTATGTATAACCACTGTTTATTTAAAGGGTTGTCAATGGTTAAAAAAAAAATATTTAAGAAAAAATATTTTGAAAATTAACAAAGATTGTGCATTATTCAAATGCATATTTTAGTTTCTATAATTATTGTTCTGAAAACCGGGCTTTGATACAAACGGAAAAATGTTCTATTCTTTTGAGTAAAAAAAAAAAAATTAATGAAATCCGATTAATCTACAGGACTTGTGAGTATTTCCTGTAATATCTACGTGTTTTTGACTTTTTGTAATATTAAAAACGCACCGGCATCGACCCCCTTAACTGCGTGTTCGTGTTCGTAATAATTTATATTCTACGATAGGTACTTTTACCTATATGAAAGAATAAATAAGTTTTGACTTTCTAGTGACAATCGACGTAAAATATTATAATATTATATTATGTATATGAAACCATATAATAATTTAGACAATATACAATATACAATATACCTTCCCAACACAGTTATAATTTATTGTTATTATATATTATTATATGTTATTATGTTATGGTTTCGTCGTTGAGATAAAATATTTCCTAAAACATGTAATGCATGCTTATACGCGGGGGTGATCTATTTAAAATAAGACGCTCGTTATTTCAGAAAACACTCATGTTTTTGAAGATATATATTTTAAATAATTTGAAGTCAACAACATTTTTGAGTACAAATTATACATTTTTAAGTTTTTTACTCTTTTGGCAAAGACTCTTATTGCTTTGTTCCTTGATCAAAAAAATTTTTAATTCAATACCAATAGTTCATATTGAGAGTTTTATACACCGGTTTCAAAAAAAACCTAACCGAAAGTACCTGTATTCTAATATTCTATAAATAGTCACGATTTTCACAAGCATCATAAATTAATTTTACACTATCGTATTGATGTTTATTAATAATAATAATATAGCAAATAAAATAACCTATTCAATAACATAACAATAACCTTTATTTGCGTAAATCAACAGGATTTACAGTAGCCATCTTATACATCTAGGTATATCACTTCTTTTTTGATTCACGTTAGGACATTTTCAACAATAATATTATATTCTAAGCCGTGATGCACAACATGCGACGAACGAACTTTTTCGTCCTTTTCCATAAAGAGCGGCGTTCACGCTTGATCGCGGTTACCGGGTGGTCCGTACCGTCATTGCCGCTGGTTACCGGGTCCAAACCAGCATACACTGCAATTACTGCAGTCGGCCCGTTTGCAGGCTCGATCGACGAAACCTGCATTGGGGTGGACTTGAATCCAGCTGCACCAAAGTGCAGTGCAATATTCGGCAATGAACATGCAAATCTCCTCGGCGGACACGCAAGATCGCGACTGGCCCAGACGATTTTTTCAGGGCCACTCAACGGTTCCGTTGAAATCTGCAGCAGTTGCATTGAGTCGGCATATACCGGTTCGGAGGAAGTCTGCATAGAGGCAGCAGACAACTCGAGAATTTCGACTTCGGTTAACGACTGTTCTATGGCATCAGACATGATCAAGCACGTTAGAATGTCTTACAAGAAAATTAAGTTAACTTTTACAACCGAATAAATTATTTGTTGCGTTTGTATACTAACAAGAACAACTGAAATATTACTGACACAGAGACGAATTATTTTATAGTAATATTTATTCTAACACTACAGCTGCCCATAGCAACAGAATTTGTTCACTTTTTGTATCGGAAATAAATATTAATAAAATTAAATGATTTATTTTCAAATTTAAAAAAAAAAGATAGAAGAATAGCTTTTATTCTGCTGTACAGTAGGTGTCGAGTGGCCAGTGGGTAACTATAATGGATGTATCTGTCTATAGATAGAATGTAGGCTGATATTAAGTTTATTTTATGATATTATAATTTATAATTTCTGTTAAAGTAATTCATTTTACTATTAATAACACAGTAGATTGACATTGAATTAATTTTTGCCGAAAACATTTGATAATTACATTAGGAGTGTATAAAAAATAATAATTTGCTTTTCAAGTTTTAATCACTATTACGTAAAATATTTTTAAATTACAACGAAATAACTATAACATCGTTATTCTTCATTTCAATATTTAATTTCGTCCAAATTTAAGCTTAAAATGTTTATACAAATCAACCATGTAAATATATTTTTTATATTTTTCGGTTATAATTTATAATATTAACTATTTACGAGAAACCTTGTTTTAAATTCCGAATCTTTATAGCTATAAAAATTGAATATTTTATACATTTTTAACTACAAAATAATTTTTAAGTATTCAGGACTTTGAAAAATTAAAATTCTTATAAAAAAGTGTGTGCCTATGTATTTTTATTATTTATTAACTGTTATAAAAACAACTTATGAGAAACCTTGTATTACATTTTTAAGCTATTTGACACAATAAAAAATGTATTATCTATATTATTATCTCGGTGTGTACCGATTTTGGAGACAATATTATAAAAGTCCAGCCCATCGCCCCATCGTAGTCGCAAGTCTAAGGTCGGTCAAAAGTCAAAAAGTTGATAAGGATTGGTGATAAGGAGCGAAAGTTTGGACTCGTGATAAGGGCAGAGATGTCGATCTGTGATAAGGCCCAGCGATTTGGACGGTTTGGCGGGAACGTGATTTCGATATTCGAATTTCAGTCTAGTAATCTGTGATCGGACGGACGCGAAAGTCGATACGATCCAGACTTGTGCTTTTATGAAAGAAGAATAGCTTAAATCTGAAAGCCGCATTTCAGTGTCTAGCAAGTCAGTCAAGTCGAGTGAAAATCGATTGACGTTCAACTAATGTAGCCAAGTAAACAATCCGACTGCATCGGATAGCGGACAATGTAGGCCAGCACGTCAGGTAGTCACGTCAATCTAGTGGCACGTCGGCGTCTCTGTAAGTGTGAACCGATTTTGGATGTATCTTTGTTGTTGCAATTCTAAAAGTGCAGACTGTTGCACTCGCAAGTCAAAGAACGGTCAAAAGTCAAAAAGTTGAAAAGGTTTAGTGATCAGAAAATGAAATCGGACTATTGATAACTCGTGGAGGCGTGGACTTTTGATGAGGCGCGACGATTTGGACGGCTTGGAGGTTATGTCTTTTTGAAATTGAGCGTCTAGAGATCCGTCATGACGTAATATGTTTATCGATACCTAGACGGGCTGAATACGGTCCCAGTCGCATGTCCGGTTCCTTTTCGTATGTAAAAAATCAGTATGTCGAGAGCTGTGTGTAAGTGTAGTCTAGCAAGTCAATCACCTCAAGTAAAAGTCGTCAACTGCCTAAAAAAATATATAAATATTAAACACATTCTTCTGCGTTTAGTGATATATTGAAATTTACCATAGCACGCTCTACCAACAAGTTATTGAAACAAAACCTTCAGGATTTTTTTTTTGTGGAAAGTTTAGATCCCAGTGCCCGTTAAAGGGTAAAAAAAACTCGTTAAAAAAAATTTTCATCCTCTCTTTGAACGAAATTCTTAATTTTCAATGCTCTATCCCCTAATGACCAAACTATCCGATTTTTAAACTATATTCCTATATTCTTCAAATCGGTTTTAAAATATTTGAATAATAATATCTACTGGCTACTTAATGTCCTTAAACTTATGAATATATTACCTATATGTATGTAAATTATTATAATCTATGTTCACTTCAAGTCTTTAACAGTTTAACGCACAATGATTGAAATATAATAATTTTTACTGATATTTCATAAATAAAAACAAAAAACTTTTATAATAATTAGACGTTTTAATAGAACTATATTATAAAAATTTCAATTACCTACAATAAATACAGCAAATTTGATTTTCTATAATTTAATTAATTTAGGTACATACGTGCGAAATGCCTATAGGTGCAGACTACCAGGGGCGGCATTAAGGACACTTGTGTTAAAGAGGCGGCATTTTTTGATATCATTATGATAAGAGGGGTGGAAAAATTAAGTTTTGCCTACGTATAAAAAATCACTAGGGCCGACCCTGCAGACTACACTATAACAACAATATGTAATTAATAACAGTTTGAGCATTTCGAAAAGTAAAATGTTTTAAACAAAAAATATAGTGTTTCGTTATATTTTATTGTTTAATAAACTAAATTAAGTGTATAATATTTACCAAGGAATTATTTTTAACGTATAATGAGACATTTATTTTCCCGGTCAGTTATTGTTTTGTTTTTTCAATTTTCTCAAGTAGACATACCTAGTACACTGTTTACATTATTATTATTAATGTTATTATTTTATTTTAGAAAACGCTGACGTATATACGTTTCATCAGTTACATAAATACGTTGGTTTAACAGATACTTAGAGCAGTTACTGCAGAGCGCAGACAGCTCGCTCAGCTGACTAACAATAATCTGACCGAAACACTATAAGTCACATTAGGAAAACATAAAAGTAGACAAACACAAATACAGTATAATTATAGGTAAGTATTATAATATAGCAATATAATTTCATGTACTTTACAATTCTGTATAGGTACCTACTACCTTTTATTCTAAATTTCTAAACTTTGAATTAGACAAAATTGTATAAATAATAATTAACACGAATACAGTTGATTCAATAATCAAATAGTTTCAATAGGTACCTATACAATATATAACAATAATCTATAAAAATTCTTCTCCAAAATATAAAAAGTACAAAACCTTATGTTCTAAAATAAGACAATAAAATATATTAATTTGTAAAAGTAAATAAATAATTTAAATTTCATGTACACATTTCAACAACACAAAAATTGTTTAAAAAATAACTGACTAAATATCTATTAAATTAAAAAAATTAATCTTATTCCTCGTGTGTATAGAATCACATTTTTAATCAGCAGTTATATTTCAAAGAAAAAAAATACTGAATCAATAAGTAATCATACCTAATATTATGTGACTTGACTTTTCCCAAAATTTAAAATCACAAAAGCTATTTGCAGCACATTATTATACAACCAAATATTCGGTGTTATAAAATGTTGAAATGTATGCGTCAAAATCTGCAGAAAGTCAGAATACTGAATACCTATCTATTAAAAAATAGTGTAAACGTTAAAAGTTTTAAATAATATATTACTTTATTACTTACTAATTACGATACAATTTACTTAATCATAAATTATTTTATTACAGAATGATAGAAATGGTACTCTAACAATAATATAATATAATAATATATATATTTAAAATTTATAAAATATATAATATATTTTTAATCCTAATCTTAAAAACAATATGTTTATACAATGTGTATTACGTACTAGATGATATAAATATATCTAAATCATTTTATATTATATTGCACTCAAAATACTTAAAAATAAAGATCGTGTCGAATCAAAATATGCGTAAGAGGTCCCTACTTACGCCTCAAACGCACAACAATTATATTGTAACATTTAATGTATATTATGATATTATAGCTTAGATAATATTAATTATAATATGTATGATGAACTTAACCATTTTTACAGTCACAGAGTGAGAGTAGGGAATTCGAATACATTTTTGTTTAAACAATTATCTAAATTACATTTTATTTGAATAATTTTTAAATACAATTAATCTAATAAAAAATTATTCAAATAATTTTAAAATACAATAATTAGTTATTCTAGCAAATAAAAACACAATTTTTTTGAAAATTTTTTTATTCGAGTAATTAGGTATTTAGATAAAAATTTGCCCAACTTTAGCTGTTTACAGAACAAACTGCACGAAGTCGTAAACGCGTACGAGTGGTTACCTAATCTCGGAGAAACAAATATGTAACCATAAAATAATATAATAATAAATAATCATAATGACGACTGACGAGGCACCAAAACGTCGTCGAGACCCTATAGTGGCGAACACGAAGGGTACCTATAGCCTAAAGGTATATGTTACCCATATTCGAAATGTGTGGTGGTTGGCTGGGTGACTGTTAAAATATATTGACTGGTGGATTATTTCATTTTGAGAGTGAAGGTACTTAGCGGTTATTATGACGACTTACACGACTTTCTGTTAAACTCAGTTTTGATATTGCGACTACTGCAGCGTGTTATTAGTGTTATTACTTCGTTACATATTATTATACTATTTAAGGACAATACTATTATTGTAATCTACAAGACAAAATAGGTCTGCTTACCGAGATTTAATACGTAAGTATGCCAAAAAACAAATGTACAAGTACACGGTAATAATAATCATTAATCATGCATAGGATAGCGTGTTAGGTTAGTACTCGGTTACTTTTTATTTATTTTTTTCATTTTTTTTATTACATTTCCGAAACAACTGTTTTTTGAGTATAATTACCTATTTGGATTTTTGACCTACATATTCGTTTTTTCGATAAAATACTCTGGTTAATACTATAATATTAACATTGATAGGTATATCTCTATAGAAAAGTCACGTAAATTTTCCTCTTCGCGGTCAATCCCAGAGAGGTGAAAATATGCGTTATAGAAAATCGGTTCGCTACAATCGTAGCTGTAAATCGCTTTTATATAATATAATATAAGATTATGCTTTACGGGTTAAGTCTAGTTGATCAGAAATACTTGATTTCTATTTGTCTTGTAGATTAAAAAACTGTCTTCACGAAAAAGCAGCGTGTAAGCCAGCGGTAGTCGAAGTATCAAGTTTACCGGAAAATTGTAGATAGCTCGAGATGGCCGAAAATACCCAAACTATAATATTATATGAATATTATAAATTATTATTGACTTGAGAAAAAAAAGATTAAACCGTTTTTTCGGTATATATTATTAACACTGCACGCTGCAAGTGGTGGTAACACCTTAAAAAATGTAGACAGCCACTTGTGGAAAACGAACT
The DNA here is from genome assembly GCA_022818045.1 of Neotoxoptera formosana. Lineage (NCBI taxonomy): Eukaryota > Metazoa > Arthropoda > Insecta > Hemiptera > Aphididae > Neotoxoptera > Neotoxoptera formosana. Next base: position 62,483,337 of record CM040632.1, on the reverse strand, counting down.
TGTGCCAAGCCACTTCAACGGACGGGCCGCGCGTCGCGGTCACGGATAGTAGCCCAACGAGTTTTTGATGCCCGATTTGAAAAACGTGGACAGGACGTCATTGCCGCCGTCGTGGACGGAATGTCGCCTGGCGGTCTGCTTCGTCTGCTGGGGCAGTGAGGGCTGTCGCGAGTGGTCGCCGTACTGCACCCGACAGCCGACCATGTGCACCGCTTCGGAGCTGTACGACCGTCTGCCCAGCGCGACGGTCGGCGCGCAATCCGGGCGGCGGTGATTTTGCCTGCTGCCGCAGCCACGCGACTTCCGGGGAGGCCCCGCGGCGCCGTCGGCGGGGGCCGCGAACAGAGCGTAATCGATGGCGCGAAAGTTGTCCGAACCACTCGAGCCGGACCGGCGGTGGTGGTGTTTGGCGCCGCGCGGCGGTTGCGGCCGGCGCTGGTGCACCGCAGACGACGACGAGTACACGGTGGCCGCGGACAGGGACGACGACGGCGACGACGAAGAACCGACCGCCGTGGTCGAATTGACGCCTGCGGAGGAGGCGCCCGGACAGGCCCGGCGCGTCATCTGCAGGTACTCGATGCTTTTGGACGGTTCGATGCCGCACCTGACGCCGCCCGCGGCCGCCGATGACAGTTGGCCGCCCGTACCGGCGCCGCTATCGTCGTGTCGTTGCTGCAGCAGCATGAGCAGCTCGTTCTTCTTCCACGCGGTGCCCGGCGAGTCGGCCCGCGACACGCTCGACTCGGACGCCGCGAACCCGCGGCTCTTGAGCTCGTCGAATATGTTCCGCGGGCGCCGCGGCCGACCGCAGTAACACTTGTCGCTGTCGGCGCAGCTGTCTGAGTCACAGCTGCACGACACTAGCGACGTGGTCGGTTCCGCCGCGCCGTCGCCGCAGCAACTGCACCCGTCGTCGTCTGCCGCACCGCCCGCGCTACACTCGGAACAGCTGAAGTAACCGCTGGACGCGCGGTGCAGACAACCGGCCTCGGAGGCCGTGGCCGTTCCTCGACCACCGCCGCCACCTTTGCCGCGCTTCTTCGAAGTCTTCTTGTAGAGCTGCGGCAGTTGCTTCAGCAGTTGTTGTTGGAGCTGATGGTGTTGTCGTTGCCGTATCGCCGCGGCCGCGAAAAAATCACTGTCGTCGGAAGTGCTGCAGATGGGCGATGACGACGTGCCCGACGTCTTGCGGCCTTTGCTAGCCGATATCACTGCCGACCGTTTGACCGCAGCTGCGCGCCTTTGGAACTTGCGTTCCGGTTTCCGGTCTGCTGGCCGAGCGGCGGTGGACAACCCTGCGATCGCCAAACACGAACATCTACGTCGTCTTTGCTGTTGTTGTTGTTGATGATGTTGTTGCAGTAGTTGTTGTTGTTGTTTCCGGGGCGCCCTATTCCGGTTTTTGCGCTTGCAAAATCCCGGCAACAACACGGCGCTTATTCGCGACTTGGCCGCCCGCAAGTTGAACGCACTGCGCAGCTTGTCGTTGAGACGACACCCGCGGCCGGCCGCTTGCGTAACGACCGCTGGACGCCTCTTGTTCCGCTTGCGTTTCTGTTCTGTCATTATCACCTTGGTCCGCTGGTACAACTCATCTTTGGTGAGCGTCAGAGCCAGTTTCATCAGAAATTCCTTGTAAATGGGTTTCAGGTCGTTATACGACATGCCCTCCACGTTGATGATGGCGTTCAGTATGTCGTCCATGTTGTTCAGGCCCTCTTGCGCGCGCAGCTCGTTGAACATGTCCGAGAAGCCTATGACACCGCTGCCATTACTCTTTCGACGGCACCGGTCCGCTGCAGCTGTCTCAATGCCACAACCAGCCACCCGCCTCGAGAACTTGGTAGACGCCAACCCGTTAGACTTCAGAAAACTCCTGCTCCTGGGTATGGCCACTTTGGTGAGTATGTCGCCTCCACCGCTACCGTCCGAACGCTGCTGTCTGGTGCCACGGGACTGCCCGTCCGCTGCTGCCGCCAAGCCCGTAGCGCTGCTACTGTTACACACACCCCGCTGAAGTGACGGCGGCTGTCTAACGGTCAACCGGAACGTTTTGGCGTCGCTGCACACGTCACCGCCGCCACCGTCGTCTGCCTGAACCGACATCATCGCCGACGGAATGCTTCCACCGTCGTCGCCAGCCGACGTTGCAGCGCTGACGGACGATGTGGACGACTTTTTATTCCTGCGAGGTGGACGGGGTGGCGGTAGGGCGGGAGCCTCCTCCCCCACACCTCCACCTGCCACACTTGAACCTGCCGTACTGCTCATGCTCGTGAACCCGTTCCGCTGTCGGATAACTCGCCTGCCTGTGGGAGCCGCCCGCCGTCCGGCCTCCTCACCAGCCGTCGGCGCCTCAGCGTCTACCACTGCTGCAGCCGAAGACATGGCCGCTACGAGGGCCCCGTACAAATTGGCCGCCATGAGCAGCGCGTCGTTTTCCGTCTCGCACGCAAACCCGTGACACTCGAGCCGCTTGCCGGCCGCGCGTGTAACCACCGCAAATACAGGTGCGTGGTCGCCGGCTGCGTCTAGTCGGGCCCTGTCGCCGGCGTCCATGTCTTGGAACAGCATTGCCTTGTCCGAGCCGTCGGGATCAGCGATCAGCGGCAGGAAAGCGAACTCGTAACCGACGTTGGAGGAGGCGGCAGCTTCTCCACCGATTCTCCGTTGCGGTAGAGGTGACCGGCGGCGGCACACGTACTTCAGAGCCGCCCACACGGCGATCGACGGGAACGCGTTGGTCCGCTGCTCTGTGTCACCAAGCTCGTTCCTGTACCGGATGGTGAGACCAGCTGCCGATATCTCCAACAGCCCGGAAAAGTCACGCCGTGCATTGTTCCGCACCTCGTCATCTTCGTGGTTGCGGTAATAACTGCGGTGCGGTATACCGCTACCGCGGTAATGGTGTTGGTTTTCCCGGTAACCGAAGTACATGTCCCGGACGGGTTTCTGGAGGCCCTCCAACGAGGATATCTTGCCGGACAGCCCCGCGCACCCTATGTACTGTACGTGGAATTTGTTGCTTCCGGTCTCCACCCCCACTGCCGAAGAGTCCATCGACACGTCCGTGTCGAGTTCCGAGGAACTGATTTCCGCAAACATCTTTTCGATCTTTTCCTGTACCGTATTCTTGTTGTTGTTTCTATCGTTGGTGTCGGCGGCATAACCGTAATCGAAATAGTCGCCGCCCGTACTGCCATCGTAGTGGTTACTGTCGTTGGCCAACGACTTGGTCTGACGGCCGGTGCGGTGGCCGAACGTCCGCTTTGTATCGCCCGCAACGGAAGTGGTCGTCTTGAACATGCTGTCTATTCGTTTCTTCGACGCTATAGAGCTAGTGTCGTCGCTGAGCAGCGCTTCGGACGCGGCCGCCACCGACGCCGAAAAATCTCCGTCCGCGCTACGCAACCGAAAACTTTCCAATTCAGTTTTGATGCTCTCGTAAAAATGATGGCCGCCGCCGACGTTTTGCGGGTAGTTGTCCATCGTGTAACCACTGTATTCCTCGCATGGGCGCAACACCATGTTCTCTACTGTCTTGTGAATTTTGTCCTTGTCGCTGTCGTCGATGGTTCAACTCGTCGACCTTAGCTCCGATTTCGCATTTCACCTGTGAATCCAAAAATATTCTAGTCTTTAATACCGAATGATTATAACATGTTACTTATATATTATGATTAAATTATTATAATGCACATAGTTGTTTATAAATATAGGGAAGGGAGAGAAGGAGAGTTAGACCGAAGAAGACAGATGGATAGGCAGAATGTAGAGAATTACACGAGAGAGAGAGAGAGAGAGAGAGAGTGAGAGTGAAGAAGAAGACAAAATAGTACAAAAAGTACTAGTCACAGTTAATTAATTTTTTCTATAGGTGCATATCATTAATTGAAGACCTACTACATTTATAATACTAGCACTTTGTCGTGTAACAATGTAACATGGAATGTCACCTTATACCTTTATTAAATAAATATTTTTTAGTAGCCTCATAGAAACATACATAAAAAGTAGTTTCAATAAAAATTGAATTAATCTATCATAAATGAATAACTTGTTTTTGAAAATAATAAGTTTTGGAAAAAATATCTATCATTTTTTCATAGCGGACCTAATACCTATACTATATGTTGACCAATTTATTCTAAGTGTGAAGAATAATAAAAGTACATTTTACTGCGTAGTATAATATATATATATATATTTCCGATCATGCATATGATATTTAGGAATAATTAAGTATTCATTTTTTATTTGTATCTATTAGATTTAATAGATTTGTTATCAATTACAAATCGTTTATATTTCCGTTCTATTGGCCATTATAGTGTATTAGTTGCAAGTTTGCTACAAAATAGCACAATGCAATAATCGATATTGAAAAGTGAAAGAACAATCCACATCGTTCAATAAAAAAAAAAATATTATATATATATAACGTTATTATCATTGAGTGTAATTAAAGCAATAAAAAAACTTGTCGATGTCGGTTCAAAAGTAATTTAATATATTCAGCGGATTTTTATTCGTACAAAAAAACTTGATTCCTGCAAATTCTATATAGATACCTTCCAATTAATAAAATCTATTAGTTACTAATTAGTTACTAATTGCCACCTGTAACCATATTATATTATATAACTTATCTTTATAGATATTTAATTATCGTGTAGAAGTTAAAAAAAAAAAATATTGGTATAAATATATTAATATGCTGTTCACGAATTTTCTATATATTCCTCATTTCCTCCATAAACTTATACCTAGGTATAATTATATATAGGTTAAAAATAATTAAAACCAGTCGACACGCTTGTTTTAAATGAACAATTTTAAATTGTGCACCTCATCGTTGCATGGGCACCTAATTTTAATATTATAATACAATAACGACCGTAAATCGAAATAATATTATTATTTTTAATGCGACGGCTGATGCCTGCCATCATTATAGGTTGAAAAAAACTGTTCGGGTATATAGATACTTATTTTAATTTCAACAATCAGTATCGCCTGGAAAATATCGCGCTAGTCGATGGGTTTAAATTACTGCAGCAGTAATGCACTCTATTTCTTGATTTATATTGCGTGCATTAGGGACATTATAAATCGTGGACAGTGGACACATATAACAGCTTTATTATTACGATTTCCACATAGTTATTCAGCCATATATAGGTATTAAATTGAGTAAAAACGATTTAATATGATTTGAATTCATGTCGATCTATATACCCAGCAGGAGTGTTGAACCTATGGCACGCGTGCCAAAATTAAGTGGCACGTTGTCAAAATTTTCACGTCACGCTAAATTATTATTATTTCATTGTTTTAATCTTGAGTTTAGTGAAAACAAAATTATTTATTATTTCTACTTCTTAACTCATCAGTTGTAAAAGTTTGATACTCACTGCTTCCAAACATAACATTTTGTACTTTGATAAAAAGGGGCTCATAGCTCAATATTCGCGTCAACATACATAATATAATAGTATGTGAACATTTATTTTCCCCAACAAATTATTATAAATCAAAACATAGGAATAATTGTTCATTAAATTGTTTCAATAATTTCAATGAATTTTTTTAAGACGACTCCCATCTTCTCGAAGCGAAGCGAGCCAAAGACCTCTGTCTCCCAAATAGAGTTAAAGTATAAAAACAAATTAAAAATTAAGTAGTACAATGTCGTGTATACCTACGAATATCTTTAAATTTTAATTATCTTATTAATTATCGTACCTACTAAATAACTGACGACGAGTTAAGCAAATAATATGTGGTGGACGTTGGTCTATTTTTTGCCGTTTGTTATAATTATTTCAAAAAGAAACGTTGACACGAGTCTGCAGCATTGATTACGGAAAAAAACCATTTCGAGAGCATCAGGATATTACTTAAGTTGAATTTGTCGAGTAGTGTGATTATAAATAGTTAGCTCGTCGGCCAATACTATAAGACCATGAAATCAATTATAGCCGTTAAAACGAAACCAGGCCTGGATGGCTTCAAATGATATTTGAACGCGTTCTCGTCGAAAAACGAATGGATAAAACGCGTTTAAAAGAAGAAAAAAACGCTGTCATGCATATTATAACATGATGTACCTACCTGTATGTAATATATATTATTTTATTTAACATGACGGGAGGAGATCAATACAGTAATCGCTATTTACATTTGAAAAAATTATATATAAATATACAATATACGATAAAAGAGAAAACAAATTTGTAATTAATTTAAGTCAGAGAGGTGGTGTCATGATTGGCCTGTCTCATACAGTGAGTGAGAGGTTTATTACTTAAGTGCCTAATCTGTAAAACATGGCAGTGGACTGAGCAATGTTACGAGTATTGAGTGAAGGAACTCTAAAATTAACGTGTTGAAGGATACAAGGAGAGTCAGTTTTATCACACATAAGATTTTGAAGTAAGGTTAAGTAACGAGCAAGTCAGCGATCGGCCAGAGATAATTGATTCAAGTTTTGGTGCACTGGGTCATAGTCATGCGGCGGATGGATGATATTCAACTCGATACCCAGCGACGCTGAGAAATTTACTCTAGACACGTTCGATTTGCTGGCAGTATATTATTGAGTGAGGATTCAACACCATCAATGAACCATACTCAAGGATTGGCCTGACAAGCGACAGTATGGTGTCTTTAAAGACCTCAAAAGTTTCAAATCTCCAGCGATTCTCTTTATAAAACATATCACCTTATTTGCCTTGCACGTAATGTGATCAATACCGCGGATTTTAGAGTACTGCAGCGAAAGGCAAATGTAAACTGGTTACCTTTTTTGTTGTAAAATCGGACCGGAAATTTAAGATAGCAAAAAAGGTCGATTGTTAACTCGGTCTAATGTAAATATATTTTACATATATTTTTACACTACAGTTTTACTTATATTCTTACACTTTTTACACTTACAATTTTACATACATCCATTTTACTTATATTTTTTGCATTGAATTATCAAATGAAATCCAATACTGAAACATTTTACTTACATTTCACATTTATATACCTAACAAACTTCATACTATGAATAATAATTTTAAAATAATTTTTGGAGGATAATGAGAATCGCCTCCTCGTGGTGTCCTCTGCATGGGTAATGCTATATGATACTCAAAAATATTATAAGAAAATTATAAGTACAGTTCTATTCGGACTGAGTTTACACTTCAATCATTTTTCCCTGTAAAAACCCCGAGCCGAGTTTACACCTAAATAATTTTTACCTGAAAAAAGCAAGGGCCGAGTTTAGAATAGACCTTTTGAACATTTTTTTTCCTCGGGCCGAGTTTACAATCGCCCACAGCGAAGGAACGAGAATGAAACCAAGATCGCAAACTCACTATCGACGGAGATAAGGACGGTGCCCTTAATTGAATAGGGTAATAAACGAGGTGAACGGCGGCGTTTAGAGAAGGTCATCCATATAGGTTTACATTCATCAATGTATATGCAAACTATAATATCGATTTCTATATTGTATGGAATAGCTGCGGAGGTGTGTCTGGTCGAAAATTCGAAACCATTTCAGAAGACTCGTCGTAAGTATATAGTGATTTGATGTTATAACGTTATCATGGATATTTTTAAGAATATGACGTATGAGCCATGATACATCATAATAACTAGCTATTAAAATTGTTGGAGTTAATGAATTATTTACAGCAATTAAGGTTAACAATAATCTCGTAAGATTCTGCAGTGCAAACCATATATAAGTCGACTGTCCGACTGTATGTAGAATTTAAATAGGCAGTTGTAGCATATTGCCAGGTTTATACCGCCAATTATGATTTAGAAGCGCGTATAATTTACTCGCATTACAAACGCTTGATTGATAGGATAATAACAAGAACATAATATATAATATTTGAATATTTGAATAATATTGGTCCCGTGGCGTTTCTGTATGCGTACCTATATATAATATTATATAGCGATAGCCTGTATGATACTATACGAGTATATGCTCACCGAAATATTCTTTTTTTAATAATAATCGCAATATTATAATATTCGTGTTCATACTTATTATATTGTTTAGTCCAAATTCGTTTTTGGCCAAGCGTACAAACTAAGTTTTGCATTGAAAAAAAAATGGATTATAATCTATATAATTATAATAATATAACAACCAATAACCATGTATATAGGTACTATATAATAATATTATAAACACGTTATGGAACTTAATACACACCTCGCCTCGACATGGCTGTATAATATAATATAATAATATTATGTATATATTTATCTTGGACAAGTTATTTTGAATATCGACCATTTACAAAATGAATTATCATAATTTCCCAAACTAATAGAAACATTTTTTTTGAACTCAGGATTATACAATATATATATATTATATATACATATTAAATCGGCCTATTCTAAGACGCATATTTTTGATTTATTCCTAGATAATTATTTTATAATATAATATATTATATACTGCGGTTTTGAATAAAACACAAGCAAAGAAGACCCTACGGTGAAGCTCCGAAGAAATTAAGACATTTTTAATAAGCGAGCCCGCCCTGAAATTCTTGCTATGGCAACTTTTCATATTGTTTTTAATGTTTTTTTAAACGGCGAAATATTTTTTAACAGTAAAGTTTACTATAGAAAACCACGAGAAACCGACAAAGTCTCTTCAAAACCCATATTCTATAGTACCAAAATCTCTCAAACTTCACCGTAGACCGTAGCATTATTATATTAAATAATATGTTATCGTGAGGTATATAGTCATTACTAATTGCGCAGTTTCATATAGCAAAAGTAAACGGTCATTCTTCGCACGTGGGCAGGTCGTTGGAATAACGGGTCATATATAGTTATTAATTTGAAAGCGGTTACCGCGATGATTATCAACTGTTAAGACGCTTAGATGTTAAAGCTTAAATTATTTTATTTGGTACCTGTTGAATTTATAATTACATAGTATTATACAAAACGTGTTCAATAGTTATTATAATTTTATAATTTTATGTTAACGATTTAATATAAAATGCAATATTATCTATATTAACAATTATTATCATTATAATTGTACTTATTATAATGAGATATAGTATTGTATTTTTTTTTTACCAAAAAATTAGCACTATTTTGTTTAATGGAATCAACATCATGCACTCGTCTTACAGATAAGTATAATTTAACGAAAGGCGTTTTACTTAAATAGTAATACTGCTAAATTAATATTATTTCTAATACCTATTTTGCTCTGTTACTGGTAAAATACTGCAAAAATGAAGTCTTGTTTTTTGTTTTTTTTCCAAACGAATAAAATATATTATGAGTATGAATAATAATATTAATAATATTTTACGTACACTTTGACGGAAATACATGGAAAATTACTTTAGAAATTCCAAAAAACTTATCATTTTGTAACTAATATAGCAACGATATTAATATGTAAAAAAAATTATAGTTTTTTGTAACTATATTAAACATTTATACATTGAAAAGTAAAAAGTAACAAAGTAATAAGAAATTCCATATTGCATAAATATTGGCCCTCATATAAAGACACACGAGCAGGCACCTATAAGCACCTTAATAAAATGTACCTATATTATTTCACTGCGGTTCGGCGCCGAACCTTATGTTGAAGATCGGGCATGGCCCGACATCTTTTGAAAATTTAGATTTGGACCCGCTTCATATTTTTATTAAACCTTCTCACCGGTATGCCATTGGGACCGATATTTAGATATTGTGGATTTTTTTAAATATTTATCTCCCGACTTTATAGTTTTTGGACTTCTGAGTCACTGATGATTTGTGCGGGGTAGTGTACAAAAATTAGGCCCCACGTACAGAAAAGGTTCTGGCGACGCCACTGCATCCTATAACTAAATATAGGTTGGCCAGGTAGACACGTAAATAGTCATATATTTATGTTTATTATTATATTATAGTTTTAAATAGTAATAATAGTCTAATATAAATGCTATCACACTCGCAAAAACACCTTTACACAATACTTTACCTTTTGACATAGTTTTTACTGTTGGTAAAGTGTAAGTGTTGGTAGGTAGTTGGTAAGTGTTTTAATTTCAAAAACATTATAATATAGAGTGGACTAAGCTTTGTTTCTATATAATAGTCATTTATAACCAGAGCTCCGATCTACGACTCGTATAATATTATTATGACGATGATCAAACCCAAACAGACAGCATTTGATTATATTGCATGGTCGTAAACAACATATTTTATGATAATAAATTTACAACTTAGGTGTATCGAAATTTTTATGTATAAAGTAACTCACTTTTAAGTAGAACACCTGTATGCACTACGACATAGAAGATGGCCCATAACTTATAATATAATAAATAATAATTATCTGCTCATCCGTGTACTGCAGTTGACCGAGCGGTTTGTGTTAGAATTTAATATATAATATTGTGTGTGAAATCTCCGATGGTCGTTTTTCCGAATGACGAGTAACCGAAAGGTTTGAATAATAATCTGTTTGAAAAACTCTGTGTACGAAATACGTAAGTAGGTAAGAAATATCATTAGTTTATTTTTAAACTTAAAGTGGTCTTAAACACGTGCCAACTAACCAGATTATTACTATCTATAAAATCAAAAATAATTGAAGATAAAATAGGCCACTAATATTACTTTCCGTGCACAATGAAATGTTCAAAATATTCAAATTAATCTTAAGATGTCTGTATAGTGTTCATACCACGATCCTATTTATGCTGTTTTACGATATATTATGCGATATACTGCAGTTGTTAATGTCTTAATGACAACAACAATATATTATGATAAATTATACCTAATAAATATTTATTAATAATATAATAACTATAACATATGCGATGGTTTTGGTAAAAACAAGTTCAATGTAACTATAGGTACTTACCTACTACTACTAATATAAATATGAATAACTGATATTAATTTAAATAAATTATGAAATATCCTCAGGGATAGTGGCTGACATAATATACCGTATCTACATACTCTGAATCTTTTTTAGCATACAATGATTTATCATAGAATTAAATTTTAACACATTCATGTAAGAGTGATGATCACTGATGACTTACTCGACGCCGAGGACTTAAGATAATACACTCGAAAACAGAAATACTATTAAAATAGCAGGTATACCTACTTTCCGGTTTTTTTTATACTTGAATTTTGAGTGTAACCTATTCAATCACTGAAGTCTCGATATTGTGTGTTCGGGATTGTATTACGAGTATAATGTCAGTAATTTAACAGAATGAACTAAATGCGTTATTATTAATTGCTGGATACAAGCGCATGCAACAGGTGCATGCAACTGCATCACGCAAAGATGCTCTTTATATTCTACAGATTTGTTATTGCCATCTATGGACTATTTTGATTTTCTAACACAAAAAATAACATTTTAAGGTGTTGGATAATTTTTAATGACAAAGGTGCAGATCATTTATTAAATTAAAATCCTCCTTAACTATGTAGACGGATATTGGCCATTTTAAGTATGTACCTAAACTTTAATAATTATTATTATTTACACTACATATTATCTTAAATTATCTTCTGAATTATTTCCTTTTGTTTTATAATTTATTTGCTTAAAATATCGATAATCTTTTCGCATTATATAATATGTGATATATCACGTTTACATTAGTTTGAAAAAAAAGCATACATTATTAAAATTGTTTTATACTTATCATAATATTATAGGTAAACGTATTCTATGAAGCTACAGATCTTGCTAAATCTATTAACAAAAGTGTTATGAAAATCGGTCGAAAACTGCAGTGGATTTGCATGAGAGTCATCCGTTTTAAGCCTTTGTTTTTATATAGTAGGTCTGTAGGTAGATAGGTATTAAATAGTATAGCTTATTAATATAGTATAGCTGATCCTGCTATTTGTTGCCGGTTACAAATTAAACAACACCCTGTCTTAAAGTCCGTTTAATGTGATGTATTAAAGTATTTATTATATACACATATTTTAAACACAACCATTATTTTGGGTGGTTTTGACCAAATTTAAAATACGGGTCTAAAATTATATTCAATTATAATAACTATTTTATTTTCCGTAATCAATCTCAACCTCAAACAAACCAACAAAAATATTCGTTTTTCTTGAGACCCTCTTTAAAATTTTAAATTTTAAAATTTGTTTTCGAGGAGCACATCCTCGGATATAGCGGATTACCCATGTACCTACCAAATTTAAGAACCATTCAGAGTTCAATAGACTTGACTGTGGATCGCTTACACGCTTATAAATATTGCCTTTAATTAATAAAAAGGATATAGAGATATAGAATATAGAATATAAAGATAATTTATTATTTCATGCTAATTATACACGTAACACTTGTTTATATATATTTAATGTATAACTGAAACGTCTATATGATTCTATAGATGAAATATATAACATAAACATTATGCAATGTCCAATATTAACTATTTGTAATAGAACACCTGCAAAAATCTGTAAGTGTGTATACAATTTTTTAAACATTTTTGGCAAATTCCACGTCTGTAAATTGCTTTTATTTTTGTTCAATTAACGTAGCTAGGTACTTTTATACTAGCAGAAATAATGGCTTTATTTCGAACAGTTACTTTTGAAAAATCATTTGTTCTTCAGTTAGAGCTTTCTGTATAGTTTTTGAGCTTCAATTTCCCTTAATAATAATTGTCGGTGTAAAGCGGCATAATATTTACTTTATGTTTGTATAGTCATAATGTCGTTTGTATAATAATATGTATTCTTTCAATATACACAAAAACGAGACACATGACTTAATTCTTTAATTTTTGATGACAAAGTATTGATTGATCACTTGTTAGTTGAGTTAGTGAGAAACACGACATTCCAAATCAATTTGTCTTCTTTTATACAAATACGTTTATTATTTAATTTTAATTAATAAATTTATATATATAGTTAAAATAATAAAAAAAATTATTACTTTAAAACAATAAATTGATTTAAACACCCTAGATAGAACGGCGTTCTTATAGTACACATAGGCAAGACGTTATTGAACAAACTGATGGGCTACTTTTAATTAGACCATATTATATTTTATTTTAACGGCAAGCTCAATAGTATAAATATACAGTTCAATCGTAAAATTTTATAGATATCGAATGGGTACATTTAAGAAGATGTAAAACATGTAAAATCTTCAATTAAATCGTCGTTTTGGAGCAGGTCTGAGGTCGTATGTGAAATAGTAACGAGGTCCAGACCACTGCAGCAACAGGTGTCCATTATTATTACCCATATCCGATTATAATAGTTATAATTATTAAATCTTCCGGAGTAACGGTTGGAAAACAATCCGTTTGGATTTGGTCCTACATATAAAAGGTGATGATAGGTTTTTTTTTTCTTAAATTATTATATTATTATATTATAGTAATTTAATAGGTACATTTATAATAATAATATAACCGCTATATCTATACTGCAGCAGGCCATGGGACATTCAATTATTAGAAAATTTGATATTTCAATCGTCTTTTTTCTACACATAATTTTTACTCACAAGCGCCTTGGCCGTTTTTACGTTTAAAATTCAAGTTTAATGACATGTAATAAAACAGTTAAATTATTTTATAATATGCGTATAATATACGTTATACTACTGCACGAGTACTGGAACTGTATTACATATAAACAAATATGTACAAATGGGGATATGCCGGATGATATACGCGAGAACGGAATATCATTTAGAAAGTGAGGTTTCCGGGATCCACAAAATATATTTTTATACCTATTATATTATATATAATTATGCTATAAAAATACCGTCTTCTAAAGTAATCCGATTTTAACCCGTGAACTGCAGCAATGCACCTATTTACAATGCAAGTTATAATAATTAACATATAAAAACTAGTTATTATTTTTTTTATCGTAATCGGAGTTCATGCGGTTTTAATATATTATCGGGTTTTACTATCTACCTATGACATTAATATATAGGTAGGTAGGTATAGTTATTTAATCGTTTATGACACAAAACTGTTGAACATTTCTAATATATTATTGTTTATTTAAGTGTTACATTAACCGGGTAAGTCGCTCTGTTGTGTAGTATATATATATACAGGTACTATCGAATGTCGAGTTTACCTCGTCCTTGAGTAGGTCACTGCAGCAACCAATAATCGTGAATAATATTGTGTTGCATTTAAATTCAATGATAAATCAGGGCATTTATTATAAACTCGGCCCGGGTTTTTCAGGTATAAATGATTTTACTCGGCCCGAGTAAGAATAATAATATGCCCAGATTTTCTCATAATAATATCTAATTAATAATTATTATCTTATAATTAAGATTTTCGAGAACCATATTTAGCATTACCCAGAAGACACCGTCAAGATGAGGATACAATTCTCGTTATGCTCCGAAAATTATTTTGTTTTACCTACCTATTTTAATTTTGATATTTTTAAAAAGTATAAAAATTCGTCGAATCAAATTATATAAATTTAAAATTGTAAGTGTAAAAATGTAAGTAACATTTTTTTATGTTTTTGGCGTAGGTATTCATGTATATTGATATTTCTTTATTTTTTTTACGCGTGATTTCGTGAATTTTTTTTTGTTAGTTTTGAAATTTTTAAGTTTAAAAAATGGTTCATGATAAACTGTTTAAATCAATGTATGCTTTGGTTCATATTTATTTTTGATTTGGTTATAACGTAATACATATATTTGTCAGCATATTTTTATTGGTGAAAATTAAGGGTCGAGTTTACAATCGATCATTTTTATTAACAGCTGACATTTCCGGGCCGAGTTTACATCAAAAAAGTAATCGTGGGCCCAGTTTACATTTGCCCATAAATATCATTGCACGCAAAACATGATTTTTTCGGGCAAGAACGGCCTATATATTATTTCTAAGAATATTTTATTATATATAATATTTACGTATATTAATAATAATAATTGCTATCGCCTATCGGTAATTTATTTTTCTATTAGTATGATATTATATTGAAACTAATATCACTAATACGAACGGTTAGGTTGATCTAATTTTTTCCAAAAAAAATTCGCATGTATTATAATATTTTAGTGGGTAATTATAATAATATATTACTACAATAATTATGGCTGTTATTAACTTATAAGTTATAAGTGAATACCGACGACGTACCGCAGAACGGTGTTAATAGGTTCGTTAATAGGTCCATCGTGTCACCACCATATGTATGTATGTTGTATTAATATACCTATATTATATAATAGCTTAAAATTAATCTAAATATTTTGAAAATTGAATTTTGTAGATATAGGTAGTAGATAATAATATATATTAATAGTAACGACGGAAAGTGTCCAGTCCCCATATTTTTTGACTTAGTTATACTAAATAACTATAATCGTAATTTTCTGTTTAAATATTACATTTTGTCGAAATTTTAACTTAAAATGTCCATAAACGAATTGTACATACGTATTTTTAAGATGAATGGGGGATGAAAAACTTATGACAAACCCCTTGTATCCGATTTCAAGGTTTTTTACTCAATAAAAATTTTGAAAATGTACAAAGCTAAAACGTCAGATATTTGTCGTATGCGTTCATACGTTCAAGAATTTTGGGATACAATTTATTATCTACTGATGAAAGCGTACTGCAGTTTTATGAAGTTTGTGAGTTCTGTGTTTATAGTATTGCGTATAGTCTAATCAATTATTTCTATAATATTTGTATATTATTTTTAGGGCATTTTACTACACTTTGTTATGTCATCAGTGTATAATATTTGTTCAATAACATTTAAATCTGTATTGTGTCCTAATGTTGACAGATAAAAAAAACTTATACATTATTGTAAAACCAATACAAATGTACAATATACGTTTTGCTCAGAACCTAAAAAATGAGCTTTTATCGTGATACCAGATATACCTAACTGTTTCGGAAACAAAGTCGATTCTAGTAAGTGCATCCATCTATATTGGCGATCATAGGCGCAATTTCAGTTTTTACTTTATATTTTAAAATGAAACAGTACCGTGAGGGCTGTTACCATAACTATAACATAATATATTTATAATTTTTTTTCTCGCCCACTTTCCTACATTTAATACATTTAATCTATTACTCAAATGAAAAATATTTTAAACAAATAACAATTTGCATTGTAGTTTGTTATACTATTATCAAACTTATATATATATAAGTATTATGCTGTTCAGTGCGTGGATTCGATATCTACTATGAAAAACACACAAATAATGAATCATAAACTTTACAAAATAATTTCTTCGAACAACGTTTACTGTATTAAATATTAATATGTAGTTTGGATAGGTAATTTAAAAAGGATTTAGTACTTTAATTAAATACATATTTTTTATAACTAAGCCCCTCCAAGTCCCCCTCAAATTGAGCCTATATTGGAGATATTATATTTTTAAAACGTACGATGTTCGTATGATGGCGTAATGAAATGTAATATTCTCTGCAGTCATGAATTAAACTTAAATTATTGATTTCAAATGCAAACATGATTTTATGAAAAATTATGTGAATTAAACTCCGAGTAAGATAAATTATTATTATGATTTGTACACGACAACCTATCTACAAGGTTTTGTACATTATGCCAACTGTGATAACATTAATTTTACTTCGCCTCGTCTATAATATATATTCTCTGGAGATCATTTTTGTCGATCATTATACAACGCCTAATACGAAAATGAAAATAATATTATGATATACTAAAAGAAAAAAAAAACGAGCAAAAGATTTTGATGTTTCACGAATTAAGTTAACGCCAGAATTTGGTCCGCGAATAACGGTGTGCAGACTGCAGAGTTTGCAGGATAAATCCGGTGGTTTATGTAACCGACTCTGTGACCGAAACAACATAATATTATATTATATTATATTATTATGCATCGTTGTCATTATTTTTTTTCCACATAATATTTACAAAATATATATTTTTATATGATTACCGTTATACATACCGATTTACCACTATTCAGTGTATATAATATAATATATTATATATTTACTGTTTGCAACTATATAATAATAAATATTATATATATATATGACTATTAACTACTTGCCTACTTGCCCTACCGTATAGTAGTTACCTATATAGCTTAGTTGTTGTAGTTTCAATTGGACGGTACTTTAAAGGTATATTTTTGGTGAGGTGTTCAAATGTTTTGAACGAAGCCATAAAACGTAAGGTCCTTATTATCGCAAGTCCACAGTCGTCGACCTATTTTCATGAAATGTTCGTCCCGATAGATTCAGCAGCAAGATCCGTATAGTGTCATAGGCTACTGTTTATTACCTACTTACGTTTTATACTTTTCAACACGTTATAAATGTTGAATTTAGCCGACTCGAGAAAAACTATAACTTTTTTTTACAGGTTGCTGCTATAAAAATAAAATAGTTATTACGTTTGGATATAATTATAGACCTGTATTTTATAATAATATTGGTCAAAACATCCCAATTAAAAATATGTACAGTTTACTTTTTATGGAGTTTAAAGAAGGATGAGTAAATCCACTGGAATTTCATTTATCGCGGGCGACGCCATGTAAGATCAGCTAATAGGCATATAATATAAGAATTTATCTATGTAAATATCAGGGGCGTAATTTAAGCAAAATGTCAGGGGTTGCAAAAATAACTCAGGATATACATTGAGCCGTGAAGGCTTCGACCTCACACCCCCCGACATTATAAAAACCAGCTGTACACGAGTGCGTTCCAAATACTGAATTGTGTTCCTTTGGGTTTTTCAGGTTACACGAGTTGAGTTCGGTGTATTTTAAATTAAATCAAATTCAAATCGAGAAATTAGTTCATTATAAATTATAATAAATTAAATATTTATATTTTTTGCACGAATAAAAATGTTGTTTTGTCATATTATGTATAACTAATGTAAATTAAAAATAAAAATAACTAAATATCGGGAAAAACTTAACTAAAACAATTTTTATATATTCATTCACTATACTTTCAACTGACGAAACTCGTATTTTATTTTTGTGCAAAATATATGTATGAAATTGATTTATGTCTATTGGAATTTATCAGCACACTACTTAGTACTTGTGTAAACTTACCAAAACCAATTTTAATTTATAGATATTACGCGCGAATAAGATTTATATTTAAGTATATACCATATTTAATATTCGATGGGGACAAATTACTGTCAATATAGCCTATGAACTGTTACATTTTTTTTTTTTTAATAAAAGTAAAATGAAACAGACCAATAAAAAGTATTCAAACGACCTCCTTGGAGTAAAATCCTGACTTATTTTGAGTAATCCCTGCCTCGGTTATAATTCCCAGCTGGAACTATTTGAATTTTCGTGCACTTATTTAAGGCGTTTATACATAAAATCCGGTTTGTTTTTGATATCGGAATTTGTGTACTACCGCCACAGCGAACATGTCACATTCCTGTTGGTCTTCATTGTCAATGATAACGAATTAAAAATATTTTACAAATAAAACTCATCCTGATTCCCGGTGACAGCCACGCTGTCAAGAGGATCGTTAAGATGTCAAATGTTGTGCGAGGCGTTTAAAATGTAATGACCCAAAACTATTATGGCGGTGCCTATACCTATAATTGGACGGTATAATATTATATATTATAATAATGTGACAGTCGTCAAAAAAAAAATTGATAGTCTACAACTGGTATATACCTATACCGATCTACTATATGTTTACCTGTATGGTGTGTATCATTTCTCGACATCGAGTTTCCCGATCATTTTACAGACATTTTCATTATAGTGATGTACAGCTCATTAACTGCGGTGATATATTATTACTATACTATAACTATTATTATTACGTTGCGCAAAGTGTTTATACAAATATTCGGCGTTTCCATATTATACGTCACACGATATAATATGTGACTATTATTATTATTATATTAACCAATTATCGTTGTTCGAGTCTTCGAGACCGCAGTTCGCATACAATAAACATACAACGAAGACGCGTAAGTATAGGCAGGTAATATACATGTATTATACTCTTCGGTTGTTATACTATATGCGTGTCAACGATAAGGAAAAAAAATGAAAAAAATTGAAAAAACCCGCTTATTGTAACCGAGAAATATTAAACATTTTCCACGGCCTTGTTTACGATATAATATTATTATTATATCTATGGACACAAACAAAGTTACGTTACGTGTGGAGTATTATATATTGGCGTATCTTATATATAATATTATTATTTATACATAATAAGTATATATGTAAATATTTTATCGTATACATACGACATTATTTATATACACACACACATATTATAATATTATAATATTTATGTATACCTATTTGGTGAACGGTGGATTTTTTCACATTTTCGAGGGAAACAATTTCTATAAAACCACCGCGTCGGCATATTATTTTAATGCACCGTTTTTATACCGATGAAATAATACATCGTCGTCGCGTATACGTTATTACTATATGCACAGGAAAATGTTTGTGCATCGTCGCGAGAACATCAGAAAAATCGAACAAATTGGCCGTGAGTAAATGGGTGGGCACCCGTGCAAATGATGGGCCGGCTCGTTGATATATTATTATTATATATTACAGGCAGTGCTCGAATTGTGGGGGGGGGGTCGCATGGGAACTCTGCTTCTAAGCTAGCATTTGATTTTAATTAGAGTTCCCGTACTACATTCAGGGATGGGCGAGATACTTAAAAATCAGTATCAACTAAAACTAGATTCTTGGCTTTGGAGTATCTCGGTACTCGATAATTATATATACTTAAATTATATATTAATGTATCGAGTATCTTTCGATAAAATGTTTCTATGAAAAACTCGATACATTGTCCAAAAAATGAATCACGATACAAGATACTCGATACTCCGCAATGTATTTTTTGTGGGAAAATTCTGTTTGCGGCCCTTAAAATATTAAGAAGCACTGGTATACGCAATACTGATATGCACAAAATAGTTCGCACCCATCGTATAAGCGTGCTTAACTGGCTCAACCTGCTTTGATAATTCATATTAATAATGATAAATTTATTCGAATCCCAATTTTTGAAATTGTTTAGTATACGCCTCGAGACCATATTTTTAAATAGGTACATACTTTGATTTTTCTGACACCGCATAACAGGAGTGGAACCGGCCGTGTCGATATAATAAACTTCTTTTTATTTTCAAATGAGATATGAGAACCACCCTTTTTTATCATTATTATATACATAAATACATTTATACTCAGACAATTTTTATAAATTATAAGAAGATTGTATTATTAATGAGGTATATGTACTAACATTTTCAAATCATCAAAGACCCCATCCAAGTCTAAAACCATGGGTCTTATATGCGAAAAGCTTGATAACTCAGAAATTACGCTCGTTCAGACTTCAATTTGTATAAATCAAAATATGTATTTAAAAAAATCGTTTATTTGACAATTTACAGTAAAAAAAGAGAGGTACCCATTTTAAAAAAGGTGGGCAATTGCCAAGAGGGGTAAAGCGGTATACCGCTCTGCCATACATTGTAGGATGTGTCGTGTGGGTCACTGTAATGGATCATGGATGTGTTAAATTTGAATTCCACGATCCATCGTTGTATACGAAAAACGATTCTAAACGAAGACGGTCTGTCAGCCTATATTTTATGATATTGTTTAATTATTAAAGAAATATTGTTTAATTTACTTTATTATATAGTAAATATATATTATATAGTGTGGTTTTATACGAGTGTACAACATTTAACGGAAACACTGTTCTGTTGTTTAAAAATTAGAACGCATAATATAGGTAGTATATTATAATTATATTTGTATAATATATTTTTTATAGGTTAACGAGCTACGAATTACGATGACAATTTGTTGAATATCCGCGAGTGCTTGTGAAGTGGTGACATTGAGAGCAAACAGAATGAAGAAACGGCCGCAGTGAATTGACAATGCGTTAATTATGTCAAGTAATTTACCATGAAATGGCGTATTGGTCGAAAGGAGATTTGACTCAACCGGTGGCGGCGGTCAGCAGCCTTCTATCGAGATCATCCGCCGTGGAGACGACACTTAAGGTCATGGTACAGTGATATTTGTCTAAATTGTGGTTGCACACCGCAGAGTTTTACTGTTTTTAAATTTATTTCGAAGAAGAAACAGATAAAATATTATACCTGTTCTTGAATCTTGAACATTTTCGTTTTACTTTATATACCTTTTAAACGTGTCGATTCTATATCACCCCAACGTGACCTATGTGAGTACTACGTGACTAATGATAATAAGTATCTCTTTTCAATATTCCTACAACATTCCTTTTAACACCAAAAATATCCTCTCAAACCAACAAAAAAACACCATACTACCTTATAATATTACCTTTCTTCAACCACACGGGCTTTTTAATTTAATATTTCTCCTCTTTATTTTTGTAAGATATAACTTAAATTTAATATTGTTCTATTTATGTTTATCTTTTACCTAATTGTACATTACAAAGTTTAAATAAAAAGTCAATCCGCCGATACTGTCTTAAAAATCAAAATCAATAATCACACAACGGATGAATTAGAAAAAGACTTTTAAATTGTACATAAAAATAAAATTACTGTAGTCTAATATATAGACTAATAAAATATACATTATTTGGTTTGAAAGAAGATCGTGCAATCTGCTCAATAACTATACACGCTTTATCTATTATATGGTTATGCCGAATCAAATCAACTACAAATTATGTATTCATTGATGATTATAGATCATTTGACGACAATGATTAATAAACTGATATTATTAATTATTATTATTATTTATTTAAAATACCTAGTATGTAGCTAGTATAATACCTACCATTTAGAAAGTTTTTGCACGTTCTATACTTATTAAATGTATGCCGCTTTATTTTGATATGTAACTTTATATTACCTAAATTATTTGATATATGTATATGTATTTTTTGGAAAAGAGGGGGGGGGAACTTAACTATAATTTTGATTACAAAAACGTGGGGCGTAGCTATCATTACACCCCTAACTATATATAGTTATCGACATGACGATGAACAAATACAAATTATTATTTACATAATTTTCCATTTACATAACACGCACATATCGCTGTGGTATAATATTTCACTGTCTCGTCGTATTTATTATTTTTCCAACCCATTTTCTAGGTATGAAAAACGCAACTCTTCTTATCGTCAATGTTTATTGATTATCAACAAAAGGGCCTGCCACAAAAACAAAAGTTAAGTATCTATTATTTTGACTTTTTCTTTCCCAATAATACCTATTGGGTTTGATTTCAAAATATTGTAGAAAAAATTATATTTTATATTTTTTTTTTATTTTATATTTTTTATTTTTATTTTTTTTAGTGTTAAATTAATAAGTACTTAGTCTAAACCCCCCTCCAATTTGCACCAATGTGTACATATATGGGTACTATACTCAAATTTCAACCATAAGATGATAATTTTTGTCTTATTTTTTTGGGGGGGAGGGGGGAACGATCACTTTTACTATGTAAGTTTTTATAGTAAATGGGTATAAGGAAAAAGTTTAATAAGTAGGTACCTACTATATGACGTTATTTTAATTGTTATTATTTGTCTTTTCGCCGATATCGCGGTGTACCATATTTTATTCATGAAATATACCCAAGACCAGCTGAACTATACCATATAATACCATATTATACATACCGGATTATCGCTAGTCTAACCATAATTTATAAGCGTACAATGATATTATTAATATATAGTTAGAAGGCAATGATGACGTAGGTACAGACTATACAGAGTGACACATGCACACGCGTTCACTTATTATATAGCTTAGAGCACTAACGGTACCCTTCACACGTATCATCATCGCCGCCGCCGCCGTCGTATTTATACGTTTAATAGTGGCAAATGGCAATACCAGACACCGCAGACTCGTAAAGGATTTGTTAAAAATATGTATTTGAATACTTTTTAAATCGAGTATTTTTAATACCGCTTTGGGTGTACTTGTTTTTGAAAATCAAATACTTTTATATAAACATTATTCGAAACCTGTACGAGTCGTAACCAGTATTGGAACCACTGGATTTCGGGACAAGTCACTGCAGTAGTTGTTGTAGTAGTTAATATATTTTACGTGTTTAATTATACGTATAGGTATACTGTTTTCAATGGTCCAGATGATTCGAATGTGGGTCACTGGGGTTATACACTTATACGAGTTTATTTAGGTATAATACGCATGTTAATGCGGTAGTCTACATATTTTAAATTGTACAGAACACGTCGTAGCCGGTAACTATATATATATAAGATGTTATTTTAAACAACAAACACGCGGAAATATTTTATTATAAATTATAATGGCATTACAAACTTAATATACCCCGACGGCTCCGGCTTAATTTTAACAACCGGTCGTCACGACATTCCGCCGGACCAAACTCAAAACAAATAATAATTGAAATAATATTGCATTTGACTTCTTCGAGTATAAAATATATTTATAATTGAATATATTCGTATTTTCTGTACCGTAGTATTTTAATTATAATAATATATAAGACGCATCGTTTCAGACGTCTCTTATCCGAAACAGATTTTTTTTACTTTCGCACTCCAATTATAAATTTAATACGCGTTATTGTTTTTCTCAAAATACCGCCACTGGTTATCAATGTCAAACGGTATTTGGTAGTTTTTTTTTTGGTTTATTGAACCGGGGTATGGTTTTATAAATAACCGAACTTTACACTTTACAAGTTCCAAATCATCCTCTAAATAACTGACAGACAATCAAATCATTTATATTGGCATTGATATAATAATATTATATTATTATGACATTTACTGTTTTTTATTTTGATTCAAATGTTATTATAATCATATTTTTATACTGAAAAGTACATTATAATGTACCTACAGTTATTTTTAAGTTCAGTCTGTTTAAAAGTGAGTAGCCACTAGCCAGGTAGGTATCATAGGCGCAACCTAGACCAATATTTTGAAAAAATCATGAAGAATTCCCCCTTCACACGTGTATTTATATTAACAATAATTTCAAATGTATATTTTTGTACTGTATTTTAATATGAGTAAACCAGCTCAACAAAACAAAATCACAACTATTTTAACATTATTTTCCTGTCCAGTAAATTATATTTATTTAAATAACTGCTAGTTCAGGACAAAGTGGTCCCCTCTCTCGATTATCCAAATCAGTAATGGCTTTACAATTATATTTATTCTGTTGAGGGCTTTTTTAATCAGGCAAATTTAAACTAGAAGTAAAAGATAACTTGAAACTGGAAGCCCTGCTATAGATCGTCGATTTCTTCCAGTATTTCTCATTAAAATATTATGCATTTTAATATTTTGTTATTGTTTTATTTTATTTATTATAGAAAATATGTAGCTACTAGATAATGTTGGTAGCAATAAAAACATTAAAACATTACATTTGAATAGAAAAAAACCATAAAAACTCATGAATAACACAATTTAACAGGTTTTTCAATATACAGTAGATATAGTACAACATTTTTGTAATTATTGATAATATTTACTTCAAAACAATCAAAATTTATTAGAAAAAAGCACTTATTTTTATGGGGTTCACAAGTCCCTCGTGTGGCTGTCCATTCTCCAGTCGCATCAATAGGTACCTACGTATATTGTAAAATAATACCTATTTGCAAATCAAATCTATCAAAGTCGATTGTCATTGAACCAATTCAGATTCAATTAATTTCGTCTCGATCTAATTTCCCAATAAAAATATTTTGTATTTTAAAACTACAATATATAGGTACCATATAATTTGATACCCACGACCTATACCTATCATTCTACCAAGTAGGTACTACTTTTAATTATATGCATATAGCCATAGGTAGGTATATTTTAATATCTTTGGTTTAAGACCATACTTAGAAACCTACAACTTGCAAGTTTATTTTTGTGTTGAACTAACACAGCAGTTTTCGATTATAGGAGTATAGGACACACAAAATATAATTTAGGTTAAACACACTTTATTAACTGTTGTCTGTTGTTTTTAATATAATGACTGTTGTTTATAAGATAATGAGCTTAAATAACACGTTGATATTAAAATGGTTATATCCGTCAACACTATTAAAAGTGTTACCTAGGTACATTAGACGTTTTTCTGTAGTACAAGTACGGTCTAATTACTTATAGTCGTAGGTTCCACATTACGTAGGTACGAATACGGTGACATTACTATTTACTACTATATTATATTATTACAGTAGGTAGCCATGTATAGGTAGGTACTACACTGCTATTACTTAGACTGTGTGATTTAGACGACAAGCTAAAATGTAACTCACGGTGTTACGTATATTATTTGCTTGACATATTACGTGATATCACTTTCGTACCTAATTAATCTATATTTAATTACATATAATAATAATATGGCGTTTAACGGTTTAATAGGCTATTATAGGCACGTTACTATAAACGTGCAATTCAACAGTTCAAATGATCTTTACGATCAATACTATACGACTTGTGTCGTATATATTTGACATATTATCTAATAACACTGAATTGTCACCACCGATGTCATCTCTTCTACTGTAATACTGTGATCAAAATATTTAAAACTTAGAATTTGGATACAAAAATTCGGATTTAGTTACCGTAAATAATAAAAATAAAAAACATTAGGTAACCCTATTGAACCGTTTGTATATAAGACATGTGTTCAACAAATTAAATAACGTGTTTATTTATATACCTACGTCATTTATATAGTTTTAGGCAAATATATTTTAAATAGTTGTTCATATCGAATTTAATCTAAAGGTAAATTAGAAAACCAATTTAGGTATGATAATTACCTATAATAATTAATAATTATAAACTTTAAGGCGTTAAAACGTTTCAAGCTATCTTCAAATTATGAAATACTTTATTTTTCACTAAATGTAAATTGTTAAATGTATTTTCATGTGTTTTTTTTAAATATTTTTAAAATTATTTTGGTTTTATGGATTTATATGGGTTTGATAGATATGAGGTTATATGATGATTTGAACATTTTATTGACTAATATTAATCCATCAACATTTTATAATTTGTAAAACTATTTTTAAAGACTATTATCATTATTTATTAGCTTATACAATTTAATACCTCATAAGCAACTCGTTAGAATTTTGATTTAGTTAATTAGATATATCAACATTTTCAATAAATCATCTGCTTAACAATTAATATTTTACAGTTAACAATAGAAGTTGGTTCTCACTTCTCATTTGAAACAACGAGAAAAAATGTCTTCACCACAGGACACTTTTTGAATGGTATAAAACTCTAAATAGTTGAAAATATAGTCTTTAAGTATATTTCAAAATTCAAAAAGTTTTAATAGATATATAAGTAATAAATGTTTTCGTATAACATTTTTTGGGAGGGAAGTTAGGTATATTACTATATACTAATTAAAGAATCAAAAATCGCAGTCACTTTAATACCTATATAAATATACCTATTAATACTGATTACTGGATGAATAAGTAAAAAACATAACGAGTGCATCATAATAACGTTTTTTTTATAGAAATTTCAAATTAGGTGTGGAACCGTGGAGATCGTGGAGATCATAATATAATAAATATAACTACTAATAAAGTAATAAAGTCATAAATTATATTTTATATAGATTGCTTGAGCCCAATAGCCAATTATAATATATACCTACATAAGTAATACCTATTGGCTATTGTACAGGTCACAAAAATTAAGTTTGAAAATAAGTAGGTAGCCAAGTCTTAACCATCGTATGTTAGACGTTAGTATAAGTGTTTTAAATAGTTTTTAATTAATAAAATATATGTTATAAGATTATTTTAGTACCTATATTATTGCAGTTTTTGTAAATATCAAGAATTTTATATCCGTCCTATATTCAAAAAGTTTTATAAATGTTTAGGTTTAGTGTAGGTACCTACTTAACATTTCACATTTTCTGATAATATAGGTACCTACATTGATTTGTACATGACACATCGATACTCATAATAGTATGGACTAATATTAGATATGAAAATATTAGTATAATTAATAGTTATTAGAAACAGTTTGCAACTAAAAGTTCTATTTACATAGGTATAGGTACCTATATTAGGTAAATTATGTAGGATGCTTAAAATTATTGTTAATAATTATTACAATAAAATGACCAAAATTTGAAGTCATACCTACTTAAAAAAAAGATTTATCGGACGTACGAAATTATGAACTTATATTTTAGAGGTCTTATAAATATTATTGTATCGTCATATTATAATATTATGTTTACTGTCCTGATGTAATCTGCAAACGCTTTTATTTCTTATAATATAATATAAACATTACTATATCATACATCGTATTCGTGCGCTCACCCTGAGCTTGCAATCGAGCTCAACCAGAATTTTTTTTAGGGCGTGATAAAATTTGCGTATTTACTATATTATAATGCATATATATTATATAATAATAATATGTTCATGGACATTTTATCTGTCACGAATACTCGTGATATAGTGTAATTACATTTTTAAAAAATGCGTGTGGGTACCAATATACACCAATTTTTATAACAAAAACATATTGAATAGTATCTATAGATATCATGATTAGGTTAGGCCTATGACAATGACACTTCATTACACATCGTGTTAATTTAATATTAAGATGAGCGGACCCGCACCAGTTCGTGGATGCACAACTCCTCGGAAACATCCTTACGTAACGCAAATTGAGTTTATAATAAGTCGCTAGTCGCTTTCAAATGGAAGACCGTGATCTGCCCTCTCAATAACCTTATACTACCTATGTCAATACTGTTTAGAGTGATTGTATTAATATTTATTATAAATTAGCACATCATTAATGTCGTTTATGTACATAAAACTTGATACTATGTACGTTTAAATATTACACAGTTTTTAAAATTTTACAATTTAAAATAATTATGTTGATGAGTTAAAAAAAAATTTAGGGGCACTAATATTATTCCAGGCTTGACCAGAAATTTAAGTCTGAGCACGTCTATGATCGTATTATACACTATTATATACATATATATAAATATAACATATATATTAACGGTACAATACTGTCGTATGTCTGTATGACTGTATAAGTGTAGTGGTACCTAAGATAAAATAAAACTCGTCTTCGACTTACCTGTAACGCGTGGACGGTGTAGGGTAGCTGCACCGGCGGTGAATCGCAACAGTCATCGTTCAATCGTTGTTGTCCTCTCCGGTCAATGGTAACACACACACAAACTTATAAACATATAATATAATATATTATTAATAATATTATATAATATTATATTATGAGGTCTTATAGATGATAAATAAATGACCGTTCGCCTGACGCGCCCGTTGATCTAGGACGGAACACTGCGATGTATTATATTATTAAATTTTTTCAATAATTTTACACTACACGAGATAGATTCAATAATAGTACATCGTACATATACCATAAAACATTATTATACATAGTATTATATTAATAAAACCGGACACGACCGCAATTGTCCACGCCGATGTATCTATAACGTTTACGCTCCGACTGACACAACCGGTCCGCGCCGCAGACGCATCGCGTTTATAGATTTTTCATCTTGTACACGTATTATACGTCGTGTTTTTTTTTCGAATTTATCGTTTTTTACCATTTCCCTAGGCGGCCGACGCGCACTCGTGCGGCGGAAAGGGGAACTTACGTTACAGGGGAAATACGTTTTAGCGTGTTTGGTGAATAGGGAGGGAAGGGACCTAACTGTAGAGTGTAGCGACTATAATACAATATAAGTCTATTATATACCTATATAGCGTACAAGGTACAACGTAGGAAAATTATAATATATACATATATTGTGTAACCATTAATTTTGGAGAACAAAATTAAGACTAACTATAAATGCTCATTTATAATTTTTCTTCTTTTAAAATGTGTGTCTTAAGGAATTGAATCTGAAAGTGATTGAAAAAAAATGTCGCTCTTTTTTACATTACAAATTACAAAAAACGGTTTTAAAAAACTACAATGTACATACATACATAATTTTGCACACAAATTGTAAAAATTTCATGATAATTAAATTAAATGGATGATTAGTTTCCATTTGCAAAGCTAATTAAATTATTTACAATGCTATTGACATTTAATTTTGAATACTGCATATTATGTTCTACATTTAATAACCAATACTGACTTTTAACTGTGCATTTACTCAAAATATTATGTAGTTGTACTTATTTAATTCAAATAAAAAATATTAAATTATTTATATATACATTTATATAAATACACCAATGTATTTAAACAGTATCATCATTAATGTCAAAAAAATAATATTTATTAAATATATATTGAGTAAATATCATTTAAATAGGTACTCATAGACCACAAATACATTATAGTCAATAAGGGATCTATTAGATATTAAATATATCAATAAATGCATTTAATAATGCTGTAGTATGATTGTATACCTATTATATATGCATGTATATATAACAAAAATATTTTTAATTTAACCAATTACACTGTAAATTACATATATTTTGCTATTCGTGTTGCTAAATACATGCTATAGGGTATTTTGTTTATGATATTCAATGTTTTAAAGGTGAGATTAGGACAATAGTACTCATTTAATTGAATTAATTGTAAATACTAAATATATTACATTCAAACGGTGTACATAATCCTTACTTTGTGTGATATATGAACAATTGTTGATAAAATTGATGGTTTACACACTCGGCCGACAATATTTTAAAAGCCACGTATTAGGGCCCACAGTATTAGTAGCCACTCGGGTGGAAAGCCAAAGAAGGGCTTAGGGCACGTATAACGGGCCACAGTATTTTAACTGACAAATATTTTGACCCCCCCAGTGGTGCGACTGGCCACTCAGTAGGAAAGCTAACGAAGGGTAGGTCACCTTTTGAGTTATGCGTTGGTATATTATATATTATAATTACGACTTTCACTCGAGGTGACTGACTTGCTAGACACTCAAACACGGAGCCTCGACATACCGATTTGTACATACGAAAAAGAACCGGACAAGCGACGGGGGACCGTATTCGGCCCGCTTAGGTGTCGATAAACATATTTCGTCATGACTGATACAGCTAGACGCTCGATTTCAAAAAACATTACCTCCACACCGTCCAATGGCCACCCCTTATCAAAACTCCACGGGTTATCGCAAGTCCGTACCTCCACACCGTCCAAACCGCTTTATCAAAATTCAAAACTCCACACCTACACGCGTTATAAAAAGTCCCATTTCCTTTTACTTTTCTTTCATCACCACCAATTCCTATCGACTTTTGACTTACACATCGGTACACACCGCGGGCGAGGCCGACGTTTGCTCGAGGTGACTGACTTGCTAGACACTCAAACACGGAGCCTCGACATACCGATTTGTACATACGAAAAAGAACCGGACAAGCGACGGGGGACCGTATTCGGCCCGCTTGAGTATCGATAAACATACTTCGTTTTTTCGTAATGACGAATAGCTGGACGTTCGATTGCAAAAATAAATTACCTCCACACCGTCCAAATCGTTGCGCCTCATCAAAACTCCACACCTCCAAGCGTCATTTAGGTCCAATAACCTTCTCTCTGTATCATCACCAACACCAATATATCTCATTCTTATTTATTTATTATTTATTTATATATCTTATAATATATATATATATATATGGACATGGTACACACGACACACCGCGGGCGACACCGACGTTTCCACTAGTATAACTTTAAAGTGAATATTAACCTACATAATATGAATTATGAGATAGTACCTGCATAGTTCTGATTTTGCCAACGCCAAGTAAAGTTTTGTTATAAGCTTATAAGTAGGTACTCTTATTATGTGTACATCACCATTTCTCAACATTTTTAATGTCACGACCCCCAAAAGAGGCAAAAAATAAAGTCAGTCACCTCACAAACCCCCACCACCCCTTTATATAAAATCCAATTTAAGCTTTGAAATGTTAAGCAGTTACAAAATATATTATATCATTATTCATTAACCATTAACGAAACAAATAACTAATATATGAAAACATTTCGAGTGTGTATTTATTAATCAGTCAGAAATCTTAAAATAATAAACTTGTTGGCACTTTTCTGGCACGGGCGATTGTAAACTCGGCCCGAGGAAAAAAAATGTTCAAAAGGTCTATTGTAAACTCGGCCCTTGCTTTTTTCAGGTAAAAATTATTTAGGTGTAAACTCGGCTCGGGGTTTTTACAGGGAAAAATGATTGAAGTGTAAACTCAGTCCGAATAAAACTGTACATATAATTTTCTTATAATATTTTTGAGTATCATATAGCATTACCCATGCAGAGGACACCACGAGGAGGCGATTCTCATTATCCTCCAAAAATTATTTTAAAATTATTATTCATAGTATGAAGTTTGTTAGGTATATAAATGTGAAATGTAAGTAAAATGTTTCAGTATTGGATTTTATTTGATAATTCAATGCAAAAAATATAAGTAAAATGGATGCATGTAAAATTGTAAGTGTAAGAATATAAGTAAAACTGTAGTGTAAAAATATATGTAAAATATATTTACATTAGACCGAGTTAATAATCGACCTTTTTTGCTATCTTAAATTTCCGGGCCGATTTTACAATTTACCTACTTTATTACCTAAAATTTCCCGGGCCGAGTTTACAACAAAAAAGGTAACCGCGGGCCAGTTTACATTTGCCCTCTGGCACGACCAAACAAACATTTGAATATAAAACAATCACAAATATCGCATTTATTTATACATTTTACTTTATTCTTCATATGCTTAATACTATAAACTAACTTTTTTATTTTTCTAATTATGGTTACCTATGTATTAATTTTTTTTTTAATGTAAATAAACGTTGTTTTTCTACATCAGCGTTTGATTATTTCTGACTCGGGTCACGAACCCCAGTTTGAGAAACGCTGATGTGTATTGTGTGTAGGTACAGTGTCATGAGATCGACGGATTGACAGATCGACTTCATTCATATTATTAATACATTTAAACGGGTATCATACTAAGTCCCCTTACTTACGGATCAAGGAAGTTATTCAAATATATATAATTGTATAATATAATACCTTTAAACATTATGCATAGGTACCTATAATATAATTTATTATTAAATAATATCATCGAACGGTATAACTTACATATATAGTAGGTTGTGTGACGCGTTTGTGTAACACGAATAGATCTTCCCGAATATTATCTGCCCTTTTCTGCCAAAAAAACACAATATTTAATATGATGACGTTGATAAAACTATAAAATTATTTTATAATAATAAAAAAAATTGTCACTTGAACAGTTGAATATACCTATTATATTTTTATTTTGAATACATACGATAATATGATGCTTACATTATTTTCATTATTCAATATCCATTGCAAATGGAAAAAAAAAAGAAGAAAATTAAAATATAACAAAATAGAATCAGAAATAAGACTCTCTCAAACAATAGGAGCAGCATTCTAGATACATGCAATAGGTACTGTATGAAATTTTGATTTTTTTTCTTTTATTTTGATTTTCAAGCTAAAGATAATAATTTTGAATAATTTAGTTACCTATTTAAATCGTTCAATTGTTCGCTTATTGTTTGTTTAAGTATACCGTATAAGTACCTACATTTATTCTACCTATACACTAGCTGTTAGACTATATTGTAATTTGTAATAATGTATTAATGTGAAACGATTGGCAACTTTGGATATAAATCTAAACCAATTTGATGGTAGGTAGTGCAAAGGGACTAGATGAAATAACTACACAAACAGAAAAGGAAATACCTATCTAGATCAAATCTCATTAACAAAATATAAAATAATAAGTAGGTATATGTTATGTACACCAAACTTACTCCAAACCAAGAACCAATACATCAGACATCATCTCAACAATAAAATAATGACACAAAATGAATAAAAATTAAGTTATGTACCTAAGGCATTATAAATGTTTTTTGACACTCGTTTAGAATTAATTTATACTTAGTAACATGACAAAAAATATACAACACTTAAATCTATTAAATTATTAAATAAATAACACAAAACTAAACTAAAATATATTGGGGCTAAGTATTGTAATGGTGTTTCACTCCGAAAAACAAAATCGATCTTGTCTAAAATTCGTTTTCCGTAAATATTTTGTATAAAACTGTTGCCACTTCAACTTAAAATTTCGAAAAATCTAATATAATTTCGGCTGACGCAATAAATATAGTAAACAATATTGAGAGGCAATAATGGTATTGCTGTACTATTTAAATGATTTTGTGTGTATAAATTATAAATTCCTATAGTTATATTCTAATGTAAAAACATTTTTTTGTACATTTGAATCAGAGTAATAAATTACTCTATGATTTGAACTTTTTGAAAAAACCATTGTTGCCAACTGTTTTATATCATATCAACGATATCACAGGACAATATGAAGAAGAGATTAAATATTTAAATTTATCTTACTACAGACAAGACGTACAGACATAATATAATAATATTATATTCTCAATTTATGATATTATTCATAATAATATGTTATCTCAAATCGAGATTTCATTATATATTTATAATGTATTTTATATGTCTGCATAATGTTTTGGACGAAATACGGTCCGGGAAAAATATTATTCTTACAATATATTTTTGGGATGAAATATTTTTTTCTACTGAAATACGGTTCTAATAAAATATTTTCAGACATTTTACACTCCCCCTTGGCGAATAGTAATCCCAGATTTCAAATAATTACAGAATATTTCCAAGATTGCCAACCTATTTCGGTGACTTCCTATGATTGGAAAAAGTGATAAAGATTAATGAAGGGATTTTTTTTATCAATATTGTGTTTGTTATTGTTCAACAATACAGATTTATTTGAACCTTAAAACTTTGAAGTTTGATCAGGAAGTAAAAATTCAAAAATCCAAGTAAAAGTTTCTGCAAATCATTCAATATGTCTTATATGTTAGCGCATTTGTTTAACGGCTGGCAAGTCGATCAAGCAATTCTTTCGGAGGAAGATAGGGTGGTTGTAAGTTTAATATTTTACTAATATTTACGTTAAATTAGAATACTAGAGTAAGTATGGATTTTGCTATTATTTCTACCAGTCCAAAATGAATGATTTGAGTAACATTAAATAATTGTACAACTTATCATTTTGCTTATTTTTTTGAATTTTACACATTATTTTGTAATTTGTAATGCCTTTTTAAATCTTTCATCAATGATGGTGTACACATTTATTTTAAAACTAACATACTAATAGTATTTTACTAAAATTTAATTTAAATATTGGAATTGAATATAGATAAAACACTGGCTTGTAATTTGTATTACTTAAAATAAAAGCTAATTTTATTGAGCAAGTAAAAGACATGAAGTTTTAATTACAATTATTACTACCTAGATTAGTTTATCTCGGAATGACAATAAACATAAATGTATTATATTATAAGTCACATTGTTTACTCCCCAGTGTTACAAATTAGTTTTCTTTGAACATTCTAATACCACAGTGTTAATTAATAAAATATCATACAATTTAGTTCCAGAGATTCCTCTATCTTCTGGACCAATTATTACTTATTTCTCATTGGTCCACTTAGTTTAGTTAAATGCTGCTATTATTGTGAATATTAAAAATATTATACTTTATTTAGACCCTTTAACTATTTTACTTGCAATTTAAAACTTAAAAAATATAGTCGAAACCCTATAAATAGAGGCTAATTTAATGTGCATTAAAGTAATTGTAGATGTTTTTCTTCCCCTAGCATATGTCTAACAATATATTTGATACATTATAATTTACAGGTTATTCGTTTTGGTCACGATTGGGATCCTACATGTATGAAAATGGATGAAGTTTTGTATAATATTGCTGAAAAAGTGAAGAACTTTGCTGTTATTTATTTAGTAGACATCACCAAAGTTCCAGATTTTAATAAAATGTAATTCTAAATAAATTATTTTATTGATATCTTATATAATAATATGCTCTTATTACAATTATTGGTTATTTGTTTAGGTATGAATTGTACGATCCGTGCACAGTTATGTTTTTCTTCCGCAACAAACATATTATGATTGATTTGGGTACCGGAAATAACAATAAAATTAATTGGGCACTTGAAGACAAACAAGAAATGATCGATATCGTTGAAACAGTGTATAGAGGTGCCCGAAAAGGACGTGGTTTAGTTGTTTCTCCTAAAGATTACTCTACAAAATACCGTTACTAAATAGTTTGTATATACTAGTTTTTATTCTATACTATTCATCTTATGTAAATTAATGTATTGTGTGTATATATATGTATTTTAATTTAATTGTTTTGATAATTATGTTTAATACACTTTTGTAATAACAAATCAAATATTTTTGATTAAACTGTAGAAGTGAAAATAATAAAATCAAATTTAAATTATTTAGTTTAAATGTTAACTATTTTACAGTTATACTGTCACTTATACATTTTATTACAATTTAAAGTACAGCATCTTATGGTATAATATACTATTTTGTTGTTAAATGTTGTAATGAATGTAGAAATAATTTTTAGTTTTTGATCCTCTCGCCGCACAGTATAAAAGTTATTTAAATTTTGATTTTAAATGCAGTCAAACTTTTACCCCGCTCCTTACAATTTTCTATTTAAAGGATCCTATTACTGTAACTCAAACTTTTTGGCCGATTCCTTCTACTTTGAGTTAATCAAGTCTGACTGTACTAATAGAATACTGGTACTTAATCCTGTACAAATTCTTAGCATCCCATTTCCCAGTTTATAATATTTTATGTTAACCCTTGAAAATTGCAGACAAGAATACCGGGTTGAATACTTGCCGGTCATGATTCAATTAACGATTTACACGGTTCATTGGTGCCCAGCAAACCACATTTTAATAAAATGCCATGCGACTTTTATATCAAATGTTGCTCTGTGTTAACGTTTGAACATGTGGGCACAGAACATAAATATTATATAATGGATAGGCTATGTCTCACGTGTATATCAAAGATAAACAAGTACAGAATACTGAATAATAAAGAATAAAATAATATATAAATAATTTAGTAATAAGTTAGGATAAAAGAATAATATTGTGATGCAACTTAAATGTGACCAGTGACCACAGAAATACAGAATACAGATACATTATCTATAGTCACCATTTCACTATTGACTGATTTGACTGCATAAAAACCAGAAAAATATTTAAGTCATATCAACTGTTTAGTCACTAATAGTTATATAGTTATGTCATGAACTTAACTAAACCATAACTTAAGTTAATAGAATATGATAGGTCTATGATTCTAGTCATGATCATAGATATATAAAAATATATCATATATACATAGACCTTATACTGAGTATAAGGTCTATGCATATATAGTAAAGATTGACTTAACTCATTGAGTACTGAGAACTGAGTAGGACTTGAGTACTTGGCCATAGGTCTATTAGGATTTAGGGCATACTGGGCATAGACTCTATAGTTTATGGACTTGAGTACTCGACTGCTCTGTGTTATCAGTTATCCTTATCACTATCCTTATTTTATTATCATTTTAATTTGTGTTATCAAAGAACAGTAACATTTACGATGTAATAATGTGTATATATAACTTATTTAGCATTTGTATTTTTTTTATGCTATTATAGAATATAGATTTAAACTCAATTTTGTATTAACTATTGTTGTTGTACAATATTGTAGTAAATAATAATTACTAACTCATAATATTGTCAAACAATGATGACGGATGTGCTACTTTAATGTTTAAAGCTGACATTTTTCACAAAAATAATATTTAGGTATATCATTTTAATTTTTACATTAAAATATTATTTATTGATAAATTATAGTTTTCAAATGATAATTAAAAAAATAAAAATTATAATTCCAGTGTACCTTCAATGTTGTAACATATGTTAAAATAAATAACAATCAAGACAACTGTACAATAATTTTAATTTTCAAAAATGGATGTAAGTGATTTTTACCTAGAATTTGATGTACATAGTTTTCTAGTTGATATTATTAATCTACCTACAACTATGCTGCTGAATCGCATTGAATAAACTTGGTACATTGTTTGTTGATAAAATTATATAGAGTACTGCCTTGGAACGTAAATTGAATAGCAAAACTGCAGCTCTCACGGTATTAAGTGAAGAATTAGATAAATGTCGAATAGAACGTGATCATTTGAAAATCATTTTGGAAAATAAAATGTTACATAATACATACAATAGGGTAATATAATTATTAATCTTGAGAAATAGGTTTTTTAATAAAATTATATTTATACGCACATTTAGAATTACCAGTTGAATTATGATAAACTTGTTAATCAACTCAGAGAAGAAAATAAGATACTGAGATTGGAAGCAGAGGAAGTCCGTCAAAAATTACGGGATGCTCAAGGTGACAACCAAGTAAGACATTTTTTATTTATTAATAATTAAAAAATTGAAATTTAATTACAGATTTCCACATATGAGTTTAAATGCATATATTCAATATTTTGATAAATATTCGGTTTTTACCTAACTCCAAGTTAGGGATTAGTGGCACTGTTTTATTATTATCATAAAATATTTGTGATCTTAAAATGTGGATCTAAATTTTATAAATACATATTATAATAATTGTCAGTTTTATTTATCTATTTTCTACTATGTTGATCTCAGTATAAGATATATAAATTATACATAATATATATATAAATTAATCTAGGGAAAAATTTCCATTTTCAAAATTGTCCAATGTAAATATTAACTAGTAGAAATAATTATAAACACTATATGACAAAATGTCTATAGGAGAACCCCAGCTGGATTACCTTCTTCAGTTTTGAATGTACATGAAGTTATATTGAATGGTGGCAAAAGCACTAACAACTAAACTACACATATTATTAAAATTAGATAACCATTCCCAACCAACTATATGATTAAAATTATTATAAAAAATACACGATTATATGGTCAAATGTATGGACAAAATTAAAATAGGTCTTTTTAATGTTTGACAATGGTTCTTTAATAATATTTAATCATTTTTAACAGGTTTTAAGAACTGGTGGTTTTGTTAAGGATTGTATAAATACAATATTAACAAGCTCCGATAGTAAAGAAGAATTAGTGAAAAATTTAGAAATCATACATTCAAAAGTATGTATTATCATCATATAAATATAAAATTATTAAATATATTTTTATAAAATGGTTTTTGTGTTAATTTTTAGTACCAGCAATTGAAGCTTGACTTTGGTTTACTACTTGATGATAAACAAGAATTAATCACCGAACGAGATGGAGTTCGGAGTAAAATACGACGGTTAAATTATCAATTAGCGGCTTCTTTAAATGCCAATAAAAATCAATGTGTATTAGATATTGATAGTTTATTATTAGAAAACAAGTATGTACTTCAAAAATAAATAATAAATGTACTAAGAATAAATTTAAAAAATATCAATTGCATGATATTTAGGTATTTAAATGAAAGACTGCAGTTAGAGATCGCCGAAAAGGAAATGATAAGGAAAACAAATTCATTATACCAGGTTTATGTCCTTTACAGGTTCTTACGGTACAATTTTTGATTGTAGGCTGTTTATATTGTACAATTGATGAGTTGATCATGGATTATTCAAACATATGTTCAATGATTCATTCATGTAGTTTAGGTTGTTGTATGTATCAGTTTGCGTTGATATTGTCATGCACTTTTTTTGTTTTGTTTTTTTTCAAAAGCTATTCTTGTATCATTGTTACAAATTAATAGATAATTATCAGGGCTGTAAGTTCATGCCCTAAAAAATGCCTAAATAAGCATGCATTTATACACTCAAAATTGGCAAAATATTCATTGAGATATACCTTAAAAAGTTAAAAATATGCATTTATATGCACTAAATATCTAAAATTATGCACATAAAAAATGCTTTTTTGAAAATTTCTATTTTTAATTTAATGTTTATTATTTTTAGACTGAAACACTGATAAACTGAATTAAGTAATTACTACTACATATATAGCTATTTAATTTTAATCATTTCATATAAACAGTATATTAATATTATAATGAAAAGTTATAAACGATCATAATTTTTTTTTTTCATCAAATGTTAATTTTTTCATAGTATTTCCAAAAAAAAATGCCTATTGATATAATAATATAAATAGGAATATCAAAATCATGTATAATATGCCCAATAAAATAGAAATATGCATAAATATGTCAAATAGGCAAAAAACATCTAAATATGCAAAAACATGCAAAATAAGACTTCACATACTTAACCGTGGTACCTTGAAATGGATTTTTATATCATCTAGCATTAAATGCAACTTAGCAAGAATGATATGCAAATGCATGAACTTACGAGCCCTGATAATTATACAACAATAATTATTTCATAGAAATACAATTTTAGTTTTTCGACTTATATGTCATATTTTTGAATACACATTGTATGAAAGTGCTATGCATATAAAGAACAAATAGCCTGTCCTAAATACAAAAAATATTTATTTTGATTTTGGTTTAGTTATAATTAATAATTTTTAAATTAAACTTTTTTAATAACTTAGACAAAATTAAATTTTTTGAAAAACTGCACTATTATATGTATATACAAATGATGGAGTACATAGTTATTCATACTGAATAAATAATAACTTCATGCTGGAATAAAAAGAGAAAATTACAGGCAAGCATTACATTTTTACACAATATAACTTCATTTTTGCAATAACAGTCATTATTTTAATACCTTTTATTAAAAAAGTTATTTATTTTTTAAAGCTAAAATTGTTTTTTTTTTTTAGAGTTGGTATAATGTTTTGCTTTAGCACAGATTTGTTATTTAACTTGCATGTCCATATTTGGTATTTTTGTAGAATTCTTCGCATAAAATTGTTTTTCATTGTAAATTACTTACAGTAGAATAACTTCATTTTCATAATCAAAAGAGGAATCGTTAACTGTGATGAACTGTTTTTATTTCTTGATACCTTACTAAAATCGTCTTTTTTTGTATAGTGAACCAAAAAATGTAATTTATTTTATGCTAAAAATGAATAATAACACTTTATCACAGTTAATGTTCCTCTGTATGACTGTATTTATAACAAATATGTAGTCTCTTTTTTTATTCATCTTTTATATTCATATAACAAATGAATGGGGTTCTTTTTAGTATTTTTTTATAAATTTATTTATAATTCATATTTAGATTTGTTATTAAAATATATTTATTTAACTAAATATTATTATGTTAGAGTACATCAAAAACAAATGAAGATTCATCTTTCTTGTCTGTTAATAATTCGATAACCCGTAAAGTGATAGCATGCAAACAGAGTGAGTTGCATTAAGTTAAACTAATATTTATATTAACAAAATTTAATTTTCATTTCATTTAGTGCAACAAATTTTGGAAACTGGGAATCTCCAAGCTTTGTTTTCAAACAGCACTACACTCGCAGATTTAAGAAAGTTATGTCAGACACTATTTGAAGCATTGCAAGATAAAACTATAGCGCTTAATCATCAGAAAAAAACAAATAAGTATTGTTATATATGATTTGGTATATTTTTAAATGTGTAATATTACTTTAATTTTTGTATAGAATATTAGCTAAACGATTGGAAGACTTGGAAAATAAGTTAAAAACAATTAACCAAGGGGAAGCCATTATGTCACCTTCACTGGTTTTGCTGAGTAAATGTTCAAATACATCTGATGAGACTGATATTGAAACAAGTTCCATTGATGGTTAGTAAAAACAGAACCATGTGTCGTTCTATAAAAATACATCGATTATACAATTTTAAGTTACTTATTAAAGACATTTTTTTTTGGAAAAACAATTATAAAGTATAAAGTAATATATTAATAAAATATTACAAAATGCCCAAGAAAAAATTAACTTTTAATAAGTGTCTTGAGCTGGACCCACCCCTTTTGTGGTGCATGCATGAGTATGTTAATATGACAGGTGTTTTCAGAATAGTTAAATAATAACTACCGCCATGTTCACTCAATACCACTCATTATAGTAGCTATAGTCACTATTATCGTAGAGATCCTGGTTTAGCTTTAAAACCAACTTTTTAATTGATATACCTATGACATTACTTGATAATAATTTTCAACTATGGTTAATAAGCAGTAACAAACAATATAATTAATGTAAATATTTTATTTTATTTTATTTCAGAATCAAACACTAGCCTAACTCCTAAAGAAGATGACTCTATAATTAAAAGTAAGAATTGTTTTATTTCTATAGTAATGTGTTTATGGTATAAATGGAAAATGGAAAAAAGGTGTGTACAGCTCTGCTGTACAGTAGGTGTCAAGTGGGTCACTGTAATGCAGCGGTTCTATTACCCATAAATCAGGTTAGATATTAACAAATACCCCCCGACCACCCAAAAAAGTTGAGTAAAAAAAAAAATAAAACAAAATATATATTATGATGATAATTATAATTTATTTTATTTTTTCAAACAAAGAAAATAAGAGTTTTTATTACGACTAATGAATAACAGCAATGAACATTAATGAGACACATGAGTAAATGGATAATAAGTACTTAAAATACAAATAAATAGTTTAACTTTTACCCCCCAAAAAATCGTGTTTTTCCCCTTAGGGGGTAATTACCCCCAGGTTGGGAACTGCTGCTGTAATGGGTGTGTTAAATTTGAATCCAATGATATTGTATCATCATTGTAAAAGCGATGACTGTTATTCAGCCTATATTACTAGGTATATTTTATGATATTGTTGCTATTAAGTAATTTAATTTTCTATAAATATACAGTAGGTTGTAGTAATTTTTGCCGAAAACATTGCATTTGAAAATGTCATTATGCATTTATAAAATATAATAATATACTTTAAAAAAATATGAATGTAAAACTCTTATGAAAAAAAAAAACAAATACATTTATCATATAAACAATTTGTTAAAAGAAAAACGAGAACAATTTTAAGGAAAGAATCAAGAACAAAGCGACAGTTTTATTTTTGTTTAAGTTGGTTGAAATTGTTGGTTAATTTACTACTTTATTATAAGTTTTAAGGTGTCAATGTGTATGCTATCTGATAAGGTTTGAACACTACAGAATATTTGATTTTAGCATCACTAAAAAAGTTCCTCTAAACATATTATTACTTATCATTTATTAATATTATTATTTTTCAGATATTAATTTTGATAAATATCCTAATGAAATGAATACTCTACCAAAAAATTTGCAGCAACTTGTTACTGAGGCTATGCAAACAATAACCTTTGATTCGTCTACCCCTATTTCTGCTAAAGCTTGTGTCAGTTCAACTTCAGATTAAATATAAAATGTAATAATCTAAAATACAATGTTATACTTTTAACAGATACTTTTTTTTATTGTAAAATAAATATTATTGTACAAAAAACGTAGGTTAATTGATTTAAAATCACTGCTAACTTTAAAAAAATCTTCTTGTCACTTGTCATTTGTAATTTAAATTTAAAATTTTATTATTTTTAGGATAAAAGTTAAAATATTATTGTTACACATTCTAACTTTATGTTTTATATTATATTTGGGTAAAAATGCAATATCATCATCGTCATCATCATCATGCACTGTATATTTCTGTATGCAAAAAAAAATTATACACTTATGCACTGAATTTTTTAGTACTTGATTACCTATCATAATATCTATGAACCACGAATAAAATCTAAATACAACTGGTAAAAGGATATTTTGCTGTTATATTGATTATTTTAGCCAGTACCAAAACAATTATTATAAGAATATTTTATTTTTATTATCCATTTTACACTTTAAACCATTGCACTTTTTCTTAATACTAAAATAACAATTGTTTAATTTAATGTATCTGACACCTGTATACCTGATATATTCATATTTTTTTAAAATAAGTATACATATGATTATTCTATCATTATATTTTTCTTTGTCGACCAGGCCCAGCCAGTGGTACATCTCTTTCTTCCCAAAGTGTTACACCATCACAAGCACATATTTTTTTGTTATTTTCAAATAAACCAGAAGATCTAGCAATAATACCACAAGCAATTCTGTAAAAAAAAAAATAAACAATGTTGATTTGTTGAAATAGAAATTCATTACTAATGATTAGGGCAGAGGACTTCTGTCTTCTAAGCATTTGCACATTTGTTTTGCAAAGTCATAAAAAAAAAGGCCGGCTAAAAACAAATTTATATAATGCTACGACAAAGCCAAATCTGTAGTTTTATATTGCATATTTTTAGTATTAACTTTTTGAGACACCTACTGGGGTTTATTTCTGGTCTTTGACGAATATTTATTTGTTTTCACTATTTTTGCCCATTTTCTTTATATATTAATTATCAAAATAACAATCAGTTATTACAAACAATTTGAATATTTTAAATTTTGAATGCCCTGTGGCTACAGGTTGATTGAGTATTTGAGTGTACACTCATTACCGACTTAGATATTATCCATGTCTTATTTATTGATGGATGCTATTTATTTTTAATATTTATTAATTAAGCCACTATAAAAAAAATGTTAGTGCATATTTTTACAGTATATTTTAAGGTTTTTAAGTGCATAAGTGCCTG
The DNA here is from genome assembly GCA_022818045.1 of Neotoxoptera formosana. Classification (NCBI taxonomy): domain Eukaryota; kingdom Metazoa; phylum Arthropoda; class Insecta; order Hemiptera; family Aphididae; genus Neotoxoptera; species Neotoxoptera formosana. Next base: position 62,439,475 of record CM040632.1, on the reverse strand, counting down.
CATTAAAAATGATAAATGAATTTAAAACAATTCTATAAATTATAAATAAATAAATAATAATGACCAAATAGTTAATTTTATATGTTTTAATTTATGCTTAAAACAGTAGAGTAGAATTTTTTTTATTCAACTACATATTATTTCCCGAGTGCTTTTTAATATATAACAAATTTTTTTATAGGAAATGAGTTTTTTAAAAATAAATATATATAATTAAATAAAATGTTATTTTTTTTTTTTATTCATGTTTTAAATTTTGCTGTGTAGAACGAAAATAATAGAGTATAAGTCCTCGTGTAAAAATCTTCCAGTTTTAAAATAATCTTTCAGACTAAACTCTTTATAAATAGAGAAATGTATATTGTTAACTAACAATCAAAATCAATATTAGTTTATAGTTATGAATTTGACGATTTTACTGAAAATAACAAGAATACATTTAATATTGAAGAGAAATATATTTAATTCAAGTGTACATTATTATAAGTTCATAAGTATTTCTGTATTTATATATTTTTGGGGGAAAGATTGCATGAACCACTGTCATAATTTAAGATATACTTAGATATTATTAGTATATTTTAAGTTTTTACCACTGTTTACATTAACTCACATAATAACTAGTTTCAAAAATATTTATTTTTATTTTTTAAATAATTATAATAATTATTAATTTACCTTTTCCCGCTATTTCCATCAATATCTGATGTATTGATTTTGGATTTACCACAATCGTCTTCATTTTCTGTGATACCAACTGATCGACCAATTAAATGTGATACATTTATTAGTTTATCTTTAATGTAAAATATTGCCCTTCCATCTTCATTAGCTGTGATATTTCCTAAATCACCCGTGTGCTATAACATTAGTTAAAATATGTTAATTAGCAAACTGAATGCAAATCATGATAAATAATAAACAGTACCAACCAACTATAGCTAGAGCTCTTGTATGGGGAAACTCATTAAAAATCAGTCAAATCTATATTGATAGTCCCTAAAGGCCAAAGCAGAATACACAAGTAAAGCTTAAGTGGATGCCACCCATTCGTTTGTTGTCTCTGTCTTATGAACTTACAACATAGCAAATTTTCTTTCTCTAGTCTCAATTGTGTGCTGTTAGTTTTGATATAAAAGTGAATTGAAAGTGAATTATCAAATTTACTGTTAAGAACATTATCTGTGCTAAGTGTTGGTTTTTATTTCAGTACATGAAATATCTTCAATTAAATGCTCATACCTTGCTTAAAAATTAAAATATTGAAAAAAAGTAAAAGTTTAAGCACAGATAATGTTCTTAACTGTAAGTTTGATAATATATCATTTCACTCTAATATCAAAACTAATAGAACACATTTTAAACTAGATAACGAACACTTGTTATGTTGTACATTTGTAAGACGGGGACAACAAATGCACGAGTAGCGTCCTCTTAAGCTTTATAATAAAATAATATATATATTTATTTTTATCATACCCTAAAATTTGGGTCATCAGTTTGATTGCCGTGAGATGTTTGTTTCAAATTGAGATGATCCCCAATCCTGAAAATGAACAATCTCATTTTAAAAAAAATCATCAAATTATTTAAATTGTTCAAACCTATCACATCCATTAGATAAATCGCCACATTCGTACACATGGAGGCCATGTTTTCCTGGAGATAGACCATCAATAGTACCATCAACTATACATTCATCATTGTTTATCTGAACAAACCGAACAACACCATTTATACCTTCTTTACTATAACCAGTTGATCCACCAAGCATAGCAACAGCGGCGCCTAAGTTCTTGTCATCTTTAATGAAAAAAATTGATTAAGTTGTATTAGATGTATGTAGAATAGAGACTAAACAAGATAATTCTTACGTGTAGCACTACCATATCCTTTAAGTACTGCTTTAATACCGGTTTTTTCAATAGAATTCAAAATAAGAGAAGACGGCTGATTAGTAGTGATAGTGATAGTTCCAGTTTCATAAGATATATGAATGTCAGATTTTGAAATTCCGTTTTGGCTTAGTTGATCTTGTATTTTATCACCACACGACGGAGATGACATCTTAACAGCAAATTCAAGCTATATAATTAAAAAATAAACAAAAATATTGTAAAATATACCTAGGTACCCAATACACATGTTTTATTTTAAACTAAAGGAGAACATTTAATATTTAATACAAAACATTATGCCTAGTGTTAATCAACTTGGCCGGTTTAGATTTAAATAGGTAGAATACCTAATATGACAATAATATTATGTACCTGCAATCTACACCATAACAAAGATAAAAGTTAAGAACATCTTACCTTGGCAGACATTTTAATATTTTTATTATGTAGTTTATTGTTGTATTAAATAGTTGTACGTATCCGAGTGCCAGCTTACTATGTTTTAATTTTATTATAGCCTAGACAAGTATAAGTCTGAGTATACAAATTACAAGTATTGAAGTATCAATGGTGTTGGGTGTGTGGTAGATAACATTAAACAAAAACACTATGTAATAGCTAATAGGCAGATAGGTCTTGTGGGTTGTGGCTCGTGGGTATTAAGTAGTAAGTATTAAAACTATTAAACTTAGGTCATTATAGAATACCAACGAATCGAGTTTGAAGTTATTATCTATTATTTTAAAACTCTTGAAGGAGGGATAAATTAAATGTTAAAAGGAAAATCTATGGTTGACAAGTATTTAAATAGTTATTCTGTGGTAGTAGTTAATTTAGTGCAAGGGCTATCGGAATAGTAAATTTACCGAATTAAATTAATTATTAAATATTAATAATTTTTTAATATTTATGTAATAGTATTATTACGAATTGACAATTTGATAATATGATGCAACAGAAAACAATGAGGATAATCAAGCCGACTTTACACAGCGGTTTTTTATCTTTAACCGTGATAACAAGAACCGTGGTATCAGGAAAAAATTATTTTTTGATTTACGGTAAGGGAAACCGGGAAGGTCTATATTATTATATCCGAAAATATTTCAGCCGAAAGTATTTTATCCGAAAATACACTTTCGTAGATGTTGGTACCTATCCTAGAAATATTTTAATAGAAACCCATTTTATCGGAAAATGATTAAATACATAAGTAAAATATGTGAAAAATATTACACACGAAAATATGTAGGTAAGTCGACAAATATTTCGTCCGAACGGTATCTTATCCGAAAAATATTGTTGTGTGACTATGCTTCTGGCATTATATTAGCTAATAAAGGATTTGCATAATAAAGTATTGATACATTTTTTATACGTTTTCCATAATAACTTAAGATTCTTATGAACGATTTAAGTTAAGAAACATTATTTCGAATAGGAATTATTAAAATACACATTTACTTACTTTATGTTTACAAGTTATCAAACTAGTTTTATAAATTATATGTCCTGAATACTCAAGATTTGTTTTAAAAAATTAAGATTTTTCTTTATTAAGCTGAAAACCTGCTCCCATACAATACGTTTGTAAACCTCTTTTAAATTGTAAAAATGCTCACTGTCTTTTCTCTTTTCTGCCAGTTACAATGAGGTTAATATCTTAAAGATTAGCAGTAAAGGACAGTTTTTGAAAACTTTCTCAACTTCTCTTTGAAAATAGCAGTTTTTGATTTGATACCATGGATAATCTTAAATTCTTAACACTTCGAGGACGCACTTTTGGCGTGCTTCATGTCAATAGTTTACTCGTTTGTGAATCTACCTTCAATTGATTATAAGTATTTTTAAAATCTAGATTAATGTACTTCTCAGTTTCTCCCAGTTTCTCACCACTATTATAGGCTATTTAGTACCAGAACAAGTGATGTTCCTCACTAACAATCTTCACTTTTCCTTATTACACCTGCATTTTCACACTTTTCCAACTCTCTTTCAACAGCAACTTAACACAAAGGTTATAGGGCGGTGCTTACAAAAAATGGGATTCACCTCACCCCATTTAGTTCTAAACGAATTTCAACATTTTTATACTCTCCTAGTTTGTTGTCAAAAATGTTTTTAAACTTATTTAATGTTTAACTTTTTGAGGGGTCGGTCGGTCATTGTTTCCGCCAAATTATTTTCTTCGATCTGTCTAATTTTTTTTCACGATATCAGTGCAAAAATAAATGTGCTCAAGCGTCAATTTTAAAGTTTAACAAACTTTGAAAGTTGTCGAATAATCTCTAACAACTCGCTAACAAATGTATTAGACTGGTTTAAAAGTTAACTGCTATTCTTGCGCTGCTAAGTTCACAAAAGTCATGTTAATGACTATGCCCCACCAAAGACGAAACGCGTGATTTATGCTCAAAACAGGTTTTACAGGAAAAACTCTTACGCGTTGTAAAGTGGTCTGATTTAGTTCATTTTTTTGTTAGAAAGAAGATGGTTTTTTACAGGGTGCATTGAACTTTGATTTCTGATTTCTTATAGCTTAAAACAATAATAATAAAAAAAATAAAAGCTTGTAAAAATTGGTCATATTTAAAATCGTATTCTATGGTTTTGAGATAAAATTTTGAAAATCCAGGCCCAAAAGCGATTTGTAAAAAGTGTTTCTCTTTTAAAAAAATAAATTATAGAAATCGGATTACTCAACGGTGCTTGAATGTTTTTCCTGTAAACAATGTTTTTGAGGAAAAAAAAGGTCACGTGCAGGCCCCTTAAGGAATGTAATCATATTAAATAATCATTAATAGTTTGGTTGACCATGACAGAGAAACTTAATAGTTTTAAAATGAAACCGGGGAACTCGCTCTGCTGTGTAGTTATTAATAGGTGTTGAGTACACCACCTCATTAAGCAGGTAATCTCGTTGAGCGGATACACTATGTCATTTATATTTCTAAGGATTTTTGATTATACCTATATTTTTTGCTATTATTAATTTTGTTCTATTAGAAATATGGTAAAAAAAATAATAGTATAAAAACTTTCATAATTTATAATTGATTTTGAGAAAAAACCTCAAATTCTGCCAAAACAAATCATAAATAATATAATTAACAAACATCAATAATCCTAGGTAGTAATATATTGTACACTTAAATCTATCATAAATACATATTTAAATTTTTTACATTTGGCTGTATGATAATATAATAGCAGTATTGTTAAAGTATACCTAGGTACTTGATTACTTATTTAATTAGGTAGGTACCTATTAACCTATTATAACAATATTGTTTATTTTTTAAATTTAGTATTTGGCAATGACATACAATTTCTAAACAAAAAATATTTAGTCTTCAATCATTTTGAATTTCAATGGGCCATTCGGCATGTATATTGGGTGTACAGTGTATTCCAAATCATCATGCTCGTACTTGACTTCAAAATTTTGAAAAATCTTTTTAAAAAAAATTATAGTTAATTATTGTTGGTTTTATTTACATGCAACGTCAGTAAAATATTTATTATGATCACACATACTTTTGAAACAACCGTTTGAAGTTCCAAATCGGCAAATCTACGGCCCAAGCACATTCTTTTTCCATAACCAAATGGTAAACTAGCAAACGGATGATGTTTATATCCACTTCCTTTTAACCACCTTTCCGGTAAAAATTGTTCTGGCTGTGAAAAATATCTACTGCTGTTGCTAATAGCGTAATGTTGAAACACGACTTGCACCTATAATTGAAAAATATAATTTTCAAACACAATATTTAATCTACCAACATATTAATAAAATTATGTGCGATTAGGTAATAAATATTAATTATATTTCAAAATCATAATTTTGTATGATTCTAATGGCCGTTTAGTTCGACGGTGTTTGCCATTATAGCAAACATTGGTCATTATTCAATACCAGAGTATTATATAGTCACATTGAAAGCCATAATTTGAATTTAATAGTTTAAATATTTATTATTTACTATGATCAAGTATTAGGTATACCTATCTAATTAACTATAGTTTTATATAAACTTCATAATATTATAAGTAGGTATAATTACAATTGTTTTCATAAATATAGAAACATAGAATGTTAACTTCAAGTACAACTTTTATTATTAATAATACTACCTATACGGCTATATGCCTATATAGTAAAAATATAAACTTACTCCTTTTGGAATTTTATATCCTTTTATTATTGTTTCTTTGGTCATACAGCGACCATTTCCAATAACCACAGGATACATTCTGCAAACAAACGATTTACATCACGCTTTACGTAATCCAGTTTAAAATTCTACCCAATTACATAGGTACTAATTTTCATAAAATTAAAACCTAATTTCGAACCTCAAAGTTTCTTTTATGCATGCTTTTAGGTACTGCAACTGTTCAAGTTTGTTGGAAGTCAATTTTGAATCAGCTTTTGGCAATACGGTTCGTATTTCTTCCCTAAGTTGCTTTTGTTTATCTGGATGTCGACTTAATTGATAAAGAATCGATGCAAGAGCTGCAGAAGTCTATAAATCGTTGAGAGTTATTATTCATCAGCAATAAAGTGACGACTTTATTATTTCATAGGTAACGCCATCTCACCGTGTCTATGCCAACGATAAACATGTCCAATGACAGTATCTGAGCTAATTTAGGATTTGATGGATCCAAACTGAGAACTCTTTGTAACAAAGACGATTGGTTATCCGGACAAAATGATTTTTGAGATAATAGTTGATCCATTGATCGGTTTATATGTTTGGATGTAACACTATAAAAATAAATAATAATACAACTCGTTATAATATTATACATTTATACATATTCGGTTACTATCAAATTATAATATTATACCTATTATAGTTAGGTATATTTAGTTATAATAATTTAAAACGCAATTTAACATTTTCTCATTTCACTCAAAATATTGTTGCTAACATTTTATCATAGATAATAATTAACGTTACAAAATTATTTTGTTTAATTTATTTATACATGTTCAAAATCTCGAAAACTCGCAAATTAATATGTATTTAAGACTTAAAAATATTTTAAATTTGAAAACCTAAGGTGTGAAAATGCAATACAATTTATATCCGAATTTTTTCTTACATAAATTTTAAAAAAAATCGAATACACATGTGCACTATTTTATTTTATAAGAGTTTTAAGTTCAAATTGTTCGTTTCCTTTTAATTTTAAAATTGACCTATATCTGCAATAATGTACTTATTGAAACAAATTACAAAACCGATTATGCAGCAGAAGAAAATTCTCCGGTTTTTATGATTAATTTTAAAATAATGAAGGTACGTTAAAATTCAAATTTACGTAACCAACTCATGAGAAATTATGTATTTTTTCAGTCAAAATATTTATTACTAAGAAAATATTCTATATGCAAATATTAGTAGGCAGGTACCTACTATACCTACTTCTCATATAGGTATTTTAGACAATATAATAATATTATGTATATAAAGGAAAATATTACAATCATAGGTATTTTTTTATTTGATTTCAGGAGACATAAAATAATTGTAGGGGCTAAGTTCCCAAACATCCCCTCCCCCCCTTTTTCTACCAATGACAGTCTTTATTGTTACTTACATTAAAGTCGGTCATTTTTTTCAGTTATATAGGTTCTACATACCTAATTTATATGTTTATTGATGTGAATAATAATTTTAAAATATAGTTTTTGGTATAAAATTGAACCCTCACTTGGTAATGGTATCCAACGCGTTTATATACTTTCTCCAAGTTGGTGTACTAAATAATTTCCAAAATGGTATTTTTAACTCCAACTCCGGGACATTTGCAAAAAACGTGTTGATGGCATCTATTAAACTTTGCGTATCCGAGTCAACTGTGTGTTCATCTTCGAGGCACCCGAGTTTTTGATCTAATGCCACTCTGGCGATGGCTGTAAACATCAAATAATAGGTTTCTTTATTCATTTTTAAGTGAAAAACCAAGTACAACTGGCTTACATTCAAGCGACTATTTATGAATTTCATTTAAAAAGTCATCAGGAACTTCTTGATTTTTATTTTTTATCTTTTTTATTCTAAAAAAAAAAAAAAAATTCATGGGTAGTTTATTAACTATAATACATAATAATTATATAAAACTATACAAACTATACAAATCCATAATATAAGTATATAAAAGTATGTTAAAAATTAAAAGAATAATTGTAAGTGGAATATACAGCAGTCAATATTTATTGGAATCACTTTGGGACCAGAGCTTTTGAGTCCACCAACAGAATGAGTTAAAAAGCGAATGGTCCAAGAATAAAGAGATATACATAATATTATTATTGAGTTTATATTGTAGAATAATAATATATACCTAATGATATTATGCATTGTAATTTGAAATGAAAAAATTTAATTTTACTATGTGTTTGTAAATATTCGTTATTATGTATTTATTTATTTATGTATTTTATATATTATGTTTTCATCCGTAAAGGCGATAAACATAAAAACATTTTTGTTTTGCTGTAATGACTTCAAATTATGTAAAACAAATATTATCAAAAACGTCAATACCTATTCTCTACGATTTATGAGTTGAGAAAATAGTGTTAAATGTCAAAATATATGAGATAAAATCTGAAAAATTGACTAAAAAATGTCGAAATATTACAATAAAAATACTCATTGACCACAATAATCATAGTAGCGAGTTCAATAGACGAGTCAAATATAGTAGCACCGGAAGAATTTACATATTTCTTACAGGTAAAAAAATCATACCGATGGAATTTACATACAAAAAAGGTAAAATCAGAGAAATTACAATCGCTCCTAAACTTTTCAAAATATTGTATATGATTATCTTATTTATTATTATGGGTACCTAGATTAATATATTATAATAAAATATACCTGATAGGTACAATAATATTAGTGTGGATGGGTAGGGTACCGACTATTGTGTGTATATTTTTTTTTTTTAAACGAATAAATAAATGCCGACAGCAGAGTTATAGCCCAAGTCATAATAATTATAGTGGTTGTACTTTATTGTTATTGGTACCTACCTATTAAAATTTAATAATACATATTTGGAACAATTTAATAATTTACTAACCTATTGACAAAGGCTATTGCCGTATCTTCAATAGTTCCGATGTAAAATTTTGCTGTTCTCGGTTGCAGCATAGGTTGTTGTACTTTAGTTCGAAATTCATACCATTTTTCGCCATGTCTAAAACACAAAGCACTGTTAGTGGAGTCGTCCAAAATCTAATACAGGAATTCGAAACTATTATACAGTATAGGTAGGTAACGTAAGTATATATAATGTGGGTTTCTGGTCACGCATTAAGGCGCATCGCTGTTTAAATAGGTACAGTCTCAGGCATAATAGGTGTCCTTAGAATATAATATACGTGTGAGACGTAAAACTATATACATATCTATATACGTAGGTACTTAGCTTATAATATTATGTACGTACTCTATTTTTTTTTTAAAATTATGTCGACGATCGAAGGATAACTATATTATATTATTATACACATGTTAAAAAACAAAAATGCATCATTAATTAATAATAATCAACACGCGTGAGTGCGTGACTGCGATGCATACACTTACACTGCTATAACGCCGGCCAGATCACCAAAGAAATCTTTCCTTAAAACGTGCTTGTAATAATTTAAAGATGGCATAGAAGGTCGATGCGGCATAAGCTCTTCATTTCTGAATACTTTTTCGATTTCGTCCGCGTCGTATAGAAACACCATGTCCGGTCTCCCGAGCAGTTTTTCGATTTTTACAATGTCTCCGTACTCTTTCCATAGTCTTAACGAGAGCTTGTCTATTTCGGTTACTTTGTAGTCACCTGTATATTTATATGTGACATATCATGAAAAATTAAAACATAATATTATGTATCATCAATCTAAACCTATTTATAAAATAGGTAACTAGGTATATAAAATAGGACAGTGGCAAATTTTCAAAATTTTCTTGGGGGGGGGGTTGAAAAATAATTTGTATTTCAATGAAAACTGTTATCTGTATTTTTATTTGTGTATTATAATGATGTAATTTATATTAATTTAAGTTTAAAGGTTTAAGCGTTTAACCCGTGTATTTTACAAAATAAAATCGACTCTTTTTGTTGTTGTTGCAAAGTTCGGTTAGTACTGTATCAACTGTTAAACAGTTTTCATCGATATTGGGTAAATGAGGTCGGTCAGTTTACAAACTTTCCGATGTCCGATTACCGTTTTGAATATTATATAACTACTTACGAATTAATTAAATTCTTATTTCCAGATTATGTGTGGAAAATATTTTGTGATTTTTCTAATTTATTAACAAGCCTTGAAATCAAAACTATTCAAAAACCAAAAAGACTTATTTAAATTCTATAGGCTGTATATGAACCTAGTGAAAATAATACAACCTTTCCGAACGAATTGAGTCACGGGTTGTTGTAATTTTAAGGTTAATAAACAGCTGTATTTGTTCTCTGATTTTTAAAATATATCTCAAAAAAATCCTGAATTCCCGGCCTATACAATATTTGTTATTAATTATTATATTATAGGTACCTGACAAAAGTCATACAAATTATAAGAACTATATCACGTAATCGTCTCCATGTATATATCAATAATATATCATGGTTGATTTTATGTTTTACTCAAAATAATCCTAGGACTCAAACAGTTATATTTTTTTCACTGTTTAGGTATTGGGACTCAATTAGTATACAGCGATTCTACATAATATATTTAAAGTTGTAAACGTTAAATATTTTCCCTACATAACCTATAGGCTATAGGTATAGTAAAAAGCTTAATCAATATAAATATTTTGACAAAATTTAAATTGGGCCACTGTTACTTATATATAAGTAATATAGTATCTACTTGAAAAAAAATATTTCTCTTTGAACAGTTTCTACTAGTAAATTAGTAGGTACCTAAGTTAAGAAGGCAATTTAAAGGAGCATTTTAAATGTTTTAAAATTGTAAGTGATTTTATAGCTCTTTTACACTAACGCGGTTCATTAATGTATTCACATTGACATTCCATAAATATTATAAATCGCCAATATTCCATATTTCCTACTTCGGCGGCCTAATAGCTATACTTTCTTTTTGTTATTTTTGAATAATTAAAATTCTATAACTTTGTACCAACATCCAACATAATATTATATTACAAAATAGTATAGGTCATGGTGTATAATACGATGGGGTATTTTTTTTTAAATCAACTGTAACTAGTAAGTATAATAATTAGTTCTAAAGCACTTATAGTAGTTATATTATTATTCACACGAATCATAAATATTAATAATCAATATAAGTTTTTATTATGTTCAATAATAAAAAGGGTTTTTAATTAAGGATTCAAAAAAATATTTCGAAATAAAACGGTTTTTTATTTTTTACTTTGTAGCTTATTGATACATATAACATTTTATAAATCTTTGATATACCTACATAGTACATTAGTACCTATCATATTTAATAGTATAATAATATATTGAAAAATAAACACTTACCGATATATGCCAAGAATCTCCAATTATTGCCCAACAACGGTAACGACTTAGGGCCTGGTAGTTCCGAATATTCTTTGGCAAAATCTACATCGCCTTGTGATATGCTCGTAAGAGTTGCTGTCGACTTGTTAGCACGACAAATTGCAATCCTCAAATTCCACAACCGTTTGGCCAAGACGGACATATTATTATTATTGTTATTATTGAGCGTCTACGCGACCTATAAACAAATAATTGGGCGCATATTATTATAAAATATTATTAGTCCGTCGCTTATTATTATAGTGTATTGATTATGTTGTATATATTTTATACTTTTTAGTATATATAGGTACACCATGTGGTCGGCGACGACGTGACGTGATGAAATAAAAAAAACATTCTTACTCCGGGATGTACACAATGAATGACATATTATCAATATATGTATAATGATTCTTCTACAGGTGCATATAATATTATTATCCAACACATAGTTTGTAGGCCTATGGCGAATCGATTCATTGGTGTTATTGCGTGTCGTGGCACACCATTATTACAGGTAAGGTGCCTACCTATATTAGAAACTTTATTTGTCCTACATTTCGTTTCGCATTCTCATCACGAACAAAATAATATACTGATAATTTTACATTTTGATACTTTGATTCGACAGCAAAAAGCTGTTGTACTTCTGTACTTTTTAATTTCAAAACAATCGCAAACGATTTATGAATTTTATTTTATTCATTGTCATGATGAGCTTGTTAAAAAAATATATTTACAATAGATCTGAAAAACTGTTGACATTATAACTACTAATGTTCTAAAAAATAACCTTTGTTTCGAAAACACTTTGATTATTAAGTGAAATAAAACTTGAATAAACATGAAACATAATATACCTACACTCTTTTTAGTTCTTAATATTATATTTAAATTGTAGATACAAATGGTGTGCGCTTTTGCATTTACGCGGATTTCAGAATTATAAACATAATATAATATAGAAAATAAGTTAATTTCTAAAATAATTTAGGTACCTATATATTGGTAAATATCAGTAATCCCGATCTACATCTGTATTAATGTTCACAGCATTAATTCGTTTAACGGACGTATCTATATTATATTTTGTATTTTGTATGATAATAATAAAATAGTTTTTAATACAATTGTTTTTATTTTAATTACCTGTTTAATTATTTATGCGTAGTATCAGTAGTAGTATATATTTTATCCATTGTATTATATAGAACTCGACGAATAATCTCAACCGAAGTTTATAGCTGTAAATTTATCGCGACGGTTTCCGCAACTATACGACAAACACTGAACGAGTATACATAGCTTGTAACAATATAGGTAGGGTTTTCTCTTTCGAAAATTCGCCGTGGGATGAATTAACTTAAATGTTTATTTCGTAATGTAGGTACCTACTACCTACCTAACTATATACATATAATATACACGAGCTACAAGACCCGTCAGTCCGGTTCAGAAAAAAAGGAAATTTGCAGTGAAAGGACGGTATGGCAACGAAGATATAATATTATATAGACACTAATTTCACGATTGTTTATCCCCTGCCCAGCGATCCATCCGGATGGACGTAGCTGATTATATTATAATATAGAAACGCGAGTAGGTAGTGGTGTATAAATGTATACCGCGGTTCTGGCTTACTTCACACGAATTATTTTCGTCAGTTTTGTCTTAAAATAATATACGTTTCTGATTGGTTACGCGTAGTTTTTTCCCCCTTATTTTCATTTATTTTCACACAATAAATAACGACAATATATTTCTTTTTATTTTCACACATTAGTCTTGTAAAGGTGCAATAATGTCAGAAAAAAAAATATTATAGTCTTATGAGTTATGAGTGATGCTCGTTTTTAAATTATAATGTACCTATATTATTAGAATCATGTATCAATAAATGTATTGTTTAATTATACTTTAAAGTTTAATAAAATATTACTGTTGAATTTCAACTCTCTTGAGAGTGTTATTTTGGATTTTTGGGTCTATATAGTTCAGATTTTTTAACAATTATCAAATAAAAAAAGGGGAAAGTATACCTAGATGACCGCTCATCTCGCTACTGTACGGTAGGTGTCGAGTGTACCTCGAAATAGAGTAGATAACCGTAATGTATGTGTTAAGTTCTAATACCTTTTTCTCTATCCTCGGAATAGTGAACCTTTTTATGATCACGTGCCAAATTTTGCAATCAGTTTTAAAAAAAATTCCCGTTCCAGTAGTAATAAATATTTTAGTAGGGTTCTATAGAAGTATTCATTACCTGGATTTTTTTGGTAGTTATCGGTTATGTATTTTATTGGTCTTTAATGTAATACACTTTCTCATGTGTATGTTGACAAAATATTGACCTTATTTGGAATGAGCCCGCCCTTTATTCAAAGTACAAAATTATATCTCTGGAAGCAGTAAGTTCCAATTTTTTATAATTGGTAACTTTATTTTTTAGAAATATATAAAGAATTTTTTCATTAAATGCAAGGTTAAACAATGAAAAAAAAATATTACTGTGTACCACAATTTAAAATTTGGACTTCATGCCTCTTTGATCTTCGTCTTTGGTCCAACATTCGTATTCCAGAAATTCACCAATACGGTAAGGACGTGGTATAATCTGTAACTTGAGTACACATTCGACGACTTGATCTGTCGGCACTAGGGACTTTGCAAGATCGCGTCGTCGGCTTGGACTTGTTTCTCTTGTTTTTCACTTTTATACATTTTTAACTACAAAATGATTTGCAAATTTTTGTGATTTTGATGAATTCTGTTAATGTTTTAACTTTAAAAGCCTATAAAAAAACATCGCGACTCATATTTCTTAATTTATTGGTACATAATAACAACTTATGAGGAACCTTCTATAAATTTAAATTGTCAACGTTTTTGCCCAAGCAAAACTTTTTTCACAATATTTATAGAAATAATAATTTCAAACGTGTATATTATGTATATAGCTCAAAAATAATAAAAATATTTTTAAAATTTGCTGATGACAAACAGGAAAAAACACACATCAAGTCATCAACTAAAATCTAAAAAAAAAAAAAGGAAACTCGGTGCGCTGTATATTAGGCGTTTAGTGTACCTCGTCTCGTGTCATAAATATTTTATCTTGCCATCTTGCCATCTTGGTGTGAAAAAGGAATTCATACATATACTATATCAATTGAATCTACTATATCAAAAGGTCTCTATACTCTTAATACATAATATTGTCGTTTTTGACGCTTATTTAACACATTAGAAATGTTTTAGCCAAGGAAGAGAGCTTTTGCTTGGCGTTTTAAGCATGCATGGTTATGACTATTATGTGAGCTATTTATAAAACCGTACATTATACATTACACATTCAAATTGGCATTAAATATGTATAAATTAAAAACACGCATAAATAACCAATACATATATGTTTATAATATATATAGCAGGTGCAGGGCTTGCAAACGTTATATTATCATTATGATTATAATAAATATTATAACGTTCTATTTTCTATACGACAAAAAAACGATTACAATTTGTAAACGTAATAAAAACCGAAAACGGTACACAAAAATATTTAAATATCTCAAAACAAAACATACTAAATGACTAACAAAATATATAATATATCATTAAACCAAAATTATGTTTTCGCTAAACGAAATATATAAAATTATAAAATATCATTAAACGAAATATAACTCAAAACGGAATAATTTAAAATCCATTTACTTAAAAGTATTATAATGTTATTGGTTTTTTAGAAATATTTATTCCACAAGATTTATTTTAGTAGGTAGGTAGGTAATACTTTTATTGAATTATTGTAAGCATATCAAATATTTAAATTATATTTTGAAATCGCGAATTTATTTATCTATAACATTATCATAAAAATTAAGAATCATTAAATTCACTATAGCAACCATAGCTATAAATAAACATTGTTAATTTGTTAAAAAATAGTTTACATCGTATAACATATTGTACTTACTTATTATCTAAAATATGAAAAATGACTAAAAAATATCACTTCATGGTATGTACTACAATCCAACATACTTCCTACTACATTCATTTATATACTTTATTGAAAATCTATATATAAGTATACGTTTACAGTGTGTAACAGAAATAACTGACATAATATGTAGGTAAATACTAACTAACTAATGTGTAAGGGCTTTAATTCTAATAAATAAAAAAGTGTTATTTAATTAACAATAATCAAAAAGGAATTAATAGAACAGATGTTAGTAAACAGTTGGGTAGTTCAATTTGTCAGTTATTTCTATTATAACTTACAGTCTGTATTGCAAGGCCGTAATTGGGCGGGAGGTTCAAAAGTCCAGACCCCCCGAAATATTTAAAAGAAGATACATTTTAGTACATTTATTGACTATAACTAATGTATTAAAAATAAAGTTATTAAAAAAAGTTGGACCCCCCGAAATTCGTTTTCAGTTATTTTCACGGCCTTACAGTATTGTATAATCTGTATTCTATAAGCTATATCAAGATCATTGTTAAAATTAGGTATTGATGTTCTTAAAAAGTTTTTAATCAACCATTTTGTGATTTAAAGATTATCGAAAACAAATCAAAGGAAGAACAGACCAAAAGGACTGCAGATAATAACCGGCGTAGAAAAAAAAAGAGGAAATCCAAAAACAATCAACAAAAGTTCTTTAAAACCGAAAAAATAAGTGATATAAATCTGCAGCCAACCGATATCTCAAAAAAATATTGTGATAGAGTTAATCATACCGTTTGCAAAGACAAAAAAAAATTGAAAAAGCCAGGTATATAAAGTTGTTGTTAATATATTTATAATAGGGCTCGGAACTTAATGCACTT
Source organism: Neotoxoptera formosana (assembly GCA_022818045.1). Taxonomy (NCBI): domain Eukaryota; kingdom Metazoa; phylum Arthropoda; class Insecta; order Hemiptera; family Aphididae; genus Neotoxoptera; species Neotoxoptera formosana. The sequence goes on along the minus strand of CM040632.1, from coordinate 62,423,168 downwards.
AAAAAGTACAAATATGCTTTTTTTTTACTCTCAATTTTCACAAACACAAGCATTTTACTAAAATATTTGTTTATGTTTTATAGTTTTTACTAAATATTTATTAACAAAAACGCGAAGTTATATGTTAAATAGGGATTTGAAAAACACGATACAATAATACCCAGTAAATACTATTAAAATAAATATACATTCGAATGTATTATTATTTTTTTTTTTTTGTCAAATTTTCAAATTGTAATATAATTATCAAATATGCTCTAAAAAACAGATAAAATAAAGAAATATGCTATTAAAACCACGAAATCACTAAGTCTGCACAAATATGCACTATAAACTTTTAAAATTTTTTTCGTAGTGTTGTGAACTTAATTTTAAGCTTACTTAGCAACAAATATTATAGCCCCAAAAAACATGCAAATGCAACAACAACTTCCGAGCCCTACGATATATTTTATAATAAATTCACGGCGCGATTGAAATATAATAATTTATTTACAAGCTTAACTTTTCAGGATTAAAAAATAAAGTCGTCGATGTTAATTTTGAAAAAACCGATATTGGTTTTAGAAAAAATAAAAAATCTCATAATCCGCAGATGGATGTAAAACCACCGAGCTCCACAGAGCAGAGAAAGCGAATCGTTGGTCGATCAAAAAATTATGATTTTATTTCTTACAATAATCGTTTTAACCATTTACTTGAAAACCATAATTGTATAGAATTTTGTAATAAACGAGACCATAAAAACAATTATCAGAAAAATTGTCAATTAAATAATGAAAATTCTAATGATCAACGTGATAAATCAGTTAGAGTAGTCAAACCATCAAATGATAGTGACAATGCAGACCAACATTTAAATTCGATTTTTTTTACAACTCAAAATAAAGAACAGTTTTGTGACAGAAATGTGAAGTGTAATGATATTAAAACAATGATCATCAATAGAGGAACCAAATACACCACAAGTACTCAAATTATTTACAAAACGATTTAAAACAACTAAAAACGTTTATATGCTATTGACATTCTATAATTGTAATCAATAATTAGTTTCAAATAAAAATAACTATATTCTAAACAAAAAATTACAAATAAAGTTTTCAAAAATGAAGACATTTAATTCATAAATTATGCGTACCTTACCCCAAAAATAGGGATAGGATTTTAATGCAATAATAAGTTTTTTTCTTGGGTTTTAAACGTTACTCTTTAAGTGGAAAATACAACTTTATGACACTTTTTTTTATGTTTTTTTTTCAAGTTATAGAATATTTTGTGCAATTATTTATAATTGGAGCAAACATATTTTATGTAGTACAGCATCTTTTATTTTAGTTATAAAAACCAGCACCGACTACCGTTTTCATACCTACAAATAATTAAAGTAGCGATTTTAATTTTTAATACTTTTATTTTAGTGAATACCTATTACCTATAGGTATAGTATTCCGTTGTTTTAAACTGTAAGAAGTACATTTTTTAACGCATTTGTATTTTGTATGCAGTGCACATCTTAAGATTTTATTTTAAAAGCATTATTTCATTTTTTTAAGGCTCTACAATCCCAGTCATATTAATACGAATATTAAATAAAACTGTATTATGTTTAATTTTAAACAGATTTTTTTTGTTTATCGACATTTAAGGTCGAAATTGCCGGTACACAGACAATGCTATAGAAAACCACAACATGAAAAATATCAATGATTACCATGATAAACATAATTGGGGTTTTCATAGTCATAATGGTCAAAATACCTACAGTATAAATAATGGATTGTCAAATAAAGCAGAAAATCCTAGGAGAAATAAATATATCAAGTAAATTATTTTTGAAAAAAATGTCGTTGAACATAAATAGAGGTACAACTTTATTAGTACATTTTGGCATATAGGAGCATTAAACCAATAGTTGAATCGTTTTATAAGAACGAATACGAAACAAGTTTGGTTTACGTAGATTCTAAGTATATGGACCAGGAAATTGCAAAAAATCAAAAATCAAATTCGGATGTCATGGATATTTATATAAATCCACTATCCAATGCAACATTTATTAGCACTATAAATCTGCAAAAGTTACAAGAAAATAAACACAATAATAAAAAGGTAATAAAAATAAACAATAACAAATAAAAAAAATAGGTTTTCTTAGTTTTTGTCCATATGCGAAATTGTGGGTTTGTAGATCTTATTATGACGTAGGCCTCTCAGTCATTTTGAACTTTAATTCACCGTCAGGCGCGTACATGAATGTCACTTTGTATTCCAATGGCTTATGCAAAAACTCAAGTTTGTGCGATCGTATCAACTATACAAATTTAAAATATATTATGTCATTATATTAATAACTACGTTTTAAAATTATATTACGATATAGGTGCCTAACATATTGATACAATTTTAGTCAGTATACAACAATATTGTATTATTAGTAGATTAAATATACAGATTAAAAATAGACAATAGTTATTTGAATTAATTGTAATATACTGTGTAATTTTGAATTACCTTCGCCAAGAAGACTTGCATTTCTAAGTCGGCAAATCTTCTTCCTAGACACATTCTTGGCCCATGCCCGTACGGCAACGAAGCAAATGGGTGAATATAATCTGATGATTGTTTCAACCACCTTTCAGGTTTAAAATGTTTACAGTCCGTTACGTATTCTTCCATATTACCCGTAACAATTGTTGGAAAAACTAACTGAATCTATTAGAAAAATAAGCCTTGTTATGACACCGTGTGAATTTTTTAGCACTTATAATTTTAAGGGAGTTTACATATTTCTAAGTAAAATATGAAGAATAAAAATAAATTAAAATTTACCTATAAAAAAAAATACTTTATTACTATACGAATTTAATTGTTATTACTTATTTACTTACTAATAATAATTAAATCATTATTTTGAAAAAAAGTTAAAATAAAGTTTTAACATTTATAAATAAAAAACAAAATTATTGTTAACTGTTAAATTTAAATAAACATTATGTACCTATACCTTGTTAATGTTCCTATATAATAAGTTATTGTATAGGAACACTAACAATATTAATAACATTAAATTCGTAAATTGAAAAATATTTTTTTTTTATCATGTTTATATTTATGTTTAAATAGATATCAACTTTTAAATCTCAGATGTCAACGCAAATTTGTAGTATTCAAAACTACTCAAAGATGATTAGTAATAGTCCCGTTTCATTTTACGATCAAAACAAACTAGAAGACAAAGACGATTCTAAAAAATATAATTTAAAATGTGAGAAAACTGTGAATAATTATTCAGGAGAAAACGTAAATTGGGCAAAACAAATCAATTTGTATAAGAACAAAGAGAATTTCAAATATTTTAATAATGAAAATAATGAAAATAATTACAATGACATAAAATCCATTCGTATCAATAATTTAGAAAGGTTTACTGCATATTTTGATAAAAGTTAGTTTTTATCGTAGTTTTTTAATTTGAATTACTTACAATTAATACATTTTTATTTTTATAGTTTGGGAAACCACTATGCAAGAAATTTCAGGATACTGAATAGTTAATAATTTCTTTGTGTTAATTAGTAAATATAAATTAAATATAACATTTTATAATTGTTTCTTTCATTCAATAAATATTCCGTTATAGGTATATGGGATTAATGGTGAACACCATTGGTATTCACCAAGAATGCTCACCCCTATTTTTGTAATTTATTTATTGAAATTTAATATTTATATTCTGATTTTTGGAATTTTAATATAAACTTATAGACCATATTTTCAAATTTATTATATTTAAGATTTATTGTACTACTTGAGGAGTATTATTCAGTAATACAAACCTCTGTTTTTCAAATGATAATTCCCCTTTTTTACTGTCAATTATTTAGTAGATAATTTTTTTGAAAATGTTTATGTACCTAATTTAAAATTCAAACTGGTAGTTTTTCAGTTATTACTTACTAAAATGTTTAAAATAAATATGGTTTTGCAATATATAGTATAAAATATATGTAATATCGGATCTAGTATTTATTACACTTTTTATAAAAAAAATTATTTTATAAATTACTATTTTTCAATTTACCATATTTATAAATTTTAAATATTGATTGATTATTGATAGATGAATATAAATTACCAAAACAATTGAATCACCGTTTCATACCTATTATATCCTTAGTATCTACACAAAGTTTAGTAGGTAACTCAAAAACTACTAGTTCCAATTTTGATTTGGATATGCCAACATTTTCAGAAAAATGATTCACTAAAATAATGTACAGTAAAAAAGAAGGGTTCTCATTTGAAAAATATAAGTTTATATCACCATAGAAATATTACGAAAAATCCTAACAATTTAAAAATACGATCTTTGAGTAGATATATTTAAATATTTCAAAAATAGAATTTGAATAAATTCATTATTTAAGGATATAAATATACATATAATATGTAATAGGGGTAAGCATGTTTGGTGAATCACCTTGTATGTTCTATATCACATAATATTAGCATTCTTACAACGTGCACTTACACCTTTGGGTATTTTGTATCCACAAATTACCATATCCTTTTGAAGGGTTCTACCATTACCAATCACAGTTGAATACATTCTGAAATAATCATTTAGTAAGTAAACCGTAAACGCGTGTTACACAGGTACAATATTGCATACAATTTTACCTTAGTACTTCTTTGATAAACGCTTTCAAATAAACCATTTTTTCTAATTTACTCGCGTCAAGTTTGTCGTCTTTATTTGGTAAAATTTTCAGTATTTCTTGATGTATTTTTTCTTGCTCTTCTGGTCGTGTGGCTATTTGATAAAGCATTGAGCATACGGCCATCGAAATCTAAACAGCAGTTAATAATTGTACATTTTTACTGGGTGTATAAGTATAAGTGTTTTGTAATATTAATTATTATATGTATTACTTAAACGTGTTTACGTGAATTATCTATATATACTTTTAAAAATAGAAATTACAGTACATTTTGATAATAAAAGTGTATCTATGCCATACTTAAATTATCTTACAATTAATTATAAAATAGCTTTAGTAACAGTAACATATTTCGGCTGGTATCATTTTGCGGCTTTGGGGTAGGTAATATATAATTCAAGTACCAAACGATTTTAATTATTCTAAAAATGATACCTACACTGAAATGTTAATAAAACACCGAAAAGGTTTTCGATCAAATTGCGCATATAATATATAATATATATAGTATAATCACTCGCTAAACAATTCATAGGAACAATAAATTTCAAAAATATTCTTCTAAGACTCATACATTGTACCTACGAATTATTTTAATTCACATAATTGAAAAATAATACGAGTAGGACGTAGGTAGTATAGGTACCCATTTTATTTAAATGAACATGCATAAAACATAAATAAACATTTACGAACCGTATCAATTCCAACTAAAATAAGATCCAACGCCAATATGTAAGCAGTTTTTGGATCAGGTTCATTCGCCAAAATTCTCTCAACCAAAGACAATTCGCTTTCATTCACCGATTGTGGCTTATTTTTTAATCTCAACATTGCATCGTCAATGTATTTCATACAAATTCTATTAAAATATTAATGATTTATTAATACAGATATACGATTATAACAATTCTATACTTATAAAGGTATATAATTATATATACGCTTAATGTTAACAAATATAATTAAAAACATTTTATTTTTTGACTTTGCCTATTTTTTTTTTTTATGTAATAATTTTGCATATTTTATAATTTGTGTCGTTTATAGTAATTCACAAATATTAAATGTATACCTCTGTAAGCTGTAATTTTATTTTTAGAGTAGTTCTTTGAAAATAGACAGAAAAAAAGTAAATAATGATTAATGATTCATTATCGCGATGATAACAATTGTGTATAGGCACAATTCGTGTTACGAATGTGTGCCACTTTAATAGACCATTTTCGGCCTCTGCGATGTAATATACAATATACCTATTGTTTTGGCGCACCTACTATATTAATCGTCATTGACTTTAATTACAATAATTTTCAAATCATATAGATATCTACGGCTCTTTAATTCATATTGCATGCTTACTCAATGAAATAATCCATATTTGATACATATTTTTTCCAGAGTGTGGATGGCAAGTATCGCCAAAACGGGTACTTGAGCTCTAATAAGGCCACGTTGCGAAGAGCGTATTTAGCGGCATCGATTATTTTCTGTGGTTCTGAATTTTTGGGTAAATCTGGTCTTAGACAACCTAGACGTGCGTCTAAAGCCACACGACCGATACATTCCAAAGCCCATTTATGAATTTCATTATCAAAGTCGGCTGGCATTTCGGAATTTTCGTTTTTCATTTCTTGCATCCTATATTTTACAAGGAGGTATATTATAATATGAACAGCGATGAGAATAAGATATTGGTGGAAGGTCTAATATATGAATGGATATTGTGTTATTCAGCACTATATATTATAGGTATACGTACCGCTTTATAAAATAGTCGGAAACTTCTTCAATTGGTTGAATATATTTCTTAACAGTTTGTGGTTGTAAAACAGGCTTTTGAACTTTAGTTCTGAACTCTCTCCACGGCTCTCCATGCCTAAATAGTCAATTTAAATAACACGACACATATTATTACTTAATTATTAATATTGAGTTGTGTATTTGTTTTAGTTTTTAGCACTCACACTCCGACGACACCCGGTAGTCTCCCGAAAAACTGTCCTCGAACCTGACTTTTATATTTAACCAAACACGGCATAGAAGGCCTGAACGGCGTATCGCCTTCTTGCCTATAAACTTTTTCTATTTCATCGGCATCGTAAACGAATAGCAAATCCGGTCGACCAACCAGATTGCCTAATTTTGCTATTTTCCCGTATTGTTTGTACAGTATGTAAGAAACGTTTGCCAAATCTGATATCTGATACGGGCCTTCAACGAAATATAAAATAATATTAAATGTTTGTGCTTCATAAATACAATATTTGAATTTATTATACAGTTTAATGTAGAATACCTATACTATATTATATCTATCATAATCAGGGCTCGTAAGTTCAGGCATATATGTTTGTATATTATATTGTTATGTCGTATTTAATGTTTACCTAATATAACATATAGCACTTCGTTTCAAGAGAACTGCATATTTGGCATATTTTGGCATAATAAATAATAATGCTTACATTTTATATTTTATATTTTTTAAATTTAAATTGTTTTAATGATTACCAAAAATAAAATTTGTTTAAAATCTTCAAAATACTGTTTACATTCATTTATAGTAGGTACCTATATAATCAGTACGGGTTATAAACTAATTTATACGTAGACAGTGCAGTTAAACTCTTGAAAATATAAATGGTTGACCTGCAAGGCGTAAGTTCAATAACAACCATAATAAACGAAAGACTAAAGAAAAAAATGTATTAATTCATATACAACTTTAAAATCAAAAATATTAGGATAAAATTAAGTTTTCTTGATAAATTAAAAAATGAATTGATATAATTTTAGACTCTGAGCGGAGCGATGTGTTTCAATGTGTTTTTTCGTGTGTCAGGAGAGTGAAGACACTTTTTCTAGTATAGAAAAATAGTTCAAATCATAAAGTTTGTCAATAATTTTTAAAATCAGAAAAAGAAAAAAGAAAAAAAGGTTAAGCAAGTCCAGTTTTTGATTTTGTGTTTTATTAACAGTTTTAATTCAGAATTCTAAAACGGATAACCGTACTTATAAAGACTTATTTACTAAGTTTTTTACAATCTTTAATATGCACGCATTTCTAAGACACGATTTAAATATTTAAAATACTATTATTCATTTTTAAACTATTTATAGACATTTGACATTTTCCTCTTTTTTTTTTTTTGTTATCATTCGATTTATGTATGATAACATTTTTGTTGGCGAGTAAACAACTTGTACATATAATATAAGGTTCCTCACATGTTATAAAATCGAATTGATAACAATTTTTTTCTTCATGAGTTTGTATCGCATGATTTAAGGGTTTTACTGCATATTATATAGCACATTTGAACTTTTTTAGAAGCATAGTTGCATTTATAATTAATGCTAACGAATACTATTACGAGCCCTATATAATATTATAATATATGAATATTACCTATGACCGGTAACATTCTCCAAGTGTTTCCTATAATTGGCCATGGTGTGGGTCCTGGGACCTGGCTATAGTGTTTGGCTGTGATAAGATCATTAGTCGCTTCTAAGTCTTTGGATGATCCCGCGGAGACGTGCGGTGAATGCGCAGTAGCGGTCGATTGCCATCTCACTGGATGAATTAGAAACTGACGAATATTTTTCATTGTGAATAACTGTTGACATTAGTGTACAATTTGTTTAATGTTTGCATTATATGTTGTGAATACATATATATATATATATATATATATAACGTTATATATATTTTATAAAATGTAAAATTAATAACTGTGCCAATAAAAACAATAATATTGTTTAGAAACTATTACTTACTATCATTAAGTAAATTATATTATTTTACATTAATTAAATATTGTATAGGTAGTGAAAGGAAGATTCAAGGTCAGCCAGTAGAAAATATGTTAACGATCGTCATTATAATAGGTAGTAGGTATCTGGTATACACGCGTACATTTAAACGTATTGTTCCATCATTTATATTAATGATTGTATTATACCTATAATAATACCAGCGGGATTCTACAAAATCATATTCGTTAAATAAAAATTAAACGGTAGATAATAGCGTAATATTAATAAATAAATCTCATTGGAATATCTTTCTAGATATTACAAATATTAAAAAGCGATTTTACCAAGCAAAATAATGAACATGCAAAACTTTTGAAAATCGTAAAATCATTTGAATTCGAACAATTATTTTTACAGAAAACAAAAAAAAACATACGTGTTAATAATATATTCTAATTTTGTTACTTATTATTTGATTTGCAATATCATTTTCTTATTGTATAATTTAGTATGGTTTATATGCCGCATGTATTTGCGGTATTATTGCATTTATTATATAGATAAGTATGGTAGGTGTCTTACTTTTCGAAGAATATCATTGAAGTCACCTGCAGCAGTACATATAGTATTCGATGAACAATTACGAACACAGATGGACACTGGGCATCGTTATACTTGTGTACGTTGAACTGGTGAAAGTTCTACATATTCAACTCATTTGTAGTGTAGCCAACACACAAATGTTTATTTATGGAAAGAAATTGAGCAACATAATATGTATATGTGATGTTCTATATGCTATACTTGTATATAAAATTAAAATGTATATGTAAAAATGTTTGGATTAAGTGAAAACTTAACATGGTATTAACTTAAAACTTGCCCACACCATTTGTAATATATAAGCAATTTAAGTGCCGTGATTCATGTAATGTACCTATGTCCTATATTATACATAGTTATATAATATATAACGTCGTTTATTATATCAACGTTTTTGATAAGACTAACATTTTACACATTTTAAATTAAAATTTGTTTATACCAAGTACTATCAAATATAACAATTGTTATAAACTTATAACTTAAAAAAAATATTTCATAAATAAAAATGAAAAAAATCGGAATAGTAACTATCTACTATATGGAGTCGACTGTCGAGTATATCTGCGGTCACTGAGTATAGGTCACCGTACATTTTAATTGATGTGTTAAATTTAAATTTAACAATAAATGATTGCATGCGGGAAAAAATGATTTTTAGCGGCTTTGGCTTAAATTTCTAGAAGGATATTTTATTATATTTATTAAATTTGAATTTAAATCGATATTTTTCGTTTAAATATTCGATTTGTCGTGATTTTAACATAAATTATGTGAACAAAAAAATTATGCATAATATATATTTTGAAAATGTCTAGGGTTTTAGATTGCTGTAAGAAATCTTATACCTATTAAATTGTCAAGCTTTCTAAGCTATTATAGTTAAAACTTGTATACGTCTACAAAACAATTTGGACGTTTACGCGAGTTTGACAAATGTTATTAAAATTTGAACTTTAAACGCTTTTAAAAAAAATTGTGCTTGTGTATTTTCGATACTTTTAATTTTCTTTAAATTGTAGTTTCTATATAAATGACTTTTATAAGAAATCTTGTTTAAAATGTTCAAGCTTTACGATCAAACATAACATTTTTTAATCAACGTCTATAGAAGGTGCGACGTGATAGGCATGTCCAATTGGTAATTGGGAATAACTAAGTGTGACCGCGAATGATCTAAGCCTGTTAAACAATGTACCTAATAATAATAAATAACACATTTGATACATAAATGCATTATATTATGTTTCCCAAACCATTGATATAAATCAAGAACCAAGATGGAATTCCATACCTAATGGCTAAAATATAATTCTTGTCCCAAATAAATAAAACAAATCATTTAATATAAATCAGAAAAATTTTAAAAACTCAAATGTCTATTAATAGCACAAAAATAGCCCAAATACTAAAAAAGTTGTTTATAATGTCTAGTAAATGCAATACAGCAAATAGATATTTGGTGAAAGTATCTAGTCCTTGCGGGTTATTTATTTTGTCAAAATATTTGTTTTTCGAAAACATTTAATCTTTTCAAAATAATGAGTGTACCTAGATCACCCTTGCATATTGTATACATACCTGTCGCCTGCAGCATGTTTGGTATTTCTTATATTTCTTATTAGGTGCATATATTTGTGCAGTATGCGATAACAATATAATACATGAATGGTGAATGGTGATGTGCTACGTAAACTGTATATGTATATATATATTTTTTTATTCTTCAAGAAGATAATGGACCCCACTGAACGTGTTCGTATGTAAAACTATTTTTTTATATTTTTTATTTATTGAATCAGAACAATAAATATAATAGTTTATATTATACCTACATAATCACATATCCACATATTTATTTTTAAAATACTTTTATACTGTTATACTTATACATTTATATAATGATTAGTTCTTAGTTGCCGTATATATATAAATTATATACACATACCTTATTTCTTATATTATTCGATACCTGGTCCCTTTAAGTAAAACTTCTGGTGGGATATAATATATTATAATATATAAAAGTATATTATGATGTGTATTATGTGTATATAGTTAAAAATAAATGTTATAAATGTTATAATAGGTAAACCTAGACTACAGCGTAGAGACGCTATGTGCGATGTACCGGGATTTTATCGTGGGTGGATGTGATCCACTGTAATGGATGTGTTTAATTCGAATTCAATAATATAAAATATCATTGTATACGAAAGACGATTCTGAGCGAAGACGGTCTGTCAACTTATATTATCTACCTATAGGCTATAGTACATTATATAGTACCTACTATGTATAATATTTTATGATATTATTGTTATTAAAGTAATTTATTTTACTATTAGTCATAGCGTGATACCCAACCATGTGCCTATAGTTGTAGCAGTCACTGCACATTTAAAATAAGGGTAGAAGAGTATTCAAAGAAAAAATATTTAATAAAAGTAAGACGTTAGGAAACATATACTTATATATACGTCACTTATTGGTCACTTTTATGCGATTAAATTCAATCACTTCTTCACTTATTATTTAAAAAGCTCTAACCAATTGCAGCCTTGATTATCATCTTATCATATCTACTTACCTTGCCACCTTGGTACATTAATATTTACCAATATTAACAATTATTATAGTAAAAAAACCATTAGGTACATTTTGAATTTTGAGAAGGTAGGTATAATAGGTATAATATAAAATTATATCTTGATACACCGGAAAAATATGTTTTGGGGGCCACTGCTATGATTGCTATTAGTAATATAGAAGGTTGAATTAATTTTTGACGAAAAAAATGCATTTTAAAACTAATTATTGAATGTATAAATGATAATAATGTACTTTAAACGTATCAAGTACTCATGAATAATAATTTTAGATGACAATAAAATAACTAAAATCGTTATTCTTCGTTTAAATGCCTATCTAATTTAATCCAAATTTGAACTTTGATGAATGCTTATAAAAAAAAATCGTGCCTATGTATCTTTGAAATTTTTCAACTGCTATTATACAACATCTTATGAGAAACCTTGTATTAAATTTTGAACCTTTTAAACCCAACAAAATTTTTTTTATTGGCATTTATAAAAACAAAAAATTGAAAATTGAAAATGTCTATAAATAGTTTATAACGACTCAAAATATTTTGAAAATTGTATCATATGTAGAAAACGATTAAATAAACATTTAGAGAAAATTTCAAGTATCTATATTCTATAGTTATTCGTTTTTGAATTATAACAAACTATGAACATCGTTCCATAATAAATTATTAGTTTACGGTTGAATATCCTATGTCTAATAACTTCAAACGGTCATAAAAAATTATTGTGAATTTATGCTCAAATTTTTTTAATTTTCTCTGGCAATATTTGACGAGGAACATGCTTGACGCTTGTAACTTTTTCAAATGATTAACAAAGCAAATAATTTTTAATCGACAATAGTTTTAAAAAAAACTTATAAATATCGACATTTTCTTATGCTTATAAATAGCTCAAAAAGAGTCTAAATATTTGGTAAATTTTTAAGTGTATAGAAAATACTAATACAAACATTTATTGAACATTTCTTGTATCTACGATAATTTTTTTTAGAGTAACTTCAAAAATCGATTATGTTGAAACTGGACTTGCGTAAGAATCACTGTTTTTCCTTAATCTTTTTTTTCGGTTTCCCCAACGCTTTTGACAACTACTAGGGATTTTTTACTGTTGACCCTTAAAAGTACCAACTAGATTCACTTTCTACGAAAAAAGATATGCCGATGAAGAAATTTGAAGCATTTTTACTGCTCATCAATGTGATGGCAGACACAAAAAAAAAAATACACGTCATTATGAAACCAACACATTTGTCACTCCTCTCAGAATATAAAATGAACATTTTTAAATGGGATTATTTTTCGTGATTCCGTTTGTTCTCGCTGTTGGTTACACTGTACGCGTCTACTGATAACGATTGTTTATATTTTTCTAAGGATAAAGATAGTATGATACCTATTATAGGTGTAAAACTGAAAACTAGCCGTGCTGACTTATGGCTAGAATACAACTATAATGGTAATGCCGTGAACCCCAAAATATAGATGTACATTAAATGTAATCAATAGTTAATCACTTCTGTGAAGTTATTGCAAATCGAAACAGCGATGGCGACCTGTTAACATTTCATCAAAAAATTATCGTCCGTGATGGATACTTCTGTAAAAGCCGACGAATGCCAAAATTCTTCCTTGGCGCGGGAAGGCGACAATAAACTTAAATTATTTGAAAAAATAGTCTATTATGCTAGTGGTTTGATTGGAGACGAGGTAAGTACCAATTAGTATGCATGCGGAATCGTTAATTTTCGTGTTTTTACTGTTGTAGGCGCTATTGGTGCTCAAAAACAGCAATGCCGAATCAACATGTTTGCTGTCTGATTCAGTTACACATTGTATTGTCGGAAAACATTATGTAGAAGCTGATGTTAGTGCTGCAAGAGAATTATACGATGTTACTACCGTTACTCCAGAATGGATCCGTATGTCTGTTTTGTGCAATAAACTGCTACCGTATCCTTTTAATAAAATTAATTATTTAAAAACTCAATTAAACTAATAAAGAATTAAGTATAACATTAATTTTGATAAAAGCTAAATACTTACCATCATATTATGTATTATTATACAAACATGTTTAATTTTATAACCATAAACGTATCATTCATTTTAATAGAATATTATGTTCAATTTAGATGATAAAAACACTAGTTCCAATGATTTGTGTTTTTCCTTAATAATGTAATTTCAGAACAAAACCGTTTAATCCATTTGAAGATAATCTGTTTAGCGGAATAACTGTATGTGTATCTCAACAGACTGCAAATGATTGTAAGATCCTATGGGCACTAGTTACTTATAACGGTGGCACTTTCCAACTAACATTGAACCTTAAAAAGACTACTCATCTCGTGATTACCAAACCATTTGGGGTAATTTGTAATATATTTGTTAATAGGCATGAAAATAAAACTTAATTGTTGTATGTATTTTATTAACAGGCACATTTGGTATCTTTCTTGAAAAAATGTCTTATGGTACCTATACTTATTACCTAATAACTGCAACGTTTAGGACAAGAATTTGAATATTAAGAAGTTTTTAAATGCTTTTTAGTCACTTATTTTGATGATTTTATTTGACTAAGATCCAAACTCTGCTAATAAGTAATACTTAGGTATTAATCACTTTTTAATTAAAAAATATTAAATTAATTAGTATAAACATTTTATCATTTCTCAGCTATTCTTTAATAATTTAACAATGTTAGTATTAATTTTTATCAATGCACACAATGATACGGATACAATAAAATATATCAACTGCAAAAATCCACTATTACCAATCAGAATTACAATTTACATATTATATATAAAAATAAAAAATCCTTTTTGCAAGTATATAGATTATAGGTACCATAGCTAATGATTATTATTTTTTTTGACTAATTGTTATTTATTTTTAATTGTACATTGAAAAGTAGCGCTCTCAAAGTATTTAACTTAATTTTAATACCATGTACTGATTCATTGTATTTTTATTGTTTTATTATTATAGAATTATAAATTTAAAATGATTTTTATATGTGTTATTATTTTATCCAAGATATTATGAAATCTGTTTAAATATAATGAATTAATGATTTATGTATTTTATTTGTTTGTTTTGTAATTTATTACCAATTAAAAATATTAACTGAAAAAGTACTGTTTTATTTAGAAAAAGTATGATGCAGTTTTATCAAGTGGTTCAGATAAGATCAAAATTGTAACACCGGATTGGATTATTGATTGCTTAAAAAACAAAGAGTTATGTTCTGAAACTAACTATCATCCTAGACTTCTTGTCATGCCCAAATTATTACCTCCAAATCAATCTTTTAGTATGTTTCATAGTTATTATTTTATTTGAGAATAAAAATTTTAATTGTTTTTAAAAATGTTTTCAATTTTAGAATTACAAACTAGTGGTTTATCAACAATTACTGGGTTTGCTGATTTTGATGCACCTGTTGAACAACCTGGAGGCGTTGTTTCAAAAAATCAGGGTTTAGAACAGTTAAAACAACGTTTACCGTGGAATCAACCACCCACACCACCGACATCTCAACCTGTTCATGTAATTAGAATGTTTACTTCATAATTTTGTTTTATATTTTATATAATCTATTATTATATCCTTATTATAAGACCATTTAAACTGATAAATATATATACAATATTTTTTGATTTTATTGTTTAGACCCCAACATCTCAAGTAGCTCAAGGAACAACTCAATCTAATACTCCTCAACTAAAACCTATGATGTCATTAGTGTCTACCCCACAACTTCAACGACTGTCGCAACAACAAGTTCAGCAATTACAATTGCAACAGCAAACGCATGCTAATAATCAGCTTTTATCCCAGCAACAAATGCATATGCCCCAACAACAAAATCAATTCCAACAACAAATTCGCACTCAACAGATGCAACAATCAAAACAAATTCAGTTACAACATGGACAACAGTTGCAATATCAACCTAATCAACAACAAATACAACAAACCCATATGCAATTGCAACAGGGCCAACAAACTCATCTTCAAATGATGCAAAAAAGTCAACAACAAACACTTCAACAAAATCAACAACACATTCAAATGCAACAAAAAGTTCAACAGCTGCAGTCTATTCCTGGTCAACAACTTCAAAATCAACAACAACAAGTTGTATTGCAACAGCAAAATGTTCAAATTCAATCAGGCCAACAGCAACAACAAAACATCCAGCAACTTCAATCTAGCCAACAGCCTAACCAGATACCACTGTTACAGCAACAAACCGTACAAATCCAACAGAGTCAATTACCTCAGTTACAGCCACAGTCTGTTCAAATTCAACAGGGTCAACCACAACAGCAACAAGTTCAAATGCCTCAATTACAGCAGCAAACCGTTCAACTCCAACAAGGTCAACAACAGCAGGGTCAACTTACCCAGTTACAGAAACAAACAGTTCAATTACAACAAAACCCACAGCATTCCAACCAGTTGCAACAGGGACAACAGATACAATTTCAAACAAGTAATGGTCAACAAGTACAATTTCCTCAGCAAGTAACTCAAAATGCTCAAGTCCACTTACAACAACAACAACAACAACAACAACCTCAATTACAAAATGTCCAGTCTACACAACCTTCTCAGATTTGCATAGTATCAAATGGGCAACAGCTTCAACAGTCTCAAGCTAATCCGTCAAACCAGCAACAACTCCTACTTCAACAACAGCAGAGATTAATGTTTCAACAACGCATTGTGCAACAAGGTGGTGGGACTGTTTCAACTCAATGGCGAATGGCTCATCCTCCATCTAATATGGTACTATTATTTAGATACTATTTCTTATTAATTAATTTAAATATTATTATCAGTGGTGATCCGCAAGTATTTTTCCTATTATTTCATCCGGGAAGACCAAAAATGGCCTGTACTATAATATAATATTTAAAAAAAAGTTATTTAAGATAGGTACCTATATATATTTTTTATTAAAACTGGTTTAGTATCCTTTATCATTAAAAGACACATTTAAAAAGAAAAACACAAATAGATGTTAAATTAAAAAAAACTGTATGATACATATTTAGCAACAACGGTTTAACCTTGAAGGTTCATGACTTAACACCTATTTAATGCAGATTATTCTACCAGCCATATCCGATAACACATTTAGGACTAAACTATGAGTTTTGAAAGACCATCTTACTAAATTGCTGGTCATTGTTACTAATTATTACTAAGGCTGGGATTTTGATGTACTTTGTACTGTTTTCTAAAGCTAGATATGTGTTGCTTGTTTTATAAACATTTATGTTTCACATAGTTTTGAGTCAAAATAAAAAGTTTTTATTTTGCATTTTTGACAATTTTTAATTTTTAGGTCATTTGGGGGATTTTAGGACATTTGACAATTAAAAGTAGTATCAGGTTTTTTAAAATTTTAATTTAAGGTTTTTGCTTAAAAAAGTAATGTGTTAACAAGATGTTTATCAAATTGAATATTATTAACTGTAATTTTTTGAATGGATCCGTACAACGTAAAAATGGAGATTACAAGTGGCAATGGAAAATAAAATGACAATAACTATTGTTTTTTTCAGATTAAAAGCCCACATAGAAGATTAAAAATTGTGCAGTCCTCCAAACCTTTTTATTAAATTAAATTTAAAAATATTTTTTGGTTCAAAACTTGTTTAAAATAAAAAATTTAAATGCATTTTATAAGTGCATTATTTAAAAATGTTGGGGCATTAAAGCATTTTTTAGGGCATTACATTCCTAGCCTTAGCTATTACTTATAGTCCTTGTTTGTTATCTCCTTACCACCGAGCCTTATAAAATGTATCACCCTGCCACCAGATGACCAGATGTCATGATTGATGTTTCTCTATATCTATATTTTACATGTAGGTTAGTCTAGTTTGTAATCTATTCATGGAAAAATGGTCAATACTTTTAATAATGTTTTATTTTATTTATTTTATTATATTATACTTATTATGTTAGTATGTTGTTAGCTTGTCACTACATTGTAAGTATGTGTTATTTCAAGTGCATATATATTATATATCTTAAAAATAACGTCATTAATTTATTTAAAAATTAATTTTAATGAGTTATTCCTACCATATTTATACTGGCAATCAATTTTTACAACAAATATACTTTGTGATATTTTAGGATTTTTAGAAAACATTTTTATTATTTTAATTTATTTATTTACATCTAATTATAAATTATGCTACTATTAATTGTTAACATTATAATATTATTTACTTTTACTTTAAAGTTTTGTAATGGTCGGTATATAAAAAATACCATAGCATAAAGAATGATCACTCGGTGGCAAGCCAATAAATTGTATATGGCGCAGTGGCAAATGATAGCAAACCAAGTACCTTACTTATTTATCATTTCTATTTATTAATACTGGTATTTTTTATTATTTTTACTATTTTTGTCGACTTTATTATAACGACTCTCATTAAGGACCCCTGATTATTATATTATTTTATTACATTACATGTGTATAGTGAATGCATTTTAATAATTTTATAGCCACGTGTTCAAGTTAACCAGCAACAATCCCAACAAATTCAACAACAACAAACCTTAGTTATTGGACAACAACCAACAGTAAATATGAATAATACTAATTCACAACCAACTACTCAAACTCAGTGGCCCCCACAACAAACTTTAACCATTCAAAGAACTATTCAACAGCCAATGGATCAAAGACAAGTAATATGGTCACAGCAGTCTCCGGTAATTAATCACTTTTTACTATTCATAATTTATTTAAAAATTTAGTATTTATAAACAAATACTATTTCTAGCATGGACCACAACAGATGATACATATGGATGCAAAAACACACCAGCAAATACAAGCCATGAATCCTGCTGAACGATTGGCATTTATTAATAAATTAACGAAACAAAGGAACCTTGTTTTGCAACAATTTAACGTACGATTGACAATAAATAATTCTATTATAATATTATTATTTATTCTATAAATAATAATAATTATCTTTCAGGCTCGCCAACAGCAAGCTGCAGGTGTAACTGGAGGTACAAATATTGTCAGACCATCAACAACACCCAACGGTCAGACCACTGTGATACGTACTGTCAATCATCAACTAATAACGTCTACTGGGATGACACCGGCTCAACAAGCACAATGGAATCAAATACGCCAACAACAAGTAATACATCTATTTAATTATAATATATATTTATACATATTATAAATTATTGTGTTCAAAGCAATTATGGTAGTTATTATTTGACTTTTCTTAAAGCTGTCTCAACAACAACAACAACAACAAATGGCCGGTGGAACAGTCACTTCTGGATTACCAACCAATGCAAAACCTGTAAACAATACATTGGTGAATAATCAACAAATTGTTCAACCGCAAACTACAGTTTGGCAACAGTCACCTGTTACTGAACAAGGTTAGTAACTTAATATTTATTATAAAGTAAGTATTACTAACTTACTAAGTAAGTAAGTTTCCAAACTTCTTTTACTCGTAGCTTAAGATAAATGTATTATATTCAGGGGCATCATTTCAATATTTGCCAGAGTAGGGCATAATAATGACCTACCCAATAAGTATAAAACATTCAACTCATACAAAAAAAAAACTGCATGCTAAGTAACACAACTATTGTTAAATAGTGAATACTGTATTACTGTTTTACAATTTATATTGAATAAACTATTTCCGCTTTTGTTAACATGATACTAATAACTTATTTAAGTAAACATAACCCTTACTCAAATCAATATATTACTTTAATGATTTAATAAACTGCGTTCAAATTTTGCAGAACTTATAAAAATTGTAACTGCAATTTGTTCAAATTAGAAAAAGCTCATTGTTTGTTTTTTTTTTTAATATAAAAGATATTGCTCCTTTCTCACATTGTTTTTGTCATTTTATAATAGGGGCTGGGGAGTGCTTAATTAGAGCTTGAGGGTGCTGAAGCACCCTCAAGCCCCCCTAGTTGCGCCTATGCTTAACTATAGCCCATTTATTCACTTAGCTTAACTTACAAGGGAAATGTTAAAATGTATAATTGTAAAATTGTTTATACTGCACAATTTATACATTACCATTGGTAGATACAATAATTTAACTAGTTAGAGTTAACCAATTTTAGTTTTAAAAACAAATTCGTATTCACCAGCCTCTTTTAGATTATTATAGGTGGATTTTTGGTAAGTTTTTTTTATTTTTTTAGAATTTAATTCAATAATTATTTAAATTCTTAGACATATACTATCATTTAAATATCAAAAAATGATTATAAAAAAACCTATAAAAGTTGCTAATTAATCGTTGGTATTTTTGTTCCTTCTAAATGGTTTAAGTTCATCTAGCTTTTAGTCCTAATTCCAAAATACTCTTCCCAATTTTTTAATGTTTTATACTGAAAAACTGTTGAAACTTAAAGGTTAATTGATTACAACACGAAAAAAAAATTTTCAACTCAGTTGAGTAAGAGTGGTTTGGCCTAAACATACGTAAGAATGGCGTGTTTTCTCGCTGGACTACAAGCATTGTATTTAGTATTTTCCAAGTGCCTGGGCTAACATTTTTAGTATTGCCCAGACTAGCAGGCTAGCACTTGGTAAGCTATGCACTCATTAGTCATTTTAATAGTATAGATGTAAGATACCCTATACCTTTCTGCTTTCACCTAATATGTTTCTGTTGTCAATTTTCTCTTGGTTGTCGATCGAGTATTGTTGGATCATATCAAAAAGTTTTTGAAATAAAACACAAATACACAATTAAACATTTTTTTCAAAAGATACTGACTCAGTATATGAGATTTAAACACTTAGGTGTTTCGGCGCTATATTTTAATTTTGGCAGTCAAAATAAGACGTTATTTTAAAAAAAATGGTGCGATTGCACACCCTACACCACCCCTGCATTAAATATATATGTAGTTCAGCATTTTCTGGTATAATATGTAAATGAGTAGGGAAGCCATAGCAAAAGTTTGAAAAATATTGGATTGATTCATAATTTTTTTGAATCACATATTTTTAAACGAGATGCACTGTTATTATCATAGACTATAGTAATTAGTCGACAAAGTTCAAAATGGTATTTGTTAAAATATACATTGAATAAAGTTGTCATGCTTTAAAAATGACACTATGTTGAAATAACATTAGTAGTAAATGATACACGTTTTAATATACATGATCTTGAATCGACAAAGTTTGAAATAGCTATTTGTCAAAATATACATTGAATATAATAAATTGTCATGCTTTAAAAATGATACTATAGGTTGAAATAACATTGATGGTAAACAATATACGTTTTAGTAAATTCAGTCGTTAATTGACAAAGTTTGAAATTGTATTTGTCAAGTCAAATACGAGAATGAAGATTCAAATGAATCGAGTTTTATGAAAACAATAATTCGTATAAACAAAAAACACAACATTTGTGATTTAAAAAAAAAATATTCAAACTTTTGTGCTTTCCATATTAAGTTGAATTACCAAAATGAAGATTCAAATGAAAAGAGTTTTCTGAAAATGATAATTTGTAAAAACAAAAATTAAAATAACTGTGGTTTAAAAAAATAAAAAAATTCAAATTGTTGTGTTTTGTATATCAAAGTGAATACAAAAATGAAGATTCAAATGAAAGAGAATTTAACAAACACCTTTCCAAATATTGTCTATTATAGTTATTGATCATTCAAAATTTTGCTGGTCACCCAAAATGTTATTCTTCGTTAAAGCAGGTATCTAATTTCGTCCAAATTTTAAATTAAAATGTCCATAAGAAAACTGTTTATATATTTTTTAGATATTTTGGATACTGTATGAAAAACGTATGAGAAACCTTGTTTTTAATTTTCAATCCTTAGCTATAAAAATTGAACATTTTATTCATTTTAAGCTACAACATTTTTTTAAAATGTTAGTAATTTTTATGAATTTTGATTAAATTTGAACTGCTAATAATTATTAATTATTACTATTATAACAACTTATGAGGAACCTTAAACTAAATATTTAAGATTTTCGACCCAGTAAAATTCTTTTTATCAATATTGAAAGAAAAAAAATTTCAAATTTTAAATGCCTATAAATAAACATTCAAAATTATTTTAAAATTACACCCATGTATAAAAATGCTAATAAATATTTGATGAAAATTTAAAGTATATACAGTCATTTGTTTTTCAGTTACACCAAAAAAACAAAATCGATTTTGTCGAAATAGTTTTGAGTAAAAAATTCACGTTTTCCTTATTTTTTTTTTTGTTTTTTCCAACGCGCTTTTGATGACAATTTGTAATTGTCAATTTTGACCTCTGTAACTCAAAAGTACCAACTATATTCACTTTTTTTAGGATAGGTAGCCATTGACATGAGTTATATAGATTAAATTGTATTACCCTTTGGTTTTTCTAAATAAAAACTGGATATAACAAACAAAACCAAATATTTTTAAATAAAACATTTTCTAAAAAAAGGAGGAAGTAGTAATTGCACAGCTATTGTACAGTAGTACTTAAGCGTCGACTGTCGAGTGGAACTCGTTAATTGAGTAAGTCACTGAAATGTACGTATGTGTTAAATTTAATTTCAATGATTAATTAATGCACGTAAAAAACGATTCTGAGCAAACTTGGTCTATCAGATAATTTTTTACCTCCCAAATGTACCTATACTATAAAGTATAGATATATATTTCATTTATTTAACGTAATATTATTATGTTTTTTATCATCATATTAATTAATTCCGAATAAATACATGTATGTATAGTAAATAGTTTTTTTTTTAATTCGTTACCACGATAACAAACAAACCGTGTTTAAATACCAACGGAAATATTAGCTTAACCACCGTACGTCAGTACTGTGTACTTCGTCGATGTTAAGAAACGTGTTGAGTGTTGACCAACTTAGCTCTCCGAAGATTTGCCTATTACGCCAACAGCCTTAGGAGTGGTAAGGCTGCCGGTGAGTTGGATTAGAGGTTAGGTTAACCTAACCTCCACATCTCTTTTTCATATTTCTTGTCTGTACGTTTTCGAAAAATAATGGCTATTTATTCCGGTCTATGTGAAATGAATACATTTTAATCTCAACAGGTAAATAAATGTCCGTGGTTCAAAACGTACCATTTTGCATTATTTTTTTAAATATTTTTTTTTCATGTGTTTTATTGATTGATCTAAAATATTATAATATACTTATTACAGTACTCCCTCGTTAACACGAACACGGTGGGACCACAAAATTACCTGTTCGTGTTAAAAAAATTCGTGCAAGCCAATATTTTTAACACAAATTTGTTTTTTGGACCGAAAAACCGGTTCGCGTTATCCAATAATTTGTGTTACCCGAGTTCGTGTTAATGAGGGAGTACTGTAGTCATTATATTTATTAAAAGGTTGATATTTTTCTATATACCTAATAATTAAAACCACAGCTTGCATTGATGTACCGCATACCGGTAGGTGGAAATCCTGACAAATAATTTTTAAGTACAGGCAATTTTTAATTTTGACCTCCAAAAAATGTCAACTTCAGGTGGGTAGGTACTAGATTTCCTACCAGAAAATATATTGCAGTTGATAATCGATGTATTATTTCAACTTCTTATCGTGTACACAACAAGAAAAATGATTGAAAAAAACACATTGTTGTAAAAATATCAATACCTACATTCATCGATTCTAAAAAAATAATTTCAACAATTAATATTCATAACACATTCAAGATTTTCAATGAGCAAATCGGAGCGTATTGATAAGTATCGATTCAATTTTGAGCGTTCAAGTACACGTACCGGTATACCAGCGGTATGTACCGACCCATATCGGACTCTGACTTCGATACGAGTCGGTTCGTGACTATTCCGCATCGATACGTATCGAATAATTCTTGAAAATCTTGATTCATAACACTTCAAGATTTTCAAGGAGCAAATCGGAGCATATTGATACGTATCGATTCAATTTTGAGGGTTCAAGTAATTACACGTACCGGTATACCAGCGGTACGTACCGATCCATATCGTAATCAGACTTCGATACAAGTCGCCTTGTGACTATTTCGTAACGATACGTATCGAATAATTCTTGAAAATCTTGAACCTCTTTAGGGCCTTTAGGTTATACTTTTTATTATTACTCTTATCAGCTACTCAACACGTGTCGTTCCTCGATGTAAATTAAACTAACGCCGTTTAAATTCATCCCAAAATAGTCGGTATACACGCAGAATATAAGTAAATTTTTAATTATTATTAAATATTGTTTTTATATTTTATAATTCTCTCAGTACAATTTAGGAGAAAAGATTATTTAGTTGATTATATCATAACTTTTAAAAGACCTTACCAGCTGCTAAAACCATTTTGGTAAACAGGTAGTGATATTTACTTAGATTAATCATTCTCACCTAATTAAAAAAAAAAAAAAACAACTGGCATTGCAATTATTTATTATTTGTTAGCGATAAGCCGATAAATATCCATCAAAGCGTTCATATTGATAAATTTAGGTAATTAACTTGGATTAACCTTTAGGTGGTAGGTACCTACCATTGATTATAAATACTAGTATTTGTGCAGTAGGCGATTTAAATATAACTTTTATAATATCAAATTAATACGTTTATCATGTAGGTACACAAGTTTATTATCAGCCGTAGAAAAAAAAACAAGATAAATATTTTAAATGATAATAATGTTAATGTTATAAATAGTGTATGGAACGTCCTGTTTGCTTAGATTATTATATAACCTTATTTTAAAAAATGTTCAATTCGAAAAAATTGGGTTTCCCTAAAAATTCCCGTTACCGACTTACGCCGCTTACGGTAAAACCTAAAAACATTATCAACTTTGGTCTTTACTAATCGTAATTTTTGAATAAGAAAGTTTTTGTCAATTATCAGTTAACAATTATCATTTATCAATAGAATTCGTTCTATACACATTTATATAATATCACATTTTCAAAATTTCAAATTAAATATTGTAAATTTGTTAAAATATTTTTATTGCTATGCCCTGATTTTCTCATTACTGTTCTTACATGGTGTGGGTATATCGTTCATCAAATTATTTATTTATATTCAATTTCAATCTGAATCCAGCAACTAATATGATATTAATTTACTTTTGACTTGTGTTCGATTAAGATATACCTAAAATTGTAGTTAATTAGATATAATATATGGTATATATATATATAATATATAATATATGGTCTAAGTTTCATTTTGTTATTATGGTGGTAAATTATTACAGGACATCAACAAACCTCCGGGTCTATGTCTGCTGCTCAGTTGGCGCAATTACATCAAAGACAACAACAACTCCAACAGCTGAGGCTACAACAACTGCAAATGGATGCCTCCCAAAAACAACAAACGATGCAACAACAGGTACCTAAGCTCTAATTTAATGTTACAAGTGTTTGTAATCATGTTTTAAATTTTAAAATACATGTATTGTTTGTTAGGTTGCCCCTAACCAACAAGCACCAATTGCTGGACCAATGCAGCCAAATGTTGTTCAATCACCTCAAGTGACTGCGGCCCAGACTTCAATTGTTCAGCCACAACAGACACCAACAATACCAACAAATGAGCAGACTGAAACCCAGACACCTAGTCAAGAACCGTTTTCAGTAAGTGCATTGTTGATTTGTTGTTTTATTTACATTGGAAAAGTGTACATGTTTTTGGGGCGATTGCTTTTTGGTGATGGACATTATTTTGGTGTTCTTGATAAAATGTTGGTTTGAGGTTTTCTATATTTACTTTTTATTGTTACTCCATCATTACTAAGTTTTTTAAAACTGTACACCTATACATTAGTTCTATGGATATCATTTATTGATCCGGGGTCGTCATTCAGGGGAGGGGGCAGGATGTGCATTTGCACCAACTTTTTTGAAAACATCTTTGGCTTGGGAATATAAGCACTGATAAATATAAGTAAGTGTTAGGATAAATCAGATATTGGATCAGCATCTTCAACAAAAATATAAAAATGTTTATTGTGTTTTATTTCAAAAACTTTTTAATGTGTTCCAACGACGGACGCAATAATCGATCAACAACCAAGAGAAAATTAACTATAGAAATATTTTATCTAATATTCTATACTATTAGAATCAGTGCATAGGCCATAGACTGCCAATCTGGGCAATACTAAAAATATTACAGGAACTTGGTTTATACTATAGACCTACTTAACATACTAACACAGAACAATGCGTGTAGTCCAGCAATAAAACGCGCTGATTTTGTGTATGTTTACGACCAAGCGGCTCCATCTAAATAGCAACAATGGTGATATTTTCCTAATAATTTAACTGACATTGTAAAAAAATTACACAAATATTCTACAGTTTTTGGAATTCTATAAAGAGGGTATGTCCCCATTGATAACAAAGGGTATACTCATGATTGTGGCCTGGTAATGATTGTAAATGGCCAGTATAAATGTTGGAAGTACTGAAATGACGATCCTGGATTGTTCTAATAGAAATCTGTTAAATGTATGATGTGTTAAATACTTAAATATGTAGTAACAAAACCAAATATGCTGAAAGTATGCACAGAGTATATTACACTATAATGTATTTTTCAAAGTGTATTTATTTTGATAAGATCAAGCTAATACATATTTTAATTTATAATTGAAAGTAATGATTTAATGTATTACGTACATCAGCAATTTTCTTTTTTTTTTAATGTCCTTTAGATTTCAGTGAAGTCATAAACTTGTAAGATAGCATAATTTCCTTAACATATGGAAAATGACATGATCAATTTTCAACTTATTGAAAATAAAATGTCGCATACTATCATAATTATTTATTGTTTGATTTATAATTTTTTCAAAGATCTATTGATGCTTAATAATATATGTGTGGTATTTCACTATGTATTATTCATTCTAAAATTATTCTGTACATTTCATAATTAACTGATATCGCAGTTCTTACTCTAGTTTCTTATATTCTACTATTTCCATTCCACGATCTAAATATCTTCCAATCATAATTTTATACTATTATATTTTATTTGTATTATATAATATGTACCTATTTTAGCTTAGCTTTTTGTCATTTATTTTATTGTTGTCATTATATTCTTATGTTTACATTTTATGCAATGTACATATTTAAAATATTGTTCAATAATGTCTTGTTGTTAAATCCTTAGCAAAAAAAAAATAATTAAATATTTCATTATATTACATTTTTTTTTTTTTTTATAATATTACAATAGGTAGATGTTTATTATTATTATTATTTATTTTTTTGTGAGATTCATAATTTTTATATCTACTTATAAGGTCTAAAATAATAGTTCATCAATTTAAATTTTAAGGTAAAAACTAAAATTGTAATTTTAGTTTAGATCCTGAGCGAGGAAATTATTCATTCAACTTAAATAGGCTGTCTTTTCTGATATTAAAATAGAACTTCAATAATATATCTCTATTTATTAAAAATTGAACATAAATACCATTTTAAATTTCTTAAAGGGTTTTCAGAAAATCACAAATGCCTTCTTGATCAATTTAAATTTAAATCTCAACTCCTGTAGTTTGCACCATATATATCTATATTTTTTAAATCAGAATTTCAATGTTAAATTTTAGAATAATAATCGACTATTATTCTATGTCAATGTAATCAAAGCATATAAAATATATCACAGTTGAATAGTTTCTTATAATTTAACTTGTTACTAAGCTTACAATTTCAGGTGAAATAAAAATCATTCAGTTTTGTAAAAGTACAGTTTAATTGTAATATTATGTTTTACTTAATGCATACAAATATCCAATTTATTTTTGGATAAATGGAGTATTGTAGCTATTATGATTGCATCAAAATCATCATATTTTTCTAGCAAACATCTCAATCAAATCAACAAGCGTTGGTTGTAAACCCTAAGACCAAAACTGCGCTTGCTAATATGTTAAGTATACGTTTACAAAATGGCATATCATCATCCACTTCAACACAGCAACAGGTAAAAAGTAAACACACAATGGACCAACGCTGTTTTGAATTTTGTCTTCGTAGACACATCTATGTGCATAACTTCATTCAGTTGATTTCTAATATTGAGCTAATGCATGGTCATTCTAATCTACACTATTGGTATTATTGTTTAGGATATTAAAGATAATTTAAGCATACAATGAGGTTATGATACTTCCATGTTTTAATTAATATCCTATAAATGCCACTCATTTTGTATTTAATACTAGCAGTTTTATTGTTTTATAACTATATCTATTATATTTGTACTAATTTAACACAAACCTTAATTTATTGCTTATTAATCTAATCTTATATAATTTTTAACAAAACTTATCGTTGATGATCTAGTATGGTGTTTTGGTGTTGCTAACATAATGTAGTCTGATTTCTAATTATACTACAACATTAACAAAAATTGTTTATCTAGATCTACTGACTTACATTATAAATCTAACTATTTAAAAAATATATATATTTTTATAATAATAATAACTTGCTGACATTATATTAAATCAATGTTTGTTATTACAGCATGAGTTTGTATTTAACAAATTATAACAATAATAATAGTTGATACCATTATTCAATAAAATAACATGCTAATATTTATATTTCATTTGTAATGTAAAAATATATGGCATACTTTTATTGACCTCAATTTATGGTTTTTATAGCAAATGTCTGGACAAGAAATTAGTGCTGCAGGACAATTAAGATTAATGACTGCTCAACATCATGCTGCACAACAACAAGGCAGTACTCAAGGCACATATCAGGTATTATATGGTATATATACGTCCAAACGGCTTATGAATATATATTTTAACACATGCATTTAGCCATGCTAAATAATAATAAAATAACATTCAGCCACGCGTATTAAATAATATACCATTTACTTTAAATATACATTGGACGCCAAATGGCGTCAAACGCATTGTTGAACGATACTCATGACGCCAGTTGGCGTCAGTACGCAGGCAACGTGTTAATGTAAAATAACTTAATGTATACAATATACATATATATATATATATTTTTGTATGAATAGTCTCGAACAGTTTTAAATAATGTCACCAACAATACTGCGACAAATAGAGCTGCTCAAGTAGTAAGTCGTGCAACTGTCCAAACAGCTGTTGCTAATAAAACATTACCTGCAAACTACAACCAATCGGCTGCTGTAAGAGTTGCGGCAGTTTTGGCTAAAAGTGCCGCTGGACAAACTGTTGGTCATCAACAACTTCCTCATCAAGCTAGATTTTTTGGACACAATCCAAATCTAAAATGTACTTAAAATGTACCATCATCACATACAAATGATATTAAAACAATTTTTTCTTTATATTTAGTACCACCCGATAAGTGTTTGCTTGGTTGTATATTTTTGATTGTTGAATATGATCGATGTCCAGATACTATAAAAGAAGTACCTACCTGGAAACAAATCATCCTGGACCACGGTGGAGAAATTGAACCATCTTACACCTTACGTCTTACACATATTCTTTGTCAAACTCAAAAACATCCACTTGTTCAACAGGTAGTATAATAAGTTAAAACTATTATTATTATTTTTAGCTATTGTAAAATTGGTAAATATGCTATTAGGGTTTACGCGATGGAAAAAGATGTATTACAGCCTACTGGCTTAGTGATATAATAACCAAACAACAACTTATGCCTCCTTGGTATGCTCTTCATTTTCCTACTCCGTACAGTGAGGAGAGACCTTGCCGACAGATGTTAATATCACTGACAAATTTTGAGGGCGATGAACGCAATCGTGTTAAATTCATGATAGAATTGACAGGTGCTCGCGTAACATCTTACTTTTCTGCTGATAACAATATTTTAGTTACAAGAAAGTAAGTACATTTACCATTTAAATAGTTATGTTTATTCATATTAATTTTTTACATGTTGGTGAAATTGTTATTGCCTTATTTCCTAAATTGTGATTTAATGGTTTTAGATTAGAAGGTAAAAAAGTTAAAAAAGCTAGAGATATTAGTCGGCCTGTGGTCAATGTACAATGGTTAAATGAAATTCTTTTCGGCCATTTATCGTGCATGTATCAACCAGAGAATGTCAAGTATCAACAGTTCAATCTAAACAATCCATTCAGAGTTGACTATAACCTAGTACTTCATTTAATGGGTAAGATATTTTTAATAATCACCATTAATATTTATGAAATTGTTATGAAATTAGAATTTAAATGAATTTGTTAACAGTTATTGATACGATAATCATTATTTTTTTTCATATTTAATAATGACATTGTGTATAATAGGGGCATGGAAAATGCCAATTAACGTTACCCAAGAATCGTACGACAGAGTACGTAATAATCATGTTCCTGTTAAAAGAAAACGGCCTAGACCAAATCCTAATTTTCCAGACCAAGAAAATAATGACTTGAGTACAGCTGATATTATCATAACAAATATCAACCCACCACCAATAGAATATCGACCAAGTGTCATGCTTTCTGGATTCGGCTTGGGAAAAGAAGAACAACGGGTATGCTACACTATTATTTTAAATATTTTAAACTTAATGATTATTACAGTTGAATGTTTTTCCTTGCAGATGGTCCTACAACTTGGTGGCACAATTGCTAAAAATTATTCCGATGCTACTCATCTAGTAATGAAAGAATCTGTTAGAACTACAAAATTTTTATGTTGTGTTTCAACTGTTAAACATATCGTGAATGCTGAGTGGCTTAAGGATTCTTCTACTCAACATATGTTTTTAGGTATAATGATAAAATTATAATCAGCGACTATATGTTGTACATGTTAAATGTTTTCATACATTTTTAGGTGAAGCAATTTACACTATTGAAGAAGTTTCTGTAGATCAGAAAGTCATTTGTAAAGTACATAAAATACTATCCAATCCAAATCGACATGAATTGTTCAAAGGAAAGATATTTTATGTGACTCCAGGAGTTACTCATCCATCAGTGTTTATTGTTCGGCAAATAATAGAATCAGCCGGTGGTACTGTTGAAAAACAAAGAAGATCATTGAGAGCTATACAAGAACTTGAACCCAACACATATATCGTAATCGCATCTAATAATGATCTTCATTTGGTTTCTGATCTTATTCGATCATCTTATGGTGAGCAAATGCTAAACACTTATTTGAATATTTTAGAAGCCTATTAGCTATCAAACATTTTGTCTTATTGTTATATGATGTATGTTGACCAACTCTTAATGTGTTAATAGATGATTTTAATTTAATTTAATTTTAAATTGTCTGACATTTTTGTTTTACATTACATTTATTAAGTGTTAAACGTAAGATAATCTTCTTAAAGGTCTTCTCTGACATCAAGAACCTTTGTAACAATTTAAAAAAAACTGAATCTTAGTTGGTTTATTCGTGAAAACATAATAGACAAACTTACTTTTACACTTATGATATGAGTTTGGATAATCAAAAACTTAATACACAACTGCATGAAGGAAGGGGGGGGAGGCTGTATAAAAAAAATTCAATTTTTATTTTAGACAACCACGTATTTAGTATAAATAATTAGTATTAACATTTTTAACTGCATTTTTGGATTAAAATTAACTTTAGAATATTAGGGCATTAGTTTTTAGGTTTTTTTTAAGTAATTTTAATAGTTCTTTGTGTTCATGTTAACATATAAAGTAATAACTAAAGATGTTATTTGGATGTACTTTCTTTAGAATTATTATATTTTACTAGCTGATCCCGTGCAACTCGTTGCCCAAAAATTAATATTTCCCAACTCTATATGAGTAATATGTCTTATGTTATAATTTAACGGTTAAAATACTAATTTCAATTGAGTCCCACCCTGTGTTGCCTGAACAAAATATTAAGTTAAGAATAACCTGACGCAAAACATTGCGACAGTTGCCCGAGCCAAAGATTTGTTTTTTTTATAAATTAATTTTACAAAATGTGTACATGATATTATACTCTTACTCCTGCTGTTACATTTATCGGAGAGATAATAGCTCTTTCACATAACCACTGATAAGATTATTGGACAGATTAAAATGTCAGGATAAACTGAAGAAATCAACTCTTCCACATTATTGACCACCCGTCCAATCGTGTGATTGACAGAAATGTAACCATTTTCTTTTTCTAAAGTTCTATTTCCAATTTTCAACAACTGTTCTGGTTACAAATAAACAGTACATAACAACCATGGTTACCAATAGCAACCATTTACAAACAAATATTTCTATCGTAAATCTCAAAATCCCTGTGTGAGCACCTCACATCACCACCTCTCCTCACCACTTTGTGAATCTAAACCACCCAGGGCGTCACCCAAATGCGTACAAAAAAATGCATTCAAATCGGTCCAGTAGTTTTCTCGGTTAGCGCTGTCTTAGAAAAACCCTTACAATTGTATATAATAGTATAGATTGTGTTACAATAATTACTGTTCAATGTTTGCAGAACATTGAATTGCTTAAAAAATGTCTATAATTGTATTGAATATTTTTTAACATGACAGTCCAATATGTGATCTACTTCTTAAGTTGTGTACCAATATGTGACCTGCCTGCCATAAAATAGTTTTTTAGTAAATATGTATGCATAATACAAATTAATACAAACTTTATTCATTTGAGTAAGAAACACAGTTTTTTATGACATTTAAACAGACTAAAATACGTTTCCTATAATTGTTATTATCTCTTATTTATCTGCAGTTGTTACTTTCATTATTTTATTTATTATCTGATTCCTATACACATGTACCATAAACACTCATATTATCGATATATGTACTATTATAGTAGGTTGATTACATTTTGATATAAGTCACATACTGTACTAGACAAAATGTCACATTTTGTATCCGTCCCTTTTTAACATGTAACAATATTATTATTTATATATTTTTGTTTTAGGTATCTACTCTTCCGAGTTCGTACTATCTGCAGTCATGACACAATATGTCAATTATGACATGGCTTATAAAAAAGCTAAAAAAATAACGAATTAACAACATCGTACATATACATATATATATATATATTGAAGGAGAGAGCATAATAAGAGAGCCTGTAAAAAATTAAACCTTTAATTGTTTTTCCATTTTATAAAAAAAAATGTTGTCCAACTCGATGATATATTTAGTTGTATTATAAATGATATTCACTTTAGAATTATATTTTTTTTTGTTTTATTTTATTAGTTTAATTATTGTATTGTATATTACAACATTTTGAAATATTAATTTAATTTATAAACCCATTGTTTCCTTCATTCTATTTTTTGATTTTTTTTTTTTTTTAAACTTTATGTAAAAAAAATAATATATTCTTAGATAACACTTAATTATTTTGATAACATTGTTGTCTCTTACACAATGCCAGGTTAATTAAAAAATCTATATCTTTTGTATCAATAATATTATTTTTATTCATACTGTTAATTTTTAAAATGTTAATAAATTATAATATGTTCAATTATGTACTCAATGTTTTGTTTGTTTGTTTCGATTCGTCAATCAGTTGCAGCATGATCCAAAATGTATAGTATAAACATTGATCAGATGTTACGAAGTAGTAACTATAAATCAACATTGTTTATTAACGATTTAATTTTTGAAGTCCTGGAGATTGACTGGTGGATCTGCATTATTGCATGAACTACTTATAATAACTGAAAGGGCATTATGAAATTCAGTATTAAACCAAGCTATAAATTCCTATTTACGAATAGAATATTCTTCCAGGCACGTCACCCAGGGCAAGCCTGGCCCCCTAAGACAAGTTATTGTCCCCAGACTGGCCCCCTTAATTTAGTCACCTCAATTCTGAAATATTTTAATTTTAGTTGTCCCGAATCCCGGATGTATATTATGTGTACTCTGTTTAATTAACAAACATGTAACAAAAATTAAATTCCAAGATTTTATTTTATAAATATTTGTCAACTGACAATTTGAGAACATAATATGTCTAATAATATAAATTGAAAACTGGAAAACACCAAAATAAGTATGGGTCTTGAACGTCTATTTTTTGATAAAAACAATTATTACAGACAACATATTTACAAGTCTACCACAGTGAAAGCTTCATCGCATAAAATCAAAGCATCCACCGGTAAATTTAACAAGTTTTTCTCTTTGGCTTTTTTAAGTGAGAATTTATTAAAAATACCTCCATCTGACATACTTCAATGAGCACCAATATATCGATACAAGTAAAATTTAAATTATTATCATTTTATCAACAAAAGCTTAAAGGATAATACTGTAAGTTCCATTATAATTAAAAAAATTAGATTTCTAATTGGCTGGATACTATATGTTTCCCAGCTAAAGGTTAATTTGCACGGCCCCGGTGGTTTCTTTACAGAAAAGTACTTACATACTTAACCGATTGGGAAGATGGGATATGGATTTTAGCTAAGGAAACTTCAGGACAGGAAGCAAGGCGCAGAAAGTAAAGGTAGTGTGTAGTGATTTTGATTGATCTACTTTAACTCACCAGTTTGACATTAAGCTAAGGTAATGCAGTAGATTTAGCATTTAGAGAAGCAGAACTTGGGTCTTCGTGTATTGTTATAATTGTTTTGGCATTCGTAAAATCAGCTACAGATGTGTTTGGAGAGGTAGGTTGATCAGCGGCATATATATTATATAGGATTGGAGAAAGAATGCCGCCCTGAGGGGACTCCTGAATTAATATTTGCAATGTTTGAAAATAAGGAATCACACTTGACTTGGAAGTGACGGTCGGTGAGGTATGATTTAATCATCAAGTAGTAAGTTGGTGGAAGAAAAAGTTTTAATTTATTTAGTAGCTCTTTGTGCCAGACTCTATCAAACGCTTGTGGCACGTCAATGAGCATACAGAAACAGTATTTATTTGTTTCAAGTGAAAAAGAAATAGCTTCGACTAACCTATGCAGCTGGTGTGTTGTAGAGTGAAAGCACGAAAACCAAATTGAGTGTTGGGAAGTACATTACTGGAGGGAATTACGTTACTGCAAGGAAGGATTGGTCTTTCGAATATTTTAGCAAAGAAGGGCAGAAGACTTAAAGGTCGATCGTCGATAGGAGGAAAGTAAATCGTGAGACTTTTTAGGTTTTGAGAATAGTATAATGATTGAAAATGTCCATATCAGTGAGAAATATGCCAATCTTAGAGCAGCATTAAGTAGAACTATTAGCAGAATGATTGCTCTTTTTGTGAGACATCTGGCTACTTCTGCAATGATTAAAACTTAGCGCAGGGGTTTCTTAAGGCTGTATTTCTGTGTAGCAAATTTAATACCATTTGGAGTAAAAGGTTTAGTGGGTAGGCAGAGGGGTGTCTAGGTACTGTCTTACTAAATCGATATTTTGAGGAATTTGTGTCTCGGTGTAAGGGCTGAAGGTTTTAGCAAAGTGGGTTTTTAGCAGTTTACCTTTGTCAGCATCTGAGGAGGCGAAAGCACCATCTGGTTTTATTTTAGGGTATTTTAGAGACTTTTAGTGGCAACTCGAAGACTTATTAGGTGAAAAATTGAAGAGATAGTTGACTAATAATTAGTTTTTATGTTTAGCTATAATTTTTTTTAATGAATTTGACAGATAATTAAAGTTGCGTTTATTTGATGAAAGACGAGAGCGTTGATAGAGACCTCTAACTTTACGTTTATTAGGTATAAAGATTGCGAGTATGTTCAGAAATTAAAAAAAATGAATTTAAAAACTGCGTTTGTATGGGGGTTTCCAGCAACCCAAGCTGCAGTTTGAATTATATTTCTAAACTTATTGCATCGTCAATTTCTTGAGCGGTTTTGAGACTAACCTTCATATCAATATTTTGGTCAACTAAGTCGTGAAATTTACACCTATCTGTGTTTGGCTGAAATAGTTTAGTTGGAGATGAACGGAATGGCAGAGAGGCACTGACAGTGTGGCTGAGTGATCCAAGCTGGATTCAAGGAGATTTCTAGTCGCGGGGAATATGTTAGATGGCATATTGGAAACAAAAATATATAGTACTATAGCTTATTCCGTGCACTTCGTTGCCCATTAAAAAAATTAATAATGCCAACTCTATATGAATAATAAGTTTTATTTTAAAATATAACGGTTAAAATAAACTAAGTAATATCGTTACAACAATATTCAATTTAGTCCCACCCGGTGTTGCCTGAGCCAAATACTAAGTTAAGATTAACCTCAAGTGATTTACATGCATCTAAACCACCTAGGTAGGTAAAGTAGGTAAGGTAGTTCACTACATTAGAATACGGAAAAATATTAATAGTATAGATATTTGCACTTGGTTAATATGTAACCACGAACAACCCTATAAATAAACAGAGATTATACATACCATAGGAACCATTTATAAAAAAATATTTCCATCGTAAATTTTAAAACCCCCGTGTGCACCTCCAGGGGCTGGACCTCTACTTTTTAAAATTAGCCTATGTCCTTTCTCACTTTCTCAGTATCTAAACTATCTTCGTACCAAATTTCATTTAAATCGGTTTAGTAGTTTTAGAGCCTATTCAATACAAACAATCAAATCTTTCCTCTTTATAATATTAGTATACATATCAGGTTTTTTGGGAAGGGAGGTAGGCTAGTATGTTGGTCCTGGTGGAGCAAGAATATTGTAGCCTTTCAGATTTGTAAGATTGTGAAGTACTATTCCTCTGGGGTTGTTTGTATGACAGCTCCAGCTATAATGCTTAGCATTATGATCACCCCCATGATAAAATTATGACCCTGGGTGGTAAAATAATCAACATAGTTTTGTGTATTCATATTATGTCTTGGAGGGGAATATATTGCTGCTATTGTAGTTGGTATGTTCTTAAGATGAAGTAATATGGCACATAACTGTAAATAGGGTTGAAAAAAGTTTGGTAGTGACTGAAACACCAGGGAGGACTAGGACTTATTAAAATCGCAGCACCGCCATGTGCTGTATTAACCAGATGATTTGATTTCAGAAGATTATACCCAGTAATGGGGGTGGGAGATTGCTTAGTGAAATGAGTTTCCGAGATTAGTGTAATAACAATGCGCTTTTAATGAAAAACTAAATGTAACTAATTAGCGTGCTTTTTAAGGTCGTTGTCATTAAATTGGAGAATTAAAATAGAATTGATTGTGGAAGAAGGCATTATTTTTAATCTACAAGATTTATTAAGGCTGTTGAAACACTCTTTATTGTTGTGGTTTTAGACTAATAGGACAACAAGTTGAAAATAAATTTATGTACTTCCTCCTGATGTCTGATTATCTACTATTTTAAATGTATATACTGTATAGTGTATTGTATGCATGAATATATGAGCCTTTAAGTTAAGTGGGAAAATTTTTTTTTAATTTTTAATTTAACTAGCTTTAAAATTAAATTTTATTTAAAAAAAATATATCCTCCGACTTTTTAAGCAAAACCACCTCGGGAAGGATATAGGTCAAATTGCTGTAACTCAACCACATTTTTAAGATCAGCAAACAATAACATTAATTTTGAAAAAACCTATCTGGTATTGATGTACAGTAGATTTATACAATATTTTTGTTTATTCTATATCTTGAAATCTTGTGATATTAATATATTATGTAGTGCGCCACTGCTATATGACCCAGGTTGGACAGAAGTGTGTCCATACATAATAATATAGGCTTCATTATTCCACAAATTTTGTAGATTAAAAATACTGGTACTTGTTTGTTATCGCC
This sequence comes from Neotoxoptera formosana, assembly GCA_022818045.1. Taxonomy (NCBI): domain Eukaryota; kingdom Metazoa; phylum Arthropoda; class Insecta; order Hemiptera; family Aphididae; genus Neotoxoptera; species Neotoxoptera formosana. Next base: position 62,385,690 of record CM040632.1, on the reverse strand, counting down.
CCGCCATAAATAAAAAAATATTATATTATTATATATCATTATTATATTATATTTTAACATTTCAAAATAGTATAAAAGTATAAAATTCAAATTTTAAAAATGTATTATAATTATAAATTAAAAATTTGTGTGTTAAATTACAAAGGAGGCCAGAACTCAGAAATATCTTTTAAAATAGCTTGAAATGCATCTTGTTCCCCGAGACGTGTTCTCCACAAAAATTCAGCCAAATAAGACTCCAAAAAATTTCTATTGGTTCCACGGCGCATACAGAAAATAGTGAGTGTTGTCTACGTTTTACTTTTACAATTGCGCCCTCTTAACATTATAACGTTATAGCAATGCTGGCACATCTGCACAATCTATTATTTTTAAGAGCTATAATTTAAATATAATATTGTTATAACACTAATATTTAGTATGACACGTTATTAATGTTTTTAATTTATTTAATAGTAAATTAAATTGATATAAAACCATTCACAAATTGTAAAATTTATAATATAACAATATGTACTTTATCTTAAATTGTATGAATATATGTAGCGAATACATAGCCAATAATGAGACAGTGAATGCTAATTAGTTCCAAAATGATGGCTTATTAACAACTACTGCACCATGAATTTGGTATCCACTTTTTGGTAAGGTTTTCATTGACCAGGTATTGATGTAGGGGTCGTATACTTCAACAGAGTTCAAAGTAGTAGATCCATATTTTCCGTCCATAACATACAACAAACCATCTAATACAAATACTCCTATATTAAAAATATAATTTAAATTAAATGCATGTTTACAAATATTTTCTTTAAAAAAATTATTTTTTAGTCACCGGCAGAGGATCGACACAAATGCATATCAGCAATTGAAGTCCAAACTCCAGTACTTGGATTATAGACCTCAACACTTTTTAGATGCCCTGATTCATTGCGACCACCAACAGCATACAACATACCGTATAAAACTCCTACACTAACCCCACTGCGACATACAGACATTTCTGCAACTGGTGACCATTTGTTAAGACGGGAATCATAATATTCAACAGATTTTAAATCCATCAGACCATTATGACCTCCCACCTATACAAATTAATTAAATTACATTTAGAAACTCCAAATTAATAAACTATTTATTTACCGCATATAAAAGGTTATTGAGTACTGCAACACCTAACTCATATCTCTTGGTAGACATATTAGATACCATTTGCCATTTTTGAATACTGACATCAAAAACCTCAGCACTCTTTAAACTACCATTGGTATTATTGTATCCACCAACCTAACATTAAATACAATAAATATATGTAATACATAATAGGTATTATAATGGTATAACTTACAGCATACAAACAATCGTCTAAAACACCAACACCACAATTTTTTCGACTAACTAACATGTTATCCTTTGATACCCAACAAGGTGATTGTAAAGATAAATCAAGCATTTCAACAGATCCATACTCATCATTCATAGCAATCACAAAATGTTCTTTTATTAAAGCTAGAACATTAGGTAAACACAGCTTACTAATTTCTGGTCCATTCTGCCATAGGTTGATTGCTGGTTCATACCAGTTCATACAACTATTTACTATTTCTGAAGACCAACTTAACACTAAAATGTCCTGATAAAAAAATTGAATATATAAAGTAATTGTAAGGATAAATCAACGAAAACAGAATCATACTTTTTGTAATCCACCAGGCTGCCTAGGTGTATTACGAATTGTTTGTGGAATTGGGATATTAAGCTGCTTTATCTTAAGTAAATGGAAATGTAAAGCTTCGATAACAAAATCTTTACCTAAGAATATAACAATACAAGATTAAATTTAGAATATAGTATACACGCAATTTATGAAAAATACATACATTTAGGACTATTTTCAATAAGAGGCTCTCCAACTACTTTTTTTGATATGTACTCCATAGATGCCAATGACAAACGTACATGTTCCATTAATTTAGGTAATCTATCATGTCTACAATCTAATTCATATTTTACCCAATTGATAACACATTCGAATAACTATAAAAAATATTCAATAAAATAAAATTATAACAAAATTAAAGATGCAATTATACAAGGTCAGTGACTCAAACTTATTCTACATAAAATTACATATTTATTTGTTATACTATCCACTCAAAAATATTTAATGATTTTGCTTGAAATTCATAGATTAGCATAACCATATATGTACATGACAATAGAGCCTAGTGTTCTAAACTACGCTGACCATAATACATACTAAATTTAATCAATTGTTATTATTTATTTGCATATGACATATTCGACTTTAGAATCAATTGTTAATATCCCAATATTAAAATACTTTATCACCTACTCAGAGACTGTACATCCACCCGCCTATTAATTTTTTTTTATAATTCAAATAAACTTCCCTTGAGTATCTACTGTATATTTTTCATAGTATGATATTATATAGTTGTATTACAAGTAAATTAATTTTTTATAAGCAATATTAAAACATATCAAATTTAGATTTCTTACTTTTTCTTCAAATGGAACAGTAAGGTCATTGCAAGATATTAGCTTAATCACTTCTTCAAAAGATAAAGATAAAAACTCATCATATTTAACCACTTCTCTGAAAATAATAATCATAATTTTTACAATGACTAAGAGAATTTTAAAATTAAATTAAATATATCTTACGAAAAATGTTTTTTAATATATGCTTCAGAACTTGACACCAATTCCATACAGTTAAAATAGTCAGCAAATAATTTAATACCAATACTATTTGAAGGATTTAGTTGTCTTTGTAAAAAATCAACACATACGCCTTTTACATAGTCTAGCTGTAAGAGAATTGCAGCTGGTAACAAAACCTTGAGAAACCAACAATAATACATGTAAATAATTTTGATTGATAAATATAATTAGGGGTGCTAAGTGGTAATTTTTTACTTAATTGCAACAAACACTTCATAACTATTTTTAATGCATAAATAATAAATATTTATGCCTCTAGTGCTTCTACGTTAAACACTAAATTGTGAAATGGTAATTAATTAGAATTGCCAGACTGTGTTTATAATAAATAAATCATACATAATATTTTTTTTTTAATTTTAGCTGGTTTACAATTTAAATTTTTTTTTTTTTGTGTATTTGAAATATTGCTTCATAATGTAGTCTATTCATTGTAAACCCCAAAAATATTTTTAGTTTATGAAGAAAAATAAATGAGCATTCTGCTGTACATTGTGTTATTGGTAAAATTAGTAATTACCAATATTTAAATGTATTTTACTACTTCTCAGACTAAATCATAATTATGTTTCTTCTCCCCAAGAATAGTACCTACAATGTCAAAAGTATACTGTAAATTATCAAACATAAACTAAGATATTTTAATAAATTAATAATAGACATTTTTATCAACATTAACATTAAACAATAATAATATTTGGTGAAAATGTATACATATTCTTTGTTTGTAAATTCATATTGTGCTAATAATTTACTATGTATGTACCACATGGACACTTCCATGTGATGCAATTGCGACACTATAACTGTGCACTATATATAGGCACCCATATCTATTACAAATGAAATATTTATTATTACATTATACATATATTAAATAGGTACCTGTACATTTTGTTCGGTGACCATAATTTCACCAGTATAAAAATAATCTACCAAGAGGTGTAAATGGGTGGAATCTAACCCTTTTATAATAACAAGATCATTATTGTTTTTATCAAAACCAGTGAACATTGTACGGAAATATGGACTAGTTGATACTAAAACTAGTTTGTGCCCATATACTATTATTCCATCATCTGATTGTAACTTTATATCACATAAAACTTCATCTCTAAAACATTGAAAAATGTGTGACAAATATTCAATTTGTTGCATTTTAAATTTCTCAAAACATACTTGCGTATAGATTGTAGAACTTCAAATACTCTAACCCCGTGAGATTTATTTCTATACTTTGTTGGTTCACATCTATTGAATTTCGGAACTTGCATTTGATCACTTGGACTTACTGAATTCTGTATGGCATCCATCTATTTTACTGACATATTATTATTGATAATTTTCATATTTTTTATTTGTGAATACTAAATTTAAGTTTATGAGGAATAAAGATCACTAAACTAATTCCTATACATATTCAATTTAACTAAATTTAAAATTACCAAGTATTAAACGTAATAAAGGTAAGGTGGGGATCACTTGTGATTTTGTGATGACTGACAATTGACAAATGAAGTGAAGTGCTGAAGTGTTCAAGTATCAAGTGTCCATGACAAAATGAATCTACCTATAAACTATTTTATTGACGACCGACGAGTGACCAGTGACGGATATTATAAGCGTTGATAAAATAATAGACTATTCAGTAGTTGTAACTTGTAGCACAGAATAAGTTAAAGCTATTTAATCTATTCAGTGGTTGTAGACTTGTAGTCACGATGTAACGACTAATTGACTAAAGAAGATAAGGGATAACACTCCACACAAAAACAACCTCACATATTTTACAACCTTTTTAGTTGGAATAAATTCCGCCGGGAGCGCTAAAATATTCAATTTTTACAATTATACAATAATTATACATCTATAAACACAAATAAAATATTCGGTGATTTTGATGAACTTAATTTAAAATTTTAATATAGGTACATACCTTATATTATATACCTTTATTTACCTTTTTATTTTTTTATTTTATACAGTATAACTTATTTATTTATAGCGATATTTAGTGTGTTAACGTAAATATCTGTTACGTATTTATTTTATTTTTACATAATAAATGGGTTTTGAACCCCTTTGAAATATGTATACAAATAGTAACATAAATAATCTTTTTCACGAGAGAACGGGACCATTTCGCGGATGTACTATGTACAAATACTGTAAATTATCATTTACAGTATTTGCTATGTAGAATGAGCTCCGGCCGACTCCGGACTCGTCCGGCTGTGAAATCCCCTCCACGCAGTACCAAGTAACTACCTGTTTGTCGCCATTGTCGGACACTAGCGTCTGGCATACGTCGTGCACGTAGAAATTTAAAATTGAAGTGTTAGCGGGAATAACGCAAAGACACTTCAGTCACTAGTGAGTCACTACGTATAAATAACGACGAGGGACATCCGCGACCCCAGCGGCATATCAATTTGGGTTGTTTTGGGTGGGTGGGGGGTTCACGCGCGGCGCCAACCGGTTTTGATCGGAGGACGGTCCCATTCTCTCGTGAAAAAAAAGAGTATAATAACTAATAACAACTACAAAAGAGAACATAATCTATACTACTATACAAATTGAAGTCGCTTTTTTTTGTTCGGGGTAAACTCCGAAACTACTTATTCAATCGTCGTGCAATTTTTTTTAAATTAAAGAGGAAATCACAGAGATGGTTTTTGGCATAAATTTAGTCCGATAGTTAATAAGAAAACTTATTATTAATTAAAATAAACGTGTAAATTATATACCTATCTATCTATATCTATACTAATATATAAAATTTAAGTGGTTTTCTACGACCACGCTAACCAAGAAAACTACTGAACCGATTTGGCTGAACATTTTTACTGTTATATCTGCAGACAGTCTGCTGAAGGTTTTACTTTAGGTAAAATTTTACTAAGGTATAACTTTTGATAGTAAAAAATAAGTTGAAAATTCTTGAAAAATTAAAAAACAAAGCTAATTTTTGGGGCCTTACTACGATGTCCGCAAGAACAAAACTTTCTTATGTTCCCATTTTGGTGACAACAGTATTTATCTTTTTCCCATTTTTTTTCACTCAGATGTTCCAAATATCTTCGCGAATGTCACTTCGATCAATTTTTAATTTTTTTTTGTCTGGAGGGGATGTGGAGGGGTGTATTGTATTTAAATGTTCCAATTTTCTGACGACGCTATTAAACTTTTTTACAATTTTGTTCATAGAGTTTTACCAAATACTTTCTTGAATGTCACAACATCACCCGATTCTTAATTTTTTTTTGTCAACATATTAATTAGCATTTATTTTGTAGGTATCTGTATTCATTTTTAATAAAAATATATTTATCATTAATACCGCTAAAAAAACATTTCAATACGTTTTCATTAACCGTTTTTTGTATATATTTACTTGCCGATCACATTAAACGATAAAATTCGTATAAAAAATTCTACATATCATCGTCCGAATTCAAAATAAACAACCAATCACGGGCGAAGCCGTGACGGGTCGGCTAGTAAATTATAAATTAAATTAAACATCCAATAATCAAATATTATATGTAATACATTTTAAATATGGCAGAAAAAACAATTGGCTGTACAAATACCATATAAAGGGATGATTAAATATCGATAGAAGGATTCTCTGCAGTGTCCGGAGGAGTCGATACAAACCTTTTTCCTAAGCATGTAGTTTCGGCGGAATCAATAAATCCCCCCCCCCCCCCAATACTCCTATTTTATTATAATGAACGATAAAATGCACTTCGATAACATAAACCAATACACATACAAATTCTATTTATTAGTTATTATCTCTCCATTGCCTTGCCACGGTGGCATACTATACTATACTAATAAACTATACTATACTTTCACTTGAAATTGCGAAGAATATTTAGACTAAAGAGAAACGAGAAGGTGGCTATGAAATAAGATTAAACAGAAAACTGAATGCTCTATTTAACTAGCCAATTATAGCTGTCACACTCAAGAGCCAGAGAATAAATTAGAGTTAAATCATGCGCTTATTTGTTTTCCGAACAAGGCGAGTGTTACCATCTATCTTCTCTACATAGTGAGACTAGTTTATATTATATTTAATGGTATAAGGAATATTCTTAACCTTATTCATATACCACGATATAGAGAAAATAAGCTGATACCACGAATATCTTCGCCCTATCACCACAGAATAATAAGTATAGAGTCGCGGATATGTACGGGCGAGACACTTTTCGACCAAAAACGTACCCTTCTCTTTTCGGCCGATTCACTTTTCGACCAAATTTTGAAAAAGGTCGATCGTACCTTTCCCTTTTCGGTCGATTCACTTTTTGACCAAAAAAATATTATTGAATAATAATTATAAGTCTTTATATAGAAAAAATAATTTTGTTAGTTATTTTTAAATATAGTAGTAGGTTACAAATAAATAATGATAATAATTACATATAAGTCTTTATGTTATACATATCATAAAAAAATATTAAAAAATATATAAGTTGTATAAAATACTAAAATGTATAAATGAATATCTAATAATATTTATGTACATTCTACATATACAGCAACCTTTATAATATTATGGTAGTTGCCAATTGTTATCACATCACAATCAAACTCGGCGACCACTATTTACGACAAAACATTATATTATATAAGTTATTACTTATTATTATAGGTTTTAATAATTTTCGATTTGTATAACATTAATATTGTGTATTATATTAAACTTTTTTTTTTGGTCGAAAAGTGAATCGGCCGAAAAGAGAAGGGTATGTTTTTGGTCGAAAAGGAAATCGACCTTTTTCAAAATTTGGTCGAAAAGTGAATCGGCCGAAAAGGGAAAGTTACATTTTTGGTCGAAAACGGCCATGCCCATATGTACAATATACTAGATAGCCAACTGCTATCTCCTACTAATGTGTTTAGTTGAAACTGACGGCAGCCATTTAATTCGAGATCACAGATATGTACAGACGTACAGTATATACATACATATTATATATATTTATATATATATATCATACATAACTATATACATATACATACTTATATATATACAGGGTGTCCCAACTCCCAGGTCTATTTTACTAATGCAATAACTTTTACAGCAGTAACAATGATTAGCAAGAAATAATTTTGAATTTTAACACACTTTGAAAATTGTTTAAAAATTAACGACTTAACCAAATTAAAAGTTTTAAACGCCAAAATGGTTTTTAAGTACTTGTTTATGAAATAGCTATCTTGGATTATTAGAAAAATATTAAATACAAAATTTAAATTATTTATTTTTGTTGTAAAAAAATAAAATAAAATATAAGATTTACAAATTATAGCGCAGAGCTCTACAAACAGTGGTTGACTTGAGAATAAAGTAGTAGAGGTACTCTACCTACTTTTAAAAAAGTAGCGTCCCTAGCATTTTAACCAAACTAATGAACTAACTATAAAGAAGTAGGGGTACGCTTGAGTATCATAAAAATGAGTTGAGGTACTCAGTCCCCCCACCCAAGTCAACCACTGTTTACAAATCATTACAAAAAAAAAACTTAAAAATATTGAATAGAAAAAAAGTTATTGCATTAGTCAAATAGACATGGGACATCCTGTATATCTGAGACCTCGATTAAAATGGCGGATAATAACTTCATCAGTTACCAATCTAGTTTATTGTACATATCTGAGTATAGAATAAATCTGATAGAATGTTGGAAACCGCTTTGTTACGAAATTATAAAAATAGAAACAATACAGTTACCACAGGCAATGGCCGTTTTCATATATTCAAATTTTCAGACTTCAGTATTATTGAGTATTTCTATGTATGTTGTTTGATTCGTATTAACTATTGTTATTACTTATTTAAAATTTGTTAAATAATTTATAATATTGGTATGATATATTTAGTTGAAAACAAAAGTCACGAGCCCTTGGAGACAACGTTTAAGGTCATAGTCAGCCAATTCACGCACTGTCTATACCCTGCTATTACAGACCCTATATTGTTCTGTGCCACTATCTTACTGTTTTGTGGTAAGTGGACTGTATAGGTAAAACTATTCGGCGTAGGTTGAATGGTGAAAATTAATGTACACGGTCTCTTATAAATTCATTGCCGGCTTGACGGCCTACTATTGTAAATTAGACAATCTTTGATAATATATTAAATAAGGGACACGATGGGTGCTGGCCAGCTGAAGGGTATAAATATAATACTACTTTAACAATAAAACACAAATGGTACGTAAATAAAAAAAATAAACCAAAAATATAGAAACCAGGCAATCCGTAGTCAGGCGGTGAGGTGGTGTTGTGGGTGGTAGCTGCAGTTGACGATGGTAGCTGCAGTTGACGGTGGTAGAATGTAAACGATTATGGTGATTGGTATACAAGTAACAACTACAACACATAAATACAAAATTGATTGCACCCATCCATGTTTCTGTAGCCGGGCGTAGCTGCTTCAAAAATTGAAATTGTGCCTTTGAAGCAAAAAAATATATCGGAAAGGGGTAAAATGAACCCCAAAAGAGAATTTTTGACGTAGGTCTACATTGAATTTTTATTCCAATACATTCTTACGGTACTATATATCACTACTATGTTATTAGTTATGGTTCTTTTTGTATTATAGGTGCCAAAAAACAACGCAAATAAAGAAAAGTAAATTGACTAAATTTCAGAATTTTTCAGTGGATAATTTTAAATTATTAATTATAATTATTATTATTTTTTTTTATTATCATTTAATTAATTACTATTAGTAAATATTTTTTTTATAAGTTATAAAAAAAAAAAAATTGTGTTATTTGCTTTTCTAAATAATAATGATTATAATATTTAAATTCACGCGGTAATTATTTGAATGTTATCTTATCACCAACTTAGATATCGAATAAATCATGCATGAAACAACATTTTACAGTGGTGGCTCCGCAACCGTAATACTTGCCACCGGATCTATGGCATTTGTAGGCTCGTGGAGATGTATACAATATATATTATATTAAATTAATTCCATGACTATTTGATACATTTTTGTTTTTTTCGTGTTTCTATTTTTTTTTTTTTTGGTATTTATCTCACATTAATTGTTCCATTATTCATTCTTATGAATGTTCGGGTTCTCATTAGACAGTCAATAACTTCTTGTGGAATAGACAAATATTGAATTGTTGGTGTCAATTTATAAATCATATTCTTCATTAGTATTATTTAGTCCTTTACTTTTTGAAATATTGTCACCATTAACTAGTTTAAATTCAATTTCAAGAAACTTGAGTGGTTGTCAAATTGTTTGATGGTAATTTCAAACCACCTCTTGACTTGAAATTAGTCCAACAGTCTTCTGCAACATCACCATCATCTGTTTTTTTATCAACCGATTACCAATTTAGCCAGCTATATATTGAGCACAAACTAAAATAACATCTTAACAATGCAATCAAAAACTCATAAAAGGCGCGTTAAATATAAGCCAATAAAATGACGAGGATGACTCCCACCCTATTCTGCATAGACTAAACTTTAAAGAAATTCGGTTTGTTGGGATCACACCTTGTTATTTCGTCATGGTTTGATCGACCCACGTCTTTATTATACGTCCGACATATTGGATTTTGAACAAAATTCTCCAGTGTTGTCGAGATATTCTTTTTTTGAAACGTAGTTTCTTATGGCGCGATGTGAACCGAGGGACCCTAGCCCAGAAAAACCGTGCACATCGAAAATAAAAGCGTTAGTCGCTATCTCTCTTACTCTTTACCGCTTTCTATATACTTCTGTCTCTCTCGCTCTACGGTCGGCTACGTTGTTAATAAGGGGTCGCGATTACACGTGTAATGAACTACCCGGGTACCCGTGTTTTTACCTATGACGGGGTTAAAGCCCGTGTACCCGTGTATTCTAATACCCGTGCACGACCACGACCTCTAGTTGTTATTATATATCTACCCGTCGCCGCCGATAAAACACACACAATAGAAAAAAGGTCAGGTTGCAGGTAGCTGGAAACCCTAGATACTATAATTATTATTATTATTGTTATAATAAATTATTATAGTATTACAATTATTGAAACCTTTCATAACAAAATAAATAACATTAAATATTATAAAATCACTTTCATGAGTCATGAGTCATGACTGTGTTGACGAATCCGGGTTTTTCAGTTATGATTTTATTTCGCTTCTGGACTAGGGTTACCTCAGTTCACATAGCGCCATAAGAAACTACGTTTCTACCGGGTGTCCCATGACAGCACACGACTTTTTTTCATAATTTACGGCACCACTGCTTATTTTATAAGAGTTGCAGATTTTTAAGTTATACACATTTCATAATCCAGTAAGTGCAGTACATAATATAAAACTAGGTATTCTTGTCGTAAGCGGTCTAACGAGGACTAGTCGTCTACCACGCATGTTTCTATACGTCATATGCGGTCTACCGCACACCTGTCATCTGCCAGGCCGTAATACGTTTGGGCACAAAACGATATTTTTACCTGCGATTCGGGAGAACGATTGGGAACACACGTTTAGGTACACTTTTTTTCAGACCCCAAAAAACAATACAACGATTGGCTAACATAATATTTTTTAAATAATACTAGATTTGGGTACCAACGTTTAGGTGCACATTTTTTACTTTTATACTTTTACATTTTATTTTTAAGAGCCTATTAGCGTTACCCAGGAGACACCATGAGGAGATTGTCTCTTAATAGTCTCCCAAAAATGTATATTATTAGTATTTTAATTATTTTATTTTATTAGAAATCAAAAAACAAAACATATATTATACATCAAGCTTATGCAGCTTGTGTTGTAGATAGGGAGCTATGATTACTGCTAAATATAATAAAATACTTGTAGACATAATGATGTGCTAAATCATATAATACTAATTAATAATCATAATCACAATAACACAATGTATGCCAACAATTAGGAAAAACAAAAACTATGTTTTAAAATTGAAAGTCTTATGTTTTTTTTTTTTTGCTCTTTTTGACGATAAAAATCTATTTAATTGTTTAATTGAAGAAAATATTCTGAAGCGAATCATTAAATTTAATACATAAGCATAGTTCAAGTTTTACATGGACAAATTAGTAAATCTTGTAGTTGCCAAAGAAGAAAAATGTTCAACACACAGACTTTCTAGTTTAAAAATATAATAATAAAAATTGTCAAGAAGCAACGTTAATTTTCTGAAAGTTGAATTATCATTTGCAGTAAATTAAAAAAATATGAAAGAAAAGATGATTCAATTTTTTTTTTTTAATTAGCATAATTTATACATTCAATACAAGTTTGTTTTTCAAGGAATTTTTTCTTAAGATAACTGCTGACATAAGTTAAAGCATTAGGTTTTGGAATATTTAATTACCTATAATCAACTGTACCAATTTCGATGGAATTAAGTTTAAAAATACTTTGTGTTCAATCAGAATTAGTTTTACTTGGATTAAAAATGTCATTAAATGAGGCAGACATTTTATTTATCTTATTTTTATGCATAATATATTATTAAGGTCTTCAATATAATTTGCAGCAAGAAAATGCCTAAAATATTCAGGGAATTTGGTCAATTTTGTTACCGTGCTGTTGATGAAATGTTCCAAACAAATTTTAAGGCATTCTCGATGTATAAGGCCTATATGAGGAATATAATCTTTATTTTGGTTGAGATTTAATGAATTCCATAGCATATTAAAAAATCAGATATAGATACCAACCAATCATTTAAAAAGTTTACTCGTTGTTTTATAGGTATCTGCAGATACACTTTATTTACTAACAGCCTTTATATTTTTAAACATTTCAGTCATTTTGTTTAAATGATCTAATTGATGTGAATTATTTTTAAAGGAGTCATTAAAAATTTTACTATTTGGTATGTCGGAAAAATTAAATACATCAAAAAGTTTATCCATATCATTTATGATATTGGTGGTAGATATGGTAATTGGAAAAATACCTAGATTCAATGTTGTAGACACACCTGCAGCAACAATATGCCTAAATATTTAAGCAGCCAAACAAACCTTCATTTTTCAATAAGTCCTGGATGAACATGTGCATATGTAAATTTTGGAGCAGTTTGCAAATTTCAGTTTGAATCAAATTTGTAAAATCATCTAGATATTTTTTATCTATCAATTTATTATTGATTTGTAAATTATGTTAAAACATATTGTGGGTCGATTTCAATAGAAAGAGAGGGTAAAAATGTAGATTATTTTTTTACCTCCGACTAAGATATAAAAAAACTCTTCATCTGGAAAAACTTTTTATTTTTGAAAAACTTACAAAATTTGAGCCTTGATCAGTTACAAGAGCTTTAACACTAATATTTATATTTTTAAGTCTATGAATAATTGAAAATATTATATTATTTAGATCAATAGCGGTACAATTGTTAGAAACTAAATAATAAACAATCGGTTGCTTCCAATTATAGTTAATTCTTCTAATCATCAGGACAAGAGCATGCTTAGGGCTTAGCAGAATCATATGCTTAATTAGATTTGTATTGATTAAAACCAAACTCTCAGATCTTTTGATACATTGTAGTAAAGATGAGTTTTAATTGACATTTCACCTCACAGAAAATGCAATTTAATAATTTAAAAAGTTTTGGTTTTAAATGATAAAAAATGAAACATAAAATCATTGAGGCCAGGTTTGGAATTCATATTAAGCAGTGAATTTTCTTACAGTTCTTATAGTAGGTAAACAAAAACATTTTTGAAGTAAATGAAAACATTTGGATTTAGAAAAAAGATTGTAAGAGCAAACTGTTTAATCTAGTTTGAAAATCGTCTTCGTTGAAGAGTCTTATCTTTACTAAGAAAACTTTTTTTGACCATTATAAATAAAGTAGGTGAAGCATACTTTTCAACCAGATGTAAGATATTATCAACAGCGTTTACCTTTTCTAAAAAGTTAGTTAATTGCTTATAAGATACTTCCAATTTTTTTATTTTGTCCTCAGCCTCTGCAAGTTTCTTTTGAAGATGAAGAATTCTTGGCATTTTTAATGGCAAATATCCTGGAGTTTGAGTACCTGCTGTTGTTTCAAATTTATCTATACAATTAGAAACTGAAATATCAAGCATCATAGATGTACCTAAAAATCACAAATGAATAATTTGAATGACATAATAAATAATGTAATTTACAAGACCATACAATAAATGTTTATTAATAAAATAGTATGTTGTTACCAGGTGTTGAACAGGGTGGCAGATCATTAATTAAGCTAATACTAATATCATCATTCTTCAGAATACTTTGGTTCGACTCAATATATTTAGATTCAACCAGAGAATTATTTGCAGACTCTGCAACTATTGATACAGGTTTTTGAACAAACACTGTCGGCATTGCTCTTGGAATGAGCCTATTTTTTGATGAAAACATATGATGTTCAAAATGTAATGAGCATAGCTTGTAAGTTTTATGCAAAGCATCAAAATCTATGGTTGGTAAATATCTTGCCTCACATTTTAAAACCCAAGATGCACATCTATAATGTATCAACAAATTAAACTGCTTTAGACATAATAATTAAGGTACAATAAAAACAAAATATATGCATCCAATTTAAAAATAAGTAACATCACTTTAATATTGTATTCTATAACCAAAACTAGCCACAAAGTGTCTGAAAAATACCAATTAGCATAGTGACTACTTTTATTATTTTAATGATCTACTTAACAACTTAAGAATTACCAATTAAACGACTATAACACATCTCACACAGTATAATATAGGACTCAAATTTATTAACAGGATAATTTTTAAATATTTTAAAATATTTATTACTGTTCTTACTTTAAATGGTTTTTCGGAAATTTGAAGAATGATAGGGGATTTCCTTTTGTCCCAATACTGGTGCAGTATGACAAAGCGCATCTGCAGCCAGAGGTCATATTTAAATGCTTTAAAAGGAACATTTAAAATACTTTAAAAGCAAAAAAAATTAAAGATGAATTACAATTAAGCGATTTATATTGACAGACGAGAAATGACACCTGTGGAATGCCACTTGTCCGTGATTGATGTGATTATTTAAATTCATCATTAACCTTATGGCTTATACTAATTGATGGAGCATCCCTTGTCAGTGGGGTTGGGTGGCGGGGTTGGCAAATTCCATTACAACAGTATTGCCATCAAAAGTACCATAAATAATTGTTCACACCTCATTTTTTATTCCACATAATATTGTTTTACAATATTATAATTAGGGCTAGGAATTTAATACTCTAAAATTGTCCCAAAAATTTAAAATAATTTTAATAAATCTGGATTCAGTAATAAATACCATAAAAAAACATTGTTATTTACTCTGTTAACTATGCACAGACTGGTGGGCCGGTGAGGTATATACACAAGCGCAGAAGTCTGGAACAACACAATCAGCGCCACCTACGTTCACCGCAGGAACTACTACCACGCTCCGTCTATTATATCGCTCGGTCAGCAAGCACGAACCACATAACAATAAAAAATATATATTTTATCTGTTATATGTCAGCACTGGTTAATTGAAATATATCTGACGCGGACTCAGGTCTCGGACTTTTCCGATTTTTAGTTATTGTACGGTGTTTACCTAAAGGGTCTGTGAATGTTTTGAATCCTGAATAGTGAAGTCACTAGTGAGAACTTACTGAGTACATCCATCAAATCTGGACTAGACCATTAGTATCGAAAAATAATTTAGGTAATTATTGATTTAAATTGCTTTAATGTTTAATCATTGTATTAACCAACATTATATGTCATATATATATCATATATATATATATAAATATATATATATATAGTTATATAGATATTTTAGATATATCAATTGTACCAGAATAATCACTAATCGGTACTTTACTGTTAATTGTTATTGATTGAAGTAAACTACATTAAATAGGTAAGGAAATAAAATATCTATAATACTCATATTAAATTCAATAATATTTCATTAACAATTTATTAATATACCTACCAATTACCATCAGTTACCAGTTATCTGTATTATTTTGATCACAAATTTTTAGTGTTATTACTTACCTTCTACTAATTATATATCAACTTGTACTTGTTAACAATTAAGGACTAATTAAAATACATGTTAATCACAATAAAATATTGATATAAATAAAAACATGTAACTAAAGGTCAAAGTATCATATTTCATAGGTAGAATGAACATTCTTTCTAAAACAAGTTTTCGAGTTCTATGCAACTTTTATTTCAAATATTTATGTTAGTTTTCTAATACCTTATTAACTTTATATTATCCTAGCTTATATTTAGGAAATTAAAACACAATAAATGAATACTATCTACATGCATAATGTATACAGGGTAGGTACATTATAACCTGATATTATTTCAATCATAATATTGTCACATTTATTATAATTTAGTAATTTCTTAAAAGCTTATTATGAATATTGAATAATTTACTGGTTTAACTTGAAACCTAAATTTATCATTTATCACAATTAATAGATATATAAAAACTGGGATAAAAACTATCTAGGTACCATCTTTAAACGTGATATGTCAGTTATTAAAGAGATGGATGCCATACATAATTCATCAAGTAAAAGTGATCAAATGCAATTCATGATGTCTAACCAATGTAACCCATCGATTTATAGAAATGACTCTTACACGAAAACTATGTTTGAAGTCTTCCAATCTTTACGCAAGTATGTTGTGATAGATTTTATATTCTGATAAAATACATTTTTGTAAATTGTAACACAATTTTATTTTAGAGATGAAGTTTTATGTGATATAAGGTTACAAACAGATAATGGTACAGTAATTTTTGGACACAGAATTGTCTTAGTATCAGCCAGTCCGTATTTCTCTGCAATGTTCGCTAGTAATAGTTATAATGAAAGCAATAAAGATCTTGTTATTATAAGAGAGTTAGATTCCACAACATTACAGTTATTGATAGATTACATTTATACTGGTGAAATTATGGTCAACGAAGAAAATATACAGGTACAATTGTACTTTTTCTTAAGTTCTATCAAATTCCAGAATGCATTATTGTTTTTTTCTCAAGGTTTTATTACCAGCTGCAAATTTCTTACAATTGGATTATGTAAAAGGTGTATGTGCTGATTTTTTACAAAGACAAATGAATCCTTCAAATAGTATTGGTATTAAATTATTTGCTGACCATTATAACTGTATGAAATTGGTGTCAAGTTCTGAAGCTTATATACAAAAACATTTTTCGTAAGATATATTTAATTTCATTTTTGAATTCTCTTACATCATTGTAAGAATTATGATTATTATTTTCAGAGAAGTGGTTAAAAATGATGAGTTTTTATCTTTATCTTTTGAAGAAGTGATTAAGCTAATATCTTGTAATGAGCTTTCTGTTCTATTTGAAGCAGAAGTAAGGAATTTTAAGACTAATAATTGTTATATTAATATATTGTAGTTAGAAGACAATAATTTTACTTATAAATGTGCAGTATAAAACTATAAATAAATATAGTGGTGGCTTAAAACTAGTATATTAAAATCACACCCTAATAACAAAAAGTAGGGTGGCTGTTTATAGTGTCTGGATGGTGATGATAATCTATAATAATTATACTTATAAAATAGTTATTGACAGTTGATTTAACCAAATATTGAAATCATATGAACGTTTAGCTACACTACAACTGCTATTGTTATGTTTATGATAATCTATAAAACTAAGTTAAGTTTGCTTTGAATTTTGTGCAAACCCAGTAAATATTATTCAGTAGATAATATGACAAATAAATTGTAATTCTATGTAAAACAAGTTTGAGTCACTGACATAGGCAGAGCTTGATAAATTTAGTTGGGGGAAGTTCCTAGCCTATGTAGTTTTGGTATACATTTGGGGGGGGGGCTAATCTAAAACTTGAGGTGGCTTAGCTCCTACCCACAGCGTTGCCTATGGTCACTGATCGTATATAATTGCATCTGTAATTTTGTTGTATTTATTTGCTATAGGTATTTGAATGTGTAATCAATTGGGTAAAACATGAATTAGACTGTAGATATGATAGTTTGCCTAAATTAATGGAACATGTACGTTTATCATTGGCATCCATAAAGTTCATATCAGAAAAAGTAGTTGGTGAGCCTCTTCTGGAAAATAGTCCTAAATGTATGTATTTTTCATAAATATGTGTATATACTATATTTTAATTTAATCTTGTATTGTTATATTTTTAGGTAAAGATTTTGTAATTGAAGCTTTTCATTTTCATTTACTTAAGACAAATCAGCTTAATATCCCAATTCCACAAACAATTCGTAATACACCTAGACAGCCTACACATCATTGTTCAGATCAAGTATGCTTCTGTTTGATTAATTTATATTTACCATTATTTTATTCGTTGAACTCTATCAGAAGGTTCTAGTGTTAAGTCATTCACCAACAATGGGAAAGTGTAATACAAGCTGGTATGACGCATACACTAACGTTTGGTATGCTGCACCAGAAATGAGTATGAGGTATTTTCCATGTACTTTGGCCGTAATAGGAGAACATTTAGTGTTTGCTATGGGTAATATGTATGGATCAAGATCTGTTGTAATGCTTGATTTGTCTTTAGAATCCTCCTATTGGGCATCAACAGTTGATATGTTAGTTGGTCGAGAAAAATTAGGAGTTGGTATACTAAATAATTGTATATATTCTGTAAGTTTTATCAGTATATTATTTATTTTATATTCTGTATATAAATTTAGCATTTTTTTATTATTTATTTATATTGATTTTTAGGTTGGTGGCAGGCATAATGCTAATTCTTTAAATAGTGCAGAGGTTTATGATTTAAGTATTAAAGAATGGAGTATGATATCTAGTATGTCTATTAAGAGATGTCGTTTGGGTGTTGGAATTATCAATAATCTTGTCTACGCAGTTAATTAATATTTGACTTTGAATGAATAAAAAATAATAAAAATTAATTTTATTTAATTACATTTTTTAGGTAGGAGGTTTTGATGGTTTATTTGTTTTGAAATCTGTTGAATGTTACGATCCTAATCTTAACACATGGTCGCCAGTTGCAGAAATGTCTGAAAATCGATGTGATGTTACTGTAGGAGTCTTAGATGGAGTAATGTATGCTGTTGGTGGTTTTAATGGTTTAGAATGTCTTAGAAGTGTTGAGGCCTATAATCCAAGTACTGGAGTTTGGACTTCAATTGCTGATATGCATATTGGTCGATCCTCTGCCGGTAACTATAAAAATGATCTTTTTGAAGAAAATATTTGTAAACATGCATTGAATTTAAATTATATTTTTAATATAGGTATATTTGAATTAAATCGTTTATTGCATGTTATGGGCGGAAAAAATGGATCTGATATTTTGGATTCTATGGAAACATATGATCCCAAAACAAATACCTGGTCAGTAAACTTCTTGTCAAAAAGTGAATACCTAATTTATGGTGCAGTAGTTGTTGATAGGCCACCATGTCGGGACTAATTAGCATCCATGGTCATAATATATTACTAGGTATTATAATGTATACTATGCATATAATTTAAAATAAAATGTTTGTTGTTATTTTATAACTTAAGAATTTGTGAATGTTTGATTAAAATATTATTACACCTTAAAAATTATCTGTTGTTAAATCAAATAATCTATCTACAAAATTAATTAAATTATTATTACATTTTATCTCTTAGAACTAATAGATTGTGCAGGATTGCAGATTTGCTTCATGTTATTTAACATGTTAACCGCCATGTGGCCGCTGGCGGTCACACAATATACCATTATCGTACGCCAAGTATACTTTTCAGTGTCATTCCAAATTTGTATATTATACTATGTATTTGAAAAAAGTTTAAAAATATAAAAATATATTTATTACATCAAAAAATTTGTAACGATTCCCGCTATGCCACGGCTTTTTTTTTGGTGCATTATTGTAGCGCCATCGCCATGGATAAGTTAATAATATAAAACCATACTCAGTTATGGCCGCCGGCGGTCATGTGGCGTAGTAATAATGATCAACTGTGGCCGCCGGCAGTCACAAAAGTATAAAATTTGAAAATTACAAATGACCGCCGGCAGTTACATTGCGGTCAACGTGTTAACATGTATATAATTAAGGCTTGGCCAATACCGATAACTGATATTACTATTGATATATGGGATATCGGGTTTTTTGAACCAATAGTTATACCGATTTAATGCATGTTGCAGTCTTATATTAATTTGTATGAATGATGGTGGTTTAAATCATAATGATATTATTTTAAATATATTACAGAAATCATTTATTTTATTAATCAGTGGCGTCATTTTAGGGAGGCGAGGTGGGCATTTGTCCCTGTCTGATTGTAAAATCAGTCCAATTGTTGGGACGGTTGTTGGTGAAATAGCATGATTATTATTTTTAATATTTTGAGGAAATATAATACTGTGTAAGCACTAGAACACTTTTGACACAATAATAATAAATATTTATAGTTGTTTACCTCAAATATATAGATGTGGATACTATAATAGTATAATCTAAAAATTCTAAAAACAAAATGATCACTCTTAAATTTATCCATGATTTTGAAAAAACGTCTAACAGAAGGTACTTATTTAAAAAATTTCAATTTTTAATAAGGTTTAGCAGTCGTGTTTCATGTTGTAATTCACTAATTTTGACACCTCTACTAAAATATAAAATTTCAATACTGAAGTAGTGACCATAATTATTTAGCTCTTCGTCTTTTTTGCTACCTATTAAAAAGGCTACTTTTACCTCATACACGTATAAAGTTATGTCAGATTGGAATTGTATCGAGTTAAAAATATAAATGGAAGTTAGCTTGGTAGCGATGGTTCTGTTTTTTTTTTTTTTTGTTCAATTATGGGCTGGTCAAAACTTTTGCCCCCTCCTATTAAAAACTGAAATAACGCCACTGTAATTAATTAATTATTAATGGTGCTAAACGATAAAAGTGATATTTTACTGTGGAATAAAAAGTTATGTTTTTAAAAAAAAAAACCTCAATTGATAACAATCATAAATGATTGAATGCCGGTATTATATATTACAAGAAATAATTGCATACTTTAAATTTTTATCTATATTTTAAAATAATGTCATTACGTTTGCAAGATAGGTATGCACTTTAAATTACACATACAATATAATATAGAAACAAGCTGACAATATGGTTATGAATTTATGATATAACTAGCCGACCCGTCACGGCTTCGCCCGTGATTGGTTATTTATTTTGCATTCGGAAGATGATATGTAGAATTTTTTATACAAATTTTATCGTTTACTGTGATCGGCAAGTAAATATATACAAAAAACGGTTAATGAAAACGTATTGAAATGTTTTTTTAGCGGTATTTATGATAAATATATTTTTATTAAAAATGAATACAGATACAAAATAAATGCTAATTAATCTGTTGACAAAAAAAAATTAAGAATCGGGAATCGTCGTCAGAAAATTGGAACATTTAAATACAATACACCCCCTCCCCATCCCCTCCAGACAAAAAAAATTAAAAATTGATCGAAGTGATGACACTCGGGAAGATATTTGGAACATCTCAATGAAAAAAAAAAATGGAAAAAAGATAAATATTGTTGTCACAAAATGGGAACATTTCTGTTCTTGCGGACATCGTAGTGAGGCCCCAAAAATTAGCTTTGTTTTTTAATTTTTCAAGAATTTTCAACTTATTTTTTACTATCAAAAGTGGTACTAAAACCTTCAGTAGACTGTCAGATATTAGTATATAACAGTAAAAATGTTCAGCCAAATCGGTTCAGTTGTTTTCTTGGTTAGCGTGGTTGTAGAAAACTCCTTAAATTTTATGTATTAGTATAGACGTAGATAGATAGGTATACAATTTACACGTTTATTTTAATTAATAATACGTTTTTTTAACTATCGGACTAAATTTATGCCAAAAACCTTCTCTGTGATGTCCTCTTTAACTGCACGACGATCCAATAAGTAGTTTCGGAGTTTATTGTTTATCCAGAACAAAAAAAATCGACTTCATTTTATATAGTAGTATAGGATATAGACATATATAGTAATAGATATAGATTAATAAGAATATTTAGTAAACATATTGTTGGTGTACGTGCGATAAAATTCTCAGAACAACACCGATATCAAACACAATGCAATTTGACGAACAAAAAGGTCAGGTTGCAGGTAGCTGGAAACCCGTGGGCCGCACAATATGTATAGGTATACAATTTACACGTTTATTTAAATTAATAATAACTAATTATTCATTAACTTAATCGGACTAAATTTTTGCCTTAAACCTTCTCTGCGATGTCCTCTTTAATTTAAAAAAAATTGCACGACGATTGAATAAGTAGTTTCGGAGTTTACCCCGCACAAAAAAAAGCGACTTCAATTTATATAGTAGTATAGATAAATAATAAAACCCAATTTCAACTATTTAAGAAAATATTAGCCTTTTTCCATTCTAAATCACATATCACACAAATTTGCACATAAGATGTTATAGAAATACAAAGAAATATCAATCACAAATTTTGAAATTTTATATTCTAAGTTGAGAACTGTTGAGTGCTTAATTAAGGTGGCCTGCGGTGGCAGAGTGATAAATAAATTATATACAGTTTTAAGGCAGAGTGATAAAAACAAGTATCAAACTTTCTTATATTTATTAGAACCTAGTGCCTTGAGTGGTGGCGTGGTAGGACAAAGTCCCTAATATTTTTAAAAATATGTATGCTACTCGCCTTATATTAATATCCTAATCAATAGGATTTTTTTAATCTTCAGGTAATCACATTTCTTTACACTTTTTTTCCAAATTAATATTCAAGCATTGGACCTGAATGTTTTGTTGTACAACTTACTGTACAAGGTAAATACACACTCAAGTTGAAAATATAACTTAAGTAAAACTTTTAAATTATGGTATACTAATTATATTAATAGGATCTGTTGGTGTCCATATATATATTATGTATGTTTGATTTTGTGTACTTGAGATTTTTGGCCTCGTTTCAAAACAGAACGGAAGTTTACTGGAGTGATAAACTAAATGTTAGCAAGTACAATTTTTTAAAAAAAGTTAATTTTTAATAGGAAAACAAACTAAATACGTGTTTGTGATTCATTCATGTCTTTATAAGTTTAAAGGAGTTCAACCTTCGATCGTGAGAACTTCAAAACTTGACATGCAAATTTATGTGTAACACATAGTAGATGTGCTTATAATATTAAAGATAAAAGCAATTTGTATTGTATAATTATTATTTATTATCAATATTTTATATATTATATACATTTTATTATTAATTGAATAGATATTTGTTCCTATATTCATGTTTTTTAAAACACGTTTACTGCCCGATGACCCATATGTGGTTCATTGTTTATTTATTGATTACTGATTAGTTCCTATTGAAGTTGATAAACCGTACGCTCTAGTCCAGTTCGATAAGAATATTTTAAATTACATGATATTGTGGATCATGGACTGTTCAAATGGGTTTAACGTGACCCACATATGGGTCAAAGGACTGATCACGTTAGATTTAATTTAACACATGGACAGTGAACGTGTTAATATAATTTTAGTTTAAGAGGAAGTCAGCTCAATATTTGTTTTCTCTCTCAGATCCATGCCTAACATACATGAAACGCTTTCATCTAAAATCGAGTAAAATTTTGAGTACCTCATACCCATGTATATGTGTTGGTGATAGGCCTTACAACTATGCATGCGTGTTAATATTATTGTATATTTGTATCGGTCAGAAGTTGGTCGTACATACTGTAGAGTTTATATATAATATACATAGATGTCATGTAATACTTATAATATTGGTACATGGTGCATGAAAAATAAATATGATACTGTTCGTAAAGAGTAAAAATAATATAAATATTTCTATACGCACAATTCGGTGTCCGAAATTTATCGAGCAATCTAATTAAAATAAAAATAAAATAGTAACGTACCCGTATTATGTGCGGCGCTCACACCACACAGGTGTAGCAGTCATCTGGTTGCAAAACATAATCTTATTATGACGTGTACCTTCGACGGGTTAATCGCTGTCTGTGGGTAGGCTACTGGTTTGATTAGTGTACATCCATGCTGCTAAATTGCATATACAAGACGCCGACATAAACTATAATATAATATATTATTATGTAATATGAATATGAATATTATAATAATTAATATTGACCTCTTTAAAAATGACAACAATTTCAAGTATTTAACATACTAAAACTAATCTAGTTTACAACGTTTAAAAAAAAAATTATAAATCACTATTATAATTATACGATTGTCGATTGTGTAGTAATTAACGCGATTGAAAGTACTAAATGGCGTTTGCTGGCTGCTGTAAATCAGAAAACCTATATATGAAAGTCATACAATGAACAAAATCGAGACAACTTAATGAACAAAAATCTATAAACGAACAGCGTAAGTACGAAAACAATAAACTACACTTTTCATGCTTCGTTAAGTAGCTAATAGTTATTGTACACAAATATGTAGGTAGGTAATTATATTATCTTATATATAAAATTCTCGTGTCACAATGTTAGTTAAAATACTCCTCCCAAACGGTTTGACCGATTTTTATGAAATTTTATATGCATATTCAGAAGGTCTGAGAATCGGCTACTATCTAAGTTTGTATGCTGTGCGATAAGTGGTTCCGGAGTTATGGCCTCTTAAGTGCGCAATATTAATCACACAGTAGTTTTTTGTATTTATTTAAATGGTTAATATTGGTTATAGATTATATTACTATTATATAATTAGTAGAAATCTATATATATCAATATAAAAATGAATGTCTGTCTGGCTGTCCTTTATGCATTCCCAAACCGTTCAACCGATTACGATTAAATTGGGGACAGAGATAGATTAGACCACTGGGAAGAAGATAGGATAATTTAAATAGGTAGAGGTTAGGTGGTGCTCAAGTGGTGCTCACACGGGGATTTTGAGATTTACGATGGAAATATTTGTTTATAAATGGTTGCCATTGGTTACAATACCTACTAACTTGGTTGTTATTTTTTTTTTTTAATGCACCTAATTCTGATTTCAGTTACTTACGCATCTCATGGGGTCCGCAATCCACCTGCGGTGGATTGCCTACCTAGGTGGCTTAGATGTATGTAAATCACTTGAGGTTAATCTTAACATAATATATGGGCATATGATTCAGGCAACGCTGGAAGGGACAGCTAGGATAGGACAGCTAATATAGCTGACACTTCGTGTCACGAAGTGCACGGGATCAGCTAGTAATATTATATATACTTCCATATTATAAAAGTTTGTAGCTAACGTGTGTACCTTATTGCAACCGATATTAGGAAAAAAAGTCTCCCGTTGCATATATAACAATATATAAAATATAAAGTTATAATAAAATAATTAAAAATTAAAAAAATATATACCTATCTTATGATAATATTATTTAAAAGTATAAAAATGTATTTATGCCGTTATAAAAGGTCTCTTTCTTATATTTTGACCTATTTGTTTTAAAAAATTAGGAATATCTGCGGATTTGTCTTCATCAAAACGTTGGCATAAAATGTTAAAATATAAAATATTATAAATAATATAACAAGTACCTATAGCGGAAATATCGTTTTATTTATACAGCAACGGGAGACTTTTTTCCGTATACCATAACAACTGGTGCTCCTTATGACCAGTCTGACCCGCGCTCCACATAATACGCATAGATCCGGTCGGTATACAGTCGGTGGGAGGACACGCAGCTTATCTTGTACGCCTCCCGACGTCAAACGTGCCCTCCTTGCAGCGTTTTATTCGCAACGATCGACCAGACGGAGTGCCGACCGACAGTATTCCGAATCTCGTGCTATTGTGCAACGTATTTTCGGCTTAATAAGGCCCCATACGTATATTTAATTGATTGCTATATTACCTTAAAAAAGATTGTGATAACATTACCAGAAAATACTTAGCGTAGCGCGAACACCGGTCCTAAAATATTTAACATCTTACAACATTTCACTTTTTCCATATTTTGTAGTTACTGCATATAAATGCAAATTTGAGTATATTAGACAAATTAAATGCATACAGGTATACACATTCAGAACATTTTGAATATTAGATATTGTAATGAAATAACTTAATATTTATATTATTGGTTAGGTTTTTAGTTACACATTAGTATCTTTATAATCATACGCTAAAATATTTTTTATTATTTTAAGACGAACGAGAATACAATTTAGAAGAATACGCAGGGGCGTATTTAGGCACAGGCCCTATAGGCCCGGGCCTAGGGCGGCGACATTTGGAGGGCGGCAAATTTTAACGAATTTTTTTTTACAAAATTACAAAAAGTAATTTTAATTCGATGAAATTAAATTTTACTAATTTTTTTGGTAGCAGTAAAATTATTTTCGTACAAATGATATGTTATATAATTTAGAATTACAAGTTAAACCGTAAACATTCGCATCCGTTCGCTCAAAATTAAGCAGCTACCTACACGTATCTACTATATTACACAAATACGAAAAATGTTAAGTTTCAAGTATAATCAATTTGTAAATTTCAAAAAAAGATATTACGTTCAATTTAATTTTCATTAATAATGTATCTTTTTTAATTTTTTATTCAAATATGTTTGATAAATAATTTTGGGAAGGATGGGAGGAGGGGGAAGGCGGCGAATTGGAAAGTGCCTATAGGCGGCAAAACCTTAAATACGCCACTGAGAATACGAAAGCAATTTTTCAAGTTTTTATTAATATTAGGTATTTAAAATACACGTATTTTTCCCATATTATAAATATTATAGTTCTCGTACCATATTTTATTTATTGAATTATTCGTTCAGATTATAATAGAATACGTTAAGTGCGTATTTGTGGTTTTTTAAATGCATAAGTCATATTTTGAAGTTTTTAAGTACCTACTACAGTCTACAAGTGTTTTGAGGTTTCATAACTCCTTAGCCCTAATGATATTATTAAGAATATTTGAAATACATGATACCATAACTGAGATGGGTACTGCTGATTTATGAAAATTTAATAAGACATTAAACGGCGATCGTTTGCACTACCACTAAAGTAATGATTCACGTGCACATTGTACATATATAGTGCTACAATCCACTGATTGAGCACATATTACCTTTTTTTACAACCAGGTTGAGCATAGATTAAATTGAACGATAGGAATCCAAAAAAATCTCAAAATACGACACGGAAAAGCACAGAAACGCGTGCCAGGTTTCCGTATTTATTTATTTTTTATACATCAGAGTAGATTGAAGTTATAGGTATAATGTTTTAAAGATTTTTTTTGAAAAAAAATAAATTTCGTAAATCTCAATATTTTATTACTGTCGGTTTTGCTTTATAACCATATCGGAAACTTTTCACAGTAAACGACAAGCACATGATGCGATAATGACTGATGAGGGTTGTGTTAAAGCCAATCGAATAAGCCCTGACAAGTGACATTGAAAAATCCTATTCGAAATTGGACACGTAATGATATCATGGAAAAAACGGTTCACTGACATGTTCATTTTTAATATCGAGAGGCATGTTGCAAATAACACACAAACAAAATGAGTGTGAGTTTTTGAAATAATATATAGGTAAAAGTATACATCATTTTAGCACCCCCTAAATCATAGGTCTAGTATTGGGCCTATACGAGGCAGTGGCGGATTGTGGTGGTGTTAAAAGTAGGTGGCGCACAAGATAATAATATATAATTACAGTTATCTTATTTTTAATGTACAGTGGTTATCTTGTAGTTATGATTGAACTTGTTCATGTAAACCGTATAAAAAAATAACTAAAAAATACTCTAACGATAAGAAAAAATAACGACGGTTGCTGAAATGTAAAAAAACGTTGACCATATAATAGGTACTGTGATAATAATAATAATAATAATATTATTTGCAGCTTATATTTTGTAATAGATTATTATAGGTATAAAATTATACGAATACTGCGCATAAATGATAAATCGTAGAATCATCAATCAAATTGCGGTTAGTGGTTACCAAATAGGTGACTCGCGTGCGCTGTTGTTATTGTAGCGATGTATATACTATTATTATAATGTGTATACGGTATACCAGCGGGGTGGCGAACCTATGGCACGTGTACAGTGTGCCAATATTGGCACGTTGGCCAAATTTTCACAACACACAAACATTTTTTATTTCACTGTTTAGTCTTGCGTTTAGTGAAAAAATAAACAAAATTATTTATTATTTCTAAAAAATAAAGTTTGCAGTTATAAAAGTTTGGAATTCACTGCTTTCAGACATAATAAGATTTTGTACGTCATAGACAAAAAAGTGGCTTAGTAGCTCATTCCAAATAAACTCGATATTCGCGTCAACATAATATTTATAATATGTGAAAGTTAATGATCCCAGTGGCGTCATTTGAGGGAGGGCTGGCAAGGTGGGCATCTGCCCCTGTCTGATTTTAAAAGCAGCCCAATATAGGCCGGTTCCCGGACTGTAGCCGTTTAACCATTATTATTATTTTTATTTTATTAGAGCAAAAACATGCTTATTTTTATAATATTTTAAGAAAATATTTTATTGTGTACTAGGAAATATTCACAATGATAAATATTGGTAATTAATAATTAATTGTTGAAATATATTTATATTTAGACGCATGCGGGAACGCGCATGTGTATATGTGTTTGTGTGTGCTAGTGTTTTGTGAAGGAAAAGGAACATAATATTATTGTTGTGTGTACAATTAGTGCAACAATAATAATAATAATTAATATCATAATCCCGTATAATTTTATATCTAAAATCTAAAATTAATTCAAATTCCAAAAACAACAACCTATCGGCACTCTTATTAATTATCATTGATTTCAGACTTCAGTAGTTCAATGAACTTGTGATAGTCGTGTACGCCGCACAGTCGCCGTACGGTGTGATGGTCGTGTACGGTGTAATATTATTATCTATTGTGTAATGTGTTGAATTTAGTTTAGAGCATTATAATTAAATTTTTTAGGCGAGATGGGAATGGGAATGGTAATTTGATAAAAATGTAAGTAGATATCTCAATATCTATATAGGTACGTGTTTACGAGCAAAGCGAGTGGTTTTTTTTAATTTACCCGTCTGGATTCCTGGCTGGTCAAAACTTTTGCCCCCCTCTATTGAAAACGGAAATGACGCCACTGAATGATCCACGAAGAATTGTTTCGAACCAAAACCTAGGAATACCGAATAATCACAAAATAATACAATGTTGAATATTATGTAGCTAACGCTGCTGCTTGAGCATGTAAAACATTTATAAGACACAACCGATGGTTAAATAATTTCAGTGATATTTTTTTTGGCCCTCATCGCGTTGAAAAAAAATTCTTTAACCCATACCTATCAACATATTATAATTATTATATAACTGAATTTTTTTTTCAACTTTGATGAGAAAACGTTGGCACGCGACTCGAAAAGGGTTCACCACCCCTGACACGCCATACCAAGAGACACCCTTCCACATGTACATAATAGTATGTACGAGCGGGGGAAGATGCGGCAGGTGCAGTGCATGCGTACAATATTATATCGATAAGGCCGGAATCTAGTTTCTAGCAACCGTCGTTTACAAATTATACCCACGGGTAAAAGCCATAGCATATAATAAAATAAAATACGCCCGTACCGGTAATACATATTATTATAATTATCTATACCTATACACACATTCCGCGTGTACTATACCTATATACATACTACCAAACATTATTACCTACACGATTTAACAAAGGACAATACCATGAGCGGCCGTGGTGCCGCAGCAGACGACAAAACGAAAGAAGGAGACAATAACGAATGCCGTACAATGAGGTAGGTATCATTACGTATTATCGTATTATTACGATATAGTCATATTGTGTGCGAGCACGATAATAATAATAATAATATGATAAATCGTACCTGTGTACAGTATTCTTAATTATTTTTACCTTAGTCATTTGTCATTAATCATCATACAATACGAGTAGGTAATAGATATAATAATATTATACATTTTCGTCTTGTCCCAAATACATATAGTATATAGCGACGCCTTTGACTGACCGTTTTACTATACCCAAATAGGTACATATATTATACAGTGTTATATTATATTATCGTGGTATTTTGTACTATTGTTCAATATTGTTTTCATTTTTCGGCATTTGCCGCCGCGTAGACCGAAACTGAAATACTCGCTGTCGTACTGCCCGTCCATGTCCCGGCCGTTGGACTTCAGCGTCAAAGGTCCCGTGCCGATTTACATACACAAAAAACAAAAAGTGCTCACCGGTTGTTCGTACATCGAACTGAAGTTGCAAAAGCACTCAAAGGTTAGTGTATATCAATCGTTTTTATCATTTTTATACATTTTTTAATATTTAGGTGTCTTGTAGTAATTTGTATTCATAATTATATAATATTATTATAGTATATAATATGACTACACGCGCATTTAAATTGTAATGATTCGACGAGAGGAGTAGTGTACTAGTGTCAGTGTAGTGCTCTACTCAAAGTTCGGCTTCATACATCATACCTGCCACGTTTATCAATATATACCTATAAAATGTTTAGAAAAGTTAAATATTATTCAGCGGCCTCTCACACAACTCGCAAGTTGCTGACGGACTTACGCGTGAGTCTGCAGACTCCTGCAACCGAAGGAGATTTGCAGATGGTACCACACCGACTGTAGTAAAAAAAAAAGGGAGGACGTAAAGTATAAAAAGTCGAAAACCAATGCACCACTGTACGCTGACTTAAATATTAAAAAAAAAATGTATTTTCACTGCATTGCTGCTGCTTCAATATAATATGATTTAAGAAATTACCTCTTTAGGCAAAATCCTCCAATTTCTCCTCCCTACACTTAACGGTAAAATGTTGACGCTCCCTATATCTACTCGTATCAACCTCAATAATTTGTGTCCCAAGCACTCCCGGCCTATCCAACCAAAAATCACGCACTTTTCATCTACGCTCCATGACATAATATCGTGATGATGGTAACGACATAGGCGCAACTGGGCGCGGGGTGCTTTGGGGGTAGCAAGCTCTATTTTAGCACCCCTGGCTCCTGTTATAAAACACCAACAATAATGTGAGAAAACAGTGGTTTTCTTATTTAATATAGGACTTTTTTTGACGTTTTTATTAAAAAAAAAACTATTCAAAAAGAGGATTTTCCTATAACTTTAACAAATTAGGAAAATTTCAGTTACAATTCCATAAGCACCTACATGCACGGGCGTAAATAGGGTCCTCAAATGCATAGGGCTTGAGCCCAAAAGGTTTCAAGAACAAAAAGAGTGGGAGACTTGTCTTCCACCGGCCACTTCTTACACACAATTTTATTTGGTCTATAATACAATTAAAAACTATCACAAATTGAATGTAAATTTATTATACGCTGTCCAGGTCAAAGATTTGAATTTTAATAAATATATTTGAACAAAATGTATATGCCATTTTTCTTTTAATTAAAATATTAATATAATATGTAACCAATTTCAATCATTTAGATACGCACTAGACATTTTTCTTTTTTCGTAAGCTGAAAAAAAATCACTCGTGAACTACCTTTTAGATATCCATAATCCATAGGAGTTTAAAAATTAAGCTAAACAACCTTCTAAGTCCAAGTTTCAAGTAATCTATATTGATATAATTGATATAATGTTTATTGAAAACAGTCCTGTCGTTTTTTGAGGCTATATTAACTTTAGTGGTAAAACCCGATTTTACCCTTGACAAAATGAAAAAATACAAAATTTAGGTTAAGTGTAGGTATATTGGTTTTGGTGTACCTACCTACCTACCTCAGTTCACAGGCAAATTTTCATCACTTTGTGAACTAACTCGACCTAGATGGCCAATTAATTTGTGGTGGATTGTATATAGCACTTGGTTTAAATCGAATGTGGCTCAAACTACTCTTTAAACTTTCCTAATATCTCCGAGAACAATTTGAAATTTTTACAAAATCGGTTAATTAGTTTTTTAGAATATAGGTACCTATATAATAGCAACAAATCTCATATTTGTTTTAAGATATAATTTCTTTATAGTTTATTCGGAACCATAACGTGACGATTTGATGGATGCTTTTACATCATAAAAATAATAAAGATTACCCATAATATATTATAGGTAATATAGCTAAGCCCCCCCCCTATTTACGTCCATTCCTACACGTGGTATGCAACAAATTAATAATTGGTTGAGGTATATTTTAAATATTTATAAGGATATGTTGCAAACGACATAAAAACAGAATCAGTGTTAGCTATAAGTACCTACAGCATAAAAACAAGGAAAATAGTTTCGAAATTGATTTAAATTATACAATTATATAGTTGTTATATGTTGTAAAATATTAGGTATACAAATATTATACTATCATCATAAGACAATTATTTACTTTGTAAACACACTTCAGTGAGATAGGTATACATAATTTTAGTACCCCCTAAAATGTAGGTCTAGTTGCGCCTAGGCGTAACGATCGCCCAATGCCCCCCAATTATTCGTATAATACTTGGCCGTCATAATGAATTATTTTAGTTTTTCGACTACTTTATTTCAGTATTATTTATTATTATTTTCTACTCAGTGCGATATTGTATCTATAATATTAAAAGTACTCTCACAGTCTCACGGTTTCGTCAATTTTTACCATTTACCTTTATACAATAATTGTACAACGCACGTGAAACGCCACCGCGTACCTATATAATGGCGTCAAAATAATAAATAAATACGCCTATAATATTATTATTAGGGCCCGGAAGTTCGTGAACTTAAAACTATCAAAATATGCATGCGAATATGAGCTTAAAATTACTAAAATTTGCGCTAAATATGCATTTAATTTTTTTTTTACAATAAGTTTTTTTTGTTTTTGGTAAAAATAATAATTAAAAGATGTGGATAAATATGAAATTTTTTATTAATATGGTATATTATGTTGTATTTACTTTATTTACTTTAATTTCAATAAGAAAATTGTCGCATACATGAAATGTATGAAGTCATTAATTTGAAGATCTTCTGGAAGGTCGCCTGTTGTTGTTTCTTCTCCTGACATGATTTTTGAACAAATATATTTTGAAATATACTTAAGTAAAATGCAATTTTGTTTTAAAATATTCATATTTATGTAAAAACCTCAAAATATGCAAACTAAAATTTCATTTTTGAACTCGTTAGGTTGTGCTTCAAGTTTGTAGCTCATCCAGCAACTTTTTGATGCTCTCAGTAAAAACATGCAAATACATGAACTTCCGGGCTCTAATTATTATTAAATCATACCTTTTGGTCCGCAGGTGGGCGAAATAACGTTCAGAAACTATTACACGGCCAGCGTGAGCGTGCTCCTGTTGAGATCGAATACCTTGCAAGGGCCGCCGACGGGATCGAGAAACTGGGAGGTGGGCATCAAGAACCGGACTCTGATGAACCAGCCGCATTGCGAGAACGGCGCCCAAGACTATTTCTCGCTGTTTTCCACTGAGGTACGGCGGCCGTAAGACGATAGCTACACAGACGATAACTCGAATTTCTTTTTTGGAGGTCAATTATAATATTCCGCCTCTGCGTTACGACCGTACCCGGTCACCCGTGCGCGTATTTAACGCAATTTTAAAATTTTTATTCCATTAATATTTATAAGTTTTTACTTAATATTTTGATAAATTCGAGTTATCTCGAATAATAATAGTGAACACAATATTATATCACGTCGAAACAATTTTTTTTACTTTTAGATTTTAAGCAAAATGCGTTCATCTTTTATGCCATTACGGTATAGGTACCCATTATAATTTACTACCATCGGCACAAAATATTAGTTATTATTGAGAACCGAGAATATGAAATATTAGACAAAGAGTGGGTGCTTTTAATGAATTTTTAGATTACACCTTCATTTTTAGACATAGAGCCACTTGTTGAGAGGAGGCAAATTTGAAAAAGCTTTTTGGGAAATTTGGACGTCTGTCGTCTGTACATTTTTTACTCGTATAGTCGTTTATAGAATGAATATCCATATAGGCGTGGAACAACGTTTCGAAGCTTAAAATCATACTCAGACAACCGTCGCCAATGTGCAAGACGTTCCACCTGGAAGAAATCAAGCTGTATGCCGACGTGCCTAGGTTTGGCCGGCCGTTTTTTGAGGTGAGTAGCTACCACCTCTCACCAGATTACCCGTAAGAATACTTGGACATCTGTTTGATCCCTCGAGTAATTGATTTTTTTTTTAATTTGTTCCCCAAGCAAAAACTACCGCCTTATCTGATTCATAACACCACAGCGGCCATTTCGTGGAGACCGAGTACAAGGACCTACAGTGAAATGCAACTTGGGCATAGGCCAGAAATGAATAACAAGGTAAGGCATTCATTTGGCATGGGCCTACTGGGCATTTTTAGGTTTAGTGTGTGACCTATAGGACATAAAAATACAATTCATATTGTTCAAAAAATATATAATTCAAATTACATGTAAGGGTATATGATACATTGATACCCTTACATATGACATTTTTTATCACCCAAAAATTAAAAAATTGTTAGAATTATTTATTGAGTTATACTTATCAGTTAGCCTAACCTAACATTCAGCTGACTGGCATGGTAATAGATTCATTGGTTCTTTGGCATTTTTATTTCAATCTTGAATTATAATATTGGCCATCAACATTCAATTGTTAATTGTGAATTTGACCCATTTACAGTATTTATAAAATGTTATGAATGATTAAAAGATATATGAGTACTGCCAATATCTTTCAGACTGTGATATGGACATATAATATCCATTCATCCAATACTTTAGTCCTCAGAAAACTTCCGTCTTTGGATAGTAGTAATTAATATATTTTTATCTCAGTTTGTCATATAACATTACAGTAGTCATGATGGGCCCAGTAGGTCACACGCTAAACTAATTCTTGAGGTACCTACATATCACATACAATAAATCAATATTTAAATAACATTTGATGTATGTTTCATTCAAGGCTCAATGTCTTGGTTATGTAGTTGAACAAGTGCCAAACAATTATGACGGTTCAAAAATAACGTAGTTGAGAACCTTTAAAAAAGGTTCATGTCATCAAACAAATCAGCCATGAATACATTATTTTTAATACAAGAACAACAAATATAAAAAAATGTATTCTTTTCATTTTATTGCAAAAGTATTATTATGAGATAATAATAATGATGATTGTACATTTTAAATTACAGAAAAAAAAAATATATATAAACTTATAATCTTATATATTATAATAAGAATTTCTATGATAAATGACTAAATTATTATAAGTAAAAAGAATTGTAAAATAATAAATTACGATCTTATATCATCTTTAAAATATAGGTCTATTTTAGATACAAGACACGTTAGAATTTTTGTTTAACACCCCAAAATAAAATAAATTGAAGAGTAATTTCTTATTATCTTACTTTTTTTTGTAATATTTTAACACACAAAAAAAATAATTCACAAGAACAGATAAAAAAATTATTCATTTTTATGGCTCTTCAAATACATTTTTGAGATTAAAAATCCCTCAGACTTGCAATTAAATTTGTCAATAATTTAATAAAAATTGCTTACACGTTCATCAAATGAGCTTTAAGATGTATCACAGGTTTATCACTTGACAAGAAAAAATTCTGTTGGATTTTGTTAAAATTAAAATTTTAACATTGTTACAGTTGATTAGAAGAAAATTGCATTTCAAATAAACAGATATGTATGAATCTCGCATTTTATTTGATTATCTTTTTTAGTTATTTAGGATGGGCCGAACTCAAAATGTCTGTATTTAATTCAACTACAAATAGAATCGATATAGAAAACAATGTTTTTCATTAATCCATTATGGACACAATATACTGTTATGATAAATATATATATAGATAATACAGGAGTTTCCATTTTAAAACTTCCAATAATTCAATACATTTATAATATTTGTTTTAGTATTTCTATTTGAAAACTATTGTCAATTTCTATTATTCATAGTAAACTTTATCTGGTATCCGGTTAATACTGATAAAATAATACTCTTATAACTGTAAGTACGTCGAAAAATTAAAGCACGAGTTGAAATGTAGTTAAAAAAATATCTTATGTACACATATGAAAATAACATTATATGCGAGGACTGTAAAGAACCATTATGATTAAGACTGGTTTATGATGTTGAATATGTCTGGCGTCCAGCCAACTCTAGTAAGTATCTATCCGGGTGATCTAACCATTCTTTAGATGTCATTTTTAATTTTCTGGTCTTCTCAGCCTCTTTGATTTGCCAATTCTTTATATCCAATTGCACTTCTCTAAAATATAAAACAAATTTATCATATAAAATAAACATTATTACTAGTATTAGTGAATGTTTATTTATCTTTTATTTTATATATAACTAGATAAGTGAAAGAAAATAAAATACATTTATTGACAAGTACAAGCATTATTAGAAAAAATTTGTGACAAGTACCTATTTTTTGGTGAACCGCAGCCCCATACTTCAAGGCTTTCTAACTTGTATGGTATGCTACAGTGCAGAATACGTTGAAACGACTCATCCACTTCAATTGATGGTTTTCTTGGATCACTACCGGCTCTGATTCCCTTTGGATATCCACGTATGGATGTATTTAAATACATAGATTTTGGACCACCTTAAAGAAATTGGCTAGAATTATAATAATTTTACACCTCAAGATATTGTGATACTTACGGTTGATTACTTTGTAAGTGGGTAATAATTGCAAAATTATGTTGTCTTCTCCACCCCAGTACTGATGTGACTCCCGCCATTCAGATGTACCTCCTATGCAAAATAAGACGCCTTCATCGCCTCGCAAGAACGTTAATGTTGGCCCCCGATAACTCAGCACATGATGTAAAAACCTATATATAAAAAAAAATAGAAGAAGACAAAAACAAAAGATTATATTTCTAAATTATTTTGTAAGAGCTGCATACAAACGTTATACATAGTTTAACGCTGTATGTAAAGCACAATAAAAAAACATACATTTCGAAACAGGAATAAAATATTCATAATAGTTTACTTGGAAATAATTACCTATTACTTCCGATACCGTGTTGATTGCTGTTGTACAATAGTGTCCAATGTGATGGACAAGAAAAGTCCAACTGTAATAGAAATATAAAACATAAAAGCTCGGATGCTTTCAGCTTGTTTTCTATTACCAATTAAATAACAATTACCCATTATTGCCTACTGCCTAGCTACTAGTTACACATATTTGATTCAATTCGTTATTCCTATTAGTTGTGTCGTTAATGATGAATGATATTAGGTACTTTGGGTGGTATTCCTATATATACAGTAGATACACTCTCATTTAATTAATGTCGTTTTCACAGTTCCACACCTACTGGTTACAATGTTACATCCTACAACTACCATTTTATACTTTTGCAATGCCAATTTAAAAAAAAAAAAACCATTAAACAATTCATTGGTTGTTTTAAATTTACTTTTGTTTTTTTCCACGCTCAATAATTAGTACCATTTTATCTTAAATTGTACAGTAAAAATGTTGTCAAGAGAAAACGTGTTTAATTCAGTATTGAATGATATATTAATTCATTATCAAAAAACTTATTTCTGTCTGCTACATGATATAATATTGTCTAGTGTATGACGAAATTCAAGTGAAATGTAAACAACTACAGAAGGTATCTTGCAAATTAGTGTAATCTACTCTCGGAATACTTTTCAGTTAATATACATGCTTATCTGATAAAAGTTACTCAAGTCGCCTTGAAATAGGTAAATAATATGTTGATTCATATGTATACGTAGTATACAACTCCTACGAACACAATAGAATACACGAATGACCCACATTGGGCGAAATACGTCTTCGTTATTCGTTTCTTTTGTGTATTTAAATGACTACTATCGTCCACCAACTTCTAACACCCCCACCATCGCAATCAATCGAACAAAAAGAGAGATGTAAAAAGTACTAAACATTATTAATTATTTTAAAGTAATAACACGAACATTTAATTGGCAAATCAACACGATTGTTTAGCCACACCCTCTTTGTATAATTTATTACGTTTTCACTTTTAATATTGTTTTTGGTACGTATCATATTTTATCGAGGTTCATTAAAAACAGTCAAAATCAAAATAAAACAATACGGTCAATAATTGTGAAAAAATACCTAACTACTTACAAATAGATAGAATTTATATTAGGTAGCCGGTAGGTATGCAAAATGTAAAAATAACCGTAACCAAATTATGTTGTTTTATACGCACGTGCGTGTTTTTGTAAAATAAGCTATTTATAAATTAAAAGATAGTTTAAAAGTATTTAGGTACAATTCTTTGGCCGAAATAATTATTGGACCATACGTGCCAAAACAAATTTCAAATTTGAAACTTGAAACTAATTAAATAGCAAAATTGACAAAATATTCTTCAAATTATGTATTTTCCAAGGCCGATGTTGTTAGATTTTTAAATATATTTAGAACAATGTATGATGGTTATCTAACTATTTAGTTCTATTAAAATACATTTTAAAAAATCACGGTCGATAACTAAAATCATGAGTTGGGTATACTTGATAACTCCTCGTAGCAGGATAACGATATGTGTTGTGATATTAAATTAAGTATTTGGAACATTATGGATACTAAATTTAATTTAAATAAATAATATTATAAAGTATCTCAGTCGAGAACGTGTAATCATAAACATTCACACATTTAAACAACAGCCATGTTTTGTTTAATAATAAAAAAAATATTGACGTTAATAAAACATATTATTATTATAGTTTTTCAACAAAAAATAATAAATATCTAAACGTTGTATGAAATTTTCTAAAATATTCTTTACGCTAAAAAGTACGTTTCTATGCTGATTATAGACTATAATACTATTATATTAAAATACTATGTATAATAGTTTCGTTTACTTGTAGGTATTACTATAATACTATGCGTTTTTTGTTTGCCTACTGGCTATTTCCTAGCTAAAAAATGTCTACATTTTACCTATACGCGCTATTCAGCTATTGACACTACGTCACTACATAATTTATTAAATAAATTGAAAATCATGATTGGAAAATCATTTATGTATGATACATTTACTTATCAAGGACAATCGACATTGACCTTAACGGCTCAATAGTATCATGGTCACATTTATAACTGGCTTATATTACGTTTCTTTATTCGACAATTATATTTTTATTTTAAATAAATGTGAAATAATTGTTTACGGTCATGGTTTTACTTTTTTTTGTTTATTTTTTTATATACAAGCAATAAAAAAACGCACATCCAAGAAATAAATACGTAGGGATATGTGCGTATTATTACGAAATAAGATTATTAAATAATTTAATTAAAAAATAACGGACAAACCCTAAAATTTTTGAATCATATTATTCATAGATTAATTGAAAAATTTGAAAGTTTCGGAAACAGAAGATTGAGAAGATACCATAACATTATTATAGTTTAAGAATATATTACGTAATACGTAATATTAAAGTATAGTACCTACTACAGTACTACCTATGAATTATTTTCAAAATCCGTATTAAAGCCAGAAATTTTACAGAAATCAAAAAAATAGTAAAATCTTAATTAATAATGAAAAAAATTGAAATACATCGTTTATTTTTAAATAGTGAAGTAAATTAAAATATATATCACCAACAAATTTATTTTAATTTATTTAGGTGATAATAATTAATTTTTTTTTGTTAATTTTTCAAGTACGACAAAATTACAAAATCCAGTTCGCCGAAATCTGATGTTGCTTGTATTTGAACTGTCCGTATTTTTTTTTTTTAGTTTTCATCCATCATTTTAAAAAGAACAGGGAATTTTTTTATTTTTTACCTCCCAAAATACCAACTAGTTTTAATTTGCTACCAGTAACAACGTTTTTTAAATTAATTTTTTTCTTTAAATAATACATGTTTAAAATTTTTTTAAAACAAACAATTAAGATGTTAATTAATTTTTTTGGTCTATTTTATATAAGAGTGATATTTAAAGATTCAAAAATTACGATATTTAAAGATTCAAAAATTCTAATATTTAACTTTCACTCATAAATATATTTAAAAGCAAGAATGTAATAAATTTGATAATGAAATTTTATTGAAAATAAATTAAAAAATATTTTAAAATTGTAATTATTCTAAAATTTTTTTAATAACATTTAACCATATATTTTTATTTTTTAATTATTTCTGTTACATCCACCCTAACCTAACCTAACCTGTTACATCCTGTATTTTCTAAAATACAGCATAATATTGTAAAATTGTTTGGATTTTATAATTTGATAACTAATGCTAATCAAAAAGGTAATTAAGAACACACTTCTCGTTGAAATTGTAAGTGATATTTTTTAAATATTGTTTAACATATCTACCATGAATTTGTGCTATGCACAAGACAATTGTATATTTTTAAAGGCCTATTACCTTGTAACAAAATTAAAGCTATAATTGAAAAAAAATGTGAGATATTCCCAGCGACACATTAATTTTGTTACAAAGATCATAAGCCTATAAAATTGACTTGTGCATAGCAGTATAAGGAGAATAACATATTGAACAATATTATAAAAACAAATAAAAAGTTTTCACAATTTCATCGAGTACTGTGTTCTTTATTACTTATTGAGAATTGGATTACCATTAGATATCAAAGTGTGAATACCAAGTACCAATCCAGTTGTGAGATACCAAACAGTTTTACAATATTAAGCTGTATTTTTAAAAATAAATTGATCAATTTAAGCTTATACAATATTATTTCCAAATTTAACATAGGTACCTATATAAAATAAACCAACCTAACAGTCAAATTAGTAATGCAGGCAAAAATAATTGAATTATTTTCTTTATATTTGTACAGTTACTAAAACTGGTTTTAAAAGTAGGGTTGCCAACTACTATCAGTAACTTTGTTAGAATATAAAATGTTACATATTATTTCAGATTCAATATACAACTGGTTAATACTAAATATATGGTGAAATTGAAATACTACTTTCACACAATTTACAAAGTATTTACACTTCTTAGAGTATAAATATATTGAAATAAGAGAATATTTTAAACTTCTCTAACTAACAAAAAGGATAAAACAAAAAAATAAAATATATGAGAAATGCCATGCATTTTTAATGATATATTATTATTTAATGAAAACATATATTTATTTGTGTAATCGTCCAATGACTAATGTGATTGAATAGAACATTTTACATAGGATAATTTACTATTTGAAGATTACATCAATAGTATACCAATATCTATAGAATATTATTTTTTTTGATCAAATTATTTAACTTGAACCAGTATCTACAATTATATGGTTTTTGATTTTAATTGTAAAACGTTAATTGAATGACATGAAAAATACAAATTCAAACCACAAATTTTTAAGAATAACAAAAAGAATTTATGTGATTGGGAATATTTTAAATATTAAATATAAGCGTACAGTATGTGTGAATAATGGCAAAGCAAAGTGATGGTAAAATATAATATAATTATGTTAATTTTAGTAATAAAATAATTTATTACAATTAATATTTTTTTACATTTTATTATAACTTAATGTTCAAATAATTGTATATTTAATTAAGGATGAAAAATCTTAGAGAATATACTATCTTGTTATATTATTCGTTTTGAATCAAGAAGTCCCCCCCCCCAAAAAAAAATTAAGATGATAATTAAAAACTTACAAATTTGGATAAGAAGTTTTGAGTGTTGAAACAATTTGGCGTTGGTTTGGAATGCAAAATTGGTTGAGTATATAATGCTGGTAAAGTTGTAGATAAAATCCACACTTGAGACAATGGCAATAATGGATTCTTTTCGGATATGAACAAGTTTTCTTGTTCCAAAACTGGTGTTGTCAATTCGAGATCCTGTAATAAAATAGAATCAATTAATATTTAATTAAATCACAAACAATTCGGTAAAATTTACTCACATTAGGTTCGTTTTCCTAATGAGGTAATAACAAAATAGAATCATATTCAATATTATTAAATTGTTTTCCCCGCATAAAAATCAATTATATTTATTTAAATATCAATATATACTTACATTAGGTTTGGAATATGGGCACTTTTCAATAACGGATCTGTAACCAGTGGATAGGATGTGAACAATATACCGATGAAGTAAGACAATTAACCGTGGGCAATGTTGAAGTATCCAATTTGTCAAGTAACCAACTTTTAGTGATAATTTTTTATGAAACTAAAAATTAACTTAAATTAACATGCATAAATTTAAATTGAGCAAAATAACTCACTGCAGAATCAACAACAGATTTAACAGTCTTAAATATATAGCGACATGACTGAGGCCCTTCAGGATAATGATCCATTGCAAGTTTATAGACAGCTATGAGTAGATCTCGAAATTGTTCTTGATCAATTTCTTCTTTTCCATCAGCATACATCTAACAATCAGTAATAGTAAAAAAAAAGAATATTCTTTGCACATTGGGAAGTCCATATAAGAATTTACACCATATAAAATTTGAAAGCAATATTATTATACTATCAAAATTATTTTAAGCAATATCTTGAATAGTTTGAAAAAAGTGGAAGGGAACTGCAAAAATGATAAATATGACTTATTTTTACAAAATAACCTAATTTGAAATCAAATTATGTATTTACACAAGATACATACAGATGTGAAAATATTATGCTTTTACTCCTCTACTGGAAGCTCTCAAAAACTCAATTGATTTTCAAACAACTGATTTATCACATCAAATATTTATTATGGAAACAAAAATATAATTATAAAAGTTAAAACATAAAAGCAGTAGCATACAATTTTAAATGTATTGAATAAAATATTTTTTGCCCAAAATTAAAAATTAGTTAAATTAATAAATTAATTAAAAAGTATTCATCAAATTACAAACATAATAAACATTTATATATTATAATTCTATACCTAAACACATATGAATATGTGTTGATAATTTTATAAATTCAAATTTGTTACAAATTTAGTGTTATGGTACTGAGCTTAAGCAAAGAGGTATATTAGTTATGACAGCACACAGCTGTGTGAAACTTGGATTTCACACATGTTTAAAATCCAAAGACAAAGAAAAAATGTTTAAGAGACTTGTTTTGATATAATAAAGTTATATTATTGAATTACATTTTAAAAACCACGGATATTCTTTACACATATTATTACATATCAATTTACAAAAAAATATTATTTATCATGTAGGTATAAGGTATAATTTTTAATTTGTAAACAAAACCTTCATTCTTAATAGAATATCTAGTGTTAGAAATCAAATATTATGTAGCCATGTAGGTATTATTTCTCATTGAATATCAATAGAACCTAGATATTTAATCAAATTATTAGATTTTTTTGAAAAAACTTTTATAGATCTATTCACACAATTATAAAAACAACAAATTGTCAACTCATTATTTGATAATATAGATAAAAACTGTATTACCAATATATTTATTGAATGATTACATTTAAATGTATTGACTTAAAAAACTATAAAGTAATTAGCTAATTTAACAATTATATAATAACCGATTAAAGTTTTTAATCAGAAATAGGACCTATTTACTATTAATCAACAAACATTCCATAGTTTATCTTAAATACAATAAGACTAAAGTCCAAATCTTTATTAATATTTTATAAACATTCATTAATTAATAAAAATTGGTAATATACAATAAATTATAAAATATAACTTATAATACAAATGCTACATTAAATACTACTATAAATTCAAAAAAAATGTGTACTGAAAATTATGAATATCGGTATAACTTTTTTTTTAAATATTTTATGATATACCAAACAAATTAAATTTTAAATTAAGTAATTTCACTGTCACTGTATTAATTAACAATAACGATTATTCAATTGAATAAGTAAAGAAAATGTTCTAATATTTGTCTAATTTGAAAAAGCTAATTTTTATAATTGTATCTATTTTATGTACCCTAGTATCTGCCGCTACGACATAAAATTGTATCATTTAAATTAACTTTTGCCATTATATTAAATAATTAATATTTTTAACCAATTTAATTGTAAAATCCATTTAATAATAATAGTTATAGTTTAATACTGCAATAAATTACTTATATTAATTTAACTATTACAGATCAAATCACAAATAAATGTATGAAGTACCAATACATTTTGTAATATTTTAAAGTATAAAAAATATATCTTTAATCACCAAGTTTTTAAATAAATAAAATACACTAAAATCTATAAAATGTTTATAAATACATTGGTATATATCATAACCATAAGGCATAAAATTATTTTCTATAAATATCTTATAAAATAAAGAGGCCTATGGGCTAGTGAATTATGTATTGAAGGTACTACATTTATGATTGTTTTAGCATATTAACTTGTCAACACAAAACTATAGAAATAAATCATTCAATTATAACGTGATAATAACAAAAAATAAATCTAATATTCTATGATAGTTGTCAGTTATCTATCAGTTTTCTACAGAGTTCAATACGAAAAAAAATTATATGGTATTAGTAGTA
The DNA here is from genome assembly GCA_022818045.1 of Neotoxoptera formosana. Classification (NCBI taxonomy): domain Eukaryota; kingdom Metazoa; phylum Arthropoda; class Insecta; order Hemiptera; family Aphididae; genus Neotoxoptera; species Neotoxoptera formosana. The sequence goes on along the minus strand of CM040632.1, from coordinate 62,341,192 downwards.
ATGAATCATTATTTATCATCAACAAACTGAACAAAGTATATAGAGGTTAAAACTGATAGATTTAAAATTGGCAAGGGCAACTATCTATTAACAGTATCTATGTGTAAGTAATTTTAAATATGAATAAAAAAAAAAACCAAAAATCAAGACATTTACAAAGAATATAATTAGTATTTGAATTAGATTTTAGTCTAGAAATTAATACCAACAACTAATATTGTTATGAGATCCTAATACCCACAATTGAGATAATATAATAATTAATAAATTTAAATGACGATGCTTCAGTATTGTAGGCTACCTTGCCACTTATTATAATGGTCTATGATTGGCTTGGCTGATAATTTAAAATAAACAAAAAACCAAAGGCTAAACTCAATTTTATCTTATATTGGCACAAACACAAATGCAAATTAGAATATCTGTTTTGTAAACCATTGTCGAGTAAGTATTCTAGTTGTTAAGATGACATTAGGAATTAAAATTAAAGTAACTTTTAATAGACTCATCAACAATTTACCGACTAAAAATGTAGTGTTATAAATACTTTAAGCTAAATAAAAACAATTTGTTTTTCAAAAACACAAAAATTGACTTAGAAAATGAGTGTAAGTATCCATTAAATCAGGGTGTCCCAAACTGTGGGTCACATCAAGTTTTGAAATATGTATATATTTTATAAAAAAATTCAAATAAAATGTATGGTACAGTATTTTACATAAAACTATAATGTGCATTGATGTTTGAATTTAGTTCTATGATTATCCGTGATGATTAAAGTGTACTAGTGTCATGTCATCACAGAGCTATCAGACTAAAAGTTAGAGCAACATAACAAAGATAGCAACCAACAATGAAAAAAAGGCATAAGCATGTTGTCGGTCACCAAAATGTAAATATTTTCCAAGATGGTTTGTACCATGAAAAATTTGGGAACCTTTAAATAAATAGATTACCATATTTAGAAATATTAAATTCAATTTAAACCTACCATTATATAAAGTATAATATACCTACCCATAATAATGTATTACGTAATTAAAACATACCAAGTACTCATAAACAAAATCTATAACACTGACATTTAAATTAAAGTTAATATTTTAATAGAATTATACACTTTGTTGTTATATTTCAACAGTTAAATTATATTATTTTGTTTAATACTTATTACCTACAACAATTTTAATATTTCAATGAGATGGGTTATTAATTTCATTATTATCTACCAATCATAAATATACAATTATTAAGACTCGCTCACCGTGACGTACATCAATACTTGGCGGTCATCAGCCAAAACACTCAGCAAACGTTCAGTTTGGGCTTTAAAGTGTGAATAACTGATTACATGAGAAGAAGCAGGACCACCAGATGAAGTTACCAGAAATGCAAAAAGTTTACGAGCCATTTCAGGATATTGTGGAAACAAGTATCGCTTTAAAAATATTTAAATATACATAATTAAAATATAAACCTAAGAGTGAGTACTAATTATATTTATAGTTATAAAAATTAGTTATGAATTATATTAATAATAATCTAATACATTTAATAAACTGGATAAGTACCTTAAATACACCACAGCCTATGCCATTAATTGAATCTTCTTCTAAACTCTTTTGAATCAATAACTGAAACAAAAAATAAAAACATTAAAGGTAAATTAGTATAAATGAAATATTATTTAACTATCTTTTATGAGATCTTATAGATTAAAATATTTATTCATATATTTATTTATTTATTTATTTATATATATATTTCAACGTCTAATGGCAATTAACAGAGACAAATACATAAATATTGGTAGGTATTAGATAACAAATTAGTATATATAAAAAACATTATAAGTATAATATAGCTTAAGTACTGATAGAACATGAAAATAAAAATATAATTAATATACATAATATTATTATTAAGTAAAAACAAAATGTTGTGTGGTCCGTGTCTAAGATTTATTTTACTCTTCACTTTTGACTAAAATTCCAAAAGTTTTGGATCTAAGTTAATTTTAATCATAGTTCTTTGGATAGTCATTACAAAGATAATTTGTTCTACGAGTGCTGATTTCAAACATTATTTTACTACGGGACCCATTTCTAGGTATATTAAATTTAACCCTTTCGAGTAGACGGCTAGCATCGGTCTTCCCCACATATATCTTACATAACAAAATGTCCTAATAGTCTACTACTACTAGGTAGGTACGCAAGTACAAGTATGCAACATATAACTTAAATACCTACTACAAAGCTACAATAAGAAACAAATGTATAATGGTATACCTATGTTTACATTAAACTTAATAAATTTATAATATTAACATCTACCATCCTAACCATGCATATCATAAAACAATATGCTGAAACTTGAAAATAATTATTGAACACCTTTTTTTTGATAAATTATTTAAATTCAGTCACATTTGAAACAATTAAATAATTTCTTTTTTAATTACAAACAAATTATTGAACAATTTCAATCATTTTTCATTTTTAAATTCATTCTACGAAATAATTTTAACTCGAGAAATACACAAATATGATTTTTATGAACAATAATAGGTACAGTTTAATATGAAATATAGACTCAATATTCTCTTATCTCGAAAATAAATGTTTTCTACTAGTTCTGTTATGGGTAAGTTGTCTATATTTTTCACCCCGTTGAGCTGCAGAAAGTCAAACAATACCTCCTATGTGTAAAAACATATAAGTCACAAAATATAAAATACATATAAAAGCTAAACAATATCAGAAATATTGCTTTTCAAATTATAAGTAATTCACTATATTTTCCATATTCAATTGTTGATATATTAATATGTTCCTATTCAGGATTGTAGTTCATAACTTGTATTTAACTGGAATTGAGGTCAAAGTAAAAACATACAGTACTTAATTATACTGGACTGGTGATAATTCTACGTAATTCTATAATCAGTGTAGTTAAAAATTATTATTGTCAATCTATATTTATAAGGTATTAGCTATAAACAATAGTCATATCCAACAATTCATTACATCTAATAGGTATCATACTGTTTATATTTTAAAATCCCATTTTTATTGGGAATTTAATAAACCAAAATGTTTAGTATTTAAAAAGTGGGTTGCAACTAAAAGAGTTAAACAAACATAAAAAACATAAATTCAGAAAAGCCAATAAAAATGAATGAAATAATAACTATCAACTTGATAAATCCAGAGTGCATCGGTTCCGCCTAAAACTAAAGTTTTGACCGCCAAAATTTAAGATTGAAGATCCACTAATCTGATCTAGGTCTCAATTCTGGTTTTATGTTGCTATTGATAAGATATTCAGAAAATTATATTTCCAAAAATAGTACGTTTTAGTGTTTTACCCATGGTATGGTCCAATTTCAGTGATAGTTTAAGCAGAATACCAAATAATTGCATTTCATTCCATGCACATTTCAATGAACAGTTCTAAAAATTGTATTCCAATATTAATACAATATTAATACCTCGATTAAAACTAACTACAAAATTGAACTAATTGATAAAATTAATAGGTAGTTCCAAAATTATATCCCATGTAAATTGAATGATGAAGATTTTGTGTAAACTTATGTTTCATATGGGTTTTGATTACTTTAAGTTATTTGAGTTAAAATAAAATAATTTGGATTATACTTATGAGTTAAGGGTTTTTACGGGTGTTACTGGTCCCGATTAATTTGGGTCCGAAGCCCTAAAAGAACAAAATATAAATACAATTTGGCAGGAAAGCGTTTGAAGTAGTCTTAATGATAATACCGATTACTAACATAGGTACTTAGGTAATTACTGCTAAACTAGAATAGCTACGTGTTTAAACATATTCTGTTATCCATAGACCTTCAAATTTTTGGGCTTTATACCTGGGAGGCCATATACACATTCAGCAAAATCTGCATTATGGTCAGTGGTTATGCTTTTCAACATGCCTGACTACATCGAACCACATATATAAAAAATATTTGCAGTACGTATACATAACATGATGTATGAAATCATATTGGGTTACTTACAATTAAAACTAAATGCAGGCATAAAAGGGTTAACCAAGCAAATTTAAGTTACAAAATATCTTGTGATTGTCAAACAACTGTATCCACCTAGGTAATACATATGAATAAATATAAACCTATTTTAAGTTATGACTTGATTACCACGGATAGCCAATTTTAGTTATCTACATATTAATATAATAAGTAACAATTTAGTTTTCCAACACAAAAATACAGACTAATAGGTATAAATTAATAACCTTTTCTACTGCATACCTACTAAAAATAACCAATGGTAATGATAAAATGAAATCACAATATTACCTATATAATTTTAATTTAACTACTTACTTAGATACCTACATAGGATTGTGATTAAATTATCATACTTAAAATAATTTTTAATGGTCTATGACATCTACATCTTGTTGGTAATTAAATTTATATGCTAAAAATAAAAGCACTTTACCTAACTATCTAATCAACGGTTCATTCATGAGAGACTAGTAAGTCCAGAAGTAAATCGGGATTGAATTTACCTATGTTAGGTTTATCGAATAAAATAATAACAACGAATACCTACACAAAACGTTTGATAAGTAAAACAACATTGAATGAATCACATCTTATCAAACAAATAATTACTCGACTACATACCTAATGTTATATCATAAACAACAGGTGATGAGAATTAAAAAAAAATTGCAATACCTTTCCGAGTTTCTCCATCGGTAACATGCCGAGAGTTGGGTCCTTGTGGAGTGAATTAATCCTGGCAGTGTGCAATTGTTCCTTGTGGTTTAAATTGAAACTGTTGTGGTTGCCCATTTTTATGATTTTTAAATGTTGATACTTGTGTTTTATACGAATTTGCAACGAGCAAAGTAAACTTAAGAGCAGTTATGTGCTCGCACACGCCACACAAACTCGTAAAAAACGAACAGACGAAAAACGAAACGAATAAAAGTGTTCAAGACAACGAAAAGGAGGACTCGCGGCCTCCACCGCGACACCAGATATCAAAAACGTTTATTGCGGAACATTGTTGTTGTTGTGCGGGGTTGATGGTGGTTAGTATATAGTAACAGGTGTGGAGGAGCTTTTCGCGTGAAGATCGCGGACCGCGGCCGGGCGTCGTCGTCGCGAACGGATGGCGAACAAATCGGCGTCGTCGTCGTCGTCGTCGAACAGCACCACCGCAAATTAATTGTCGTCGTCGTCGCCAAATGTGATGTTGACGTTGACGTGCGCCATCGGAGGAATTCGGCACGGACGAGACGCGCGCAAGGACGAGCACCGTTCGATGAACGTCGACGCGACGGGGTGAAAAAACAAGAAAGAAAGAAGGAAAATAAAGACACGAGCAACTGAGCAAGGCGTCAGTCGTCCGACTCGGGCGATGATGATAATAATAATAATAATACTACGAGAGGAGTACCTACGCTCGAGAGTGGTAATAATAAAGAATACGATAATATTATACAGGTAAAGCGGCGGCGGCAGCGAGCGAGAGCGGACTCGACGGGCGGCGAGCGAGAGCAGCGCTGCGGTTGGCCTCAGCGCGGACGTTTCGACCGACAGCCGTGTCGGAAATCTTTTCACGAAATGGGACGCGGCGGCTGCGCGCCTGCGCAGCAAACGGTGACGGGAGAGCGACGGTTGCGTGCGAGAGCGATGGAAGAGGAAAACGCGCCGCCGTCGCTTTTTTTTCACACAATATTTAATTTTACAATAATCTATCCCCTTCCCTAGATTGGACTCGCGTAATAAGCCGTCTGCGCTGCTGCAGGCCTGCAACGAGCTGGCTCACGACCGCCGACAAATCGGTGTGAAGAACTGAAGAATACTTCGTGATCGGCGATGAGCAGCTGTTGGTTATCAGCTATTTTCTTTGTCCGTAACGGTGATTAGACTCGCGCGGACTGTAGAAATAGTCGAGCAGTATAATTATTGTTGTGGGCACCTAGTTGTTTCACAGAATAGATCAAATAAAAATAATGGCTGTTCAGTACGTCTTGTACCTTAATTTCAGTATTGTAGGTGATTATTATATAGTAATAACTTGTAAACCTAATTATAGTATGATTATAGTGATTACCACCATAGATAAAGAAGTAATGATTACCACGTCCTTCCGGCAAATAATAATATATACAAAGTATACCGCGATTACCTACTATTACTACTACTACCGTGGTCGCGGTGCCGTTATCACACTGGCGTATCATCAGGTCGGGCAACCCAATCGAAAAATAATTTATTATTATCTATTAATAAAATTAATAACATTATTATTATTCGCCATCTTCAAAAATAATATTAATTAGTATAATAAAAGTATAATATATTATGTAAATAGTTGGCGGATGTCATTCATGGATTATATTTTTTTCAATAATCGTATCGTTTTTCTCGAGAACAGCAACAGTGGTTCGATTGTTTCCTTCTGATCTATTATAAACCCGTATAGATGGCGTCATACGATTAAAATCTTTGAAAATTTGATTTTTTTAAACTTATGAGAATTCAGTCACAGAAAAATAGTACATAGAACAGTTGTTAAAAAAACATACTTAAATGTGGCACTTTTTGCCGTTTGGTCACTTTTATGATTAGATTCAGTCACTTGGTCACTTTTTTCAAAAGCTTAAACCACTTCCAGCCCTGACGACACCTGCTGCACTTTGGTACATTCATATATTTATTATTTTCTAATACAAATACACTTAATATAACTAAAAAATCCCATTAAATGTTGAGTCTCCAGGCAGGTCGTGGGTGCATTAAATTATGTCTTGCTCACCTGAAAAATATGACTTGGGCGCCACTGGAGTTGTTACACGCCTATATTGTACTATAATATAATTTTAGGTATTATGATTATTTAACATAATATAATCATTTTATTATTATTATTTTTCATGGATCGCTTGTAATTATTATTTAATTTTGTTAGCATATCATAATATTTAGGATATTACATACTATTATCTACGAGAATACGACTACTGTGTAGCTACTACAAATTATATTTTTATCATCCTAATGTAGGTAATGTATTTCAGTATTTGTACCTATGTGTGTACCCGAACGGGTAATGTTAACATTTGGATAATGTTTACATTGGCCGGCTTATATGACATTAGCTAAGGACCTTTGGACAATCATTCGATTATAAACATGAAATATCAGCACTGTTCGGATAATGTTAGCTCGTTGGCCAGTCAATAGTGGATAATGTCAATAGTTATGATGGTGATAGTCAAGGGTACAAAAGATGTTCCAGCAAAGGGCAAATGTGATACCAATATAGATGCAATTAATGTGAGTCTTTTGTGCAATTCTAAAAATGTCATGGAATCATGCCATGTAACAATAAATAGTACAATTTTGATTCTATACCTATTTCAAAAAATAATTTATAAAATAAAATACTCAATTAACGTTTAGCAACTCATTAAAAACTGTATTATATAGGTATTTTAAATAAAATGTTACCCTTATTATTTAATAATATAACTTTTGAAATATAATACATAATATTGTTAGTAAGTTAAAATTATTTTTTTCATGAATCTAATTATTTAATGTATTTTATAGTTATATACTTATATATACGGTCACTGCAATTTAAGTTTTTAATATATGTATTTTAATATTTTTAGTAAATTAAACCTATTTTATCTCATGATTGATACATTTTATAGTCGTTATGACATTATCCAAAGGTACTTGGCTAATGTCATATTATCCGGCTAATGTCAACATTATCCAAATGTTCACATTACTCTTAACACACATAATAAACAATATAATAATAGGTACAACTTACCCGCAAAGTTACCCGAACTTACCTAATACTAAGCGCAAACTAATTTGTTACATTCGTAACATTGTTACGTACTTATATGTACTTACCTATATTATAAAAACTGTAATTGTAAGTACTACAAAATAAACACTTTCTACTCGATGATTATATATATTCTGTGTTATTTATAGTAGGTTATTTATAGTAGGTACAAATGTTCGGGTTAGTAATTATAAGTTCTTAATTTCATGATAAAATTATGATTCAGCTGTTGGGAAAGGCTTCACCCTGATTTTGCCTGGTTTTACAAATTCTAACTTTAGACGCTTATAAAAATCTTTTGTAGATTTAGGCTTAACTTTTTTTTAAATTTTCACTTACAACAAGTTGCGAGAAACCTTGTATTCCAATTTCAAGTTTTTTGACCCAGCGTAATAATTTTTATCGACAATAATAAAAAACAAAATTACTAAAAATAACTTATACCTATAAAAAGTTTAAAGAGTCAAAATATGTTAAAAATTGTATGGTGTTTAGAAAATGCTAATTTAAATGTTTGGTTAAAATTGCATGAATCTACGGTTATTATGTTTTGTGTTATACCTAAAAACAAATTGTTTTTCCCCACTCGCTTTGAAAAATTATTGGGAATTTTTTACTTTTGACCCCCCAAAGTACCAACAACAACAACACACAACATTATAAAATCAATACATTCTCCGCTCCACTCAGAATCTAAAAATCAAATGCCTCTGACAAGGTAAATAGGCAAGGTGGTGGGTACGTTATTACGGTGTAGTGGATGTATATAGGTTCTCCAGCCCGTCCTGTCTGACGGATGGGTGTCGCTGGCGCGTTTGCTCGAGAGTGCGATGACGACCGCGACGGTCGCCGGAGCAACTACGGGATTACGGCGAGAGGCTAGTGCGCTATGTCGTTTGCTTGACAGTCCTGTAGGAGCTGAAGACGACTTTTGTGACGGCGACGATCGCAGCCAAAGCACGGAGAAAGCAAGCAAAGTATTCAAGCGAGCAAGCGTATTATCAATTTTTTTTGATGATACATCCTCTTAACTAGGGCCTTGGTCAGCACACGTCGACCACCCAGGGGGCTCCGAGTGCTTCGACCCTACGATTTTGTTGCTCCATTTCCATCTTGAAATTTAAAATATTTAGAAATATAATATACAAAACTTTTTAAATAATACAGTCTTAAGTATTAAATTAATAACAATTATTATTTATTTAAGTTTTAGATGTCATGGCAATTATATTATGCGAAAGATACATAATTGTCCATAGTAACCACTAACCATGGTTACTTAAAAGTTAGGTTATCTTTAGTTAGAATCGTTTTACAATCGTTTATAATGATCTAGCATTTAACTCAAATTTAACACATCCATAATATTAATAGTGACCTACTCAATGCCTATGTACCTATAATACTCGACAACTGTTTATCAGTGCTGTTACCTTACTCGACGAATTTTTTTAAAATATATTAAACAAGTTATTAGATTTGAATAAACATTGCAAGACAGAACTAAATCGAGTATAGTAGAAATTGTATTGGATATTATTATCAAAACTCTTGTAAAAAATGAAATAGTACCACACTTGGTATATATATAGGAACAAAACAAAAAAAATAAATTACGCAGGAGTTTGGAAACTAATTATAATCATAATAATTCTGGGTAAATAACAAAACCACTTAAAATATCTCTTTACTGTTATACGAATTAGGTACTCTAAAATATATCTACGCACTAGCGAATGCACCGAACAAAGATATTATAGCAGGGTCATCTTGAAAATATGGCCAGACGAGGCACTTACCTTTTGTATACAAATGTATAGTATGGCTGCAGCACTGTAGGAACATCATTATTTTTGTTCACTCAACGGAAAATACAAATCTAAAAAACAAAAATGTTGTTTTCTTGTATTTTTGATTAAAGGTTCTTTCGTAACTGTCCAGGTGGAGTGTTTTTACTCAATACAGTACTTGTAGCCTATAGAGTGCCGAGACAATATTTATTTTATATTATACCAACAATTTTATCAAAAAAGTATCAGACGTATAGAAGTATAGGACGTATTTTTGTGTGTGTGTTGATTATATTTAGTAGTATCGTTCTATTTGTGAAGTAGTTGTATTTCATATCGTGAAATATGAATAGGTACGCTTTTTTTTTTTATTTTATTTAATTAAAGGTTTCAATAGCAATGATTATTAGCCTAGTGTTATTTACAAACAAAAATTATTTATACAATATTTATAAACGGAAAAAGAGACATATGTTATATACAGCAATATTATAATTTATCATCTAAACCGATTAATTTAAAAAAATTGAAGATATTGGCGACGTTGGTTTGGTTGAGGGCTTCTTCGAGTGATATAGGGTTTTTGAGGAGAATCCGAGAAGATGAAAATTTGGGGCAGTTGATGATGATGTGTTCTATTGTAAGAGCAGGGGTGTTGCATGAGCCGCACAATGGTTTAGGATCTTTGGTAGTTAGGTAGGAGTGTGTAATATTCGAGTGTCCTATTCTAGCTCTGTTGATTATGGTTTGTTCTCTCCTAGATGCATTTTCAGGGTATGCCCATTTTGCAACTGTTTTTTTGACCTTCCTTAGTTTGTTGCTAGTTGGGATGTCATCCCAGTGGTTTTGCCATGATGTGAGGATGCGGTTTTGAGCTTCGTTGATCAGGTCTTTGGTGGTGCTTTTAGTTATGGAGGAGGTAGTTCCAGAAGTGACAGCTTCATTCGCCATTGCGTCCGCTTTCTCATTCCCAGGGATACCTACGTGTGGGTACGCTTTTTATTCGATACGATTTATAATAATCAGTGCGTGGTTCACATCGCGAAATGTATTTTAATTTCGTACATTATATGAAATATATAGGTAGCGTATAAATCTTACACAATATGGAAAACTTTTCGTGAATCATATTAGAAATTAAAATATTATTACTAATTGTGTAGATTCAACGGGGCATGTATAACATGTTTATACAATTTTAACAAACTTCAAATATTTTAAACCCAAAAAAGTCTATATAGGACACAGGCGTACATTTTACCAAGTAGTGGAAACAAGATAATGGTGTTTTATAGGCTGGATTAGCAATATTATACTTATTAGATAATTTATATGATTAATGAGTCTTTTATTAAATCTTGGTTCTGAACCAACGTTTTTTATGTTAATAAGTAACTGTGTATGGTACGATTTAACTTTAATAAATATTGTTTGAAAAATGGATAATATATTTTTGGAATCTACCCATTTCGAATTTGTATAGATCATAATTGAATTTAAAATTTTAAAATAATTTTAATTAGTCATATTAGTTTATGGCGCATTTATTATCTAGGTCGTACAACAACAATTCAGTTTAACATTTTTTTCTTAAAAATTATGCAAATATGTGTTTTGTTTGATTAGTTCATGTACCTACCTACTTTATCATATTTATATTATATAATACTATTATAATATACTATACATATATGGCATTGGTACAGAAATTAATAAATTATATAAGTTAAAGTTAAGAGAGCAAAATTGTTGTACAATAGTTAGTTTAATATACATATATATGAGTTCATAGATAGTACTATAGTCTATAGTAGAATATAAATTAGTATGTTTATTATGAATTTTAAACAAAACTATAAGATACTAATAATTTAATTTTTACATGCGGTATATTTTATTTTGCAGTAGGTATATACTATGTAGAATATATAGATATCGGATAATGAATATTGAAAGATAACATTATGTGGTATATTTTAATATTTATATATTACACAAGTCACGAGATGGTTAATATGATTAAGTACTATTGTAATATTAATTTATTGTGATGAGATATGTTATACTTATAGATAAAAACATGGAGTAATTGTATTTAAAAATGGGACTTAATGGCTTTTTACCTTTTGAATATTGCGTTTTTATTCTATTGTTAATGTTGTGATCAAAATGTAATCTTAAATTCAATCTTGTAATAATATTAAAATATATATTATTATTTAAACAAACTAATAAGAAATCGCCAAAAAAAATATGTTCAAATTATTACTATATGTGTATAGATTATCTGTGTTTCTATATATTATGTTTAAGTACTTAAGGTGAAAAACAAATATTTAAAGAATTATAAAATTAAAACTTTATTTATGACAATTTTAAAATATGCTTTTATTTTTGCATGATAAGCAAAATTAAATCAATTTTAAGTGTTTATTCTAGAAATTTAAAAAAATCAATCACAAGACTTTTAACATTCTTATTTATTTAATGAATTAACAGGAAATTTCAGAATCTGTTTTTGTTGTTCATAATTGAATCAGTTTCAAAGTTTACGCAATAAAAATATATATCTTTTTAATTATACCTAATTGAAATTGCATACACTTTTGTTTCTACAAGCTTTAAGTATAGTCACTAGTCAGTATAATAAGTCGGTACGTTATTATATAACCATATAAGTAATTATTAGAACTTTAGAAGGGACCTTAGAAATTTCAACTTTGGGGATATAATAAGCAGTGGGGTGCTTATATGCATCATTAAGTTTATTATTATTATAAAATATACATAATTTACTAACAGAATGAATAATAAAAATAAATATTGTATTCATTAGTTATGAATTTTTTATTTTTGTGGAAACTATATATAGGTATAATCTTAGATATATATATATATATATTATTTAACACTCCCTTTTATATCCACGCGTGCGTGTGAAACTCAGCTATCGCATAAGTATTATAAGTTAAAATTAGTTATATTGTTAAAATATGACGCTGTCTTTAAAAACCGGACGCAATATAGATGTATAGGTACTACTCCTACTCCTAATTCCAATAATGTGATATTTCTATATTAGTCTACTACATAATTTACTACATCATCGCCGCCCGCCGGATAAGCAAGGCGTATCGGCCCACAGAGTTTTTGGATTTCCGACGTATTTGATTACAGCTACAACTATGGTGCGACTAAATAATTCGATTCAATTAATCTTCTACTAATGTTTGTTCTAATTTACCGTTACCATATAAAAAAACAATTACGACCAAACACTCATATTTTGAGAGGCCTGCCGAGATTTTCTCAGTAGCTCATCGGCTTAATCCGGGCCTGGACTACGCAGTCTCTACTTTCCATGTAGATACTAGATTTAGATAGTACCTATACTACCTATTAAAGTCGTTGTAATTACAAGTCCGCATAGTGTACCATACAGTCTACAAGTATGACTGTATATAAAGTAAATAGTGATGAAACATTACTTTTAGTGATATTACAAGTTTACAACATGTTTCAAGTCAAAGAGATTTATATATAGGTATTTTATTATTATAGTACAAACTTTCAAATACATATTTTAATAAAAAAGTTTGAATTTTTATATTGAGCAATCGAAGTATAATCCTTATTCCTTATGATCGGTTAAGTATTAGGTTAGTCATTAAGTATAGCTGTATATGTAAGTAATAAAACAATGTTTAAAATAATACGTTAAAAAAATTTGGAAAAAAATGAACGTCTTTAAAATTGTATTTGATTAAGGCGCATCATTTCAGCTTTTTAATGGATCGTGCATTTCTGTAGTATGTCGTAGGTAATGCGATTCAAAATGTTAACAACTAGGAACATAATTTTTAGAGTAGTTACCACGGGAAATCATTGTTGTGATTATTATTACTATCATAATTTGATTACTTAGATTAGATTTGAAAGTTGAAATACATATCGGCGCTCTCATTTTATTTTTGGCAGTCCAAAGAAATTTCACTTAAAATAAGTTTAAATGCAGCCCTTTATTTGGGATACTGCAGGTGGGAGACTTAATATCATCATAATGTATTTTTCGTAAAAATAAAAATCGTACAATTTGTAAAAAAAAAAACATGAGTACGAGACAACAGAACAGACCGACTGTGACCTAGTCTTATTAACAGCATATAGGTACACACAATAACAGTTCACCACAATTTAATACAATCGTTGTAGATAAAATTCTGGTTTACTATATATCCTAGTTATTTTAAACTTTCGTGGGTACCCATCGATCGATATCAAAATCTTTTTCGACTTTCGATGTTAGTTACCTATCAGTAATCTACACAACATACGCATTATAAAAATAGTGAAAATATGACAACTTTGTACACAGTATTAATTTTTTTTATAGTGCTCAATCGGGTCGTCAAAGAGGTATAGACCGATAACGACCGCGCTCAATTGGGTATCACCGATTCACATACTATTTAATCAATTTAAGGTATGGATATCTTATATTAATAGGTTTTATTTTTTTCTTATAATTTATATAAATAATTAAGATGGTTTTGAGACTTACGTAAGGGCCACATCAAAACCTATCACGGTCCGCAATGCATAAATCTCAACTGCAGTTAAACTTATTTTTTAAATAGATCAATCGTCCAGTGATGGCGTATAAACTATAGGAGTTCCAAGAATCGTTGTATTATATTGCAACTACTATATATGTAAATATGAAATGTATGCTTCGGTATGGATTTACGTATGTGAATTCTACATTTGGAATTCAGGTGTAAAGGTGTATGCGAATCATAGTCTAATGAAATCGAATAAGAGGCTACTGGTCGTTTAAACTACGTACGTATAACTAAATTTAATACTAATGCAGGTATGCAATAACCTTTGACACACGGGATACAGCTTACAGGTTAACAATATTTATTTAAGTTAATCGAATTTAAATGTTTAACCTTCAGATTGCTGCGAACCATTTGGAATATTTTTATTAGTTTAATATGAAAAATAAAATAATATTTCAATAACTTCTATTCTAAGTTGTGTCAAACTAACAAAATTAAATAAGAATGGGTATATAAAAAAAAAATGTTATTTGTTTTGAACTTAAAAATAGCGAAAATTAAATCATAATCAAATAACGAAATTGGGGAAAATCGTTTTATGTATAATATGCAATATGCATATATAGTAGATTCCGATTGCAGTCCGTCAATGAGTAGATTAAGTATACTGTAATGGATGTATTAAATTTGAATTCAATGATAAATCATTACATATGAAAAACGATTTTGAGCGGAAATGGTGTGTCAGCCTCTATTTCTAAGGACATTTCGTAATTTATTTGAATTGCTAAAAGTAATTTATTTTTTATTTGCAGTAATATGGTATATAACAATAAATATAGTTTATAAAATGTGAAAAAGGCAAAAATGTAATGCATTTAATGTAGGTATATAAAAAATTCAATTAAAAATTGAATTGGTTTCCACCAAATTAACTTATTTGTATTAAGTAAAAATTCACAACAATATACTTAAATAAACAGTCTTCGGAAAAGCGTTGACGGTTTGGGCTTAAAATATTTTTGTACATAGAGAATGGTTTTCGACGTTCACCGAAAGTATTAATGTGTATTTTATACACAAATAATGACCTAAATTACTATTTTTTAAGTCGTCATCGTTTATTGTTTCTCCAATTAATACTAAATGTTGGATCAACCCACCAAGAACTTAAATTTAAATGACCTATAAATTATAGTTTAAAATTTGTCAAATTGTTTTAAAATGTCATTAGAAAATTAAGATTTGGCTATTTAAGTAATAGTTCACTCGTTCACTGTTTCAAATGTCTACATTTGATATATTTTGAATCACAAAAAATGACTGAAATCGTTTGAGCAGAAATCTGTAGGTATATTATCCGTTTGAATATCTAACTTCGTCAACATTTGGACTTCAAACGCTCATAAAAAAATAATGCGTATTTACGCTTACCTTTTTTCTTTATTTCAGTAAAAAATAAACTTACTATAGGAATCCTATAATCAATTTAAAGCCTTATATAATAAACACATTTTATAGATAGCAAAATGATTTTAAAAATTTCGTGATTTTGATAAATGTTGTCATTGTGTATGTAATGTTGTTTTACAATTATATCAAAATATGAAAAATATATTTTTATTTTTATTTAAAGAATTATAATTCTTTTAAAAAAGTTATAACTATAAGTAATAATGGTAGATATTTAAACGGGATCCCATTACATATATATTTATATTCTATTAAATATATATAATTTATATTATTTAAAATTTATATTTATAAATATATAATAATATATTACATTTTTGTGTTTAATTAATAAATTAATGCTCACCGTTACTTGCGTTGACTATAAAACGAAATTGTTAATATTATTAATAATGGCAATTCAGTTTTTCACTACATTACCGAGGTCTCTGATCTCAGATTAATTTTTTGAAACTATCGGAAATCAGCCCATCTTACGTCACTGGATCAAACATATACCTATACTCAGTGTCGGTCACTGCCGGGGGCCCAAGGTATTTTTTTGTATTGGGGGCCTATTGCCAAATGGAAAATGTATAGTTAAACCATTTAAAGCCGAGAGTGGGGCTTTTAAAATTATTTCTGAATATCCACAACGTCTAATTTATCCAACACATTGTGCATAGAATTCAAATACGTTCTTATGTACTTTGTGGCCTGTTTCGTGCACACAAGTTAAGTGTGACCAAATATTTTAAACACTAAACTTTGATCTCCGATAAGCCATCAATGTCTATATAGATCCTTTATTTTGTTGTTTCTTGAAGAAGCTATAGCATTCAACTACCTATAATTTACAAAGATTGATATTAATATGTTAGAATCTCCACTTTTTAGCAATAAATTAAAAAAAATGCTTTTTTTATAATAATGTATAATTTAATTTATTTGATATTTTTTATGTTATTTATGTTTATTGAATTTTTTTTCTATTTTATGTGTAAAAATTGTAAAAAAATATGTAAAACTTGTTGATTATCATTTTTTTTTTATAATTTTAAAGTAATAAATTATTTTTTAATTAGAAATAAAATTATTTTATTGCAATTAAATGGCAGTTAATTTTTTTTTAATGTTTGTACGGAATGTCGGGGTCTTTTAAAAATGAACACGCAAGGGGCCAAATCATGAGCCAGACCTACACTGCCTAACATATACTATATAATTTATACTACATATCATATTATGTATAAAAAACATCTATTTTAAGAGTACCTACATAGGTACGTTTCCAATTTTCCATATTACACATAATACTGTTTAGGTACCTATGTACCTATAATAAATATAATATATTTATTATTTTATTATTATTACTATAATAGTACCTATAATAATAATAATACATAATATTACGGTAATACAATGTAACGGTTGGGCTGCGACCCTCCTTTGCGCGGGCACACACCTGACGTGGTCATACTGTCTACCGCCGCGCCGTAGTGTAGGCACACTTGCGCTGGCGAATCTGCGAAATCCAATCGAGCCGATGACCGCGCGCGCGAACTCATCTGATCGCAGTGCATCGTAGCCCGCCGTCGCACCGTGTAGTCCCGGATGTCAATCGACCATTGTTTACTGTGATTACGTTTCATGTGAAGTGTTTTCGGTTTGCTTGCACACCTGTACCACATTTTCAATTCGTCGATTTTTCCCCCCAGTTGTATTTTGATTTCGGCGCCATTGAAACTAAGGACTTACGTTCACGCAAATGGTATCGTTTCTTCTCCGGTGAGTACATTATAATAATCGCACCAGCTAACTGTACTTGAACTATAATCCCTTAGAATTACGGTAGGCGCGATTGTATTGTACACACAATAATAATATAACCTAGGTATTCGGAACAACCAATAGATACAAGGTACTTTACATTACTAAATTTAATAATAGTCATAACATTTTTACTTTTTAATTTTGACTAAAATTAATTTTATTTTTTGCAAACAGATAAAATTTATGCTTAAATTAGTGGCAATTCAAAAACTGACCAAACAAAATTAATATAGTTTTTTCATAAAATTCTATTTGTGAACATTCTTAAAAATAAAAAACTTTGATTTTTTTTAATGTTCTTGATGTAATTAGCTAAAATATTAATTTCATAATTTTAATAAATGATACGGCGTTAACTTGTTAATTAATTTTAATAAATAATAATCTATTTATTTATACATAACAGTTTCTACTTACTTTAAAAATAATTAAAAGATAAGTACTGTATCTTATTTCTTTAAATATTTATTTACCTCTGTAATAAATTAAAAAATATTAATTATTGATATTAATCAAATGTTTTAAATTTTGATGTAAGTTTAATAAAATTATACAAACATCCTTTTTTCAAATAATAATATAATATACATTTACATTTTACATTAGGTATAATATGCTTGAAAATATATATTTTTTTAAATACAATTTTTGATAAAATATCTATACTTGTATATCTATGATGTTAATTTATAGGTTAAAAACGCTGTTTAGGTCATTAATAGAAGAAAAACTAGGCAAGCGCATAGAGCTTCTATTCATTTTACTATAGGTTCATTCAACCCAATTTTTTCGGTCGTTACTCCATTACCTAATAATAAAGATAAAAAGCGTATAACCTAACTAACGTTAGATACTTAACTATTGATACAATTGGTATGACAAAAATAAAGCTGTTGCGTCCTTACAAAATACAAATGTTAATAGTGCTAAAAAAATGTTGTTTTTTTTTTAATTTTACAATATTTAGTATAATATTCAAATAGCAATAAAAATTAAATATATAAAAATGATTAATAAAGTTATGACTACAAAAATGTATATATTATCTAACTTTTAATTGTTTGTTAATTTAGTTATGAAGGAACACCGAACCAAAGGACTTAGGGTCACAACTACTGAAAGCATAATTAGGTGAGTTAATTAATATTAATACAGTTTTCCTCATTTCGACGAAAACCAAAATCAGTAATTGCTTGTTATATAATACTTGCGAAATCCTACTATAGTTTCTGTGTTTGAGACTTCCACAAATCAATTCCTTATACCTATTGGCTATTATAATAGTAAAATATGGAATACTCAATACACTATAGTATAATATTATTTCAAATAATGAATAACTTACTGTTTTCTGACTTTTTTTTCACGTATGACGTATAACTTACGATTATACAAAAAAAAAACTTCTGAACTATTTTAACAACATTGTATACTTAATACCGTTTAGATTTTTGATTAGTTTCATACCGAATTACACAAACATTGGATAAATTCAACGGATGATCTTGGTTCACTGTACATATTATGTCTACATAAATTATTTAATGTTTAAGAAACTGTAATAAATATTTAAATACGTGTAATGTTTAAAATTGTTCGTTATCTCCAGTTGTTGACTTGAGTATATAGCTCGCTAACGGTCTATTCGTTTTGATAATTCGATGGAATAGAAGTTGAATGACATTTTACGCCTTGTGCGTTCAACACAAATTATGATAATATAATATAGGCGTATTATATTATATATATTATTATATTGTGTGGTAGACCATATATATATATATACCCACTGCGAAGGGTTATCGGTGTTTTATTCGTTAGCGTGATGGCAAACAGCAGTGTACATGGCCTAACTGTAATTGTACGTATGTATGTATGTACTCTAGGTACCTGTCTATATACATACATATATGTACATAACTACGACATAATATAACGATCGCGACTTGGCGTGCCTAAATGCGCAGATATAGGTATAGTAGAGGTAGGTAGGTAGGTAGGTACCTAATATATTATTTGTTCAGCAGCCGCGCGGCGGAAGCACCACCGCTGCAGGAGAGCGCCGTTACCGGAACAGGTAGTACTCACTATACGACGGGAACAGGTTAATCATCGGCGTATCACACGATTGCGGCTCATAAACCTTAAACTTTGATGCGCAGCTTAACCCTCCCCTCTCTCGGCAGCTCGCGTACCACCCCGCCACCCGAGAAACTGGTGCTGGTGCGTCTGCGAGACATTGATCGTATATATTCCCGTGCGTTGTCATGCTCTCACTCCGTCTATATATTATACGCCGTACGCGCGCTTCTCTCGCTCTGTTTCGCTCACTCACATTCTCACTGTATATAAATAAATAAATATATATATATATACACACACTATACATCAACCACTCTGCCTCCCCCTGACGCGCTCCGTTCGACGCTCTTTCTGCCGTTCTGCGCCGTTCGCCCGATGGAGTGTATAACGGATCGTCCGGCGATATATATATATACACGCTCGCGCGATAGTACAGTTATAGGTACTATACGGCGAGTAGAGATGTGTCCACGGCGGGTTCATCAATCTGCTATAAAATAATATATACTATATCAATAGACTTATTGCGATAGTTTGCTTTTATACATCATATTACAATATCACACAAACCCCATAACGATTTAGATGATTTTTATATAATATTTCTACACCTCTGCAGCACTATCGTGCAATGGCCGATCAGTGAACCGCACTAGAAGTAGACTGAAAAAAACTCACATCATAGTATTCCTATTATTTATTACATCCGTTTATTTGTATAATGTAGGTATATCGTATATTATACGAAAATAATATTTTGGAAGCTGCAGTATATAATAATATATTTTACTACTCGATCAACAATAATTAATACGACTGTTTGTTTTGTTGAATGCTGCAATTTTTATTTTACATACCTACCTACCTATCTACTTACTCTATAGGTCGTATTATAATAGAGATCCATTTCACATTTTTTGTCAGAAATCCCACGCAATTTTACATTCTTCATAGCCAAGCCTTATTATAATGCAAACTCCTAAGAATTCATACTTAACATGCTATTGTTATCTACAATAGATATTTTGCCTACAACGATAAAATATGAACTGTTAGTTTTAGCTTGTGTGGTAAACATATAGTGTTGATTTCAAAATATTTATCCCAACAATAGTAAACATAGTACCTATACTACATTTCATTAGAAAATAATTATTCAGTAAAAAGTTAACAGTTTAATTTGAATTTTTACCCTGTATATTTGTCTTATAAATATTAATATAGGGACCGTAATACAATTATTCCAATATTTATTTTTTATTTTTTTTATTTAATTAATTATTTGTATAAATACGATAATAAACAACTTGCTTTGAACAACTTTTGGCAACCTATTGTAACCAAACAGACATTTTACAATTTTGTTTCCTGCAAATGAATGGGCTTAAAACAAGTACCTATGAAAAATTAATAATACACATTTTTTGCGATAATTCCCCAGTGATAACTTTAGTGAAATGTAATGTTGTAAATGGCGACTATAGAGTGGGTAGATTGCTCGTTTACACTTGTTCAGCTTCATGAGTTTAGTTATTATAGAAATTTAATTTGCATGAGCAGAATACAACAAAGTTCAAATTATAGAAAATTTGAAATACTCCAGTGTGCAAATTCACGGTCATTCGTTTTTGTATCAATTGCTATTTCTAATTTCAGTGGAGAGTGATTCAAATATGTTCTATATTGACTAATTAATTTTAGTATCTCATGATATCTGTGTAGTCCAGTGGTTCTTAACCGGTGTTCCATTGACTTAGAATAAGTGTGTTTAAAATTATTGTTTAATATATTATAAAATGTAAATACGTTTATAAATACTGTTTTATTTTATGGCTGTGTTCCGCGAAAATCGTAATGTTAAAATGTTAAGTGTTCCGTCAATCGAAAAAAAATTAAGGACCGGTGGTTTAGTCTGTACTCTGTATTGAATTTGAATGTTTGACTTTAAACAGAATTTAACGTACACACTAATTTCTTAAATTTGTATTATGATTTTTTACTTTCATTCAAAAATACCTACGGATTCCTTAAAACGAACAGTCAGTATATTATAGTATAATTATTTTTCATTCTAAGAGCAGGCATTCAGGAGTACCTATCTATCAACTTTTAAATTAAAATTAACCTGTAACTTTGTTAATTTTTTTCTTAAGTATAAATTCTGTTTAGCAGCTATATTCTTTATAGTTTTTTCTATTCAATAAATTGTATTTTATCATATTAAATATTTTTTATTTCACACTATCACATTGCTCATTTCGGCATATATATAGGTTGTATACACTATACGTAACTCATAACTGTAATTTTGAGTACTGCTCATAATAGGATAAAAAGGTTGTAAATCTAGGGTCTGAATTTGAAATATTTCACTTGAAATTTTTACTCTTCTTGGAATGTTTCTATGAAATTATGAACATTTTTTTTTAAAAGTATTCGGTTACAGATGGTTAGAAATGATTATTGATTACACCACAGAAACATCGATAATGAATCAACCAAGGTTAATGAATTACTATGTTAATGGTTATAAATTAAGTAATAAGTATAAATGGTATTATATTATCGGTTATCACATATCAATTGAGTCACTATTGCTTATTATTTATTAATTATTTATTATTATTCGATACAATGAACTTTTAAAAATGTTCTTTTGCTGTATGTTTATGACTATAAACTTTTAAGTAAAATAAACAATTTTTTTAGTTTTTATTTTTCGTAAAAAATATACATACATCAGATATCTGCACCTACCTATATAATATATATTACGTTTTAACAATATTCGTTATTGGACTAAATTCACGATGTTATATATTGTAACCATTTACAACACTTACAAGGTGTCTCACGAGTAATTACTGTATACTTTAAACTTTTAAGTAGTATGTTAGGTTAGGTTGTAATGTAAATCCTATTACATCCCATTTTTTAAAATTAGTTAATGTTTGAATGTTTCAAGGACACTGCAATTGATATAAAATAGGTCAATAAATAATTGAATAAAACATAGTTTATATTTCTATTTGTTATAATTTCGTGAATTAATAATGTGTTTTACTTTTGAAATATTTAAAATTTTAATAATCGAAATAAATAAAAATTGTTTCTACCTGTCTGTATATTAATAAAAATAAGTATTTATTCGAGTTTTAGAATATTGATAACAATTTAAAGTTAAATAGTCGTGTTACCTATTTAATCGGTTTTTAAAGTTCTATTTTTAAGAGCGCCTATACTTATTATAATTATTATTATATCTACCGTAATACCAAACTTTTCAGGCTTATTTTTCCCTACAATTTTAAAAAAATTTATCGGAGAATTAGAAATGTAATCTTTAACTGTGCTTAAAAGCAATCAAGAACACATTTAGATTAGATGTTAATTAATATTTAAAAAATATAAATTATATTATAAAACATTGACGGTAAGGGGTATATTAACTTCTTGTTTTTAGTTTTGATTTATTAGATCGAGTTATAGTGGCAACCGTTGCATTTTAAAAGGAAACATACAATTCCCATAAATAGTGACAATTCTGTAGCGTGTTGTAGGTTTTAGAACTGTGCGTTCCAGTACAAATCAACCGAGATTTTCACTACACGACGATTTCTTTACTTAACTCTTTTCATTGCCGATGTCAAGAAGTTGTCAACCCGGATATGGTTTTTATTAATCAATTCTTTATTATTTATTATTATTATTTTTTTTTTTCATAGACTTGTATATGAAAAAAAAATATAAAGAATGAAAAAAAATCTTCCGACTAAACGTATAGCAAAAAAAACAAAGCGACCGTTGACGCGATGATATAGCAACACGGCAATAATAATATTATAGTAACGGAACACGGAGGCAGATCATTGACCCACGATGTAGGTACTTGGCGCGGTCGGTCACTGTCCTCCACTCCTCAAAATATGATTTTTCACCGAATAACTTTCATCTTATCTCATAGTAACTTAAGTTACTTCGAAAGTACAAAAAGTTCTAACATTTTTTCAATAAAATGTAAGTTAAGAGGTTTTCTGATATTTTTTTTAAAAAACCTAAAAGTTTCGGGTATTTGTTTTCAATTTTCTAACATGATATTCCATATTATACGATGTTCATATTTTATAGGTACTTTATTATTAATGTTAATTATAATATGATTGTATTTAAGTCCAAACTAATAAGGTATAAAGCCAAGGATCCTTATGAATTACGATTGAACGCCTTGCAATGAGCATTTTAATATCTAAAATCTATAGGTATAGATTATTATAGATTTAAATATTTTTATAAATATATAATGTGGTTTTTATACGGATAATAAGCGAAAAAACATAATTAATAGCTGCTACTACGGCATAGCTGTTAGAGTTCGACTATTTTGTCCATAAAAATATGATTAAAATACTTATATTGTTTAATAATATGGGTAGGTATGTAGGTAGTTATGTATACAAACATATATAAATATGTATACTTATGTTATGAAAGCTATAAAAAAACCACAAAAAAAATATTTTTATTAAATGACACACATCAAATAAAATATAAACTACACTATTTATAGTATAGCTATATCGTAAAATGTAAGTTAGTTATAAAACTGTTAAAAACGTGTATTCACTAGCATGTCACACCTCCGATAAAAAAATTTAACGAACTTCCATTGTTGCTTTTAGAAAAGTTTATTATAGACTAATTTGTCCTATTGAATTTTGAAAATTGTTTTTTCTTAATTTATCACTATATTAGTTCAATGTTACATTTTTTAAAAAAATCGAATTTTGAAACCAATCACATTTTTGTTTTTATACACATATAGGTAACTACTATATAAGTCAATAATATATTATATAATTTTAAAGTACCTATACACATCATATTGTGCAGATATCTGAAACAAATTAATTAAGACATCGTACATTTTACAGCTGTGATCTAAAAAATAACCGATTTTGTAAAATAAAGTCTGTTCTGTCTTAAAATAAAAATGTAAGGACAAAAGAAAAAAAAAATGTTGTAAATAATATGAATATAATTTCTTAAAAATATTTTTTCAAGTTATTCAAAGAAGCGTTGAACATTTTTTAATTATTTGTCGCTGCAAAATATTAACTGTACAAATTAAGGGACAGGAGATGAAAATATATTATACAATTATTTGATATGAACCAATCAAGCAAAAGCTTTTGGCAAAAACAACTCATAATTTTCAATCTATAATAGACGTTTAGCCTTGGCTCACTTTGTCACTATAATAGCGCGGGGGTAAATTGCTGAAATTTAATCATTATACAATTTAATTAAGCTTGGAATTGTGTGGGTTAACGTCCTAACCAAATATAATTGCTATTCTAAACCGTCCCTCTATACTATATATTATGTGTGTGTGTTTAATATACAATGTTGTTTTTTCTCCTTCTGCGGTAATCGTGTAATCACGGTTTGGTTTGTAATTATCGGCCGCATTTAATGGATTTTAGGACTGTTGGTGTGTTTTTTTTTCCATTTTAGTTTTCGGTGATAGTATGGGTGTGCCTAAAAAGATTAACGGCCGATCGCGGTGAGCGTTGACCCCGTCGACGGCCAAATCCAATACGCGCTATATAAACTCTACGACCCGTGAAGGGAAACCTGTTGAAATGCGCGAATGACTATAAGACATAAGTATTAAATTGATGGAACCCAACCGACGATACCGCACACCTCTTATAATAATGTGTATTTTCGTTGTGTCTGCACTCTGCCGCAGACCGTTCGACGTGATTTATGTCGCTAAAATGTGATGTCGTGCCATTCCATATTATATTATTATTATGTGGGCACTGCTATTGTACTACCTATATAATATTATGTATAGGACGAATTTTTACGACGATGTTTAGAAATTTAAATACTCACGATAATATTATAATACGCTATCGCCTATCAATAACATAATCTGTCGACTTATATAATAATTAAAACTACAATTAAATTACTAACTTATAATACATATATACATTTTTTTCTACGTTTATCGTTACGTTTTGCTTTTGGAGCAGAAAATTCGATCCAATCTTCAACGTGGATGGTTATTCTGGTAGTCGATTTGGTCTAGTTTTTTTTCTCGGAGAGGAGATCAACTTTAAATTGTACCTACTTTTCTTAATAATTGAGAAAAACTAACAATAATCAGCAGGAAACTGAAATATTGCGTAACAACAGTTTTCGGCAAAATCGATTTTGTTTTACTAAATATTTATAATAGTATATATTCTAGATATGCCACGCAATTTAATAAAATAAAACAACATATTATATTATTAATTTTTTCCTTTTTTAGTAATTTATGAAATTGTCTACCTTTTAAGGGTTTTATTCGGATATAATATGTTTATAGCATTTATTATATTCGTTCAAAAACTAGAAAACTGAACATAATAGTGGTTAATTATAAGTTGTTTTACAGCCATTCCATTTTGTACGCGTTTTAATTTTAAAGAAGAATATTTTCTTGAACGATTTTAGATTTACAGTTATAATTCAAAAAATATTATTCAATGAAACTTGAAACTTTCCAACATCATAACTCATAAGTCATAATGCACATAATATTATTATTATCTAAACATTGCAGATCGATTATCAAAATATTGCATGCATATTAAAATTAGAAGAATTTTTGCTCAAAACGTGTGAATGGGCGAAGATAGCAATTTGTGAACTCGTGTGTCGCTTACCTAAGTCGTGTTACAGTGATTATGTAATCTTTATATAGGTAACACGTGGCATTACCGCTGTAACTCAATACTTTAACTATATTTTGGAATTTTCTAAAAATGTATTGAGTTAAGTGTCTGGGTTGCAGTGGTATATAAAGTATTTCATTTATTTAATTTTACGCCTATGTATAGATTCTATAAAGAACTGCGTAACTGTTAAATAATATAAAAAAGACACTACCTACATAATATCGTAATAATAATATTAATTATCATATGAAATTTGTTTCAATTTGTTTTTTTTTTAACTTTAGTATAGTGCCGAGGATTTCCGTCGCAGTAAAAGCAATTCATATTTAATATCCGTACATCAAAAAAAAAAAAAAAACACCCTTATCCATAAAATAAATAACCGTTTCCATAAGTATTCACGGCGGCGGTGAATAGCGTTCGAACTGACGACGCGAATAATAATAATTGAGATTCGGAAACGGCATGCCTAAGGGATAGAGGTAGTAGTTCTGCAATTTGCTGTCGACGAGCAAATTAATACGTTTACGAGCAGTAGGCGACGCGCGAGCATCGCCGTCGTACGGTAATATAATTTGGCAAGGACCGGCGTGACCGCCGATGGTTCACCGACCTCGGTGCGCTAACGGCTCGGCGGCGGCGGCGGCGGCGGCAATAATAATAATAATAATATGATGGTCGTCCTCTCCCGCGCTCCGAAACTGCGGGCAACACACATGGATAGGCAGAGCGCGCGTAATAATAATAACATTATGATAAGTGCGTATTATAACATATATATGTATGTTTTAATATTCGATTTAAATAATTATAATAATAATAATAATAATAATATGCACAAATGTCCGCATCGACGCGAACCACTCGAACGTTCGTTTAAATTCGTAATCGAAAAATAAAATCATTCTGCGGCCGCTCGCTCGGGGCCCGATATAATATTATAGTGTCGTCCCTGTTCCGCGGCGAGCGCTGCGAAAGCGCAATCGACGGAGGCGCGCGCCATTCGTATAGGTACCTATACCTATATAATATTATATGTTTTCGACGGCACGTGCACGCACACACACATTCGTGCTCGTACACAAAGTTCGGGTAGTTCGGCGGGATGTATCCCCGGCCCTTTCCTGACCACCTACTCACGACCTCCCCGCCCCTCCCCTTCACCCACTCGCGTGTATTCGCAATCCCGGTGACCGCCTCCGACCAACAGCTGCAGTATACAGGGTGATTTGCCGCAAGCACGTTCGGCTCTGTTTTTATGCACGTGTGTGCACACTTAAATTTTGGATTTTAGAATTTTTTAACTATAATAATACTATATTGTCTTACGATATTATACCTACTCAAAATATTCGTGCCGTTTGAGGGGTGTCTGCTGCGGGTAACTTCCCCTTTTCCGAAACAGATTTGAATCCCAATAAATGTATGTATATAAATCTAAACGCAAACGAGTATTTAGTTATGTATATAGTTATTCCGAGTTATTACACTTTGTATAATATATTATAGTCCGGGACAGAAAAGCTTAGAATATTGGGAAATATGATGATTTTAAAACTATCCTAGTCACTAATAAATGTTCATCTTTATTAGCACTTTATGACTCGTAAACGTTTTCGTTTAACTAATTGACTAAAATATAATAGTACGCTTGTTTTAAATTTATTTGTGTGTGTAACTATATTCTATTCTATAGCCCCAACATATTCTAAACGATCTTAACTCATTATCACTGAGTATGGACTACTGACTACTGTTCTTAATATATTTAGTTTGATAGCTCAGAAACTATTTTTTTTTTAATTTTGACATTTCAACATTTTCAAAAAAAAAAACCATTGACTTTGAAATTTCCCTCAAAACAGGGTGGTTATTATTTGAAAAGAAGAAACTGGTGTACCACCACAAGACACATAAAATGTAAATATATTTTAATAATATGGTTTTAAAAATTAGAATTCGAATAAATTCATAGAAAAAATTGGGAAAATATTACATAATATACTTGATGAATCGCTCTGTATACGAGTGTCGAGTATAGGAACAAAAAAAAAAAACATGATATACTAAACATCGAGTAAAGTAACTCTACCCTCTGCTATACTTAATATATATATATATAGGTAAGCTATACAGATGTTCTTTATTTTAACGCTCAACCGGTTATGTCGTCAATATTTTTCGTACTTGCCTTTTTTCTCTCTTCCTTTTTTTTTCTCCCGAGTTTCTTCTTTGTTGTATAGTGTGCCTATTTATATATTTTATTTTTGGCGAACGGGTTTATCGGTTTCTTTTTGGACCGCGTGCACGTTGAATTCGAGCAAGCGGAGGAGGAGCAGGAGGAGCAAGCAGGAGGCGGCTGCTGGTCTCGAAACATAAAAGAATCGTTGAACCATGCTGAGGTGACAGCGCGCGGGCCGGCTAAGATTGAGAAATCCGCGCTGCAGCGAGAGTCCCTAGTTTTGTTTTTTTTTCCTGTACGTTCATTCTCGCCGGGCAATTTTTTCTCCACGCCGCATTTCGGGTCGACACCGCGATTATTAGTGCGTTTCCACCGCGAGTCTATGCGTATAATATTATATGCATATATATACATATATATATATATGTGCTACGTTCGACGGAATTTCAAACAAAACAATTTTTTACTTATATATATTATAATATATAATACAAATTGCGTGTTTTATTGTATGTTATATTATATTGTTGCTGAGTTTGTTTTCTTTTCGGTTTATTTTTTGCGTAGGCACACATACATCACATATACATATCGCGTCCAATCCACTCGAAATAATAACGAGTTCGCGTTCATTCTTCAGTCTATTTATTTTAGTACCCAACGGACATCTGGAGTTCTCGAACGAGTGAGTGTATTTGATTACTATACGCGCATTCGGGTTTTTAACACGAGTTGGCGCATTCGACAATAAACTATAATACGTCTTGTGTACAATATTTATAACGTATTGCACCGACGTTGTAATAATAATATACTATATTGACGATTTTCAATTCGTTTTTTTCCGCTCGAATGAACATGTTTCATACATTTTGAGTATAATTTATTTTTGCCAAAACAATAACAACAAATAATCGATTCGCGGCATCTACCAACATAATGTTATTTAAATTACATTTTTTAAGATAGCTATATTATCATCATCATTTTTTTTTTCAAATCGATAAAGTTCGATTATACTTATAAAATATTATATAAGTTATAATACTCTTGTTAATATATAACATCCGCTTTGTAAAATATCTATACCTATATAGGTAAATATTTTAGACTTTATGCGTGTTTATCGAGTTTTCGAAAAAATATGATACTCGGGTGTCATGAACATTTTAAGCTTAAAGTTCATGAACTTCGCAGAAAATAGCAATAGGTAATACTATATTTTGTCATTTTTCATATTTATCTACCGTGCAGGTACACGAGTAATTGAATTGAAGTATTCATTGTATATTATACTATGCACATAGACTATACTACCGCCTTCCTATATATAGATAGTATTACTTTCAACTCGTATATGTAATTTAATCTTTTATTATTATATACGCGTGCAAATTAATCGAAATACCTTAACTATACATTACGGTGTCTAGATTTTATTCCATTATTACTAAGTTGTGTTGTGTATTTTTAAACAACTATACAACACTAATCAAAACATTGAATATAGGAGCAATTACCCACTTATTACTTATTAGTTATTAGACATATTGTGATAAAATAGAATAACATACAATTTTATATTACTCCGACACAGAGGATATTTTAAGGAATTTTCACTAGGTGGCATTGTATAATATGTGTAAAAAACATTTATAATTGTATACGGTTATAAGTATTTAGTCTTTTTGTGGTATGTAGCACTATTTTGTAACTTGAGTCAACACTTAACAATTTTGAGAAGTAGAAGTAGAAGTTTTTACTAAAGACTGCCAATTTAAGACGTGTTTTTTACGTGAAAATTTACCGCACATTTAATCATTTTTGATGCATAAAGCCATAAACGCCTCTTTTGAAGAACTTAATATAGTTCGTGATTTTTTAGTAGATTATATAAATTTGAGCTCAACCATTGTCTTTTTTAATAGATGTACCGAGAATTTCATTCAATAAAAAAAACCGGGGAACTCGCTCTGCCGTATAGTTAATGTCGAGTGTACCTCGTCAATCGTCATTGAATAGTTAGTTAACTACAGTATTGTGTATGTTTAATTTGAATTCAGCGATAAATGAATGAAGGCATTCGATGAAAAACGATTCCTATAGCGGAGATATTTTAGATAAATAATTATAGTCGAATATTTCTGTTCTCAATTAAATATAGAGAAACTCATTTTAGTTATATTCTTCCTATTATAATACGTTATTATGATTGAGTTGACTTTCGGCATGCTAATAAATACAAAAAAAAAATTCACCTAGTTATTGAAAATACTTCTCACTAGACGACCGAAATATTTTACTGTGCGGCAATATTATTGTGTCGCCTAGTAAAATACTAGTTAAAATATCCTCACTGCTCCGGCATAGAATTAGACAAACCTATAATAAGTATAGATAGTACCCAAATTTGCCGGGTAAATCGGTGATTTTCTCTGGAGATTTAAAACAATTAAAACTATACAATTATGGTTTAGTTCGATGAAACCGAGAAATATATAATATAATATGTATGTCATGTTTGCGAGGAATGAGTTTACGCCGAAGAAAAACGTTGTACGATATTGAATGTCATATTATTATTGTGTATATAATTTTAAACGCAGAGAACACCGACTGAATATATCGGGCTGTACGCAGGTATGGCAGGCGTATACATACGTGAGGTCATCGACGGGCAAAGATGATCGACCTTTCATCGGTTTATTTTTTATATTTTATTTATTCGGTTTTTTTTTCCAATTCTGCACACCTCTGCCGTGTCTTTACACAAAACGTTTTTCTGGGTTTATTCTCCGTTTCTGTGGGTTTCACATTACACATAGATAGGTATACATAATATTGTCTATTTCTTTTCCGAGACGACTTGCACGGAGCGGTGTGCAATGTAGCCGAAAAACACGCGCTCATTCAATCGTTACGACGACGACGAAGAACATAATATAATATTATAACGGACGCAAAACCGTTACAGCAGACCTATGCGTACTGTTCTGCATTGTGCCTGCACAATATTCGTCCGTTTCTATAATATGGGCAGGTCGTATACCTACAACACTTCCCGATGACTCGACCGTGTTATATATATATGACGTCTTTTAGCCTTAAACGTTGTGCAGAGTACCATAGTCTATAACATATTATTATATTATTATATTATTATATTATTATATTAATATGTACTATATACGGTTTTCGTCCCGGTGAATATTATATTCTACCATAATTTATAGCAGAGGTATTTCATCGCATCTCGTTCTAGAATTTTATTGTTATAATATTTAATTTTGGTATATCGCAATAACAGATAATATGCTAATATACCGAATGTATAATGTTATCGATAGATATTATAAGGATCATAGATTAAAGAGATTGTAATGCATTAACAAAAAAAATCTACTATACCTATTGTTGTATTTGACGCTCGATTCCATAATAGTAAAATACGAAGGACAGTATGGTTATATACAACAAAAATTAATAGTTTAACTGTTTTATTACGTAGTTTATAAAACCAAAGATCAAAACAATGTTATCCCGGTAGGAAAAAGATGAAAAAGATGAAAATCATATATTTATATATATTTTTTTAATTAATATATATTTATATTTTTATAATCAATACGTAATAATTATAATTACTGTTTAATTGTATTGTTCTATACAATTAAAGCTTCCGATCCTTATAATCTATAGTTTATTATACTAATGCGCAACACTGATAGGTATACCTACATAATATTATAATTTAAAATGTTTAAAACAGAAAAATTATTAGGGAATGAAATAATATCAAGGAATGGCGAATCGGGATGGAAAAACATATCGAATACGTATTATTGTAATATAATATATATTATACGGTTACAGGCTCGCATCGTGTGAAGCGTTGAAAACTATTAAAAAATATATTAAAATTTAAAACACATCAACGTAAAACACTAATACGAAAAACCATAAATAATAAGCATTGATTATTATACATAGGTACACGCGGTACGCGTCATGTATATATTTAATCTATGATATAGGTACTCGAGCTATAAGATATTAATAGGTATCACTTTTATACTAGGAACGGATATAAATTAATTTATTGATAAAACTATAATAATACTAATCATAAACGTCAATAATTATTGTGAATTACGCCGCATAATAATGTCATGTCATATGTATACCTACGTAGGTACTACAGCACACAACACGCGGGGTATGAGATACTGTAATATTGTAATATAATATAATATTATCTACCGTTACCCTGTACAGTGATATTTTAACGAGGCGCGGTCGAGCTGCTCGTACTTATAATGTAAAATAATATTTTGTATATGATAAATTTTTAATCGTAACGTATCATTATATTATTATATATCGATATAAAATACGAGCTAAAACAACACTGCAATCAATGCAAATTACCAGCTACATCGTCGCGTATTCACGATCCGTGCCTGTATAAAATACAAAAACTTAACCAATTAATGCGCCTTATTATATACTATTATGAGTTAAAACGATTTTTTTTATTTTTTTATTTATTAAAGAAATTCCGTGATATTACATTAGTAATAATTATACCTATACCTACACATATATTTGTTCTGGTGTCATAGCGTTTTATAAGTCATACATAAATAATATTATTTTATAGTCATTGTACCTATATATATATACCGCTATGTACATTAAAGTGGCTTATATATACATTTTAGTCGTTATTAAAATGCATTCTACATTTCTCGGCGTGCGCGACGTGAATTAATTAATAATATCGATTAGGCACTGTGTATTATATAGTATTATGTATACTAAAAAATATTAAATATCGACAAAACAATATATTATTAACGATATAGCATTTCGCTTACGACGACGACTTGCTAGTTATATTTATATATAATGATGAGCTACACAAGACCTATATATATAGTGTATTGTTATATTGGCACGAACGGTGCATAAAAAAAATTCACTTAAAACTGCAAAAATTATATTACACAAACTAGTGCAGCGCATAATAATATTTATAACACTTTTATTGCACATTCCTTTTTGACCAGCCAAAATCCTCCACCTATATGTGCAACACGTCACGTCCAACTCGCATCGCTGTCAACCGCATAATATACCTCTGAGAAATGTCCCGATGCGAGATCGAAATTTGACAAGCATAACTCTAAATCTTCCTCGGAACGCATCGGAAAATAGTCCTTATCGAATACGAAGCCATAAAAACAATGGCATTTATTTCTAAACGTAATTTACTCGAAAAACTGTAAACATTAGCAAACCAAACATTGTAATCATTACCATATTCTATTATGATAATAAAACACTATTGTAAATAACGTTGGCTAATAACCCCGCGCAGTTGTTGAAGCTGCCGTAAACGCATAAAAAAAAATAATAATAATATGATAATACGTGTGCGCGCTTACCCGATGTAGATTATAATATTATTATTATCGTGTTTTACATAATGTACGATTTGTGACAATAAACACCATAATATTCATATTATTAATATTATATAATATCGGCGTCGTCTCCGATGTGATGCACACGGCAGTAATAATAATTACGACGATGCACCGCACTGCGATACATTTAATAATAATAATAATATCTACTTCCACTTTCTATACGGCACGATAGTAATATCATGTGCATTATTATTATTGCGGCGATTCGAACAATAATTCCGCCGCGCGTTACATAAACACACTCCGCGTACGCGCGCGCGCGGTGTATAGGAGAGGCAATAACCTTCGGCATTCCATGTTCCGCTGTTTCCCGTTCGCCTCACACACGTCGTTAACATATAATAATATAATATATATAATGTGTAACGGTAAAGATAAAAAAAAAAAATTACGGTTTTTTACCATATCAATTTGGTTCGCGACTACCGCGGCGCGCGTTCGTCTACATCGCGCGCAATCGCCAAAGTCAATTGTTATAAAGACATCAAAAAACTATGACCGTGTGAACTTGCAGGGTACGGACTGCTCGACGTCATTGCCAAATTTTCTGGCGATTATTAATTAAAAAACATTAAACTTATTTCCGTCTCGTGCGCGACATATCAATATATAATAGGTAGTATACACACAAAATATAGTGTAATAACTAATAATTAATAGTATATAATATGCGATGCATATATTGCGGCCGCTTTACACGATATTTTATTGTATTCGTAAATAGTGGAATATAATACTGATACGTAATAATAATAAAATTGCTAATAGGAATATAATCTATTAGAGTGTTGAATGCATAATATTTCTATAGACATATTATTATATTTTCTTCTGAATGTCATTAAGAAAACAGCTGCACATAATATATATATATATTACATATATTATAATATCACATTTCTCGCTATTTTAAAATAACGTTTGTACTGCAGTGATGTTTAAATACACACGATTATATTATAAAGTTCAGTGACACAGTATACAATAATTGGCATATACCTAATCTTATACATTTCGTAAGTGCCGTTTATTGTACTTCAATGCATAATTCGTTTGATTAGGTATTTATGTTTTTTTGAATGATTGTAGTTTATTTTATCGGACCAATAAAATATCGACAGTTTATTAGCAATTCTGCTTAGTACTACTCGTGTTAAGTACCCCTCCTGCAGTTTATTATCGATAATTTTGATACAGTATATTATATTATATATAGTTCATAACGCATACCACTATACCTACCTGCTATTTAAGTGTATATGAGATATATGACTTGATGTATATACTATATATGTTATATCTTACATATTATTATATGCTATTGGATTTAAGAACCTATATCTAAAGTTTTCAATTGTTTTTAAATATTGACTTCAAGCAAAAACCAGCTAGATGTTAGTACACAATATGTATTGGTTACGTACAGTAAGAGATACTATTATAGGAATATTACCATATATCGTATCGTGCGTACACCTGCAACTATTATTTTTATTAGCATGACTTATATTAATATTTGACTTTATATTTAATATAAATCGACGGTTCTAGAACCGTCGAACCTTACAATAAAGGATCTGCGAAACTCTTTCAGGGCAACATTTATTAACCTTAGCGCCCTGAAAATGTTTTCGTAGTGCCTATATATAATATGTAGCTAGATGACTTGAAACCAAAAAAACATTTCGAAAATATTATACACTATTACATTAATATATTTTAATACACACACATTATGATATTTGACATGTATGAATAATACGCACTTACCTATTGTTTATAATTTAAAAAATAATTATTTAACTGTTACATAACGATAGTCATATATTTTTTTTTTTTTTTTGAACGCTTATAAATATTTATACTTTAAATTTTGATCACAGTGACAAAAATGACACTATGACCGAGGGCGCAGAAGGTTGCAGCGACGACCCGCTAGCTTCGTTGCAGTTAGACGTCGCTTCCGGTGGCCCGTCGTCCCAAAGCCAACAGCTCGAGAGACGGCCGCAAGTGTCGCCATTGTGTATATCGACAGCGGACGATGATATCGTCAAAGTAATCGCCGGCGAATGGCACGGAGGAGGAGAATGCAAAAGTACGTTGGCGGTTTGAGCAACATCTTATATAATTCATATATTATATATATACCGTGCGTGCGGGGTGATCCGTTTGACGCAAGACCCTCGTCGTCATATTGTTTCAAAAATACTATATTAACTTATTTGAAAATTATTTTTTCGTAATAATACATTTTTAGTTGTTCAACGGCAACGTTTTTGTATCATTATAATCTTTTAATTTTTTTAACGACAATACTCGCAATTTTAATTTCTTATTCCAAAGCAGATTATTTTTTTGGAGTACCTATACTTCAATACATAAAAATTAAATGTCGGACGAGCATTTCATGAGTAGTACGGTGGATTTAAATGTCATATTATACAAGACAAGAAAAATACGACTATTAATGCACTAATAATCAATAATAATAATATTACAAAACTTAAAATATCGCCCTTAAAAATTGTTTTTATTATACCTAATGTTAAATAAAAATGATTTTTACTATTTAAATTTTCGTAATTTTGCAATATTGCTATTGATCCAAGTCGTAAATAAAACAAACTATATAAATTATTATCATATTACTCGTATCTGCCTAATACAAGTAACGAACATTTCGTTTGTCAGACCATTGTGCAGCCGCGGTAGCCGTCGCTTTTGTCTGGTAGGTGTACATAGGTTAATAAAAATAATATGACTAAGCAAAATAAACAATAAATATTGAATTTTGATTTATTTTAGTGATGTAGTTTATGATCGATTTTAATAAAATTGTATTCATTATTAAAAAATATACAAATAATTTACTCAAAGTTCAAAAAAAATCAAAAAAATCATCTAAAAAAAATGTAATAAAAATATGCAAAGTAAAGATTTCATTTTAAATAAATTTTTATGTACAAAACAAATATTATGCACGACAACCAATGTTTTGGGACATTCAGAAAAAACTCATTTTGAATTTAAATCCACGCCCTATAGTTATAAGTATTTAAAGTTTAGATGAGCAAAGTGAAGTGGTACTTGCAATATGTTGTTTTAATATTCCGCCCATCAAAACTTTAATTAATTTGATTTGTTTTGATCGAAATATTCCTAATAATATTCTGCTCGGGAATATGAAATTAAAATTAAATGTTGTCATTCTAAGGAATAAAAAACCTTAAAACGCTAACGATTAAAAATGGAAAAATATATATTTATGTAAATGAAATATTTTTAAAAAACGCGTTTTCTGAAATATAATGAGTGTCTATTACGTCAAATGGACGAGGGTGAAACATATATACTTGGTGTATATAATATCAACATTATACATTGCACACGTCCGCAATAAGCTAGTATGATGATGTTTTCTGTGAGATAAACTATATTCCTCCGCTTGCAGAGGCTAAAATAGTATATATTTAACCAAAAACTAACCGATTACTAATATTACTAATTAGGTCATAGATTAACGTTATCGTGCCTCTCACATGGTCAATATGTACCTATACATCATATACCAGGGGTGGCAAATTTTTCCGAAGTTATGTGCCAAAACTTACCTTTTTTTTCGTGCAGCGTGCCATTAAATTATGAAAAATATTATATTTTAGACAACTGCGCAACTTGACTGATGACTATAAAGACGCGTACTGTTAATTTGATGGGTACAATAATTTACCCTAAGTAGTCGATATTTAGAGTTAAGTGATTTTAATTTTGAAAACAAAACCCATTAGATTTTTAACAGGTATCGCGAAGACATTTTTGATTAATAATTTTATTACTGATTTTAAGCGTAGCGAGGGGCGTGTTGCAGTTTTACAACGTTTTAGTTAATAATTATTCAACTTTAATTTGCAAGTATATGCAATGAGCATATGCATTTTAGTTAATTTTTTTGATTATGATTTAGCTAAAAATTTCGAATCAAAAATAAAATTCAAAATAATAATAAGACTAATTTTACAAGACCACCGTTTCACTGCACACTTATTAATTTCGTTTTGCACACTCGACATTTCGTACGACGCAATATTAATAATCAGCTTCACGTAATTTTCCTTCGTTTTTTTTTTACGTAGGTTTCATGTCTATAATTTCAGTATAAACTAAACACTATAACGAATGGCAAAGTAGGTACTAAATATCATTCACATGCGATTAGATCTTCTTGCCTTTATAATATTATATCCTGTCAGCTGCCTTGGAAATATATATTACGCGCGCAAACACAAACTATTGAACGTTTAATTAATTTGTTTTTTGTTTTTGTTAAAAGCAGGTTGTTGCAGCAGGTGTGCGTTCAAAGAATGGAGGCTGGTCGGTGATAAGTTGCAGTTATTTTGTTTCCAAGACTATGATGCGTTGATAGCAACTCGTCCAGCGGTATATTAATACTTGCTATTAAATTATAATAATATATTATGTCTTATTGTTTAACACTGGGTATAAAGGTCATCATTTTTTATAAACAAAACTATAGCAAACGTCTTATTATTTTGTGATAGGTACATAGTAAACGTAAATATAAACGAAAATAAATGTTCTTTTTATTAGCAATGTTTGATAAGAAAACACAATTTATTCACTTGAGAATAGTTTCATAAAAGGATTTTATTAACAAATGATAAGTTAAGTTCCGTTAAAAGTGTATATTTTTTTAATTATAACATTTGAGGATTAAAGCCCATAGTTAATAATCATACTAACAATATTAATTATCTTTTTGCTGTACATTGCTTTATAATTTCTGCTAATATAGCTAGTTTATTAGGACTTAAGGTTAAGAGTGTTATATACCACCACTAGTACACATAAAGCAGATTAATTATTTTTTGTTTTGAATAAGTACATACTTAAATATAAATGCTGTCCTCGTTAACTCATTCAAGTAATGAATATATATTTTTATTTTTATTTACACATAATACATTAATACATGACAGATTTTATTTTTTAATTATTAAACTACTGAATAATGTGTCATCAATTATTTCAATTATTATTCCTTTTTCGATTATGATGTATACACCTATGTAAACTTACACCTGACAAGAGGTTAGGTCTTATGAATCATAACTTATGAATTATGATACTCTGACAATTATTGTGTTTGAAATTTAATTTTTAGAAACTCATAATATTTTATGACATAATTATTATTTTATAATATAAAATTTTCAAGCATATTATATGTACATAACTACATTTACATTATTTAAAAAAAATTAAAAATATTATTTAGTTTTAGGGGTAACATGTTATGATTGTATTATTATTGTGTGGGGATATCTTGATACTTTTTAAATTGCTATTTTTTTAAAAAATATTATTTAGAACAACAGTTTTTTTATTTGTCAGATCTCTCTGTTGCATTCTGTATAGGTATTAAAAATGTAAGATAAAACTACTTACTTTTAAAAAAATGATGACTTATTCTATATTGTCTATACTCGATTTGAAAAAATAGAATTATTTGGACGAAAAATGGCGTCCTTAACAGATAACCAATAGAAAACGTTCATCTGCAAGTTGACCGCTATTTTATTATCTAGGCTCTCTACTTACGTGTATAATTATAAAAACACGCAGAAAATATAACACTTAACACTCTAAGATCAACATTAATTACGTAGTTATCGTCATAAATACCTTTCGATCGTATTACAGATAGCTAGCATACAGTTTTGCTTCCGGTTCAAGTCCAGCCCGAATTGCCTGAAGCATCCAAACGTGCCGAACGCCAATTGTTTCATATTTTTTGACATCGTCTCGGGTAAGCAATATAATATACACATTACACACACTCACACACAATGTACGTGACGAACAGTCTTGTTGAGTTTATTCAAATACTTGTATTTAAATAACTTTTTTGGTATTTCAAATACTTCTTAAATACATAATTTTGAATACTTTTAAAATGTATTTGTACATAAATACAAATACTTTCGAAAGACAGTCGTATTATTCGAATTTGTATATTTCAAATACAAATGCCACATCGAATGGATTTAAATATACGTATTCTGAATATACACATCAGATATAAGTAAATTCTTAACAAGACCGCGGCGGTGGCGAACGGTCACCGCCTCCCCTCACCGATGACCCTAACCATAAACGTCGGTATAATACGATGACCACTTATGTCGGTTGCAGGTGATATCCACAAGAACTGGATGCAAGTGGTGCGCCGGTTGAAGGAGACGTCGGCCAACGCGACGGCCGCACAGCTGAGCCGGTGGTCGCGGGCCGTGGACGAGAACGGCAACACCGCGCTAATATTGGGCGCCAAGCGGCTAATGAACTGCGGATTGTTTAAGCGCGCGTACCAGTTCGTAGTGATGATGCTGAAATTCG
The DNA here is from genome assembly GCA_022818045.1 of Neotoxoptera formosana. Taxonomy (NCBI): domain Eukaryota; kingdom Metazoa; phylum Arthropoda; class Insecta; order Hemiptera; family Aphididae; genus Neotoxoptera; species Neotoxoptera formosana. Next base: position 62,300,774 of record CM040632.1, on the reverse strand, counting down.
GCAGTGACGTTAACTGGTTGAACAATGGCGGTCGGTCGTTGATCACGTACACCATCCATTACATGGACCAGGCGATAGACATCACTAAACTCTTGCTGAACTGCGGAGCGACTGTCTGGCTCGAAGGTGAGACACGATGACCTACTACGGAAAAGTCCCCCCTCCCCAAAAAAACCGCAAGACGGGGTGATGAATCGACGATAGGGCCCAAACCTGTTGATCGTTAAGGGAAAACTGCCCCCTCTCTTACCCACCCACACCCCCACTCCCTCAGCAATCGATCCTGAAGAATAATACGATTTTACAATATAATACTTTTCCATAGAAAATCTACAGTACCTACGCACCAAGACGCGTATTTTGTTTTCGAGGATTACAATATTATTAGATCGATTCTCCTGTTAGATGTTTCAAAAATTATTTAAGACCATATATTATATGATTATAATCATACGTCATTATTCGTATTTTTGTTTTTTATTTTATTTTATTTTTTTAATAATAGTACCATCGTAAAACATAAATTTACACCTGCACTAAACCGTTTCATATCTTTACACGGCGGAAAGTTATCGTTCTCGTGTAATATAACATAGTTAAATAGCATCAATCGATAAAATGATTGTCATGCAAATGTTTTTGTATAATTTTTGTTTGCACTACAGCCGAGTAGGAATGTAGGATATAAGTCCGAAATGAATTATCCTATAATATATGTACATTGTACATTGATAAATGGTAGATTAGGCCATTGATTAAATCTATATATATAATCGGACGTGGCCTGACTGACTGATCAATACGTATAACCTAAACTATGATAGCCAAGGACTTGACATTTTGACAGTATCTTTATAAGGTTAGACTAAGAATAAGGTGCACCGAAATTCGCATTTTAAAAACGTGTCAAAAACACCAGGATTTTGAGATTCACGATGATAACCAAACATTTTTTGCTCAATCTTTATCTGAATTTTGATATAATATTTCGATCATGGACATAAATCGTGACTTCTAGCCAAGAGGAAGGGGTCCGGACCCGAAGTCTACCCTCTCGGGTGCACCACTGGTAGAAGTCTAACCATTTTTTGACCGTATGAAACACTCCTCTCAGTGAGCCACTGCGTTCAGGGTTATTTTTCAACCACTTTAAGACATCGGTCTGACTTATGTACGTCAGTGTGACCAAGACTGATCACATTTTAGATCCCGAGTGGGGCGAAGAATGCTCGACAACTATTACAATGATGTTAGTTTATTATTGTGCGTCTGTCACCATACTTTTTAATATAATTAATCTCGAGTGTTGTTTCTGATACAACATTATTTTGTTCTAGGCGATACCTAAATTGGATAAAGAGTAGGAAATTCTTAGTACTTTTCGGAATAACTAAGAAAAACTAAAAAAAAAGAATATTTTTACGCAACACTAGTTTTTTTACATCGTAGATTTCTCTTTTTTTGTGTAGTTAAAAAATGAATAACACAACCCAAATAATATACATAGGGCTTGCATATTTGGTGCTTTTTTAGGGCTATAATATATCCTCTGCCCTATAGTTATGCACGTCTGATAATATATTATAAATTGTAATAACTCATTCCTTAAAACTATATACAAGTTGGATAATAATTATCTGGTTTATTTTAATTTATAAGACGAACAGGAAAATGATTTTAATTTAAATAACTGTTTAATATTTTATTAGGTAGGTAATACAAACATAATATATAGCATAATCCTTCGAAATACAGGCTGACGCCCAAAAAGCGTTTTCCCCCGACAATGATTTATCATTGGGTTAAAAATATTCAACACATCCATTACAGTTGTGACCTATATCAGACCTATTCGGTGAGACGGGGCACATTCGAAACCTATATACGTACATCTATAAAGCTGCGATCGAGGGTTGCCTGCGTTTTTTTAAAACTTTTGTGCGTTGCCGACAGATTGCAACTCGGATCATAGACGCCACTACGTGAAGCTAGTGAAGGAATTCCGCAATAAAACCGAGACGACTCTGCAGAGATGTCTGACCGACGATCCCGTCGAAAAACCGCGGGACAGCATATTCACTTGGTTCCTACGTTCCGTCATGATCAGAAGGCGCATGGACGACAGTTGCCTGCTCACATTGGCACTACTCGCACAGGTTGGTTTACGATTTATTGTCGTATTGTTATGAATGGTGTACAGAGTGCAGTCCACGCATATGAACGATCGCGACCGATTTTCAGAGTCAATCCCAAGGTTTTAACGAAAAAAAAATATTTCTTTATAAGAGTAACTGCTCTGTATAACGCGCAAGTTCTTTACGAAAAAAAAAATATCGAATATTGACAGCAAATAATATTGTCGAGGATAAAAAAAGAGCACATTTTTTTACATTTTACACAGAACTTTTCTTATTAAAAATGCATATAGGTATACGCTTCACTCGAATATATATTATTAGATTCATATAGCTAATGATACAATTTGTTTTTGATCGAGTACTTTTGCAGTTTTGCATATTTGAATAATCAAAAAACATACCTAAACTGCATATTTCTGCATAGTGACATAAACAGTTAAAAATATCAAGTTTTTCGATAATTGTTGAAGTTTTCAATTTGAAAATCTGAAAACCTATTTTATGACTTCATATTGGTGTATACTTGTTTTGAGGGTATAATAATTATTGATATTACGTAAAACTGTATAATATGAACATAACTAAATTGATAGTTTCGAAATTATTTTAAGCGTATTATATAATAAATATTATAGCATTGAAACACATTAAAAGTAGGTAATCAATAATTTTCAGTATTTTACTATAATATGCCTTAAAACAATTATTATCAGTCTCTCTCATGCATCTCCTTCGAAAATTATACACATACAGTGGCGCACACTCATGTCCTGTAAGGGAAGTCAAAATTGTATATGAAAAAACCCACCGTCCATAAATTATACAAGAAAAAAAAAATTTTATTTTAATCAATTTTGTTGCATTCATAACACAATATTATTCATAATATAAACCTAGTAATTTTACCAGTCATCCAGCCACCCTTTGTGTGTGCCACCCGTGTATCTACATAATACAATAATTCCAACTGCTGTATTTTTACAGAATGCGTAGGTTATATTATACAGGGCGATTCACCAAGAATGCTCACTCCCATTTTTTAATTTAAAAATGAATATTTTATATTTTCAAATTCTTGAGATTTTTTTTACTGGCGATACAAACTTCTGTTTTTTTCAAATGACAACCCCTTTTCTACCTATAAATTATTCAGTGTATATTTTTTTGAAATAATTTTTAATTCAAAATTCAAACGAGTAGTTTTTCAGTCATTAAAATGTTTATACTGAGGATAATAGTCTTTAAAAATGGTATTACAAAAATATAAAATATATGCAATATTGGATATTATAGCATTTATTATACTTAGACCATTTTTACAAATTGTAAATATTGATAGATTAATATAAATTACTAAAAATTTTAAATTTCCATATTTTCCATATCTTCCAAACCCATTATTATGGGTTACCTATTATCCTTAGAACACAAAGTTAAATAACTCAAAAACTATTCGTATGCATTTTGATTTTAATATTTCAAACTTTTCAGAAAATGTTTTCGTTTAATAATTTATTGTTGAAAATGAAAGTTCTCATTTGAAAAACAGAAGTTTGTATTTTCACTGGGCATTCCTTAAGTAGTACAAAAAATCTCAAGAATTTGAAAACATGGTCTTCGAGTATATTTAAAACTTCTAAAAACCAGAATTTGAAAAAAATTATTATTAAATGAATAAAAATTGGGGTGAGCGCGTGCTTGGTGAATCACCCTGTATAGCGTATTAGTGTATATTATACTTACCGTGTGTATTGATTATCTCCATTGCAATACGTCAATACGTCATGTAATAACATGTCGGTGTGCGGTTCTTCTTCTTCTTCTTCTTTTCCAAAACAATATAATTACCTAATTTTTTTTGTTTTTGTTTTTTTCACGACACGCCCAGTCGATGGGCGAGGAGCCGACCAGGATGCACTCGCACGTCATGCGCACCATGTTCAGTCACGCTCAGTGTTACAACATATTCGGACCGGTGTTCTTCCAGATCAAAAAGGCGCTGGCGCCCCAGTGGGTGCAACCGCACTCGCTGCAGCAGATGTGCCGCAAGTCCATACGGCGGTCGCTGCTCCGCGGCCACGCCGCTAACGTGCACCCCGAAACGGTGGCCGAGCTGAAACTGCCCAAGCCCCTGGAGGCTTACGTCTCCTACTTCGACTGAACCAACCACTGCCGATCATCATCTCCCCCGCGAACTACACCCGATCACCCCCCCCCCCATCCCCACGTCGACAAGATTCATCCGCGGATATCCTTTATACGTCTTCCGCGCCGCATAATATTAAATAATATACCCCCACGGCCCCACCCAGCCACCAAATATCACGAAAGTTAAAATTAAGAATGTAATGAGTTAAATTTTTTTTTTAAATGTCCCTATAAAAATTCCAACCGGGAACTATATATAATATATAATTTGGACACAACACGCCCTGTGTGAAACAATCCGCCGCGGAGAATCGATGTCGGGACAATACAGAAAATGAGATTTTTTCAAACCTCCTATTCATCCCCCCCACCCCCCCCCCCCACATACTCGAAATTCTTCCCTCCGTTCGCCCACGAAATACCAATTATAACCGAGTCCTTGAACAACCTATATACTATATTATATATAATAACGGTTAAAAATATACTAAATTAATTGCCAAAGCTCTGGATTCGAAACGACGTACATTATACAGTTAATAATACGATGTCACCAGACGCCGCCGGTGTGTCTATATTATATTATTGTGTCAGCTAATTTCGTTTGGCCAATAATACCTAAGTCGATAAGTCCGCGCGTGGCTCCTGTTATTTATGTATTGCTGCTATATACACCCAGCTTTTCGTCAAAGTTATATCGTTATCGACTTATGTTCTATTTTTGCTTATTTATACTTATATTGTTTTATATTGCGTAACTCCATAGTAATTATAATTATAATTGTCATCGTCGTCATCATAATAATATATAGCAGTTGCCTTGTCTTATATAATTCTGTCGAGTGTGTGCAAGACATTTTTTTGTATCACATAATATTATCGTCTTATTATTACTTCATAATAAACCTATATAGATATAGTCAGATGGGGATAGTAAATTATTTTACCCGCCCGATGAAAATCGATAAAAAAAATTTTCGGTTACCATTTATAAATTATATACGTAGTTCGATATTACGCTCGCGATCGGGTCGTAAAAATAACGTTGTTCTTGCCTATCGTAATAACGATATATAATAATAAATATAGGTAAATAATTTCACACTGATAACATTAGGTATTACGTTATAAATATTATTTCGCGTACTAATGTCACAAAAAAAAAAAAATGTTTATTATTGTATTTACACGGTTATATTTATAATATATATAAGTACCTAGATTGTAATTTTTTTTTTCCATAGAGTCATTAGAGTCTATATTATTATATTATAATGTAAAGTCCACGGACGATTTAGTTTAGTTATAGAGACATTAGAAATATTATGTTAACTATAGATTGACCGTTTGAGTTGTTAAATGTTAAGCGTTTCGCCAAATACACGTATCGCTTGACTATATGCCCTCGAGTGTCGCACGACGACTGCTTTGTATATTTGGTAATACAATAATATTATTATATATATAATATATAAATGTATAATATTATTACTGCAATCGCGCAGATAAACAGCGATTATTATTGTTAATCCTTCGCAGATCGTAATATTATAATTATTAATTTAATATAATATATTACTGTATTAGCAGTTATTTCAAGCCCATTTATTAGTGTAACTCTTCGCTGTAGTTGACAGCCGCGACACGCCGTCTAGATAGGTACGCATTCGTCGCAGTATCTATATATTATACACCTATTTATAATATAATATATTATATTAAGATTTGTGATTATACTGCCCTCGGCATTTACATAATAATAATATATAATATTATAATATATATATACCTAATATATTGATTCATTTCGTAATAATTGATTCCTATAATGTTTATACTATATCGAATCACGTAAGTCCTTATATATTTATTGTAACATTATATATATTATTATTATAATATATAATATGATAATATTATACCTTTGATAATGTCGATAAGTGTGATTTCACGTATGTGTGCTTATGAGTATTGTGTGTATATATGTGTATGAGTGTGTGTGTGTGTGTGTGTGTGTGTGTGTGTGTGTGTGTGTGTGTGTGTGTGTGTGTGTGTGTGTGTGTGTGTGTGTGTGTGTGTATTATCTAGTCGCAAAGTAGGCGACCAAACCAAAGGGTAACCTTATATAAGTTATATTATATTTTTATTATAATATATTATGTTGTTTCAATTTTTAGACCATCTCTATATATACCAAAATGATTATTATTTCATCCTATCCGGTTTCAACCTATACACAAAAAATATATATATATTAAAAATATATAGGTTATAATTCAGTTTTTGTGTAAATTTTATCGAGTAGTTCTTATAATATTATATTTGTACCTATTTCAAAATGTTTCTTTATGTGTGTGTGCGTGTGCGTGTAATTGCAATTCAATAAAACTATTAATTTAAGTTTTTTTTTTTTATACCATAAATTAAGCTCCTCTTCAGTTAAAACGATAACAAATTTATTGTATATTATTACTTCTAAATAATAATAATCGTAACGAACAATTATCTTTAAAATATCATTCAAGGTTAAGAACTAGGCGGTTTGGGTGTTTTCTTTAGCTTGGTTTTCGATTGCACACCTTTCGTCTCCGGCACGGTACTCGTCGTCGGTCTTTGAGCATTTTTCGGGTCGATTTTTGATAATAGTTCGGTTTCGAGTCTTACGAAATAACCACCTAAACACAAACATACATAAATATTATATAAATAAAATAATCGTCGATTCGTTCGTTGACAAATACGTCTTATGATAATGAAAAACGCAATATTATAATAGGATATAAAGTACGGGGAAGGTATCTATAGACTATAAATATAGGTACTTTGGCGTAGGTATCATGTTATAATATTTATTTATTAATTTATTTAGAATTCAACGGGACTAGCCCTTTTACAAAATTGAAAGTGGTACATAGACCACTAATGTATGGAAAAAAAAAATTAATTACAGAAAATAATAATTATTAAGTACAACACTAAGTAATATTGAAACGTATAATATATTATTATACAATATTACCAGATCGCTGACACGTATCAGTGACGGGGTTGTTAGAAGTAGTAGTCAACAGTCGACTGCATTCCGCGTTGGAATTGCTGTTTTGATGTAACAGGTGATGGACGATTTGCCTGAAACAGCGTTCTTCGTATTCTCTCTGATTGTCCTGATTGCAACGCATCGGCGCCGTCGACGACCATTGATAAGTACCAGAGTATCTTTGAAATGAAAGAAAATCAAGTCATAAAATATTACTTACCATTTATTATTTTATATTGTACTTCGAAATTTCCCGAACCTGATCAGAACGCAACGGAATTACCTGTATCTCTGTTTCAGCGTTCTTATGGCTTTCGAAGACCGTTTGATCTTTTGCTGTTGGTTGTTATAAGTCGTCTTCTCGGAATGGTTCGAATCGCTGTCACTAAAACTCGACAACGAATCCTCGACTTCTTCAAACGACGACCCGAACGACGAATTGATTTCATTCAACGGGACCTCAGTCGCTTCGTATACGTTATTGTCACCTTTTGTTTTGGGACAGTAAAAATAATGCAATTTCGCACAGTTGTATATTCGAGTGTCGCCAATGTACCTATAGTTGATTATCTGCATTGACTGCAGTGTTGGGTAAGTTACTTTTTTGAAAGGTAGTTGATTGAGTTTTACTTTACTCGTTGTTTGGAAATAAAAGTAATGGAGTTACGTCTTTACATTTCAATAAGAAAAGTGTCTTTCACGCCACAGAAAAAAAACAATATGTGCATGGTATTTCTCTAATTTCTTATCAATCGAAAACCTAAAGTGCTCGAGGAAAAATTGTATTCAAAAAAGAGTTAATTAAATAAAGTACAGTGCAATTAAATATTTTGTCGAGGCATTGAAAACTGAACTGTTTAAAATAATATTATGTATCCAAAATAGATGTTTATATATTATATAGCCTAAGTACTCTACATTATTATTTTTCCCGATTAATTAATTTTTTGCTTATATTCTCGATAAAGATCCCTATACGTTTTAGAAAAAGCTTTTCGAAAACAAGTAGTTTCTATTACACTACGAATTGGTGAGGGTCAGTGGGTAGGGTGATAGAACCCCTCGGTCTATTCTACTATATATTCTCAAATCTCAACGGAACAGACGTTACTGCAATAGCCATATATACAAGCGTCAAGCAATGGCCGAAATAGTTTTTGCGATCAATCAATCGATAAAAATTAATATTAATTTGCACCTAAGTCTGGTCACACAATTGCGGTACATAAAAATAATAAGTGTTTATGTATTGTTATAATATTATGTCTTACTTGTGCTAGGCGATACGGGTCGTTTGGCGAAAGGTTTGTCCCACAATTCCGTCAACAGCTGTCTCTTGTTCGCCGACGTGCCCATCACGATATTATTCCACCAAAACTGCGATTTCCTAGACGTACCCTCGTTTGAAGCTATAATATTAATAAATCACAGAAACACGTTTGTGAATAATTATGCAAATACTGCGCCGGCGTTCCTATGCTTTATTTCTATATATTATGATATTAATCTGAACTATAAATTAAAAGCATATATAGTATATAATAATAATATTATACCGATAAACGGAGCGAACCGATGAGATTCAGTGAGCCAAGCCGTAGTGTTTTGATCGTTGCTCTTTACATCGCCTGTTTATTAAACGTGTGTAAGAAGAATAATTATTAATAATTAACGTATTCAATCATTTCGACAAACACCCATCCTCAGATGGGTTACGTGCTATTTCCGACGGTGTCATTTCCGACGATCGACAAAATTTCTAAAACAGATTTTAAAAACCAGTAATTTACGTGGTGCAATATTGTCGACGAATACAATTTGACCTTTTATATATATATATACATAAGTTATTTTAAATTTTGAAAACTATTTTTTTAAATCATTATCATTATATTATATTTTAATAGTTGATATGAAATTTACAGTTCGTAGTAAGGTAAAAAAAAAATTCCAAATCACACGTTTGTTTTACAGGGAAAAAAATTATTAATCGATTTACTCTAAAGATCCAAAACGTATAAATCCGTAGTATGTTTTATGATAAAATCAGTTCAGATAACAACAAATAATTTAAACACGATAGTTTTGATATAAAAACGACGAATACCAGCTCTCTTGTAGAATTTGGTTTTTGTACCTATACTGCAATATCACATAACGTCATACAATTTTTGGGTTCTTATCACCGAGCATACTCACTCCCATTTTTCTCTAATAATTGATTTTTGGATTTTTTTAAGTTTACTTAAGACTTTATTTTCAAATACTCAGATATTTGTATTCCATTTAGGGAGAGTCTTGTGGCGATTCAAACAATTTTTTTTTCAAATAAAAAGGAAAACCAACATTTTTTTTCTGTAAATTGTTAAGCAAGATGTTTTTTTTTAGCTTTGATGTACTTTTACGTAGTTTTTTTTATAGGTTTAGCCTAATTATAACTCCAACAAGTGGTTTTATAAAAATATTTGTACTAAGAAAAATAGTGCACAAATATAAAACAGTTATTATATATTGTAATCTAGCACTAATTATTAACTTTAGAACATTTTTAGAAATTATAAAATGTTATTAGATTAGTATTCATTACTATAATTTTCAAATCATCATAGTCCCTATAACAAACCTTTTATTCATTGAACACTAAGTTAAATAACTCTAAAACTACTCGTTAACATTTCGATTTAGATAACTTCAACGTTTTCAAAAAAAAATTTCATGTGCTCAACAATATATTTTTTACAAGTAAAAGAGGCGGTGATTCTTATTTGAAAAAAAAGGTGTTGGTATAAACCAATAAGGCACTTGGTGTAAAAATCTAAGTATTTAAAAATTTAATCCTGAAGTATCTATACTTAAAAATTCCATAAATCAGAATTCGAACAAATTCATTATTAAAGTGAAAATTGAGGATTAGCATGCTTGGGGTGGATCGACCAATTTTGTTATCTGCCTTAATTTATTTTTAAACTTTAAGCGTTTTTTTTCTTCTATCGTCGGATTATCGTATGGTATATTTTTTAAAAAGTAGGTCAAAGGCAAAATTAAAATCGTCGGTAATAACAACACGTGCCAGAAATGGCACGACACCTTTGTATGAACAACGGCCTACCGTGTGCGTCCATAAGTTTTGAAATCCCATTCGAGAAAAACATGGGTGGGTCGGTGATGGTTAAGGACGGGAACATTTGCATGACTTTATATATTTCTATTTCGGCTGTGTGTTCAAGTAACGGAATGTGCTCTCTATAGTGACAACCCTGTTTAAACACAATACATAATAATTGTTTATATACGCCTTATTATTATCACATTCGGCAATGACATTCGTGTGTTAATAGTGTTATTAATTATTATAAACTCGTTGTGACTTTGACTTTACAATTTGTTTGTATATACTAATATTATCATTAAACAAATTAATGTACGTACACGACGGGGCTTAGCTCAATCTGCTAACTAAATAAAAAGCCAAAAAGCCCATAATCAAGACTGATTTGTATTTGCACAAGCCATAATAAAGATAGTAATTTTTTTTTTAATACGATAAGCTCTTGACAATGTTACATTTTATAATGATTATTATTGGCTTAATACAACTACAGTCTACAAGAGATTAATAAATATAGATAAATCGTTTAATATTATACATTTGTGTACATTTAGCAGCACACATAGGTCGTTACCGAATTTAACACAATAATATTATGTTGCAATATGATGTTTATCTGTATTATAAAATTAACGTTACACAAACAATACGTTTAATCAATATCTATGGTTATTGCTACAACAGGAATAATTTTACATGCAAAGGTGAAATAAAAATATAAACATAATATTATAGGTATAAATGTTCGTCATCTGCAATAACCCGTGAAAATATAATTAAATATGGTTTTCTTTCCTATAGGCTATAGGTACATGTTACAATATCAGGGACGGATCAAGGGAGCCAAGGGGCTATGGCCCATCCCCAAATCCCAGAGATAAAACCACATACGTCACACATTCATCATTTTTTTAAACAAATAAATGTATAATCTCATAATTTGTCACACCTAACCTTGTGGGCGTCTTTGCATCTTGAAATATAATATTTATAATTTGAAATAATATAAACAAAACTTTTCTAAATAATAGAGAGTCTAAAGAATTTAATAAAAATAATAATAATATATGTATTCATTTATTGGTTGCCACTACAATTAATAGTTATACCCATATAGTATAGTATATGGAAAACAAAATGTACAAACTGTTTTATATAGTAGAAACTAGAGAGATTACTTAACAAAAAATTTAAGTGAAGGATTTTATAGGTAGGTTACTTATATAATATTTAAAAATGTACAAAATAAATATTTCTGTAACATTTATTCAAATGAATGCTCCCCCCTTCCAGATTATGACTCTGGGCCATTTCTGAAGAATTAAATATTTGACGAAATTCAAGAAAACTTAGTATTTTAAGTAATATGAGTAGTAATATGACTAGTAATATGATAAATTGATAACAAAACAACGTGTATGATCTCTTATTCTTGTATACATAAAATATCAAGTTATATTAATATTCTTAATTGCATGTTTGGATAGGGATTTATCAAACGAATTACTCGTCCCATCATATAGTATATATACATAGCTCTGTTCTGCAATACCACAGTAAAAAACCAGGCTCATTATTACGCACCAACTACAGAAGCAAAATAAATCAATACACGCTGATGAATAATTCTTCTGCAGTGGGTACACACAATTATAAACATTTTAAGCTTTTGTTGAAACTTACAAATGGATTTTTGATTGGCTCGTATTTAAAAGTTTTTTCATTGCAACACGGATAACGACCTAAAAATATACAAATAAGTTTTATGTAAAGACACGTTCCATCGGTGACAATAATTTTTAGTAACAAAACACAATTTTGACATTTTTCATAGTAAAATATTGTATTACACATTTACACTTGATAAAAACTATTTGTCTCGGTAACATTTCCCCTAACAAAAATTTTTATATGGATACCTAAACAATAAAAGCAGTGGTGTGGAAGCTCGCCCTGCGTAAGGAGGAGGAGTGATAACAATTTTTAAACATGACTCTTGGTTGAAAAACTCCCCACACCCATTAACTTCCATCTCATAATATCTACACAAAACGTGTACCAATATTTTGAGAGTAATTTGCTAATTTGAAATTTTATGCAACCTTGTATTTTACCAGGATAGCTTTTAAAATTGACAAGAGCCAATGAAAAATGTACAATACCGTATTTGTTCAAGAATTGATCATTCAAGGAAATGGTTTTTTCACGTAGCTGTAGGTTGCAAATTAGTTGCTAAAATATGTAAACAGTTTGAGGTTAATAGGTACGACGATGTGGTGAGATGCTCCATGAATTTCCACCCACCCCAACTTGGAAACTTTATTACTGTGTTAATGCGAGGTTTCAATTTTTTTTACGCAGGTTGTAAAAAGTTGCAAATTAGTTGCTAAACTTTTTAATTTTTAAAATTGTGTATATTAATCTTATATTTTATTTGATACTAATTTGACAGTTTTATTATATTATAGATACAATAAATTAATATAAAGTTCATAAAAAAAACAACTTTCGAGAGTGTGGGAAGAGGGGAGGGGGGTAGTTGTCTTCTAAAATGTGTGAACAATCCTAAAATGAATTCCACATGTAATACAGTGTACTGTATTCCGGTGGTGTACGTAGAATTCGTTTATATGATGACGGACGTGAAATAAAAAGTAACAAGATGTAATAGAAATTAATAATAATTATTATAAGTGATTTGTTTCTCACGGGAGAGGGGTTAAACCCCCTTGCATACGCCACTGCTGTACACCAAGCTATAGTAGCCACTACACAACAATTATTATACATATATAAGGTATAAGTTATATACAATAATATTGTTACCAATTGGATAGTAAAGATATCGATTGTTTTCCACCGGGTAATACTGTGGCTGTTGCGTATGGAATTGACACCACCTTTGATTTTTGACCGGATACATGTGTTGGCAACGCGAACACCTCATGAAATGGCACTCTGACCACAGAGACCAGTAAACAATACGCCAACACTTATATTTCGAAAACAGCGACTTCACGTGATCGTTTAATGTCCACTTTGAATCTCTGCAGTAGAGTAATATAATATAGCAAGTATAAACAATCAAAACTACGAACTAGTGATTTATATTTTATTTCTAACACATACATTTTAGTATCAAGTATACATAATATATTTTACTCTCATACAGTACCGCGAGTAGACATTTTTTTCCAAAATAACAACAATATCATTAAAACAATGACAAATAATATTACAATAATATTAATAAAGAAAAGCAGGTCATCTAAATATGGACAAAAATGGAAACCCTGCAGTAATAAGGGAGCAACAATAAATATTTTAATTAGCTTTGTGTTTAAAAGATCACTCTATTATCTTGAAACTGTAGGAAACACATCACTTTTTAAATTTTTCTGTAATAATCAAAAACTAATTTAAGCTTCATTTCTTATCATTTTTTAAGATCTTTCCAAAATGATAATTTTCTATAGTTTTGCACTTGTGCCTGATAATTGTACCAATAATAACTTATAATAACTTATTATAATGTAATATTAGTTATTAATAATATTATACACAATTGAATTAACTAAAAAAATGATGTCGGAGGGGGCACGAGTCCTCAACTCCCTTGACTACGCCTATGGCATTGCACTCAAGTCTGTATATGATTCAATTTTTAGAATAATTAAATTTACTATAGTATAATATGTAATAACAATATATGTCTCGAGATTAGAAAAATATGATTAAATATGATTGGCATAAAATATTACTTAAACGACTCGACGCGTCGGTGCTAGAATATTTAAAGCAATTTCCACAATATTATATAAATTTGTAAGTACTAATAACTGCACTACGATATAATATAACCGATGCAGAGGAAAATAAATATTACCTAAAATGACATGCAATCACACTTCCATTTTGAGCAATCTTAAAAGTCGGTGGTTTACAAGGTATCCTGCCAGCAACGCTTGGAACCAAAATCGTATTACAACGACAGCAACTATAATAATACATCGGTTAAATGATATTGACGTCTTGACGAGTACCTACTAAGATGTTTTTATAGACATTTTAACGACAGTAATCAAAATTATACAAAGCGTTTTATTTAAAACAAAATCGTGAGATTAAAATTGTACGAAACTTCACCGACTTATTATACAACGTGCAATAAATAAAAATGTTGTTATATACTATTAACTTGTGTTGTAAATTACCTTGTCAAAATTATTATATTATAAATATATAATGGTTAATACCAAATATTTTAATTTTAATTTTATCGTAGAAATAAGACATAATATTTAAAAGTGTTGATGTTTTTAAAATATTTTAGCCGACTTTAAGCATATGTACATATTTAAAATAATTAAAAACATAAAAAAAACATAGGTACAGAATGTAAAATAATGCAACACACTGTAAATATTTCTCGAATTATTTGATAAGGAAATATAAATATATAAAACATAATAATATATTATATTGATTTTGATTTTTATAATTATTTCTTACGAAATAGGCAATTTAATCAACACAAATGCATGCCGAAGTCATGAATGTATTTTAAGTAATATAAATATTACTAAACCATTTAATGACCAATAAGTCAATATCTAAAAAAAATATTTACTCAATTGAGATAGTCAATTATTTTTATAATAGTGAAAACCAAATTCAATCTATATAATAGATTTAGTAATAATATCGTTAGGTATATAGTTCATGTGACTGAAAACTGTCTGTAGTTTGTACCAGGAACAACTGACAAATGTAATTAACCAACTAAATAATAACATTTGTTCAAATCAAAGGTTTAAACCCTTTTTTAGTACGAGTAATTTAATAATCAACAATTAATAGTATTTAATAATTCCTTATTATTTACAGTTGTCAGCTATGTCTTACATCATAGTATGTAAAACACATAACGATATTCGCCAACTTGTATTTAGAAATATTTATAATATTTAAAATGAATAAAATTATATTGTGTTTATTTCACGACACATTTGAAACGTAATTTATCAAATTAAATAGTTAATAATTAGTTGCAACTATTTCGAGTTCAACCAAATATCACACTCTATACTAACAAATATAATTTTAAAAAACCAAATTCTAATAAAAATGATACCAAATATTTTTAAAATCCATAATTTTACAAAAAAAAAAGGAAAAGTAGAGCAATGTACCTATTAGAAATATGTTCAAAAATGCATAATTAGACATTCATTAAAACTGGTATTTGACAAGTGGTATTATTCCCAATTACAATTCAAATGTACAAACTAAAATAACTTAAATTTTATCAAGATCATTGTTTTATAATTATTTTTTAAAATATTTTATTAGGTACATAATTTAGAATAGGAACTTAACAAAACGCTTTTAATTAACTAAAAATAATCCTCCTGTCGCTTTATATTTATAACGTTTTTATTAAATTTTGTGTTGTTTGTTTTTCAGTTTTTAATTTTTTAATTTATTGTGATGGGTAGGTATTTAATGTGATATAGGATTTATACTTCACTAGCAACTATATTATACTCAGAACTCAAATTATTTAAAAAAAAAAAATTAAATTTAGATTAAATATAATAGAAATTTAACTTTAAATGTAAATTATTATACGATATATTGTAATGTTTGTATTTGAGTTTGAACTTTTAGTCTTTAGATAAGAATCTGAAATGACACTTAATTTAAATGCCGTTGAAAAAAATTAATATTCTTTGAGTTTTAGTTTTATAAATGATAAATTATGCTAATTAATTGACTTTAAAAATCAAAATAAATAATCTCTTTAATTCAATGCTTAATATAATAATCATAGAAATTTCAATAATTTTAAAATCTTCAAAATAAATACATTTATTAGGAGCAAATTAGGTATATTCATTTAACTTACTAGTATGCATAAGCTAGTGTACTATAATGACCTAATTCACGTTTTGGATCCCGTTTGCACAAATCCCATATCAATTTCGTAAACAAACGTGATTTTAATTTATCCTTTATGTCCACCATATTTTCTACGTCACAGTTATTAAACTGATTTGATAATCTAAATGGATAAACGCAACCACATTTGACAGTTTTAAAACCATACATGATAAACAATGTAAATTTACTTACAAACCTTGTAATAACTCCGTCATTAACACATCCGAAACTCGCTGAAGACGATAACACTTCATTGATATTATTTTTGCAAAATAGTAAACATTCTTGAAATAAAGGCTCCATTTGAAGGAATGATGCAGAAACCAAAATCGGCACTACGTTTCCATTATCTGTACACAAACAATATGATGAGTATTTCAAAAAAAAATAATAGAGGTGCTTGATTACATTTAAAAATATAAATTAGTACCTAATAATGGCCATTCATTTTTTGGTTTTAAATCTTTTTTGACCCACTTTATTAACCAGTCAAATATAGGTATTTCACAATGTACTGATATATCAATATCTTCCAACCGTTGTCCTAAAACATAATTTTTAACCATGTAACAGGGTGACAATAAATCGTTCATCACTTATTTGTGCACCTTACCTTTGGTTACCTCGGAGAAATATCCCATTTTCGAAATAAGAAGTTTCTTAGGACATCGAAATACTTTTTTTAATTTTTGAACTGCATCGCATACGTTAATCTCAATTTCCGTACTTTTTTGGTTATTAAAAAAATTATTAATAATATATGATTACAGATAAGAATTCAATATGTTAACATGGTCACTGCATGCAGATATAGTGTATAGGTACTTACTCTCCCTTATTAGACCTTGAGCTAGACGAATTGTCGATTGTATTAAATTTTGGTTTTGAACACGGTTTGTCTTTATTCAAAGGGTTACTGCTGATTTTGGAGCCGAACGATTCAAAAGTTTTCAAGACATTGGTAGTTAACGTTTTTTTAACTATAAATGGAAGTACAGAATCCAAAATACCCTCATTCATGATGTCTTTGAGCTTGTGTTTGAGAATACATTGCACTCGTTCTGTACTTGTACCTCGCATCGTTGCCTGTCCCGTCTCGTCTTCGGCAGCGGTATCGGGTTTTTTATCCGACAGCCGTAAAAACAAATTGTTACGAGACAGCTCAGTCCAATTGATGCAGGTGTCGTGTACTTGTTTCCCCTTACCGGAAGTTAGCACGTCGTTAATCCGATAGGATAATATTAAAAAATCTAAAAACTCTTGTAAATCTATTCGGTCACATTCGGAAGTCACGCCCAATGCTGCAATATCGAGTTTGTTTGATTCATCTGTTGATGAATTCATAACTCATATAATAGCGATTTGCATTTTTTTGTTGGTTGTTATACGAAATTACGATACACACACCCAACCCCGCCGTGTTAATGTTATTATTAATATTGTTTTGAGCATGACGTATTGAGTTTTATCCTAACTACCTATAATATAACTTAACACTTAACACACTATATAAACAACAATCATAATGTCGTTGTTATAATTAAACGAACAATAACCGTACTGTACTAACGCGAGTATTAATGTTTAAAATATTGAACTATTGAACTTGATTAGTGAAGGATAAAAAAAAAATACACAGTATTCGACTGGCCAAAAAAAATAATGATTGTAGAGACACGGTTGTTTGTTTCTATAGAAACAATGATATACATAATATAACACAATAAGGTTTCACAAAATAAGTCAAATTATGGTGTTTATATTTGGTTACCAAGATACAGAAGATATTTAAAGATGTCATTATTTGTTATTATATTGATATATATATACACCTATAGGTGGAAAAAGTGATGCTCGGGCGGGAGAGGGCCGAGGGGGCGTATAACCAATTTACTTTAATGTAATATATGAGTTATTTTTAGGAAATTTAAAAATTCATATTTGACGATTTTTATATTTAAATATATCGCCATAAGTCATAACTCATAATAATGTTATTGTGTCTTTTTCGATAAATATAAAAATTAAACGCCACCGTGAAACACGCAGAGTAGTAGGTACCTGTGTCGTTTTATTGTAATGGAAAAATGTACAAAACAAGACGCACGGCGTTAAATTGCCTACGCAAAGCGCCGTCCGTAAAAAACCATTGAACATTTTTATCGACACGTGATTTTTGTATTTTGACCAATCATTGTTTATACATTTCACTAATGAATTTATAAATTATATCGGTAGACAATATTATTAATTATCTCGTAGATCGCATATTGGACTGCTATACTTACGTCACATTTTATCTATAGTCATTATAGGCACAATATAACACATTATTCTATAATTAATCGTTAATTTTTTACCCGTGCCTCAAAGACTATATAGTTTTATCTCTTTCTGTGTACACAAACGACAAGTGTTTAATTTTAAAATCATTGATAAAAAAAACAATAGCCACCCATAACAGCAGTGTAGGTCAATATTCACAAACTACCGTTCTCATGAAACTAAATTAGTTTTATAAATAAATTGTCTGTCACTGAGATTAACTGAACAGAAAAATCAAAGGCAATAATACCTACGATTAGTATGAGTATATGACTTCATTGGACGGCACCTTACCGACGGGTTTTCGGATTCCCTTTATGTTTCTATATCACATAAAACCTTACCAACTACGTCTTATGTATGATAGATTCCAATTATGCTGCAGTTCCGTATTTTTTCAGTATCCCCATATATACCAATATCAATATGACCATTCGACATATTTATTCTGTGGCATCTGAAGACAGTTAATTAATAATAGTAGGGCTGAGTGTTTTACTATAGCTTTTTTTTTCTTAAAGAAATATTAATAAAAATCAGTATATCGATTATATCCCGCGACTATTAAAATATATAGAAAAAACAGAACAAATATAGACATAGTCACATAGATATTGTTGAACACGTCAATGTTTTATTTTTTATTCATACGTATTTCAACATTCAACGAGTTATTAAGAACGATGGAACAATCTGAATTAGTCGGTCTTGCTTATTGGTTTCGAAGTTATAGCATTTTGAATTTCGCCAATTAAGCATTTTTACGTGAATTATCATAAATATTATAATATTATAAACTATTGTATTGCATCGGCCCGATTTATTGGGTACACTGATAAAGCTTTACGACTGATGATATTATAATTTAATGTCGAAAATACGATTGATTAACAAACACGTCTTAGTAGTTATTGTATTATTATGTAACTAAATTTTAGATTGTTATCATAAATAAAAACTAATTAATATTCCACTTGGTGCCACTTAAAATAATTACTTTGTTGTCGATGATTTACAGACTTTGTACAATTCCTGTCTTTAATTTGTACACACGTAATGCTGCAACATGTGAAAAGTTGTTGCAGAAATGTGCCAAATTTTTAAATAGTAGTTTTGTAGAGGTGTAAAGTATTTAAGTACAAATACTAGAATATTGGTATTCAAATTTTTTTTTGAGTATTGAATACCTATTTAGCTACCTTAAATACTTAAATATGTTATAGGTACTCATGTCTTATAAACTTTTATTATTTTATTTTAATTGTTAAAATTTCTATTTATGACACTGTTGAGCATATTACATTATGTTTACGACTTTTTGAGTTATTGTCAGATTATTGGAAAATTAGGTATAGTGTACACTTATCGTATAGGTGGTGCTACCATAACAAAAAAATAACAGCAATGACTGACAACCATTTTCAACATACTATCACAAAATATAACAACTTTACAACAATATTATCAAGTTTTTGAAGTGTAATAGAACAGAACAATAATAGCCATTTAGAAATATAAACAAAATTAATATTGAGAATAACATTTTTTTTAAGTATTTGAAATTCTTTTTTCAGTGATATTTTAATTATTTGCTCAAATACTTTTTAAAAGTATTCTTTACAATTACAACTCTGCCGGTTTGTAGTTTTGTACTTTTAAATTTGTAATCGATTATAGATCCTTCAATAATTTATCTTTCTTCACCACATCCTTATCACATCATCGAACTATAATATTGTGGTGATAACAGTAAGTTTGTGAACTTTTTACTTGAGAGCATTTCAGTAAATGTTGTACTTGTAGACTTAAAACAATTATTATACTAGTTATTATGATCTAAGATTGTACACTGTGCAATAACAGCTTCAGACACAGTGTATTTATAGGCCAAATCGTGTGATCGTGGCCTTGAACACGGAAAAATAAGCTGTTTTCCAGGGGCGTGGCATTGTTACTACATACATTTAAGATAATGTAATTAATTAAATAAATAATCTATTAATACTACCACAGAATAATAATATATTATTTGATATTCATATTGAAACATCAAATTAATGACCTACTCATAAGTAATAATTATTGTAATCGAACAAAACAGATAATATAATATTATAAATTATAATACCGCCAATTATCTTCAATGGAGCGTGTTTCCGTTTTTCTTATTTCGTAACAAAGCGGGATATACGTTGCCAACATCCTGTCATAATACGAATACGGTTCCAACTTTTAGAGTCCAATACTTCATACCCGACGGATACAGTGCTGCTGGTATCATACAGAGGCCCGGTCAGCAGCTGATCGAGCTGTCGCTTCCATATTGTTCTGTGACAGTGTTCTATCTTCTATAGTCACGTCAATGGTCAATCGTCATAACTGATAAGAAAAGTATCGAAGCCACCGACCATCTTTCAATGATATCTTTCCTTCTTTCTCGTTTTCGTGCCGATCGACTACTGACGTAATCACGTTCAACACTACCTCAAAAATAATATAACCCGTCGACGGGCGAGTTATTACTTATTATTATTTATTACCTCTAACCGCCTACAACACTAGTTCTTCTCGCAGTTACCTAGTATTATAAATTAAATTTTTTGTTAATACTTTTGAATTCCGCCTTACGATTACAAAATGATTTCCAAAGTGTTTAAGAACATCGTCAACCAAGGAGTTAGACAGTATTCTTCTAAGGTATTTAAATACATTTTTTTTAACGGTACCTACTACACGATTGAAGTAATTTATTTGCTATACATATTATTGTGTTAGCAATTTGTAGTTTATCAACATTAAATGTCGTTTAATTCTTCGTATTTGGTTGGTGAATATATTTTTTTTAAATCTCTACTATATTGGTTGGGTAGTACACAGTATTCCCTACTTCAAAAAATGTCTTAAATAAATTAATAAATTCGGTAGTGGTTAATATATTTTTAATTTAAAATCTATATTTTTCTAATCTTGATAAATATTTTATTTCATACATGTGGTTTGAATTATTATTTAATATATTTTTAATGTTTTCCTAGTATTTTAATAAACTTAATTATTTGTGTTTGTATATTATGTTTATAGAAAGGGTTAAAAGTGACAGTATGTGGAGGTTCAGGCGGCATTGGTCAACCCTTGTCTTTGTTGTTAAAACAAAGTCCACTCATCACGGATTTAGCTATTTATGATATTGCTCCAGTAACTCCAGGTGTCGTTGCTGATCTAAGTCACATGGACACCAATTCAAATGTTACCAGTCATGTTGGTTTGGACAGCTTAAAAGTATGTATTTGTATGAATAATTTGGGTAGTGTTTAATAGATAGTTCGTAATTACTAATAAGTAATCATAGGTACAATTAAAAAATTATCTAATTTAAAAAAAACAAGTAAAATAGTATATTTTGCTGGCATACATTGGTAAAATATGCACTTTATAACTATTAATAACCCATAAGTACTTATATAGTCAAAATATCAAATACAAAAAATTCTTTAATTGTATACTGATTTATAATTCATAATTATTTCATTCAAAAGTAATCTGTGTTTAACCAACTTTTAAGTCTTAAAAAGATTTTAATTCATAAAATTCCATCCCTAATCAAATATGATCTTTTGAACTGTGGATAGCCCTGCTGATAATATTGCATCACGTAACATTATGTAAAGTTTGTTAAAATCATATTAACTAACAAAATAATGTAGGTACATAAAAATAATCTTTCTATGCCTATAATTTTATATAAAATTACCTAAAATACCTTTGATTGAAGTATAAGGAATTATATTGAAAAAAAAATGGTAAAATATAATGTAATGTTTAAGACATTAAAAAAATTGTTGTTATGTAGTATATTAGGTAATTTGATAATAGAAAATAATAGTTTCACTTATAAGTAGGTAGGTACTATTCGTATAATATTTAAACGTTCTTTCAATTTTCAAAATTATATGACAATGTTTCACAAAAAGGTTGCAATTATCTAAATAATATAATTTAAAATTTACTTTGTTGTTTCTTTACAGAAACTACAATTTATTTCTTAATTATAACATTTTTTCTATAGATTATTTTTTTGAAATACTTATCAGTAAGTTTTCTGATTAACTGTCAGAGTAAACTGAAATAAATTTTAGATGATAGGATCTTAAGTCTTAACAATTGTATAAATAATATTTTATAGCTCTTTATTTGTATGGATATATTTGCAGAATGTTTAATTCCATCTAAATCATTTTTAATAATTTGTCATATAATTTTTAAAAAAAGTATGTTTGTGAGAAAGTAAGAAATTGTATGTTTAGTATATAAATAACACATTGCCCTTAGTTTTTGTATATATTATTGCCAATATGATAGTTTCTTGGCAGTAACTAATTTAATAAATTCTAAAAATAAATCATTATTCGTTTCAAGGTAAAGTTTTGATTGCCAATTTTTTTACTTCCTAAATTGTGTTAGGTAATAAGGAGTCAATATTTAAAATTTGTATAATTTATTTATAACTTTTTTTATTAATATACCTTCTTAATTTAATATTTTATGTATTTACCTTTTTTTAGGATGCAGTTGCTGGTACAGATGTAGTTATTATCCCAGCAGGAATTCCCCGTAAACCTGGTATGACACGAGATGATTTGTTCAATACAAATATTTCAATTGTGTGCGATATTATTAAGGTTATTGGACAAGTCAGTCCTCATGCTCTTGTTGGAATTATTTCAAATCCAGTAAGTTAATTCATACATTTAACTAGTAGTATAGTATAGAGAATGTTTCATTAAATGATTATTGTATGGTAATAAACCAATACCTAAAATCTTCTTTATATTAGTTGTTATTAAACATTTGTTTTATAGTGATAACTTTTTTTAGTTTTTAACTTAATTGATTTCCATAAAATCCTAATGTGGGTTAACTTTTATAACTTAATGTGAGTCTTATTATTTTTTGTTTAAACATTTTTACTTACCGTGAAGTATATTAAATATCCCAAATATTTTATTACCTAAACTTATCATGTAGTAGGTATCTGTTAAAAACATTATTTCTAAATAAAGCCAAAACTTGGCTCAACATCCATGCTTAGAACATAATTTATAGTATTTAGCATAAATTACATTGTGGATCATTGTTCTATTGATTAATTAATACTACATAGCTGAACCACTATTATTCTACCTTTAATTTTATGAATGTTGATCTTAAAATCTAAAGATAAATACTATGTTTTGACGCTATCTATGGCCTATTTTCTCGGTTAAATGCATAGAAAAACATAAAAATCTGCTAGTAAATGTAAGTACATAGTAAATAGTGTATTGGGTATTTGGTATTAACACAAACCACAAAATAGTAATTTAATATTTAATTTTGATTCTGAATTTATTAATAGCTTAGTTTTGTTAAAAAAAAATCAATAAAGTCGAGTATAAATTAGGTATTCATATTCAAAGTGATTAATTTGAATCAATTAAGCAAAATAAAAATAATTTTTTACGAATAAAAAAAACTTAATGTAGATAGGTTGTTTAACTTTGTTTAAATCTCTTTTAAACAATATAAGTCTGTGACCATTTAAAAATAAAAATATTTTCCATAGAGATATTCCATTTTTATTTGTATAATTATTAGGACTGTGAATTTATAACTTTAAATATAATGATTACATTTTATTCACAGTACTTTATTCACGATAATAAACAATAAATTCTGGGTAAAAAGTGTTGTCATCATATTTAACATATACTTTACCTGTATTACTGACGGAAGTATCATTTTCACATTTTTTCGGTACATTTAATGTATAGTTGACATCTACTACTTCTATTTTCTTAGTAAGAACTTTGCAAATCAAAAATGCTACAAAAATATTTGTGAATTAATGTTTAAAATCCGGTATGATATGAATTTGATATACCTCCATCTGAACTTGAATGTCTGTGTGCATATTTAGGACATGTTGAAAAGCAAACACCAATTCCATATCTTGACCTGTATGTCTTACGCCAGTCAATATTATTTTGTGAAATACTCAAAGCATTTGTTGGTGAAGTTGCATGATATAGTTGTCTTTCCCTGAATTGGTAACTGTCACCAATTTTTAATTCTTCTTTCCACAATAAATACATCCCATAAAGTTGAGCATTGTTCACCTTTTTCACATTGAGAATCTATAATATTAATGTGTTATATAATATATACATGCCTATTATCTTGAATGAAATATAAACTAAATAATGAAATCATATTCCATATGAAAAATAGTTAGGTCAATGTTTACTATTTTATTTATTTACATTAATTAATGTTTACTTGGAATACTTACTTTAAAAGATGATTTTATATCCAAGAACAACAATCTATTTGTGTAATCATTATTATAGTCATAATCTTCTAGTAAATTTTGTCGGTAAACACTTACCAATGGTGATGCTTTAGAAAAATCACTAAATAAGATTATACAATGTTAATTCTATTGTACTAATATTATAATTTATTGTGTATTGTATGTACATTATAAAATATATATATAACATTAATTGATATGTAAAAATTCCAAAGTGCTTTTGCTTAAGCCAACAGCTTGTGTATTGCAAAGGATGGCAAACTCCCTGCATGGGTTGTCTCTGACTTATAAACAATGTACAAACTACCAAATATGCATTTAGCAAAACTAATTTAATTTGTGTTGTTAACTTTAATATTAGAAAGAATTGTTTACTTATTATCAAACTTAAAGGTAGGAATATTACCCTGAATATTATATTTGATTGATAGTTTAATTTTGAATTAAGTTATAACTAAGTACAATATTACAATTTTTAAATCATCAGAACTCTTTTTTAAATTAAAATATAGATATAATAGATACTTACCAATCTAAAGGCATTATTATTATTTAATTTGTAGAAATTTAACCAACTCTAAACCTGAAGTTAATTACACACGTCTAAAAGAATAATTGAATTAATTTATAATGAAAATCAACCAATACTCTTGTAGTAATATTAGCTACTGATCCAGTTTATTTCCATGTTGAATATTTATAATTCATTATGATACATAAAAACGATTTAGGGTATAGTTCTTTGTTCTTTGTACTATGCACTGTGTATACAAATAATTAAATTTATCATTTCAGTAAAGTTCAAAATATAAATTATAATAATTAATATGTTATGTTTTGTTAAACAAAAAAAAAACTGTTTACTCGTTTTTAATTAATTTAAATTTATAAATATTAGACATATTATATTATATTACATAAGTTGTATAATTATTGTTACCACAAATTACTCTGTAATATTATAACCCCTCTCATGATTGAAAAGCATTTTAAATCTTAAAAGATAATGACATGGTTTTAATTCTGGACTTCAAAGCTTTCCAATATTTTCTCGTGTAAATTGTTTTCTCTTGTTTTCTTCCCTACCTCAGTTGCAATAGCCAGTATCTACATTTATATTGCTGCTCTTTTCTCAGTTCATTATAAATTTAAACTTGGTTTCTTTATCATAAGTTAGCATTAGTAACAGTGTGTTAGATGTACATTTTATTTAATATGTATATTTTTTAGGTCAACAGCGCTGTACCAGCTGCTGCTGAAATATTGAAGAAGCTTAATGTTTATGATCCAAAAAGGTTATTTGGTGTGACTACTTTGGATATTGTTCGGTCTAACAGATTCATTGCTGAACTTAAAGTAAGCATTGTCTGTTGATATAATTAAAAATATATATTTGATGTATTACATAATTAAAAAATACATACTTTTTAAAGTGTCTTAATGCTACTGATGTCAACGTTCCTGTAATTGGTGGACATTCTGGACCAACAATAATTCCCTTGATATCTCAATGTACACCTCAAGTGACATTTGATCATGACGTGCTTGTGAAGCTTACAAAACGTATTCAAGTAATAGATGTTTTTTTTAAATTAGACTTTCTGTTTGATTTTTTTACACAATTTTTAAAATAAACGTCATTGCATTTATTTTATTTCAGGAAGCTGGTACTGAAGTTGTTCAAGCTAAGGCTGGAGCTGGCTCTGCAACCCTGTCTATGGCGTTTGCAGGCGCCAAATTTACAACTTCTATGTGTAGAGCAATTCTTGGAGAACCAAATGTCGTGGAATGCTCATTCGTAGAGTCGACAGTGACCGACTCGCCATACTTCAGTACACCAGTTCTAATTGGGGTAATTTTGTGCTTGTATTTTTATTTATTATATTTCATACTCAATAATTTTCAAAGAAATTTATCTTCCAAGGCAATATATGTATAATATTATATATATTTTTTCATGAACAGTAAATATTAAATTTAATTAAATGCCATTCAAATCTAGATTCAACATAATTATTTTGTTTCTGAGCGTATTATGATCCTGTATAAATTACAATAATAGCACATAATAGATTAATTAATATTTAATCTATTCTGTGATTATTTTCATAACAATGCAATATTGCACATTTATGTGTATATAGTTTTTTATACAATCATATTTTTCTGTGCTCATAGAAATATTAACATATTAGAATAAAAAGTTTCAACTTACTTGTTTCTCAATATTCATGTTGAATAATTTGCATTGAAGTTGCATTTAAGAGCTATATTTTTGCCATCTCCAGTATATAATTTTTAATTAATTTTTTTCTAGAAAAATGGAATTGAAAAGAACTTTGGCATGGGAAATCTGTCAGATTTTGAAAAAGAGTTACTAAAGGCTGCCTTACCTGAATTGGCTTCCAACATTAAGAAAGGAGCAGATTTTGGCAAGAACTACAAATAAATGTCATTATAAATAGATTACTTGAATTCCGATCCATTGTATTATTTACACGTACTGCTACTTAAAAAGTATTTAAATTGAAATCATGCCCTCTCTTTGTTATACTTCTACATGACAAAATTGTATGTTTACCGAATATTATTATGTACAAGATTTAAGAATTTATTCGAAATCAAATTATAAACATTAGGCATATAATTCGTTATTTAATGTATATCATAAACTATGTGTCACAATAAATGCTAGTTTACGTAATAAATAATAATAAATAGGTACACTTTAAAAACCTTTACAATTTGTTGTTTTTGTTTGCATTCTTGTCATTATAATGATAGTATTATAGCAAACATTTTGTTGTTATGTTCTTAGTGCTAATCCAGTGGTTCTGAAATCATTTTGCGCCATTTTTCATTCTAACGCCACCGACCACAGTTTAAAAACAGCCGTTTTAAAACTATTATTGTATACAACAAAACGTGTACATAATAATTAGTAAAAAAAAGGTAATTTATTGACTAACATTTGGTATTTATGCTGAATTAAGACCATGTGATAGATTTTTAATCAATGTTGAAAGTATACTACAATAATATAAAGTAGTTGTTAGTCGCATTATACAATTAAGCATTTCAATCTGGGGGCTTATTTCTTACTGAAAGACCTTATTTTTTATTTTACCATATTAATAAAATAATTTTAAAGGTAGTATAAAACAAACAAATCAAATAGACAATAATATAATATTTTATCAATATTATACTTTACTTATTGTTATCCGTCTTTCCAACACAACGGTCTACAAGTATTACTGACGTGTAACTATTGTAAATAGTAAATTATTCAGTCATAGAGTTATGTCAAATATCACACATACAATTTCTGGCAGTGTCCAAAAAGTTTTGTCAAAGTCCCACCTCCCAGTTTTGCCAAGAGTCCTGCGTTCTAGAGGTTGCACATTTTTTAAATAAAATATTAAAAATATTACTTATGAATAAGAGATGTGGTTATGAGTTTATAGAATAAAGAGTTATCTCTTAATATATTTCAAAAACCATTCTTCACAAATTATTAACTTAATGACAATGTAAATATTTAATACCAAATATTCAAACAACTAGAAACTTACCCAGGTACTTAATTAGTCAATTGTAGAAACGAGAAATTCTATTTGACCAACGATATTAAATAACATTTGTACAAACTTATTTATTTAAAAAAATATATGTTATCAAACCAAATTCCAATTTTAAAATCAAAAAAATAAAATGTTTTACAACTTTTGTATCTAATTGAAAAATCTAAAATAATAACTAAAATATATGCAAAAATATTTTTAATTCTATTGAGCTCTGTTTTAATAATAATCTAACTATTAATGAGTTAAAAGTTTACACAATTATTATTATAATATATGTTTGAGTTTAAATAGGTAAAATTTACTCTTTCATAGGTATACAGACTTTTAGTTTTGGGAAATTCAGTCAAAACATCATCAGAATATTTTATAGAATATACTTGAATCATTTGGTAACGGTATATCAATATTAATACTTATGGCTAATAATTCCTTAAGAGCTATACTCTTTGAATACATTTCCAGCTATCACAAGCTTCTGTATTTCAGACGTCCCTTCATAAATCTCTGTTATCCGAGCATCGCGATAGTGCCGTTCAGCAGGCATGTCGGAAACATAACCCATACCGCCCAACACTTGAATACACTGGTGGGCATTGAATGTTGCAGCTTCGGACGCAGCTAATTTGGCCATTGCTGCTTCCTTTATAGAAAAAATAATTTTTAAATTGTAATTTTACAAGTCTAACAATTAATATAATTAAATCTATGAACCTTTGTGAATGGCTTATGTTCGTCTTTTAAAACAGCTGCTCTCCATGTCAACAATCTTGCACTTTCTACTCTTAGAGACATATCAGCAATTTTATTCTACAAAAAAATATTTATGGTATTTTTATTCATTCAAATACAGAGTTAAATTAATATAAAACACAATACAGTTAAGGTAAAAATATACAATACAGTACTATATTTGTTATACTAATATCATAGTCTTTATCCAGTCTAAAATCTTAATTAAAAACAAATAAATACCTGAATACTTTGCAGTTTAGATATAGGAGCGCCAAATGCTATTCTCTTGGTTGCATATTCAACAGCAACATCGAGAGATGCTTGCGCTATTCCTAGTGCTTGAGAAGCAATCCCAATGCGACCAGCATCTAAAGTGGTACACTCATTGGTCATTTAAGAACGGTATAAAAAAAAAAAATGACAAAATATAATTACCCAAAGTCATCATCGCAATTTTGAATCCCATACCAGGTTCACCCAAGATGTTTTCTTCTGGAATTGGACAGTCTTCAAATATTAAATTACTAGTAGATGAACCTCGTATGCCAAGTTTATCTTCTTTTTTACCCAATGAAAACCCTAAGAATAAATGTAAATTCATCATACAATACTTTTGAATGGTCTTTTAATCTGTATATTATACTTATAACACTATTTTTACCTGGATATTCTCTTTTAACTAAAAATGCACTAATTCCTTTGTGTTTCTTAGCTTTATCAGTAGTTGCAAATACGACTGATGCTTTAGCTTCGTGAGCATTAGTTATCCATGACTTAGTGCCATTTAAAATCCAGTTTGAACCACTTTTAATCGCCATAGTAGAAGCTGCACCGGCATCACTTCCATTACCTTAAAAAAAATGTAAAAATTAGATAACTAAATACATTCAATTGTTCATATTGCAATCTATAAATTATAAATATTTAGTAGTAACTAAAAAAAACCACAACGTAAAATATTAATACATTACGGTTTATATTATATTTCACTATTAGGTCAATGTTAATCAAGTTATATAGTATTATTATTCATAAATAGATTATTTTTCGACATAGCTTGATGCCTTTAAATTCTTTCTCAATATAATACAGTTGTAACTTTATTTCATAACTGCATTTTTAAAAAATATAGAATGGACGTACATTGTATGTTATTTTTATACATACAGATACAAACTTAGCAAATTACATCAATCAGAAATAAAAATGCCTATGTATTGTATACACTTTTTTCACTTATCTATATGATTAAAATACCGAAATATTATTATACATTTTGTTGATGTTTGATAAAAGAATAACATTATAATTCAAACACAGAATAACTGTCATTCTGTGATTCAAATCTCATTCAATTATTGATACAAATAATATATTAAATCAAGAATGATAAATAAGTTGTTAAAGGCCATATTTAATCTAAATTAGTACTAGTAATTACTAATTAAGATTGTTTGTATCAGGTTGAACTATTGACCTGAAATATGATCCAAATAATTATTCCTATTTTATGCCTATTGTTTATTTTTATCATATTAAATATCAATAAGCATACCTATCTATCAAGCGATTAAATCATTCAACAATACAATTAAATAAATTATAAAATTTGATTGTTTCTACATAATAAATTATTTATTACAGGAACTAGACTTATCTGGAATCTCTTGAATATATAGTACATTTTAATAATTGAACAATAAATATTTTATTTACCTGGTTCACTAAGACCAAAACATCCAATTTTTTCACCAGTTGTAAAAGGCCTGATAAACTCTTCTTTTTGTTTTTCATTTCCAAATTTATTAATTGGACCAACGTACAAAGAATTGTTTACGCTCATAATAACTCCAGCTGATGCACAACCTCTAAAATAAACCAAAAATATTGACATTCAAATAATGGATGAAAATTACTAAGTAGTAAATATATTTTTATGTAGTTTTATTGTACCTAGAAATTTCTTCTATTGCAATAGCATATGCTAAATAGTCAAGTCCAGTACCACCTAATGATTCTGGAATATCAATTGCCATTAATCCCAGTTCTCCCATTTCTTTAATCTGAATTACATAAAAAAAATATTTCAATAATGTAAACACACACTTTAAACATGTCATGAAAAAAATTTGTTTTGATCATTTTATAATTATTTCAATTTGTTAACAACATCTATAACCATTACCTAGTCAATATTATACAAAACTTCTATTATAGATAATACTTGCGATTTTATCTTTTAAAGATATTAAAAATATTATCTATCAATATACTTCACCTATCTTGTATGTATGGTATAAATAGTCTAAGCAAATGATTCTGCAACATTATCATACTAGAAATGTAACAATATTACAATAACCTTTGAATTCAATTATAAATCCATTTTTTAACATCAACATAGAATGTTAGAATGTAAATATAAAAATAAATACTGTAAACTACATAATTTAAGCCATATTATAATCATCACATTTGGTAGGAGTATTTTTCATATTATAGATATTAAACATGCATAATGGGAATAATGAAATAACTATCTATAATATTTCAATGACATAACTGTCTACCTTAAGTTACATTTTTTTAATTGTTATATAATTGTATTATTATATAATTAATCAACACACAAATGCAATTTCAGCACAAAGGAATTTACTATACATTTGTACGGACTTTGTATCACATATTATAATATAGTGTGAGATTATTTCAATATAAATTTCATTGCATAAAATTATATTACCAACAGATTTTGTTGAATGTCGAATAAACCAAATTTATCAATGATGCAGATTCATGACACCTACATTACCTACCTATATTATACTTTAAAGTCAAATGCTTATGACAAGTCACCGACCTGTTTCTCGGGATATAAATGTTCCTTGTCCACTTTGGCTGCAACAGGTTTTAATTCTCCTTCTGCAAAATCTCTACATGTTTTATACAACAACCGATGAGTTTCCGACAAGGATGCCAACGATGCTATCGACCTTTTTGTGACACCGTTCAGAGCAAACTTCATTCCTACACAATGTAACAATACACGTCATAATATTAGAACACGCCAATTTGAGAATACTATGAACTGTTATGATTTAATTAATCGATTCCGACCTTAACTCGATTAAATGCTGTGAGTGAAAAAAAATTATAATATTACCTGAATTCGTCAAAAGAGAAGATAACTTTAAGCTCGACATGATGATTTTTTTTTCCCCGATTCAAACAAACTTATAAGGAGATGCGACGATACCTATTACGGATTAACAAAATGACTATGAGCAGGAATATTGTTTGTGTAAGACAATATTATACACGAGTACACGACGACTGACGAGTGAGGGCAAACATTCGAGTAGAAGTGATCTAGATTAAAAATTAAAAGGCACTCGAACAGTCGTACTCGTACAAGTTGACTGGCCGGATGCACTATTATTAAGCAGAAGTGCAGACAGTGCAGTACCAATTATTCAAATAACATTTCCGTGAACATAATACTGCTCTATTCCCGTTTCCATCTGTACGCCTGTCGAGAAAAAAAATAATTTAAATCGCGACTGCACTCTAGTTGTAATAAAAAGCGTTATTTTGTGTCCGTAGCCTTTCAATAATTATTATCCGTTCGGTTTTTATCACTACAATAACTATAATAGACAGGCGACAGCGGCTGTCGGCTGCCGGCAATAGGGTCGGACAGTCGGTAATAGCATTTAATCTATTCTGTAATCTGTGGTAATAGGACAATAATATAATTATTATTAATTTTTCAAACAAATTACAAAACGAATTCGACAAAAAAATTAACTTTTACATCGTGGAATTAATATTTCCAAATGGCATGGACACCCCCCCCCCCACAGAAAATATTTTCAAAAAATATAGGTTTTTTTGAAGACAGGGGTCGATCGCCGCAATAACGCTCAATCCTTTTTTCTAATAATGCAGTTATTCAAAATCCGATTTTTGGAATTTTTAAATATAGATACTTAAAGGCCGTTTTATTAAATTATTGAGATTTTTTGTAATGCTGAAGGAGTGTCTTGTGAAGATACAAACTTGTAGGTATGTTTTAAATTAGACACTTAGAACCCCCCTTTCAACCGTAAATTATTTAGTGGACAGATTTTCTGAAAATGTTGAATGGCCTATGAGTATCGTATACATCAGTTGGAGTGTGCTAGAGTGGGTCTTAAAATAAATCGTTCCCTTCTGTATCAGGGGCGTAATTAAGGGGGGGATGACGGGGATAAATCCCCCCCAGAGCCTATATCATAATAAATCAATTGTACTAAATCCTGATTATGATATGATTGACGAGTTGACCACCACTGTACTTGAAAATTTAGTATTTTGTGTGTAAAAAAATGTCTATCCCCCCCTAAGACAAATTCCTAATTACGCCACTGTTCTGTATGATTTAAAGATCACTACGCCGCTGGGTGTGACTGCTTGTGTGTTACCTTAACTACGAGAGGTCTGCAGGACCTTGAGCTTTGCAACCAGAGTCGCTTGTTGTAGGGAATGGCTTACTTGTCAGTTGTCACACGCTTATTAATTAATACTTAAACACGTAAGTTCCAAAAAGAAATCAAAATTCTCTAATGTAATGGTAAACTAGAGCGTTGGCGCTTGCGTAAAAAATGGAAAATCGTGAACTTTAGAAAGCTACAAGCCGTACAACTAAAAAACTAAAGATTTCCTCGGATTTTACCATAGATTTTAACTCGGGCAAGTTAAGAGCTTTTGAATCCAAAATTTGAATTTTAAATTTATTGTATTTTAAGATTTTTACATGGTTTTAATATAAATTTAACAAATTATAAAGTAGGTTATCGTATTAAATTATTAAAAATAATTTTAAACTATATGGAAACAATTGTTTTTTTTTTCAGATTAAAGAAGTCCAAAATGATCAGTTATGTGTGTAAAACTCTTTTAGAGTCCTTTAAAAGTTATTTAATAATTTATCAATTTTCATTAAAAAATAGTTTAGTGCATAATTTAGAATTTTAAGGCATTTAAGTCCCAGCCCTAGTCATAACACTAAAACCATATACTACCATAGTCGGGCATAGTCCATAGAACAATAAATACAATTACCAATCTGCTAAAACACTAAATACCTAGTTAAGAGATGTATTATTATTGCCGCTTTAATTATTCGTAGATATGAAAACTGTGTTTATAACAACTATAATACCTATTAGACAGGCCCCCCACACCACCTTTTGTTCATTAAGTTTCATACATCACAATATTAAATTTTTTTTTAAATACATTTTTGTAAAGACTATTTTTCTGAAAATGTTATTGTTTAAGTTGTCAATTTTGGTTCACTAGTTCATTAACTGCGATACTCTTATGTTTAATAAATGCATTAATAGTTTTTATTTAAATAATTGGTATACATTTCATTTACTATAGCATTAATTAATATTTGCAGTTAATAATCTTTTTATGCAATTTTATATATATTTATACACTTAAATCGTCTCTTAAAATAGCGACAAAATACGAAAAAAATCACGAATATTTGCAATTTTTTTGGATTTAGAAATTCATAAAAATTGTTTTGTTTAAATCCAAGATTTGAAAATTGAACACAAGATTTTCAATTCATTCTACCTTTCACAAAAAAAAAAAGTTTACCGGAAAGTCAAACTAATTTTTTATGAGAGCTTGAAATTATACATTGGATATCCATCCGTTTAAACTATATACCTACCGATTTCTCAGGGACCGATTTTCTTATTTAGTTGTAATTCAAACACGAATAACCGTAGACATTTGAAATTTCCATCTAATGTTGAGATTATCATTTTTTCTATACACCATACAATTTTAAAAATATTTTGTTTTATCTTTTAATTGTGATAATGTCCATGAATCCTTATTTCTTAAAATTAAATTAAAATCTTAAAATCATTTAAAGCTAAGTGTTTACAGGATAATTATTTTTAAAAAAAAAGGCTCTTGGGGCCCCCCAGGATATATCCTCAAATCCCTCCCCCACAATTACGCCACTGAACTGAACTGAAACTCAGTTTAGTGTATCTGACCCATATCTTAAACCGTGGTATTAGTAAATACTAAGTATTGTGTACTTACTATACTTAGTATTATATCTAGTGATTGAATTTAGGTGGGGGGCACAGGGGGACGGAGTCCCTCTTCTTTTTAGAAAATATTTATGCGTACCCCTTCTAATTATATTCTAATGAATAAGACATTTAAATGATCAGGTGCTTAGGTACATTTTTTTTACACTTTTGCATCTCTTATCTAATTTGTTCCCAATTTAAGTACTGATTAGGTATATCTATTAGTACAAATCTACCAATATGCCGGTTCTTATAACAATACATTTTACCTACCTATTTTGTACCTATTATAATTTACGTTGTCAAAAATGTTCTGAAAACTTGAAAAAAGCGTTATAAAGTTGAATTTGTCAAAGAACGCAAAAAAAAAAATAAAAAGTATATTGCATCAAATTCCAACCCTAACTAATTAAGTATATAATACCACGGATTTAATACAATTTAATTAATTTCAGATTTTATTTAATCCATGATAACACCTTAAGCGCTTCACAATAATGTATATAAGACGTATAGTAGCAATAGTGTGAAATCTGGCACTAAGAGGATGCTGCTAAAATAATAACTAATTACTTTCTCGAGATTTAAAGAAATTAATTTAAATTGTGTACATTTTAACCGACTACTCGAGCTCTTTGTTTTAGTGAAGCATTGCTAGTAAATTATAGTTATAGACTTATAGTACAACATTCAACTATTGTAAGTGTATGAGTGATGGATCAGGCGTTACGATCATAGACAAGAACAGGGAGGTGGAAAGTGGGAGACTTGGGCCATATAATTTTAAATTTCTAGCTGCTACCAGGTCCGGATACTGGATAGAAACTGTGAGTTACCGAGTTAAACTCTGGGTGTCAGACTACGTAATTTTAGTAGATTAAGTATAAAATTGAATAGGTCTAAATCATTTTAACGGGTTTTGGGCTGGTAAAAGTTCTAAAGCTTTGGGGGATAGTACTTACCCTATCTGGCACTAACTACTACCATAGCCACTGTAATTTGAAAATTAAATACCTAAGTAGTTAATGGTCAATGAAGTTTAATATTATAGTTAACCTAATATTAATGGGCTTTATTTGACAAAATCAAAATTTGATAGGTAGGAGGGAGGTTGAGAAAAATGAAAAATTACAAGTTTTTATTTTTGTAAATTCTGATTTATATTCAAGAAAATATAATAGTAATTAAACCACTCATAAATTTAATATTTACAAAAAAACCACATTTAATTCATTCAACATTTTTCTTATGAATAATTAAAAACTATATAACAAAAACACAAAACAATAAACTTACCAAGATTGGCACTAGAAAAAAAAACAATAACCCTTATACATAAATTTAGTATTTGACAATATGAAGATTATTTTAAAATAATATACATTTTCATTTATTATACAGTAAAAATACATAGCTGATAAAAATAGCTTTGGTAAACTGTAAATATATCATCAATGATACAGTTTTAGATATTATTTAATGATATAAAGAGAAGATTTTCTAACAAAGTGATTCCAAAAACCTAAACTATAAAATACAATAAACAATAGGTATGAACAGCCGATAAATCAATACAAGGTATGTTTTATTTTTAAATTTAGATATTCAATCAAAATGTGTTTTATAAAAAAAAGTTTCAAGTTCTTATATTAATTGCAAAAAAAAAAATGTTCATATTGATTTTTAATTAAAAAAATATTAAATAAGAATGAGTATTTTTGGTTGAAAAAAATTACCTTGTATAGTACTCAATAGTTTTATTGACTATTAATAGACTTCAATTATATTCTGAGCTTTAAATTCTATATGATTTTGAGTACTTTTTTGTTCAAGTAAAATAGAAATTATATTTTAATTAATAGTTAAATGAACATACAATATGATCAATCAATTTTATCCTAAGATGACTATTTTAGATTTTTAATTTTTCAAGATTAAAAAATATTTGAGATTTAATTTAATTTTAATCTCAAGTTAGGTTCAATTCATTAATGACCCTACTCAAGATGTATTTTTATACTCAAACTGAAATCTACATTTTAGTTCAATACAGACACACTTTTAATATATTCCATATTGAGTATAATAATTTACAGTTAAATATTTAATTAATTATATTATAGAAGTTAAGTACAAGTTATGGTAGTCACTAAAGAATAATAATAATTAATAATAAATTACTTATTACCTATACAATGTTTTGTTTTTAGCATTTGATCTACAATTATAGTTAAATTTAACTAACTTTTTATGGACTGAATATACTAAATGAAAAATCAGCTATTAATAATACAATATTATATTTAGTATTCAAAATAGCCCTTATTTATTTTAATATTATTAAAAACAATTAAAATTTTAAACATAGATAGTAGAACATTGGTCTCTTCGGTATAACAAGTTTTAAATATAGTAAAAAATATGAAGTTCAAATCAGCTTAACATAATTTATAACTTCTAATAATTCTCATGACGAGTCACCATCTCTAGAAACAAAACTAAAACCATAATAATATTAATTCATATAATTGTTAATATTTATAAAATAATTCTTATGTTACGATTAAAGTATAAATATTGGAAAAACCTAGGCCAGTACGGATGGTTAAAAACTGCGGGTGATTTGTAAAATGTCTTGATTTCAGGCTTTTACCAATTGATATTGATAAATTCTAAAATAGTTCAGTCAAACTCTAAATTATTACAGTTCAGACTTTTACAAACAAATAGTGAATATTAGTAAATCTATCATGATAAATACTAAAAGTCAAAATAATAAAAATCTTAATCATAAAATATATAATGTAAATAATAATTTAGAATAAAATTTGTTTACTATTTTGTATTTTAGTTGGTCATTTATTCTTTGGCATACATTTTCTATGGTTTAACTTTTGCTAGTCTTATTTGTACAGACTAAATTTAACTGTAAAATATTTGTATAACATTCAGATTTTTTGTATTTACAATTCTTATCATAATAAGTAGACTGTTTATTCTAAGATTTACTATTTATCATATTTTGTTAAAGCCAGAAATACAATAATAATTTTGTGTTTAACCAAACTATTTTATAAATCCTAGAATTTACCAACATCAATCTAAATTTGAACATTTTCTTGCAGTCAGCAATACTTTAAGTTTAAACAGTATTCAAACATATATCCCAACATATTATGTTAAATAATCATTTACTTATAGATTCAAATAACTTACATTACTTCAGCCAACAATTATTAAAATATTAACATTAATCACCTTTCAGATAATAATCCATGTTGTGATAAAATTCCTCTCAATTCTTCATTTTCCATTCTTAGTTCATCATTATGCCTACTAACGGACTCCATTTGTTTCACACAATCCATCAATCTTTGATTAGTGGATTTTAATTCATTAATATAATCACATGCTTTTGCTAGAATTCCTCCTTTACTCTAGAATAAACAATAATAATTTATATCAGCGGTTCTTAACCTTTAATAGAACACGAACCCCAGATGAAAGATTTTTAGAAATCGCGGGCCCCCTACCAATTTTTTGTCGAATACCTTTTTTTTTTTACAAAACATCTCATGTTATCATTACCAAAATTATAATAATTATTTTATATTACAAATTACAGAAGTAAAAATAACAAAACATACACATTTATAATTATTTTTATTAAACTTTGTGTAATAAAGATAAGATAGGTTTATTTCTTACAATATAAGATAAATTTTATATGAAGAAAAAAAAAATAATAATCCAAAAATATTGTAATAATGCACTCCTGTCCTGTGTTAAAGCTGCCCCAGGTCTTAACCCCTGTTTTATATTACCAGGTAATTTATTAATTAATACATAATACTACTGTAAAATAATAAAATAATAATTAGTTAAATTTTAATTATCACGGAAAATTAATTTTTTAATTTCAAAGCAAGCTAATAATATATTATATTACTTAAGTTAACAAATACATTACCTATAACTTAAAGCAAATAATTAAATAAAAATAATTTATTTATTTTTAAATTCAATAATGAAGATATTAATATACGACCATTTTATGAGTATTAATTAGGGTAATTTTCTTCATTACATTTAGACATATTTTTCTAAATATAAATTTAAAAATTAAACTAATAAATCTACTCATTTAAGTTGCAAGTAATAAGCATAGTAACATAGAATTTACCTATTATTCAAATTTGATTAGTATTATTATTAATATCCTTGTAAGTATTCTTTAAACAAAACTTATTTGAAAAATAGGTATAAAAAGTGACTAGTATTTTACCTGGTTATCATAATTAGTTTTGTTTTCTTCCGCACAATCCGGTATTATTTTGCTCATATACATTATCCATTGGTTTATTTTATCACGTCTTCGACGTTCTACTTCATTATGTGTCAATCGTCTTTTAGCGTCCCTCTTTAAACATAATCAGACATTTTTAAAAAGTATTTTAGTTAGTTTATCCACATTCTGAATTTATAATTTAAAATTTACATAGGCCTTAAAATTATGTTATAATAATAAAAAATAGTTTATATTTTTCACATATTTAATGATTAGGTATATAATATATAAAATATCATAAACATTGCATTTAAATAATTTTAAATTACTTACAGTTACAACAGTACGATCGACTCGTTTTCTGGACATTTCACTATTGAGTGGTACAATTGGTCTTTTAACAGTTGTTGTAGTTGTAAATAAATCATTAATTGGTTGCACAACAAAAAATTGAGCTACAAAAAAAAAAAAATAATTACATATTAAAATTAAACATTAACTGTAACTGTGAACTATAGACTGCTCACTAGCATTATTGTTTGGTCTTAGTTCATATTGTGTTATGTTTGTATCGTTGGTTTTACTCATAACAATTCCGGTTACGTTGCCATTTTCTATGACAGCGGCAGTAGGTTGTTCATCAACAGACTCAAGAGATCCATCATCATCAGTTACAATCAAGGTTTGTGCACCAAGAATATTTGGTTCTAGTTTAATAAGTTGACCATTGTTTGCCACTTTATATGTATTACTATAATACAGATTAAAATTATATAATATACTAATATTCATACACCATTTGACAAGTTCATCATTTAAAATCCAAAGCAAAGTTATAAAGCAAGTATTAAATATAGATAATTTACCCAACATTTAGTGAATCATTATCAGACATTTTAATAGACATATTTCCAATCAAAATCTACTATTATTTAACAATCAATCTTAAGATAAAAATTAAATAAATTATTATAAAATTTGAAAGACTCTAAGTCTATAATAAACGTAATAAATAAGAGTATAATAAAGATAAAAATAAATTACATTTCAATTTCAAATAAGATAATCTTTAAAATATAAAAGTTATAACATAAATATTTTGCTAATTTAAAGTTGATAATGTTGATATGAAATCACACCACATGTAATTTTATCGTGGAAGAATAAAATTAAATATGCACGAAAACATAATATAGAATTATTAGATTTAAACACGGTTGTAGATATAATATTATATTATATCTACAACCGTGGATTTAAATAATATAATATAACGACTACTATTTGATGTAATATAAAATATAATTGAATCAATAATAAAACGTTCTGTCGATTCGGCATTCGCAGAGATCGGTAATGAATTTAATTATTGTCAACTGATTTCAGACTTAATGTCCTGTCAATGGCCGGTAATCCGGAAAAAATGTTTAGTGAAAAATGTTTCGATACCTATATTTATTCTTGTACAGTTCTAAAGCTGTTTTTAGTAATTTTAGTATGTAGTATATAAAAAGCTTGTACATATATATTTGTTATAAACCATAACATAATATATTATTAACATAATAACATCTATCATACCTAAGAAAAAGGTGCACCTAGCCTTTGGATAATAGAGAACAATATTAGTTTATGGCTATTTTAACAGATAATTGGCATTATTATAATAACTATATAGGTACTATAGTCTATAATTGTATTTATAATTGTATTAAATTGTATTATTTTAGACATTTTAAATGAATTGACTATTTTCTATTGTAAGACCATTTTTATCCGGACTTTTTTCCTAGCGTGGGACTTTTTTTTCCGCGATTCCTATGGCCAATGCTAAACTTTTTCTGTACCTATAATATTTTATGTTTTGTGTATACCTACTACTTTAATAAATAATAATATTATTATTCTTGTATAATAACTAAAGCCAAAAAAGAGCGTTGTGTGCACGCGTATTGCGTAAAATCGGAAAATTGCGAACTTCAGAAGGTTATAAATTATAATTTCGAAACTGAGGCAGACCACCATTGTTATATTCTGTGGGTTGACCGACAGATAAATTCTGATTGCATCATATCGATCTTAACTCGTCGAAATACATGAGTTTTTCGGAAAAAAATATTGTAAAAATCACTTGGGCCCTAAACTCGATTAATGCCAAATTATGTAGGTGACTATCATTCTTAATGGCTAGTGTAATTTAAATCTGTACCTATACTTAGTAAATTGTACGTAGTTTTAACCCGATGCAAAAAATAAAAAATACTCATGTTATTGACCTAACACCTTTTATTTGTGTTACTTTTAGGTGTAATTTATTTTTAATTAAATATATATATAAATATAAAAGTACCTACAGTAAAAAAAAATATGATATACTGGAGAATTTTCTTCGATTTTTCATTTGAGAAAATGTAGTGATTACTTTATATCATTGGTTAGATCTATGGTGTTTTCAATGCTTAATATTGCTAAATTAATAGGCGTTGTTCAGCCATCGTCGAGCGAAGGTAAGTTTAAGTAGGTATGCAAAAACGTTTTTCTGCAGCTGAATTGCACATTTAGTGTCAATAATGATTAATGAATAAGGTATAACTGTATAAGTGTACAACACTACAACTGTTATAACTTATAGTATATTATGCATTTAATAATATGATATATTTATTTAACCCAACTACCCAAGGTCCAAGGACCAATAAATGATCTATTTATCTAATAATGATAAGAAACATAAGA
The DNA here is from genome assembly GCA_022818045.1 of Neotoxoptera formosana. NCBI lineage: Eukaryota > Metazoa > Arthropoda > Insecta > Hemiptera > Aphididae > Neotoxoptera > Neotoxoptera formosana. The sequence continues at coordinate 62,258,275 of CM040632.1, read as the reverse complement.
ATTAAAAATAGTCATTTAAATGGTACAATGCACTATGCAGGTAGCCGGTAGGTATTTAAAAATAGATTGTTAGCCCTCAGAAATCGAATGAAAATTTTTTTCCAAAATGGTTAAAAGTACTTAGAACTATATATATAATAATGTATAATAATATAATTCTATATAAATATATATAAAAATTAGAGTGAATCGAACTATTATAAAAGTTGACGGTAAGAACTTTATCTGTGTTTTGTTGGAAATCTTTTTACTATAATTCAGTTTTTAAGTGAGTTATGTGTGTATAATAAATGTAAATTAAAAATCCTCATAACTCACTTAAAAACTGAATTATAGTAAAAAGATTTCCAACAAAACACAGATAAAGTTCTTACCATCAACTTTTATAATAGGTCGATTCACTCTAATTTTTAAGCTAACGGCATAACACGTGAACTGCTGAGCGTAAATTTCTTATGTTACACGTTTGTAAGACGGAGACAACACATGCGGGTGTGGCGTCCTCTTAAATAGGTATTTTAAAGATTTGAAAGGATCCTGTATACTCTGACATTGGATATTCACACCTAAAGTTACAATTTGTACAGATAAAAATTGCATACATTATTTGGCAAATATTTCAAAGCTTTAAGTTCAGTTTAATATCGATTTACCTGTATATTAATAATTTGTTGTTATTTTATAAAGTTTTGTTTTGAGAATTGGACGGATGCGATGAAGAATGGCGTTTAGCACCTTTATTTTGGTTAGATTCAATTAAGATGCTTGTCTAAAGTTAGAACTAAGTATTTGGTTCGGGTTGTAGTTGGGAATTGGACATCTTAAAGGTAATTGCATATGGCACACATTTCTTGGACGAAAATATATGAAATAATTTGTGTAAATATATAATTTGCATGTATTTTGACTTGTTTTTATCTAACTTCTAATGTTTTTTTGTTAAACTTATATTATTAACATACTTGTCCTATTTTAAATCAATTTTCTTTTTTGTTATGTATTAATTTTAAGATTATGTACCTATTAGGTACTTTACTGTACTTGAGCTCTCATGGCTCACGGGAGTTTACATCTAATAAATAAATAAATAAAAGAAAGGACTTATCATCATAATTTTTTTAAATGTTAAATGTTTTACTTTAAACTTTATTTTAGTTAATTTATATACTAATTATTATTAACAGAGTATTGTTACTATGTTAAGTATAAATAGTGTAATTTGGGATTTATAAAAAAAAAAAAATAGAAACAAAATAGATTGGTGCCCACATTTTTTTATTACCAAAAATACAATGGAATGAAAAATAACAAATAATACATAAATATTAAGTAGGATGAACATTCACCACATATTAAAAACATAAAATACTTTAGAACATTCATTAAATAACTAATAAAAAAACCAACAAATTATCACCAGATTACAAAGAATTACATGGATGTCAAATATTATAGGTCAATCAAGTTATTAAAGATACTGGTTAAATGTAATGTGTAGCAAAAAAAAATGTTCATTTCATCAGAGCAGCGACCACTGCCTTTGCATTAAGTGACTTGAGATCTGTATATGTTTGACCAGTTCCCACAAATACTATTGGCTGACCTGTGATGTATGTCATTGAAATAGCAGCTCCAACCTAGAATGTTATTATTTTTTATACTAATTAGAATTTCTATTATTTTAATAAAGTTATTATTAAAATCAAAATTAATCAATTTACTTTATCGTCAATTGTGTCAAATTTTGTGAGCACAATTCCATCAATCAAATGTGGAGTAACTGAAGATGAATAATCTGCTAAGGCTTGATTAAATTTCACCAACTGATCAACTGCTTCATTTCCAACCAATGCTTCACCAACAAATAATACCATGTCAGGTTCATTCACTTTAATCAACTAAAAATCAACATTGAATAAATATTTTAAACCGCATAAAAATATACTTAGCATAATAAAGTTTTCATTTAATAATAAATTACTTTGGTCAAAGCTCGCATTAATGGTTCGTTATCTTGCATTCTTCCAGCTGTGTCGACAAGAACTATATCATATTTGGCTTCTTTGGCATGATTTATAGCTTCCATAGCAATTCCAGCTGCATCCTTTCCTGTAATCAACATAAACTTATTGATTGCAGATTGGTAATATATTTATTTTATGTTTGCTTTATTTCTTATAATAAATATTAATTTATTAAAAATTAACGCCATTTGGCCTTAAAGAACTGTAAATAACAGTAAATTGTACAACAATAACATATTATTAAATTATAATATACAGTAAAGATATAACAATACAGGCCTAGGCATGATCATCATAATGTTCTTAGGCTACACACATCATTCTAATTAAAGGTAATTTATTTAATATTTATGGTTGAATTGTTTAGTTTGTAAGACATTGTAAGTTGTCTTGTAGGAATTAATAATTAGGAGCAAAGTGATCAGCTCTAGTTCTTAGATGTAATGAGCATTAGACCCCCAGTAATTTTACTGAATTTTCACTTATGCACAAAAATAATAATTGAATATTATTAATTCACGAGTAAGACATAACTGCATTTCCAGTATTAAGGGATAGCCAACTGTATGACACCAAATTACAAATTTATCTAAAACAATTTGAAGGATAATACAAATACATATAAGTTTTTGTGTGACGACATCACATAAAACATCTTAACGTCATCGACAAATAGCAAAATATTACTAGAAGAAAATAACAGTTTTTATGAAGATAACAGTTAAACTAAACAATTTTTCCTAAAAATATTGGGCAGGAAATAGGGCGACAGTTTGTGACATCAGTTAGTTGGGTTACCCACCGTCGTCACCATTGTCGTAAAGTTATCTCTTAAACTTTATATAAATATAAGTCATAACATATCAACCCTATTAGTTAAAGGATATACGTCATATATTGCAGGGTTATTAAACATATAAAATAAATGTCATATTAATACTAACCATATCCTTTTTCGTACAGTTGTACCATTTGCTGATCATTATGTCTTTTTGCTGGATGAAGTGCATTCAAATGTTTTGTATGAGTTCTTAATTGTTCAACAGCACCTGCTCTAAATGTATCACAAGCTGCGATTAATACTCTTAGATTATTTTCAATCAACCAAAAACAGATCTGTAAATATGATAAAATTATGAATACATAACCTATTTTTTTTTTTTTATTTATTTAAGCTACCAATATAAAATTATTACAGCTTAACAATTACAACTAAAGATACATTAACAAATAATAGTACACATAACCTATTATTAGTTAAAAAAGGATAAAATTAATTGTGATTAATAACAATTTTTTATTCAACCCATACCTTTGCAAGATTTGTAGATTTTCCAACACCATTCACTCCACAAAATGCCATAACATAAGGCTTTTCATTTTTTTTAGCCATCATTGCATCACGTAAAATATCAATCCTACGTTTTGGTGACAATATTTGTACTAGAGATTCAACCATAGTATTCTTAACTGTTGATGCCACTGATTCGAATGAACCAAGAACCTATTTAAATGTAAATATCAATTTTAAAATGTTCTATGATTATATTTTTGGTGAAAAATTATATTTTTACCTTTCCTTCAAGTTTAGAGGAAACAGAGTCACAAAGTTTAGTTGCTATTTCAATAGCTACATTTTTTGTAACTAAATGTTCTTTAAGTTTTTCCAATACTGGATCCATATCAGCTGCAGTCAAATTTTTTCTTCCAACTAAACCTCTAAAAAAAACAAATCAATATGATTTATAATAAATTCACAAACATATTGAAAATCATTTACTTGAACATGGAAAATACAGTTTTTTTACTATCATTCTTTTTCTTGCGTTCAGCAGCTGTTTCAAATTTTTCATCAGACTCTTCTTCATCACTGCTGTCACTATCAATTTCTATGTCTTTAATTCCTCCAACCATTTGTCCAACAATCTAATTATAAATATTATATAGGTATTTAATATATTTATTTAAAAAAAATTGGAAAATGTATAGCTTAGATCTTTACTACAGTAACTTGTCACTTTGGCGCATCCCCACAACTAGACAGCCCCTACTGTGATCATTAGTGGAGCCGTCTAGTGGTCGGAATACGATGACACAACAAGGTATGGTCAGCTAAACAGTTCAATATTAACCCAAATGGAGTATATAGACAGCAATTAAATAAATATCAATTCAAAATTCATAAACAATTATTTACCTCATTGTTTGTTTCAATTTCAATAGGACTATCTGCATTATTATTTGGCTTATCTTTTGTATAATCTAAAGAGCTTACATCTTTTGCTGCTCCACCTAATGGCCATGTACGCGGTTGCTTAGTTGCTTTAGGAGAAGGTTTTGGCACTTTCCTAAATAATGCACATTGATTATTTCTAAAAATATAAAAGTACAACCAAATATTTTTAACACTTACTCTTTATTTTTTTTTAGTTTATTAGAATTTATAGCACCCATTTTTTGAGCCATTTTTAATCTGTTTTGAGTGATTAAGTCTTCTTCATTAAATGAAACACCATTATGAATAACTTCTTTGTCATTTTTTTGAGTTTCAACAATTTTTACTAGACATTAATAATTCAAATATTAAAAAACAAAAATTGTTAAGGTATTTATTATTTTTTTGATTTTAGATTTAAAAGTATTTAATTCAACAGTATACATAGAGTTAAACTTACCATTTTTTTTATTTTCTTTATCATCCCCTTTTCGTTCAATCATAGACGCCACAGTTTTTTTTGATTTTGTAGACTCATTGAATGTACGCATCTGCTTAGGAATACAGGCTTGAGCCCTACCCCACTCTTCAGCAGACTTGAGAACTTCTTTAAAATTTTTACTGAATTCAAATTCCTAAGTTTAAATTAAATTATTAATATTGATATAAAATAAATACACAATAAAACTTTACCATAAAATAGTTTTTTCGGGCCAAGTCATTTTTATACTTATCCCTAAATTCCAATTGTATGTCGTCCAGAAATTTGTCTACGTAAGACAATTGTAGTATTTTTTGAAATGCTATCACAAATACTAAGTCAAACTCGTTGTCCAATCTATACTTCAATGACAGAGAATCTTGCTCATAATTGTTGTTACTACTAGTTCTTTCCTGAAATAAGTACATAATATATTTTACAACAATATCCCCATAAACTGAACAGATAATTATAAAATATAAAATAAAGGTATGCTTTATTTTTAAAAATTAAATTTAAGTTCTCGCACAACAATAAAATATGATTATATGAAAATGCTTTGAAACATTATTACATATTTAAAATAAATTTCCTCATTATTATACTAATTTTAATTAATAGTTGGTAATTATTAAAGTAATTTAAATCTTTGACAAGTATAATTAATTTATACAAGTAGGCAATATTTTTTAGTTTTATAGGAATTTTTTTTTTTAATTGTATAGTTATATAAAAAAAAACTCTATAAGTGAAACGTATGCTTCATCTTACAAGCTGTGACAATGAATATTTATTATTTACCTGAAGAATAACAGTTTTGATCAACGAATTCACCGAAGGTATGAAAAATTGACTAATTTGACTGGTGCTTTGGAAACACCAAAGGACGATGCCGCCTTTGCTGAATATTGTAAAAAGGTCCAACATTTTTAATACAAACAACAAAAATTTATAAATTTAATACTATTTCATCACAGACAAGACTGGCGTAAACCATAAAAACTATTTCATCAATTTACATTTACTTTTGTATTTATCACGTATTCAGATTTACTGTTTAGTGTTCACGTAATCAAACAGCTGCTGAGTAATGTAATGTATATAATATGAAACGTGTAGTTACCAATCTTTTGGTTACTGATTGCTTGGTTATGAAATGGTAAAGATGATAATAATCCACGTCGGCCACGGCGATAGTGGTCATAATCACGGGTCAACTTACCACGAAGACTTGAGTTGATAAGGAGGCCAAACTCTACCACAAGAAACGTCCCGTAAAACATCGCACACTAATTTCTCCACCAGTCTGCGTGGCGGTCAAATCCGAGGCTAGCTCGGAGTATAATTAACCCGTATTAGACAGGGACATACTCGACTTTATTACCTTTAAAAAATTATAATTTAAAAACCAAAAATTGTATTCAAATTATCAAAGGTGGGCAAGTTAATGAAAATAATTAACTCAAGTTAAGTTAAGTTAAGAGGACACAAGATCGATAAGTTAAAAGTTAACAGTTAACAAATTATAAATTTAACTCGATAAGTTAAAAGTTAATATAGAAAAAAAAATTAACTTAACTCAGTTTAAAAAAAGTTGATCTATTTTTTTAAATTATTATGTTAATCAAATAAAGAGTGAATGTGTCTTCCTGTTTTCTAATTTATAAATTATAAAAACAATTTGATTGAACTTTTATCATAATGTACACTGTATACCCTTTTACTTTTCTATTATTTATTAATTTAAACTATGCGTTCACTACTCGTTACCGTACTTAATGACATTTTAAATTATTTTAAGTAATAATGTAATAAATAATATTAAGAAATCTGAAATATAAAATGTCTACCATATAATATTATAACAATATGTCAATATAACGAATGGACTAAATAAATATCGCACACGGTAGGTAAACGAATGACGATTATGATAAAGTACGATTACGATTTACAAACAACGTAAGGGACTGGTCGATGCAAGCGCACTATAATTCATAATATTGTCTACAAGTATAGACCGGCATAATATTATCATGTATATATTATACACAACTACAACTATATACTTTAAACGATAATTTAGTTTTCAAGTTATTTTTAGAATTTTCTTTCCAATTTAAGTTTTATTTTTATTTTTATACTGATAATATCAGATAATATTTCGTTTATACGTAAATATTACTATAATAGTAATATTTACGTATAAACGAAAAATTTCAAAATGTTTTTAACTTATTGGTTGTTTTTTTTAAATCAACTGAGAAAAGCTAAGTTATTTCAACTGTAAATTAAACTAGTTAAGTTTATAAGTTGATTACAAAAGAAACTAACTAGTTAATGCCCACCTTTGCAAATTATAATTACGCCTTCAAATTCAGCTCAAATTTATCTTTAAGAATAAATTACAAAAATAATATTAATATTTTATATTTACGTAATAAATTTATAAATGTACATATAAATAGTAAAAATAGGTAGGTAAACTGTTACGTTTACATAATATTACACAATACTCAAATTGTTTTGTTTTTTATCATCAGCTTCATAAACTGTATTCAGTAATTTACTCAATTTGCAATATAAAACTAATAGATACCGCTACAATCGCTCATTAACTTTCCGTAACAGATCTTGTTCAAATGATAAAGGTTCGTTTCCAGTCCTATTAATCTTGGGCATCGTGCAGTCCGGCCCCGTGGTCATAATCTAAGACCTTGGCGCTAGTATGCAAACACTGGAACTAGAGCTTCCCAGCAGCAGATTTTTGGCATCCTTATCACGCTCGCTGTGCTCTTAGTGGTCTGTTCCGCATTTGATTTGATCAAAGAAAGTCAAAAGACATTGGAAATTGTATGGCATACAGAAATTGTTTATAAAACATTCATCATTTATTTTGTTACAACAAAAATAAAAATCGATTTTATCAAAAATATGCTTCTGAAAAAATTCCCGTTTTTCTTAATTTTTTTTTTGTTTTTCCCGACGCGTTTAAAACCAATTGTGCATTTTTTACTTTTGACCCCCCAAGGTACCAACTAGATTCACTTTCATATCAGAAAAGATACTGATGAAGACAATCGGAGCACTTTTACTGCACTAAAACGTGACGACAGACACAAAAAAAAAACACAATATAGTAAAATCAATACATTTTTTGCTCCAGAATCTAAAATAATTTGGTAACCTTTATATTTTGGTATACTTACCTATTTTTTAATGTTGGCTAGTTTGAATTTTTTTTAAACAAAACAGTTATAAAATTTTAATACAAACAATCGTAACTATGTACTGCAGGTATCTAACAGACGGGAGGAACCAATACAGGAATATACATCATGGGGATATTAAATCATCAATCTATACTAATATATAAAATTATATCGTTTGTTTGTATGTTCGAGGTAAACTCCGAAACTACTTATTGGATCGTCTTGCAGTTTTTTTTAAATTAAAGAGGATATCACAGAGAAGGTTTTGGGCATACATTTAGTCCGATAGTTAATAAAAAAACTTATTATTAATTAAAATAAACGTGATAATTGTATATCTATCTACGTATATCTCTACTACTATTATACATATATAAAATTGTAAGAGGTTTTCTACGACCGCTCTAACTGAGAAAACTACTGAACCGATTTGGCTGAAATTTTTTTCTATCATACCTGACAGTCTGCTGAAGGATTTAGTACCACTTTTGTTAATAAAAAATAAGTATAAAAGTCTTGAAAAATTAAAAACAAAGTTAATTTTTGAGGCCTTACTGCGAGGTGATAACACCAAATATCTTTTTTCCACTTTTTTTCACAGAGTTATTCCAAATATATTCCCGAGTGTCACCAAATTGCCCGATTCTTAATTTTCTTTTGTCTTGAGGGGGTGGGGAAGTTGTGTATTGTATTTAAACGTTCCAATTTTTTGACGACACTATTGAACTTTTTCAAAATTTTCATTCAAACGGCTTCAATTCTCTGTTAAAGTTTCTTTTGTGATTAACAAAGCTCGCATAGTCAAACATTTAGGTACGTTGGCGTAGGTCTTCGTTCAAAGTTCTTTTCACATGGACAATATTATACGTGGGATTTTATCGAACCGGGGACCCGAATTATTTAATGATTTTGATATCAACAGGAGATAGAACAAAAACATTATATACTCATAAATTTTATAAAATTCTTTATCAACAACAGATTAATTAGAATTTCTTTTGTATCTGTATTCATTTTTAATAAAAATATATTTATCATTAATACCGCTAGAAACATTTCAATACGTTTTCATTAACCATTTTTTATATTTACTTGCCGATCACATTAAATAAGTGTAGCCGATTCTCAGACCTACTGAATATGTATATAAAATTTCATAAAAATTGGTCAAACCGTTTCGGAGGAGTATGGTAACTAACATGGTGACACTAGAATTTTATATATAAGATATATATTGTACAACTACTAACTATATCAAACATTGTGACATAATGAAATCACAACAGCTTGATTATTAACAAGCTGAGAAAAAAAAACATTAATACTTTACAGTATACAAAACAATATCATAAGGACTTGATATATGATTGGTATTAATTAAATAAATTCCAACATGTCTACTGGGCACGGGTTTTATAAATAAATCGGTAATGGTTAATATTTTTACTACAGATAGTTTTATAGTATTATCAATTTTTGAATTTTGTTTATACATATTTTTAATTATTGAAATATTACCATCATCTAAGATAATACACTGATCTTTTGGATATTGGATTACTACAGCTAAGAACATAATTATTTGAACTTAAAGTAATTTGATTATAATAAATGGTTCCAAAATTTGAAATATTTTCATTTATCTTAAAAGATTAAATTAAATTATCCTCATCATCTTCAGATGCAGATATTAAAAATGTTTCTATTCAAATCTAAGATTTTAAAATTCAACACAAGATTTTCTATAAGTTTTTCTATCTTTCTAAAAATAATATTTACCCGAAAGTCCTGCTTATTTTTTAAGAGCGTTTGAAATCATTAATAATGGCAATATAAATATAATATAAAATACCTATCCTATAGGCTGACAGATCGTCTCCGCTCAGAATCGTTTTTCGCACACAATGATATTCTATCATTGAATACAAATTTAACACCATCCATAACAGTGACCCACTTTCACCCTACTGTAAAGCAGAGCGATATCCAATTGCCACCTTTTTTTACGTGTAATTATGGATTATTAATTATTGAATTATTTTACTATTAGTTGTAAGCAATATAATATTATTATTTTATTTTATTTAGAAGTTTTGTTATAGTATATTATAAAAAATATTATATTACTACAGATGGTCACTCGGTGTCATGGCGCGGTGATACATTTTATACAGCATGGTGCCCAAGTGATAACAGACAAGTACCCTATGTTTAAACTCAGCTCTGAGGTATGCTCTATAAATTGAAAAAAACCACTCATGTATTGGTAAGTTGTTCTAGAGCTGATCGGTTGAAAAAATAATTATTTCAGTCTTTCATATAATAATTTATTGATAAATAGTAAATACCAATATTTGTTAATAACTAAATATTTAAATATACACATAAAAACCGATAATTAATTTTAGAACCTATGCTTATTTTAACAAACTTTCTCAGTCATTTTAAATGGAAATAGAAAACAAAAATGAAATTTTATATTTTCTGTACACTATTTCAAAGAGATTGCTAAGTTTCAAGTAACCTTAATTATTCTAACTAAACTTTGTTAAATTTGTTATCAAATTTATTAAAAATACAAACCTATACTGAGGCATACCAAAAACCCAACTTAACAGGTCTTTTTATTTTATGTCATTTGTAATAGTATTTGGTACAATGTTTGAAAAAGCTACATCAATCATTTATTATTAGTTATACCCTCCCTGTCCCGTTTCTGGTTTTCTCCGTCGTAGGTACCTATATAGTGTTGTAGCCGGTGGCGACAGCCGCGGAGGCGAATCGCTCTCTTCGTTGTCGTAATAAAATGCGCAGCACGTTTGGGTACAAAGCATTTTTTTTACCTGCAAATGTAAAACACATTTGGGTACATAAACACATAACACGTTTGGGTGCATACGCTAATTGCCAATCGCGGTCGGTGCATTCGAGTTGGGTCCCAAGTACTATATAGCATCTAATCGCAGGTACTACACTAGTTGGGTCCGGTATTATTTTAAGGTTTAAATTTGATTTTGTAAAATTAATGTCTTATACATTTTTACTAACACCTATGCGATAACCTACCGCGATAAAACAGAAACGATTAACTATCTTTGTAAGGTTATGAAACTAACTAATGTTTGAATGTTTCAACATTCAGTTCCGATTTGAATATACAATCGACAATATCTTTATAAGATTATTTTAGTTTTTGTAATTATGGACTTAAACATTTCCGATGTTTTTGAAACCCGACGTAGGAAAAAGTGAGTTGCGACTAACAGTTATAAATGTAGTGAATTTAGTGAATTTAGAGAAAACAAAGATACAATATTAAAGTTTTTCGTCGCACAAATCGTAGGGCACTGTCACTGTGACACATCAACTGGCAATTTAAAATGGCGATTTTACTAAATGAAGGACATAATCATGATGAATTATTTGAAGCTATATCCACTATTCTAAAATATTTTTGGGAGACTAAAAAGAGCCAACCTCCTCTTGGTGTCTTGTGTCTCCTGGATAACGCTAATAGGCTATTAAAATTAATAAAACAAATTATTATTCCAATATAATGATTAATCGTACCTATGTATACCTATGTACCCAAACGTGTTATTTTTCTAGAGATATATGGTGTACCCAAACGGTGCATTAATTTGTATACCTAAACGTGTTGCGTTTAGGGTCTAATGTACAAAAACTTGTTGGATAGAATACGATTGCGCCCATTACTATTGCGCGCGTGCCCTTTTGGTTTACGAATGCGCGTATTAAGCCGGGTACACACTTGCAACATTCGCGCGTAACATTCTCGCGTTCCATGAGTTGTCGGTAAATGTTGATCGCATCAAAAGATGTTACATTACGGCGTTGTGTTACGCACAAATGTTGCATGTGTGTACCCGGCTTTAAATACGATTACACGATTGTGCAATGTTGCCAAATTTAATAACACGATGATACAAATTCTAAGATAATTATTGTCGTATTTATCTGATTATCTCATCTTTTACTGTAATTTTGAATTCCCACCATAATATACTCACATGTATGTAGTTGAGTTACCTAGGTACTAATATCTGTTGTAATATCATTTATCATCATGGAACCAGTAAACGAAGTACGTGTAATTTTATAATATTTATATATATATTTTATAATATTTTACAATATTTTCCGATTACGTTTAGCAAACATTTGTTTCATCCGACAGTATATATCCCCCAGACGTGTGGGCTGGTGAACCATCACTAAATTCTAGGTAAGATAATAATATACTATCTGAATGAAGAAATTTTTTTTTAACAGAAATTTACATTTTCACTTTTAATTTAAGAACTACAAATAGTCCGGAAAGTTTTCACCGTACTTTTATCTGACAGTTTTATGCGTGTCATCCTGCAGTTCCAGTAGTCATTTCTGTTTTAATTCAAACGCAAGCCGAAACGTCTACAAAATTGTATTCGATCGTCTAAAAAGGTTCTATCAATAAAATGGTAAAAAAAGATAAGCTACTCAATAATAAAACTATTTATTTATATAATAATTCTAAAAATAATAAGACCCCTGACGAATTAATTATTTATTTAAGTGGACTTAGCCAGCTTTATAAACCAAAGAAATTGTAAAAATAATATTATAATCTCGTTTTATTTTTTGACTGTATACAATAATTAACATATTAGGGTATTTTTTATATTATTATTAATTGCATTGAATCTGTATGAATTTGGACTAAATTATTATTAAAAACTTCTAGCAAAATTAAATTACTTGTAACGTTCAACGCAAATAGAGCCAATTAATTAATTATATAATCGCGACGTGCGAACCCGCAATCTCCGCCGATCGAGACCACACCAACAGAGAGGCAGTCGCACACACGCTCCCCTCCCTGTACCCGTGGAAAAGGTCTCACCCACACCACAATAGCATATTAAGACCTAATTAATCATAAGTACCGGCCACTATTATATAACCCGTGTGCCCATGTGACCCCCTCTCCCGCCGTTTAGCCTTTATTCGCCACAACTATAGTTTGGTATCGGCAGACCTGGCACTCCCTTTTCTCCCGTCTCAACCGTAACATGATCGGCGAGTAGGCCCCGTTTTGCCGGTGTGCCGATGGGCAGCATATGTAACAGATCATACGATGGGTAACGTTTTATTTGTATTATTATTATTTGTCTAACCGTGGCTGGTACTTAGTAGGGATATTATTATATTTATGTGTTTTGGTACATTTTTAATTATTATTATTATTATTATTATCCTTTATTCTAGGAAATGTGTGTTTTTATTATTATTCTTATTATTATTATATTTTTCTCTCTGTCCGAGTTTTATGCCAGTCGGTTTTCTCGGCATCAAATTTCACAAAATATAATTATTATTCAATAAATTAGTATAAACTTTACCCAAATTGAGGTGTTTTGTTTTATTGCCGGTCACCCAAGGAACTGTCTATGATATATATATAAAAAATTCACGGCACTCCGACCCTCGGGTCTCGGTCCGTGGTTGGCGATCGTGATACTTTTAGGCGGCCACATGACTCTCGAATTCACCAGCAAAAGTGTCGAGCAGTCACATACTTTCAATTTTTTTATAATACAACCACTAAATTAAATTATGCTTAATTTGGCAACGTCGCATGAAGTTTTACTAGCAATCGTACATATCCCAAAAATGTATGTTCTATTGTCCCATTAAAACGTGCTGAATCGTAATATGAAAAAGGTAAAATGCGCACAATCGTATTTTGCCGAACTTGTTGCGGCCGTAATAAATTGACATTAAGATCCGGTCGGACGACTGTAATATATTATACGCCGCAGTGGTGATGCATTTGTTTTCTCTTCGGTGTTGTACTCAAGCTGTCGTACGACTTAGAGGTATGAAAGACCCGCGTGTGGAGTTTATAAGTACTTACCGGCTGGTAGTGGCACTCACAACATGTTTTTCAGGTATAGCAAGGCATTATTTTGGGAGTAACCGAATTGGTTCCCGTTTAAGAAAGGTGTTTTACTTAGTCGAGTAGTTTGATAGTATGTCACTTTCAAAGTTCTGGTTCCGTTGAAATATCGATATCGCGGTCTCCGGTGTGCCGGACCCACACTAACTATAGAGGCATTGTGCCACTTTATGATCTACCCCTCACTCAGCTTTGAATATTATTCAAAGTTCGTCCTGCGAAAGCCATCGTAAACAAGCACTTTGCCGCCCCACAATTTCCACTTTCGTTGATCGTCTACCCGCAGTCTTGTCCTATATCAGTCATCGGCGGCTGTATTGATGACTCTCTTTAAAATATTAAGACGAGACTTAATTTTGCAGGAGACAGATGAATTCGTTTTTCCGTCTATATATTCATTACCGAATGGCTTACCACTGTTTTAATAATTGTATGACTCTGTCAACCGCTGAGGTACTATAAGTTGATAGGCGTTCTAACGTCGATATTAGTTGTACAGTATTAATGTCAGACAAACCCAAAATATTATAATATAATATAATATGTACTGATAAACATTTTATTTTGCATATTATTTCGTCATTACAGAATACAAAAATCATATTTAAATACCGATTTAATAGCATTTTGAACATAGTAATTTGAAATTGTTCTATACCAAAATGGTTTACTAAATTGTAGCGTCATATTTTTTTTGTAATTTCGTCTTCGTGTAAGACGGTAGCAATATTATACTGTCGCATGTATAATAATATTATATAGAAGCAATCGTTCACGAGTAGTATTCTATACGCCATACACTACAGTTATACTGTTTTTATGTTCCACTTTCAAAACCAAATAAAAAAAATAAAATCGAGAATCATAAATATGTATTATAGGTAAGTTTTATTGTGTAATATTATTTTAAATTGTTTTGTATAACGATAAATGAACTGCAGCTGATAGAAAAACTGCATCGAAAAATCCAAATGCAGTTTCTATCAACACTTTGGTTTTAGCGAGGTGCCACGAATTTAAACTCCTCGTCGGCATCGGACGTCCTTATACCAGTGCAAAACCGTGTCACTGGTAAATCGAAGGGAATAACCGTCTTCACACGAGACGTCGTCTCCTGTAGCAGCGGGCGGGCTCCCCGTCGCTCGGCTGCAGGTCGGGCTGGAAAATTGCCTAGTCTCATCAAGGATAGGACTATTCGGCGCTTGGCTTCGGTACCATACATTTTTACGCAGATTTCCAAACCGACTGGGAGACGGGAAAGATGCGGCCTGCAGAGGGATTGAACCGGCCGCTGTCTGTATGCGCGCATCCACTATTAATGCAGCTGGCGCATCCACCTTTTTCGCCGCTGGCACACCCACCTTTAACGCCACGGGCACATCTACCTTTAGCGCCGCGGGCGCATCCATCTTTAACGCTGCGGCCGCACTAGGCTTTACTGTGGTGGTGTCGTTGTAGCTTATGGCGAGGGCGATGGGGCTGACAGAGCATTGATGTACCGTTAGTGCCTCATCGGGCCATTGGATGTCGGACAGATCCATTAAAAAGTGTAGCATTAGTTTCAATAATGCTGAAGTGGCAACCCGCAAAATTGTAAACAACTTCTCCCAATAAGTCATATTGTCCTGAAATTCAAATCGCGAAATTAAAAATCTTTAAATTGTATATTATTATTATATATAGGCATATTTTACACACAATACGTTAAATAATAATTTCATTTATCCTAAACTATATTTTACTAATTGGTTAGCTGGTACTCACCATGTTTAAGCTGTAACTATCGTATCGGCATGTCGTGTCAGTCATTATAGGCCGTAACTCGGCGCCTTGGACGTTGCTAAAACTGTTCATGGTGCCGAAATAAATATACAAAAGACAACTTAGCAAAAATTGTGCTTACGAGTAGCAATACTGTACTATAAAGTAGAGGAGTTGTTACTCGGTTTGTAGTCAAAAGTCAAGTGTGTGAATTCCCAAATATCAAGACATAATCAACTAGATTTAGAGTGTTAGCGACCATTGGATACGGTCAGCTGTTTTTATTATAGGCCAGAAGCTTGTTATTTTTAAAACGGTGTTGATTGTGTCGGATAAAATAAAATAATATTATATTATACGCCTGGGATTTTTTATTTTATTTAAAAAAATCATATTTTTAAAAAAAGCTTTAAACAGTCTTTTTTTAAAAGACTTTTAAAAGTTTGAGATTAAAATATTACAAAACTATAAGATCGATGCGGACTGTAGAATATTTCCTTCCAAAAAATCAAATTTGGTCGATTCTATGAGTCGCAGGATTATTATTATTCCCGTAAAATAAGTGTGTTTTTGAAGACGAAATGGTATTGGCCACACATGTAACCTTAATAGATGAAATCTGCAGTTGTACGCATAGCGAAACCGCGTTAAAGTCTATTCGTTTCTATTTTACGTTTATTCATATCTTTGGTACAGTTTTAAAAGACGTTTTTGCCAATACGACTAAAATTCGGCGACTATATTGGCCACGACCCAATTTGTGCGATTTTTTGACGTACATTCCAATATTACGTATTATAATGTCCTCAAAACTTTGAATTAAACTGAAATCAAATTCGTATGCCCTCAAGTACATATTATTCTGCAAGTATACGGATGATATGTTACTCGGTGCACGATGAAATAATCATCTGTTTATTTAATAGTATTCATAATAAATAATAATTATATATACACATCTAAAATGTAACAAAAATAGAATTTCTAGTGTTCATATAAAAAACGTATCAACATAATATACATATAAGTATATATTTTGTTTAACAAAAATCCGATTTGATATTTTTCGTGTTCGGTCCTTAAGTCCTTCACATTCCACAACAATTAGTAATGACTAATGTGTCATTACTAATGAGTTTAATAACTAATAACAAAGTCTATATAGTAATATTATTATTTAATATCGTACTGGGGTAAAATAGAAAAATATACTTTGGTATATTATTATTATTATTTAATAAATAAATAATAATATTTTAATAATGAGTGTCAGAGTGTGTATTGAGAGTATATACGTCCATCACGCGTGTTTTGACCGACTGACACATTATTAATTATCATATTATATTATTATTATTATTATTATTGTATCGATCGGAAGTTGTGCGTTTTGTATTTGACTAGAAAATCTTCGCCGTTGGGCTGAATCTTTAGTGGATCGTCTTCGTCCAGTTCCGCCTCCAAATTGTCGACGTCGTCCTATACACGAGACGACGCCATTAATAAATATTATAAAATACCTATTGTATAGTCGCAAATTTCAAAATACAAATTTTCGATTAATTATATTTATATGATATTATAATTAATTAAGTAGACAATATCCTTATTGTACACCCGTGCAAGGGATGAGAATCCGAGCAAGGAAAACTATTTCTAATTTATTTTGAAACTATACTGCAGCTTGATTATAATTATGTGTGTACGAAGACAATTGTTAAATATCAAAATACACTTGATTTCAATTTTATAATAGCTTTTTATGAGCTTACTATTCTGAAGTTAGAATTAAAAAAAAATTAGTTAAAAATACGAAAATACGAAAATTTGCAAATTATTTTTTAGTCATTTATAAAAAATCTTATTTTTATAGCTAAGATTTGAAAATCTAATGCTCTCTTCACAAAGAAGAATTGAACTTCTTGTTCATTTCATCTAAGAAAATTGTTCCGCCCCCAATGTGTGGCGCCCCGGGTAATTGCCCTCCGGCGCCTCCCCCTTGAAACCGTCCGTTATTATATGATATAATATTAACAGCAATATTATTTACGTCGTCTTCGTCGGAATCGCTGCTGTCGTCCTCGTCGTTACCGCTGTCGTCGTTGCAATAATCGTAGTCGTCGTCCGACGACGACTGATCGAAAGCCGGATGCTCGTTTTGTAGTAACATGTTTCTCACGTCCACTAACCGCTCGATCGCCGACGGGTACGCGTTGATGTTGCTCTCGATCGTTTTTTCGACGACGCCGACCATTCCTTCCTCTTTGGCCACGACCATCATCTCCGGGTTTTTGAACAAATTGTACAAGATACCGGATATGCACGGCATGATCTACATAGATAGTGCGACGCCGAAACAATATGTGAATAAGGTTGCCAATAATTTGCTGCTTAAAAATAGCCGGCAAAAGGGCCCTTAAGTATTTAACTTGTCTTGTCGTTATCTGATGACCATTTTTATCGTATCCATCGGAAGGTGACAGATGGTACGACGGGTTATTTTTCTTATGCAACCTGAATGCATCAAAAGTCACATTATGTAATATTTTTTGTCTGTAGTAAATTGAAAAATGATTATTTTTTATAGAGAGCTATTTTTTGGCTTTAATTAAAAACCTAAAATACAGCAAAGTGTGTTTTCTCAACATTTATTTTATTTTAATAGAACTATTTTTTTTAATAATCAAATCGTATATACATTAATTTATAAGCTCAAAAAAAAAACGAATTATTTTGCAAGACCAATATAAATATATTTTAAATTTGTAAAAAGCTATTATTTAATAAATAGTTGTTGATATATTATAGCAAAAGTGAGTTCACTGGTTTTTTATTTTAATACCTACCTATTATCTATTTTAAAAGTAACGAAAGGTAATTAATTAAATAACATTCCGATGTACAATTTTCTAGTTTCTGACTAAGAAACTCTTCCGGAGATTATTCTGGAATGGAATTTTGCTGTCCTCTTCAATATGTATCTTTTGATTCACACCATTTTTCTACACTCAAATGTGATGTTGCTACAAAAATAATAATAAAGAAGATTACATTTTGTGGGTTATTCTTTATTTTTGTTTTACGTCAAGTTACAGTTTTTGAATTATTTTAAAACGTTTAGGCCCTTGTTAGGTTTTTTGTATAAAATTACATTTAATAAAGTTTTACACCATGGTCTTGAAAGTGATTAATAGCTCATACAAGAGAAAATTAAATATCTATATATTACTAGATAATCTATTTATATAATATACAAATGGATGTTTGTTGATATGAAAAATATGTACAGTTCAGAAGTGGAAAATCATAAAATTAACCATTGTAAATGTGTTTGTGTTGTATATTTCAACTTGAGCAAAACAGAGATTGATAGAACGATAGATTAATTTTAATCTGGACAAAGTCAGGTCATTTACACACCTATTCAAAGTGAACTAAATTTACTATCAAAACGAAAAGGTAGTTATATAATATTTTAAATTGTATAGGATTTTATTTAATTAATTATGTTCCCTAGGATATATAATTTCTAGCAAATTTTCATTTATCTTATGATATGTATATTCATGTAAACGTCGGTATACCTACAGGGATCAGTTTTAGCTTGCATAGTGATTTATTATTATTGTAAATTAATATAATACAAAAGTTTTGATTAATATAGAGTGATCGTTATGACGTTATTTTATTATTTAACTAAAACGAAAGCTATTATTATAAATTAATTATTTTTCACAAATATACGTACTTTTTACAATTTTACTATAAATATTGGTGTGATAATAATAGTATTCTTTTTGAGGACCTAAAACAAAGGATTGTACAATTTAAAATATTTTGGTACTTTGATCTTGGTAAAACTATACGACTGCCGTTTTTAAAAATGAATGGTTATATTTTATAATATTCATACTAATTGCGCACCATAAAAATATAGAGGTTACAATATGGGTATTTTAAATTTGATCACTGATTTATTGTTTATGATGATGGTAGGTAGGGCGAATGTAAGTTCCTACACGAGACCTAGCAGGTAAGAAAAATACATATGTTAGTTCCTACATGACAGAAAAAGGCACGTGTGTAAGTTCCTACACTGTATAAGTCCAGTGCCGCAACTACAAAATAGGAGGCTCGTGTGCGGTAATTATATTGGGCCCCTTCCTAGGATTTATTTTTGTTGTACGTCCTTCAATTCATTTTTAAGTATCAATTTTTTTAGGTTTTAAAACACGTTTCACATCAGTTTGTGTATGATATATATATATACAAGTCCGGATTAAGATAATTTTTGGGCCGGGGCCAAACAATTTTAAGGGCTTATAACCATAATCAAAATTTTGGTGACCCACAAATAAAAATATCTCGGAAAAAAAAAATTATATTTATGAATTTATTTCTTACTTTTTTAAAATACAAAAATAAAAATGTTATTTGTACCTATATATAATTTATTTTTTATTTTTGGGAAGCAAACTCATTAATTATATCGTCGGTATTAATTACCTCCAAAACATCACTCTCCTGTACACAAAATCATAAAACTATTAAATTTTCTTGAGAACTGGTTGTTCTATACCTACTTGTTTTTTATACAAGCTAATTTGGAGAATGCTCTTTTAGCCCAACAATTTGCAATAGCCAATAGGTATGTTATAGCTTATAGGAAACGTTAATGTATTATAATAATGATATACCTAAGTATTAACTATTATAACTATATCCAAATATTTCTGATTTAATAAAAATAAATGTACTATTCACCAGGGGCCTACATTGTTTAATATCCGTTGTGGTCCCGGGTCCATGGCCCCCTCTGCCCCCCCCCCCTTAATCCGGGCTTGTATATATATATATATATATATCAAACTAAATACCTATAACTGTTGTATATTATATACTTCACTACACGTAGTAAATTTATTTAAGTAGTTAAGTTAGGTATGTAACATTAGAATAGACTTTTTTGCCGACGGAGAATACGTCGGACACGGATTAAAAATGTTGTATATTTTATTATGTATTCTTTAATTTAAAAATATCAAATAATTTAAAATAAAAATTAAACTTCAAATATTAATATGAAACGAGTATATAATGTGTGTTACAAATTATATTGTGTATTTGTGTTATCAAAAAAACAATAAAAAAAATGAAAAAAAGTTTGTCCCGGTTTTTGTCAAATAAAATATGGTAACCCTAGGTATGTTGTATACCTACTCAAATACTTAATAGACTCATTGTTAAATAAATATTAAATTGCTCTAAAATATTATAAAAACCTTACCTGAATTTTAAAAATTTTTCTTTTTATTATAAAATACTTTTTTTTTCTTAACAAAATTATACATACATTTCAAATATCTTTAACTTTTTATAAAATAAAAAATACAAAACACAAGTTTTAATGTAAAAAATTCATTTTTTTGGCTTTTGCGTTTGCAAAAATATTTATTATATTGTCTACATTTATTTCAGCAGTTTGAAACCTTTCAATGTTTAATAAAGCCAAACTTGATAATCAATCCTGTGACATGGTGTTACGAAGATAATTTTTAATTAGTTTTAGTTTTGAAAACGACCTTTCAGCTGAAGCAGAAGTGATTGGAATAGTAATAAATATCATTGTAGCTGTAAATACATCAGGGAAAATAGATGATAAATTTTCATTCAGAATAATAATGATAGATCTTTTATAGTCATAGTGGTATCAGTGATGCTTCAGTATTATTCTTGGTATAACAGACAACCGTCGTGCGTCGTCGTTATTGGCCAGTAGTTTTTCTTTTGACAAGACGAAAAACAATAACGCATCGACAGGATATAAATAGATCTTATGGACAAATTCGGGATTCCTAATATAGTACAATAATCAGACATGATTCTACCAGTTACCATCCTATTTTAACACACATAATATCTAATATTACTATATTATGTCATGTTTCAACTTAAAAAAAAGCAATTTTTACTAAGAGTATAATTGTGTATTTGTAAAGTGTAGTTTGTTTCAGGCTGGGACTAGGGGGCCCCCAAATATATGCAAGCCTGGGGCCCGTGTGCGCCGCACACTCTGCACACCCGGTTTTTGCGGCACTGTGTATAACACATGTACGTAAGTTCCTACACGACAAAAAAGTTCAAAAGTAAAATGTAAGTGTATACTTGAGCTATATTATGGATTAGGCTACAAAATAATAAAAATAGGTACATTTTCATAAATAAATAGATGACGATACCAAAATATAATAAAAATCGTATAATGTATTGATAATACGAGTATACGGTATAATAAAAATCGTATTAAAAAATGTATTATACGGTTTTTATTATATTGTATATTATCAATGCATTATGCGATTTTCATTATATTTATTAGTTTATTCTATTTATTTATGAAAATGTACTTATTTTTAATATTTTGTCGCCTAATCCATAATATAGATGAAGTATACACTTACTGACATTTGAACTTTCCAAGTTCAACAATTCCACAATTTTCCGCTGTGTAGGAACTGTGTTAACACTTAACTGTTTTTACCGTGTAGCAACTTACACGCCTATTTTTATATTCGTGTAGGATTTAACGCATCACATTTGTAGGAACTAACGTATGTAATCGTTTACCTGCTAGGTCTCGTCTTCAAAAAACATTCATTCATAGAAACACTACGTATACAATTAATAAGATCTAAACAAATATAATATTGGCTTTTTTTAGGTTTTTATTTTTTATGACATTTTCGTATTATATTAATATGTTTTGATTTGTGGTTATTCGCAGTTTTCATAAACAAAATAATTTTAAACTTAACTAATAAAAGGAACATCAATCGTATTTAGATGTTAAATACAATTATGAATATAGAATAAGACAACTTTTAGTATTAAGGTCGATGTGGATTATTTTCTTCTTAAAAAGCGTTTTGGCATATAGTTAAATAAAACTTCACCAAATGTAAGGGACTAGGACGCAGGGTGAACATACGAGTTTCATATTAAACACGATTGTTCTATTTTTATCATCATGTTAATTTTACCGTTGTCCAGACAAACTTCAAACAAGACGCTTTTTGTCCCGTTTTTAGAAGATGGTCCTGTTTCTATATTCCGTTATATCCGTATTGTTATATTATCATATGCGCAAAAGAAATTATCAAAGAATTTATGAAACAAATACAAAACAATAGTATGCATAATAGTTTTATATTAAAATCTGAAATCAAAATTTTCGTGTAACCATCGCATCGTCGATTACCAACGAACAATATTACTGTCAGCGATAAGCATGATATATATTATTTGTGTATTATTATAATTTTTTAGAGTTAATATAAAACGGTTTGTCCCGTTTCTTTTTTATAAAAATGGTCATCTTAACACAATGTAGGTATATCAGGTTAAGATTAAAAAAGAATATTTTACTAAATCAAGATTTTTTATATTTATAATTTGTATTAGAATATTAATTATCCTTGGAAAAACTAAGTTAGATCTTACATGGTATGTAATATATTGACCATTTATAAATAAGAACACAACTTATATTATCAATAAAACTCAATTATAAAACTAAAAAGATTGTCACTTAAGTTATATTAAAATATCATGATCCATAAATAGCTAATTTCTATTTTAAGAACTATGTTTTTTTATTTTAAATTTTAATGCTAGAAAAATTATTTACAAAAAAAAATTACCTGTTAAGCTACTTATGAAGTTAATGAATTCTATAACGACAAAAAAATACGTTATTAAATTAGCTTATGGAACTATGTATAATGTATAATATATATTATTTTTTTATTATTCCAATCTTAGTCATTATGGTACATTAAATAATATAGTATAATTTTAAGAAAAGTAAAGTGGAATGTTTTACACAAATTAGACTTTTGACTTTAATTTAATACATTACCTTCCTCACTTACAGGTTTATCACCTGTGTGAATATCTTCCACATTTACAGTTCCTAATAAATAAAATAAGAAAGTTTTAATTTTGTGTTTAAGAAAGATAAGGAATAAGTTGGACTGAAAGAAGTATGAACGAGGACACCCTAAAGATAATAAAAGAAATGCGAACATCGGTAGGTTCTGTTCGAGCTACTCGAAGTTAGTGTGTTGTTAACCACGACGTGCATAATGTATCGTTGTTTAAAACTAACATATTATTCGAATAACTGTTATATAGGCAGGTACACTGATCGAGGCCCTCGTCCTTGTCTTATCAGTTATCATAATAATATAGTTCTCGTTCATTCCTTGTAAATTTGTTAGCTCGAATTACTTGTATTGATTTTATTTTTACGTAATTTTCGTGATTAAGAGGACGTTATACCGATACCCGAATGTGTTGTCTCCGTCTTACAAGTGCGTAACATAACAAATTTTACGCTCAGCAGATCAAGCGAAGCTCCGTGAATTTAAAATTAAGAGTGAATTAACCTCTTATGAAAATTAAAGGGAAGATTATTATTGAGGGCTTCTCAGTGGTTTTTTATTATATTTTAATTTTAAACCGAGTTATGAGTATTTTAAAATTGTAAATTGTTTGTATATCTTAAAATACTCATAACTCGCTTTAAAATTAAAATATAATAAAAATCCAATGAGAGAACCTTCGATAATAATGTTACCTTTAGTTTTTATAAGAGGTCAATTCACTCTAAATTTTAAATTCACGGAGCTTCGCGTGATCTGCTGAGCGTAAAATTTGCTATGTTACGCACTTGTAAGACAGAGACAACACATGCGGGTATAACATCCTCTTAAGTCGTAATCATAAACGAATATTATGAAATTTTTACATATTATTAAGTTTTGTAGGAAATTATAGAAATATTACCCTATAAGGAATTAAGATATTTTTATAATTGTTTATAATTATTATGAACCGTATCCGTATGGCTATGGTAAACGGTGCCACTGTGGTATTGTGTTGGTGTTGTAAGTGGTTACGTCATGAACCAAAATCCGAATCACAAAATATGACCGAATTGTGAAATCAGAATTACAACGAAAAAAAATGAACGACGAACGACTTTTTATTTTTTTTGTCATCCGGACCGACTCGTTCGACATAGTGACCCGTTCGTTCGCGAACGACAACCCATCTCTTTCAATATCGAAAGGAATGAGGGAAGGGACACGATCAAGAGGATGACCCAGAACGAAATACATCAGCTAATAAATGGAGGATGCAAGAGTCACTTTCAACAGGGGGCTTGACGATATAGCTAACGACAAGGAAATACGGGAAGGGCATTTGTTATAAACAAGATTGTTATAAACCAATCTCTGCGTTGAATAATATAAAAATATATGAATATTCTAAACAAATTTACTTACGGTTTTCATATGATTTAAACATATTCCTGTACGGACGATCCTCTAATAAATGCATAAAAGTCATATTATTCTATAATAGTTTAGTTTATTTTGTTTGTTAGTTGATGATTTGTATTCTTTGTTTTTAATTAGTATATAGTTAAATTTTAATTACCCATGAAGTACTGAGGTCAATTTTTTTTTAATCTGGTTCTTAGCGAATAGTTTTGTATCAACCTGAATTACTGAGAAACTTTTGTCCAATTTAAGTAACATTTTTTATCCACCATTGTATTCAATTTTTATTTAAAGTTGATAATTTTCAAGGATAACTTTGAAGATAATTTAATAAATATAAAATTCGTAACCAAGATATCTTCAAAATAGACTGCTACATCTCATTCAAAATTATCATTTTTTTCACACAATTGACATTATTGCATGGGATCTTGATACAGTAATTATAAAGGTTTTTCTGAACAAAAACGTTTTGTGATGACTGTAACTAGAATATTTGTACATCGAAATAGTTTAGGGTTTTCGTGGTAGCAACAGAAGCTGCTTACTGTACAACATACATTCACATTTGTATATTAAATAAAATAAAATATATTCAAATATTAAGGAATAGTTTTAAGAAATTTCAAGGAACAAAAGTAGAAACTAGGGGCAATTTTAATTCAAATATGATTTTATAATTTTAACATTTTATGTCGTCTAAGTACGTACAAAATATATTCTATTGAATTAAAACCAAATAAGAACAAACAGATGACAGAAGACTAGAAAATCTGTTAGGTAGTAGCATATTTAATAATAAAACGTTGGTATTACAACAATATGTAAATGAACCAATGGTAAGTAACAATGTTTACATATTATAAATGGCCTATACTGTCCCAGGTAATAACACTATGCTATATTTTATGCTTGTATTAAGTTGGAAATATTTGTATCTTAAGTAATAATATAATAAGCATTATACTTACTCTCATAAACCGTTTTAACTATTTTTTCTGTTGAACAATTTATAGTTTTATAATTCCAATATTAGCACAAACACAATTAACTTCACTTATATTATGTTAATCGTTAATGCATAACAATATTTTAATAATAAAAATGTATGTCTTAGTAATTTTTTCTTAGTTATTTTTAAGTTTGTTCATGATTATGTACATATTTAACTCATACAAATTGTGCATATTTTAAAATTATTTTAAATGGTCGAATATTTTATATTTTATTCTATTCTAATGAGAAATTCTTATAACGTGCCAATTATCAGTTCTTCTGATTATTCGAATTCCAAAATATTTTGAAAAAAAATAATACAAGTAAACAATTTAAAAAGTATGACAGTTTTTAACAGCAGAATCAAATGAAATATAGATTATTGACATTATTATGGTAAATACTAAATTTAAAACATTTTATAACAATAATACTTTTGTATTTTGTGAGATATTGTGTAATATTTAAAATCGTCTATTGTCTATTGCATCCAGTGCCGGCGGTATGATTTGCGAGGCCCTGTGCAAAATATAAACACGAGGCCCTGGACCTAAATCCAATTTACCATATTTCATTGGTAAATACATAATTAAAATACTTTAGCATAGTGTAATTAATAACAAAACAGTTTTTTTTATTAAATATTTAATATTTTCATCACTGTCAATAGTTATTAATTTATTATAACATAGTCAGAGTCAATACTTCTATAGGTTATTGAATTAAAAATAAAAAAAATACTAAAATTAAACATATTAAAAAACATAAAACTGTAAGTAAATAAAATACAAATTAAAATAGCCAATAAGGGTGATTAAATAATAATCGTTCAAATTAAATCATTTTTTTTCTGATTACCTGCAAAAGTATCTAGAATATTTTCTAAGCTTAAACTGTCTCCTATTTCATTTTTTATGGCGATTAATGGTAAACCAGCTAATTTGAATTGTGATAAACTATTTCTTAGCAAATTTTTTATTATTTTAATTTTGAAAAGCTTGTTTCTGCTCCTGCTGAAGCTATCGGAAATGTTAATAAAATTCTTAGAGAAACTTTGAAGTTTAAAAATGAACCCAATGATTTTTAACCAATGTCAATGTCTGTAAAGCGGTCATATTATTATCAACCATCTCTCGAAGAATGAGAAGTACTTCAGATAAATCAATGGCATCTATATCTTTATCTTCGCCATCTGTTAAAATTATTTGAAGGTCTTGGCAATGTTTTCGAATTTCTTCGTCAGGCATAGTTTTTAACTTGCTTACATCATAGGTACAAAAATCCAAAATTCAAAATTCGAATTAAAATTATTTATTTGGTTAAATCACTTCGACATTGATATAACCGCTAAATTCAAAATAACTAAAAAATATTGAGTGCGAAAATTTTGTTGTGGATCTTGAAGGGTTTCATCAACACTTTCAATAATCAGACTTAATAAAAATTCAAAACTTCCAACTTCATTCAACAATGATAATGCTTCACTTTTAGTAATTGGGTCATCGGGATCGGATGTGTCTAAAATTTCACTTAATGCATGCATCACATTTTTTAAAAAATATATTACAATATCAACGTTTTATATTATTTTAAAATTTTGATAGGTACCCCTATAATAGGTCCTAGGATATAAAATCGCGAGGCCCCAGAGCCGTTCCAAAAGTGCGAGGCCCTGTGCGATTGCACTTTTTGCACACCCCTCGCGCCGGCACTGATTGCATCAACATTTTAACCAATATAATTCACTAGGCGTGATGGTACAAAAAAACATTCCTATCGCTGCTGATAAGGTTAAAAACTATTAATAGTATTATAGTTTATCTTACTTTCACACGCTAAAAGTATTAAACAATTTATTGTAAATTAAACTAATATTTTCAGAACTGTATATACGTATAGTACCTACTATATTATAATGTAATTTAACTCATATTCATAGAATCATTGAATTAAATATAACTGTTTTTTATTTAAATACTATTTAATTGTTTAACGAATTATAGACTAGATTTTAGCTGGATAGTTCGTCCCCTTAACTTCCCTCCCAAAAACTGGGAAAATAAAGCGTGAGCTAGAGACGGAAAGCCGGTTTGTGAGCGACCTGGACGTGAATTACCGACAGTAGGCTAATTCACATCCTACTATGTGTTGGCTGAGACACGATTGAGCATAAAACACCTTTTTTGCGACACGATTGAGCATAAATTGTCGGCGTATCAAAGGAAATTGAAATACAAAAGAAAACCAACACGATTGAGCATAAAAAACTCTGCAACGTTGCCATTTTCAATTTTAAACTCTACTATACAAAAATATTTATTTAAATAATGAAAATAATAAAATCAAAATATTTATAAGTCCATAATAGTCAATAATATAAGTCTTTCTGATAATAATAAAATAATAATAATAATACCACTTAATTCTGTACCTAGTTATTTACCTAATTATTTGTTGTAAGCTAATAACCTTAGCAGTTGAAGCTGTACCACGAAATAATAAAAAAAAAAAAAATAATAATAATAATAAACTAAATTGATATACCTTGGTATCTGTTTCCAAGTTGGCTTAAATATATTAATAAAGATTCCGTATTCTTACGATTTAAATACTGGCTGTAGGCTTGAATATTAAATTCAATTTTTTTTATTTCTCAGATATCATAATAATTGGTGTAATAATACGAAAATAATAAATTACAAAATATTGGCAACGTAAATTTGGCAACATCGCATAAAATATTCTATGCTCAATCGTTTTATGCTCAATCGTGCTTTACCGTATGTGTTGGATACGTGAGTCGGTAACTTGGTTTAAAATAAATTCGGGTTCCTTGTTATTTCTTAGTGGGAAAATAAAATCTGGGAGGGAAATCCACTAAATATACAGATTTGGTGTAATTTTTAAGCTGGCTGGGCCAAAACCGGTGAGTTAAATTTAAAATGGCTTTGAGGTAATGTAAGGGTCGCTAAGACCGAAATATTCCAAGAACAAAATCCACATTTTTGGTTTAATTTTAAGTGACTTTGAATGTACCACGTCAGGATAAACCAAATCTTTTGCATGGGTCCCGTTGCTATGCGGTGACTTGGAATAAAATAAATGTTTAGGTAGCGTGGGAACTAATGATTCATATATCAAATCCACATATTTTAAATGAAGCGAATCATTGTGATGATTTGATAATAAGGTGTTATTACTTGGACCAAGCGTAGGCACAACTAGGGGGGGTACTCGGGGGTGTTCAATGACCCCAAAACTTGAATTCAGCACAATAGGCAAAAATGCTTAATGTACTATTATGATCTTACCTTTAGCATCTGCGGATGTATAAACGTTATTAATTGATTAGTCTTACAAAACATAAACTATTACAATAATTCAATAATTTGATATAAGTTAATATTCATAAAAGATAAAATACTGTTATTTAATTTATTTCATGTCAAGCAAAAATATGTTTGTATTTTTGAATTTATTAATTAAAAAAATGCTAAGTCTGTTTCAAGAACAATTCTTACAAAGTGTAACTCGCGTTCTTAGTATGGGTAGGTACAATTATTTTTCGTAAACATTGGTTTTTAACAATAAATATATGGATTTTAAAAGTGAATAAGTCATAAGATCCACGCCATGAAAACGACACACTATTTTGTTATAATACAATATATAATTAATAATTTGTTACACTATTATAAGAATCAGTTTATTTTTTCACAATGTCGTGCTGTTGCGTTCAACAATATTAAATTAATCTAAATTATGATCAATATCGGAGTATAAACATATTGACACGAGACCTGACGGTTTGAGCCGCATCCTCACACGATGAACACAACAGTGTATGATATTATTTTAATTTTTTGTATTAATACAGAGTAATTTATGGCTTACACAATAGAATATAATCTTATATATATATCATATTTTGTAGTATGAAAATATGTATTTTAATTGTGTGTATATAATAAATAATAACCATGTGTAAAATATTACTAGACTTACCAAAATGGACTTTATAAAGAAAAATATATAATAAACATAATTAATTAAAATTAGGTATATTTTATGGTTATTAAAATACTACGATTTGAAATGCAGTCAATCAGTTATTAATACACAATAAGTACTGACAATTTGTTTGATTCTTTTAGATTGTAAGCTGTCTGATTATTGTTTTAATTGAACTGCAGGGATTTTTTTATGTCTGAATATCTACATTTTTTGCAATAAATAGCAAATTGATTAAAAACAGTTACTCAAACGAGTAAAAACTTTTTAAAAAAAACGATGGTGGTAAAAATATTTTATAGTTCATTTTTTTCCAATAAATGTTGTTTTGTGAAGACTTAAAATCAAGAAAAATAATTATTTTACAAAACGTTAGTTTCTTACGTTTAATGGGCCAACTAATAAAATATGATGTATATATAGATCACGCACATGGTTATGCTATATTTCTTCAATGTGAAAAAAAAACTAGAAGTGATCAGCATAACTCTTAACTAATACAAACATTTAATGAATAATCTAAACCTCTAATAAAAAAACTGTACATCTATCATAGTTAAGGATTAGTTATTAGGCAATAGGTGTAATAATGTCGATAATAATAAGCAAATTGTGGACTTACTCGTCAGAAAACTTTCTATAAAATGCAATAAAAAATGTAATGATTTAAAATTATTACAAGCTTATAATTTTCGTATAATGATTAAATTTAATCACAAATACATAGTTATTTTATTTATTTAAGTTGTGGTTATATAATGTTTAACAAGTGTATTATACGCATGGGCATAGGTTAATTCATTTATATTAGGGGGGGGGGGTAGGTTAGGTTAGGTCAGCCATATTACATTTGAATGATGTACCTCAATAGCCATCTTTTGCTGAAATTTTTAATGGTTCTCGACATCGAGGTTAAGGATTTTATGATGGGCTAGGACACAAACATAGGGCCTCGGCTTAATTAAAAACAGGACACAGTACAGTCAAATTGAAATTCGGCTTACACTCTCGATACAAAAAAAGTGAGATATAAATCTGTAATAACTACCTACTCAATGTATAAAAAAATGTTTAACTGTATATTAATCGTAGTTAGATCTTGTGCAAAAGATCTATTAGGATATTTTTTTAATATTCGATAAAGGCTTCAAAAACATAGGTTTTTAGCCTGCTTTATCTTAATGTTTAAACACAGAGGTATATGAATATACATTAGAATTTAATATTAGTATTGAAAGTTATTTACAGTTTACGATTAAGGTTTATATTGCGGAAAAATGCACCGATTGCAACGGTGTTCTCTTCATTAAAGGCTTGGTGAAGTGTGGTAGGGTTGTTGAGGATTTTAGTGCTTAGGTGTGTTTGGGGCAGTTGGTGACTTGGGATATTATAAGACTAGTTTTTTTGGAAATCGAACAATAATAGACCCAATATTCATATTACGACAGATTTTCCAAAACATGTGGTTTCAATTTATAATGATCATGTATTTTAGTTCACCACAAAATAAATAAACTAAAGTTCTGAAAATTTAAATTTAATATTAAAGATACATCGTACTTTAAAATATTATAATATTACCCAAACAACTATTCTGCTTTAGAACTGCAACATTATAAGCATAGATATTTGATTTGTGAATATATAATATTATATGTTATGCTTTATGATAAATATCAATCATAAAGGTTAATAATCTAAAAAAAAATTAAACCCAGTTGTTTAATAAACATTTTTTTTGAAATGCATATTCTATATACTCTTAACACACAACAATTTTAATTTTTAATTTTCTAATACTATATTTAAACGGTAGTGATCTTTTTTTATACAAATATTAGGTCGGTTAACATTTAAAATTGCAATAAAAAAAAATCTGAAATTAGTGTTAATTGATATAAACGTTGTTTTAGATTTTTTTGCGAAAGACTCACATATTTTAAAAAGATATATTCATTATTTAACTGATTAGGTTATTGCGATGGCTATGTTATGGACAATTATTTGACTTAAAACCACTTCAAAAAATCTGCGCAGATAATGTTTCGCTCATATTCAACTTTTAAATGTGACATTTATCAAATTAAAAATAGACCAATGTTCCGCCATAAGCAATGCTCAAAATTCTGGTCGCTTTATATGAATATATTGTAATATTGCCACACACCTCCTTCTTTTATTCAAACTAAGTGGCTGTCGATATTCAGACCTAATCCAATTCGGTAGTTGGTTAGCTATAAATTACACTACACGAACCGGTCTCGAGACCTTACCTAACCGGATTGTTGTACCAATATAAATAACGTTTATTTAGATATTTTATAGGTCCTAGAAACGGATGACGTATGTCCACAAGCAATTTAATGTTTTCAGTTTATAATCGTTCTGAGGTTCCTATATCAGTATACGTCTTATACATTTATATCAGAACATTTATAAGCTTTGAATTTTCTTGTTTAATGTATACACTATGTTACTCACCTAGTGTTTTACAAAATTGAGATGGAGTCTTTGGAATGACTGTAAAGACATTAAAAAATATATAATATGTTGCTTTTGTAGGTTACATTTTTCACATGTTACAATTGTACATATATTTTATCAAACACATAATATGTGTAATGCAATAATTTTGAAAACAATAAATTATGTATATATAATTATAAAACAATTTCATCGATGGATTTTACTTACTCCACTTTTTATCTGTAGCTCCTACAAGTTTGACATCATTGTAATATTCTTTAAATAGTATTTCTAGAAAGTATAATATTTGATTGTTATTTTGACTGAAATCATTTATATAACGTTCATTGGCATTTTATTTAGAGTATATATTATTTCTTAGCTACACAAAGTGTTATATGTTTAATAAAATATTTATTGAAAGTAACTAATCGATGTATAATATCAACATAGAGTCTATGTAACGAAATAATAATATTTTTTATTAAAATACTGGAGACGCTGATGCACCCAAAAACTAATTTCTTTGCCATGTTAGGGAGACCGAAATTGTTGATGGAATTATGTTGCCAATGGTTGATGGGATGATTTCTATCATATCCATAGAATATACTCATATCCATTTAACTACCTATAGTTCGCATAACATTTCACATTCTTCTCTTTTAGGTAGTTATATCGTCTGTATCAATATTCCATGAAATATATATTATATGATAAGTATGAAGTTAGCAGTCACGAGTTTTAAATAGTTTTTTTTTATAGTAAACGTAAGGTTAATACCTAAAAATTGATATTGGAACAATTAAGTAATAATTTAGTTTTCACCCTTCCAGAAATGGCTGTTAAATCTTCTGAATTTATATTATTTAACCGTCCATATATTTTTTAAAAGGTGTATAGTATAGTATGATGTAATATATCCTTTCCACCCATCCTTTTTTTATTTTATTACATTAAGTTGGAGATAACCTTTTGCTTATAATCATCAATACTACTTGGATCACTGGAAAGCATACTTAAATAAGCAATAATAAATGTAAATACTTACCATTGAACATAGGTTCCTCAGGAGGCCGTTTTTGAATTAATTTAATTCGAAACGCCTTAAAACTACCTGTGATATTTAATTAAAGTTATCCCCACATGTCAAGTACCACAAAATTAATGAAATAGAAATATATTTATTAACGTATTATTTATTATAAACATTGATACGGTGATTCCATATCCAGTGACACTGTGTGTATATTTTTTATGTAATGGTCATAGTATTTTATTTGTACGAACAGTTTATATAAATCCCGGCGGATAATTAACAATACCTCCAACTTTAAATTTATATTATCGTGTTTATGTGGGTCTTTTCGCATACTGAAATTACTATGGTTATGAAGAAGTCGACCTTTTAGTAAACCAACAATATCGTCTTCTGGATCAACTGTAATAAAATTATATTCGTATCTGCTAAAAATAATCAACCGCATCCCCACACGACAGTGGAAACCACAATTTGATTGTACAAGATTTAAAAAAAATTTAAATAATACTATATGAAATTTGTGATTTAACACAAATAACCCTTACTTAACACAACACCTTTGTGACCAGATTCAATTCTAGCAAACCGTAGTTATCAGTATCTTTCAGCAAGTGAAATCTGATGATGGTAGGAAAAAAAGTCTCGGGGAAAAAAAGTCCCGGAAAAAAAGTCGCCGGAAAAAAAGTCTCAAAGAAAAAAGTCTCTGGGGAAAAAAGTTATATTTTTATGAAAAAAAAAACATATTATTATCAATAATATTATTAAAAGTTAAAACATAACATATAAATTATGAAAAAACCTATGAAAGAGGTACTATATCAATTACCGTGTGAAAATTCAATAAAACGAACTTTAAGAAACCAAAGGACTGGAAATCATCCAAATGACGGCAACTGTGATGATTTGAAAACCCTTTAAGTTGAAGGTGAGTTATACAATTTATAAATCAATAAAAGGTTTTAAGATTTAAATAAATATACATTAGGACATTAGGTATAGGGTATATCAATATATTTTTTTTACATTTTTTAATAAATTAAATATTTTTTTTTATTAATTAAGGTGAATGGGCTTTGTATCACAATGAAAATTTGTTATTGCACGATAATGGTACCGACGCTGAAGAAAGAATTTTAGTTTTCGGTACAGATAACGAATTACAATTACTAGTTGACGCCGATACTTGGTTTTTAGATGGCAATTTTAAATTAGCTCCAAAACCATTTCTACAACTGTACGTTATACGAATAGAAAAGAATAGTGTGTATGTTTCTACTTTATTCATTTTAATGCAGAATAAAACAAGATCGTCTTACGAAAGTATGTTTTCTATAATTCTGATCATTTGTAAAGATCGAGATGTATACCCAGACCCAACGTGTTTAAATATGGATTTTGAAATGGCTGTGATTAAAGCTGCAAAAAATATTTTAGGTGAACCAGGGGTTAAAGTGGGGGGGGCGCAAGGGGACTCAATCCCCCTACCTCTAACGGTGGTTAAAAAGCGTCCCCTTTAACGACTTTAACAAATTATGCGTATGGTAAGTCGGAACGCTTCAAATTCTTCAATAATCAATTATATCCAAACATTATATAATCAATATAATTCAGAATTCCGATAATTCCGTTGAGAATTTGAGATTACAAGTTACAACCGTGATTAGTGATTACCTATTAAGAAATTGTTATCACTTATTCGAAAAACACAAAAACGTTTACTAATATGATGTTAGGGCCAACCCGATGAAAACGTTTATAGCAATTTATAGCCACGTACGTGAGGTGAGGTACGCGTTCGGATTGTTTACTGTTCTGACCAATGCATACACTGTATAATTTATAAGTTTATTTATAACTATACATAAAAATATTCGAAAATCAAAAGATCATTATAATAATAATTATATTGTTGTACTAACAAAATATTATTATTGACAGCATTTAATGTAGTGTGTTGTAGTATGTACCTACTTAACCTTTATCGTTTTAAGTAGTTTTATTGAAAAAGTTTTTAATGTTAACTATATTTTAATTATCTATTTAAATAATTTGTTATAAAAAGAACTAAGAAGTTACGGCTAACAGGTAAATTTAATCTTATTTAAGTTAAATTATTTTTAAAGAATATTTATTTTTTAATTTTCATATATTGTTTTGTGTAGACATTATGAGTCTTTTGAAGTATAACTTCTCCAAAATTCCAAAGAATGATTTACCTACACATAAAGTTCCTACTAGCAAAGAACAAACTGCTACCAGTACATTTAAATCAAATATTGACTTATCAACCTCATCCACAATTCCTGTTACTAAATCTACTAATTATATAGATAATAATTCTTATCCTGATTGCTGGGACACCAAACAAATTCATTATTTTACTGAAACTTATCCTTGGATGTATTTTAAAGAAAAAAAAATTGGTTGTACATTTTGTAGAGATGTAAATCTAAATTTGCTTAAGCAAACAGGTTCACATATAGCAACTGAGTGGTCAAATGCAGAAATTTCTCCAACTGGTTTAAATTTAAAAAATAAACAGACTAATTTAAGAAAAAAAATATCAAAACACAAGCTTTCAATTTCACATTTAAATGCTCAAAAGATTGTTGATGAAAGTAAAAAAAATATAATGGATGAAAAATTATCTGAAATGGTATTATCTGAATCAGACCAAACACAAAAAATATTTAGAACAGCCTATTTAATTTCTAAAAATCAACGCCCATATACTGATATGCCAAAATTAGTTGACTTACAAGTTATTAATGGAGTTGATCTTGGTAGAATTCTTCAAACTAATGTATCATGTACACAAATAATTGATCATATTGCCTTTGAGATGAGAAAAAAATTAGCTAAATGCATTACAGAAAATGAAACAAAATTATGTATTTTAGTTGATGAATCAACAACTTTAAGCAAGAAGTCGATGTTGGTTGTTTGTTTGCGCTGTGCTATTGGTGAGTTAGGTGAAATAAATACATTCTTTTTTGATATTGTTGAACTGAATAATACCTCAGCTATATCTGTAAAAGGTTCAATGTTGCAAGCACTTGAAAAGTATGGGATTAATTTTGAGTTTTTAAAAAAAAACTTAATTGCTTTTGTTAGTGATGGAGCATCTAATATGTTGGGACGGAAATCTGGTGTCGGTACTCTATTAAAAAATGATTTTCCAAATATAATAACTTGGCACTGTTGTAACCACCGCCTAGAGTTGGCAGTTAACGATACTTTAAAAGAAGTAAGTGGACTAAATCAATTTCAGAGTTTTATTGAAAAACTTTATGCAACATACCATATGTCTCCTAAGAATACAAGTGAATTACGTGAATGTGCTGCTTCATTGGAGAAACAACTATTAACGATCGGTAAGATTTTCACTATTCGATGGGTTGCTTCAAGTCAGAGTACAGTGAAAGCTGTTTGGAATAATTATGAAGCTTTATTCAAACATTTTTCTTATGCATCTACTGACACATGTAGAGACTCAAGAGAAAGAGCAAAATATAATGGGTTAAAAAATATACTCACTTCGAATAATTTTGTACATAATCTTGGTGTGTTATATGATGCATTAATTGAACTATCAGACTTATCAATACAATTACAAAAAAGAGATATGACATTACCTGCTGCTCATAAATCTATTCAGCGTACAATTCGAGTTTTAGAGTCCATGGCTAGTATACCAGGTCCAAAAAGTCAAGAAGCAATTTCTGCTTGTGAAAACAAAGAATTCAAAAACATTCAAATATATTCTAAAACATCAGTTATAAAAGTACAAATGGGACAATTTTTTACAAGTTTAAGTAATAATATGAAACAAAGACTTATGACAACACAAGCTAGTAATGTGTCATCGAGGGAAGTTAATAATGAATATCAAGTTAATTTCAAAAATTTAATTGAAGATTTAGAAGTCCTTTCCCCAGAAAATTGGCCAGATAATATGGATATTCAGTATGGCGATGAAAATATTCGACGTTTATCACAGGTGTTTCAAATTGATCAAGTTTTATCTGTTCGAGGTTTTCGTGAGTTCAAAGAAAATAAAAAAGTTAATATTGATATTAAACCTTTAATGACTGTAATTAACTCTATTGCAATATCTTCTTCGGAGTGTGAACGTACCTTTAGCTCAATGAATGTAATTGTAAGTCCTATAAGGAGTACATTAACATCAAGTCATTTGTCTTCACTAATTTTCATTCATTGTGTTGGGCCACCTCTAGAAAAATTTGATCCTAAATCATTTGTGAAGTCATGGATTATGAGAGGAAAACGTTCTGCTACAGAAACAAATTGTTTAAAAAGAGCCAAAAAAGATGAAAATGAATCTAATCCTTATAACTCAATATGGAATTGTTTAAATGTTTAATTAAAAAACTTACTTGATTATTATTATGTTTGTTAGTTTTTATTTTTATTATTTAATGTTAAAGCAACCAAGTGCCAAAGAAAATTTAATTTATGTTCCTACATTACCTTACTATATATATTAATAGTTATTATAACTTATTTTACTCTTAAATGCATAAGTATAATAATATAGTTAATATGTATATTTTCTATGTTGGTATGTTACATTTATAATTTTTATGAATTCATGTTAAAGAAAACATTTTATTAAAGAAAATATAATTTATGTTCCTATTTAAATATTTATAATTGTTTTATTTTAAAATAGCTCTTTATTAAATAATGTAAAATTGAAATTCATACTTTCTTATTAATATATATAATATATATAGATATATAGGTAAAGTGTGATTTTATAAGCATACTTATCCCACCATGCATAGAATTTAAATTTTATTTTGTATAATTTAAAGCACTAAAAACCCAACATTTTATGATATAAATATTTTTGGTCAGGTTGATTTCTTTAGTTTTCTTAAAAAAACCACTACTTACAACTTAATATCATGAGAAACAATATTAAATTTGTGTAAAACATTAATTATTTTTAAAAATGTAGTATTATTTGTGATTTAAATTGTTCATAAAATAAATTACAAATTTTATCATTATTCAAGGTTTAAACTTAAAAGTGGGAATGTTGGATGAGTATGTTACACAATCACTGTTTAAAAATTACATGTATCTACTATAATATGTCTATGTGCATTAGACATTATACATAAAACAATATATGGAACGCTTAAAACTATATGGAGACGTTAGTCCCCCCTGGAATTTTTTCCCACTTTAAGCCCTGAGGTGAACATATAAATATCCGTGGTTGTTTTTATCACCTCACACAAAGCACCCACCGAAAAATACAAGAGCTAGGTCTTGAAAATCGGTATCGCAATGACGACGAGTTCAATCTGTTCTGTTGTATGATAGACGGGTTAGCATTTCTCCCGATAGAGTTTGTTGAAGACGGTATGTCACACTTAAAAAATATTGTCCCGTTTGGAGCTGAAGATTTACTTTTATATTTTGACCACACATATGTAAATGGCAAATTTCGCCCAGGTAAACCTCGTAAAAATAATATAATAGTACAATATCGTCGCACCCCTCCACTATTTCCTCCTACAACTTGGAATGTTAATTTGACAACATTGTCTGATGGGCACAGAACTAATAATGTATGTGAAAGTTGGAACTCTCGATTTTCACATATGGTTGGACAAAATTATCCAACAATTTGGAAACTTATTACTAAAATAAGATATGAAATAGCTGCAGACCGCGCAAAATTAGCTTTAAATGAACTGGGTGAGCAATCAATAAAAAAAAAAATAAATAAAATGGAAATAAGATTAAATGCATTATGCACTCGTTTTGCGGAAAATAAAATTGAACTTGAGGACTTTTTAAAAGCTATAGCTTAAAACATTAAGTTACAGCGCTAATAATGTATAAACCCATAGGATTTTTGTTTTTATTCTGTATCAACATTTTTAAATATTAAAAAATTATTATTAATTTAATATTAATAAAAATATAACTTTTATAACTAAAATAACTTTTAGTTTATAATAAAGAGACTTTTTTTCCCACGAGACTTTTTTTCCGGGACTTTTTTTCCCCGAGACTTTTTTTTCGTTTCCCAAATCTGATGGAGACGCTGCCAACTATAAACGAATTGTCTCACTAAGTGTGTCCAATAAATTAGTATAGAGACTCATTCATAACAGTATAATTCAAGCTACCAATAAAATGGCGCTAGTTTATAAAATCCGTTAAGAATTTAACAAAAAAAATAGTAAACCAACAATAAAGTTTATTACAGTAGAGGGCCGTTGTCATGATCACAACACCATCCTAATCCTCTAGTCTCTCATTTATCATCACGCATTATTCCTGTTAACCCACCTCACCAGGCCGCCTCAAAATATGCTAGTGTCGTGACCTCCTAAAATAGTGATGAAATAAACAAATTTTGCACTGATGGGTTCTATCACTGGAAATATTTCCTTTTCATGTGTCCAATGCATGTTAATTATTATTATTAACTATTATTATTAATTGTCATCTCATTTGATTATTGCGTTAGAAAATTATAGATTATACATTTTTCTTTAAATATACATACAAAATATATTTAATATATTTAAATTTTAAACTGTCGAATTTTCAATGTTCTTAAAAATATATTTAAATTTAACCTATTAATACATGACATACTTTAAAATTATAAACTATTACCACTCTAAATGACTTACCTGAATCCATAGTTAAACAGTAATTATAAAATCCATTTTTTTCTATGCAAATAATATTGTACATTAATGTATCCTTATATTGAACTGATTTATCTAAGAGACTAAGACGTACATTTAATAGAAAATTATTGATAAGATAAGTACAATTAGTATTATAAAGCAGTTTGATCTATTTTTTCAGGGAAAAAGAAAGTTATGCACAACTACTTACGAGTAAACCCAAATCGTTGTAATTGAGCTGTTAGTTATAAATCAACAATATAAATGTAATATTAACAAATATAAAATGTATTGATATAAATGATTTATGAGAAAGTTGTAATCAGTTAATGTACAATCTAAAATTTTTTTCAAAATGTTCGAACAGTGATAGCATTGCAATGGCAATGCTCATTTTGTTCTCGTATATTTAATAACGATTTGCTCACATAAATTTTTAGTGTTGAGTTAATTCTCATGACTACTATTCAAGCTTAAAGTGTTCCCGTTTTAATTTACTACTTACTGCTTCCGTAGAACCTCTAGAATTCGTTGAACCTAACTTTGGTTTTAAAATCACCCTTACAGTTTCCCTTAATAAATGCATTAAGTTACCATTTGATTTTCTCTCTAACTGTTTATTTTCACCTGACGACATTTGAACGTTCTAACTTCACATCCTAATACAAACTCACTCGGTCCTTATAGAATTTCTGCTCACCTGCTCTCTGATCTCTTCTATCTTCTTCATATTCTCTTTTGATATTCCACGGATAAAGATATCTTTCCATCTGTTTGAAAAATCTGCCCCATGACACCAATTTAAAAATTTGTTGATCCGTTTGCGGTAAATAACTACTAAACAATCTCTATT
The DNA here is from genome assembly GCA_022818045.1 of Neotoxoptera formosana. NCBI lineage: Eukaryota > Metazoa > Arthropoda > Insecta > Hemiptera > Aphididae > Neotoxoptera > Neotoxoptera formosana. The sequence continues at coordinate 62,217,225 of CM040632.1, read as the reverse complement.
TTACCACTTTGGTAAAATTGTTTGAATTAATTTTCTACAACTGCATTAATTGTATCCTCAATCATATATCTATTGCTGAATAACATGGATTCAGGCCAGGTAAATGCACCACAACTTATAGAGTATCATTATAATCTAATATTTTTTAATGTTTCGAAACTGGTTCTCAATTCAGCGTCTGAACTAGACATTTTTAATAGCCGAGTTAAAAACTTTACTTGACTCTTAACTTAAATAAATATCAAATAGTTTCTTTCTCCAGATTTCGTTCTCCTGTAATTCATACTATAATTTAAGTAACTGTCAGCTACAACGTGTTTCCATCGTTAAACATCTTGGGATATACTACTCTTCCTCTCTTTCCTTCTCAATATTCCGGGCACACACCACGACTACCCTTCTATCAAGAAAGCCCTCCACATCCTTGAAATTATAGTTTAAATATCATTAATGTATGTCAAGTATGTAATATTCATCAGCTTTATCAAAGTTATGTTGTACATATCAATTGTAAAATATATTATTTACTAATAATATGACGTCTCTTACTATAGCAATCTAAAAAAAAAAAAATTAACAAATTTAATGAGTATTAATGGCATTGAATTAGATCATCTTAATTTACTATTGCATAATTAAAAATGTATTTATCAATTAAACACAGTAACAACAGTTAAAACACACACAACAGTTTCAACTACATTACTCAGTGTACATTGTTGGTTAAAGTCCACTTTTTATGATCACTATGTTAGATACTAAGATAGGTATAAGAACATTTTTTGTTTGTTATTCATAAAGAATAACTGTGAAACTTGTTATTGTTATACCCGCGTTGTCAACAGCTGTGAACCAACTGTTTACATAAATGAACAATATTAAACCTTGTAAAAACGTCGAAATCAACAATTAAAATATAATATTGTGAAACCATACCTCTAATAATATATTTAAGCCTTGTATTACATTTTCAAGCTGTTTGACAAAGCGAATAATTTTTTTTGATATTTATAGAGAAAAGAACTTTAAAAAAAACCGGAAAATATTTTATGGTGTACAAAAACGTTAATATAATCATTTGGTGAAAATGTCAAGAAGTGTTAGAAGCAAAATGTTCCGAGAAATATTTTTTGGTGAAAGGTAGACAAACTTATAAGGTAAAATTTATACCATACCTTGCAAGGAAAAAATTGAAAAAAATAAAAAATGTAGAAAAAAAAATTCAAAAACTATTACTTTGTAATTTTTTTTCCTTCAGTTTGTAACGTATTATAATTTATATATTATATAACAGTATTATTAATATCGAAAAGTATTTATTTAAAAAAATGTTTTAATTAAATCTCTAAATAAAATTTAACATAATATTCAAAAAATAGAGACTATCTAAACTTGGCAACGTAGCCTAAAAAAATTGTCGCGATCGTTCGTTTTTCGGCTGAAAAAAATTCTTTGATAAACGATACCTATTATTATTTGCAATCGCCAATCGTGTTATAAAAAAGGTAAAACAATCGCTGAACGTTGCCGTGTGTTGCACCCAATCTTTTACTATAATTACTATATATATATATTTTTTTAAATAACTTAATTCTAAATATTTTCTTTTCCTCATTAATTTTCAACATAATAAAACGTCGATTAAGGAAAACAATATTTTGAATGTAAGTACAAATATATCTATGAATTAAAGATTAATCAATTTCATATTTTAATTAAATTTTAAAATTATTGTTTGTCGTTACCTTCTTTGTTTACACTATAGCTTATACCAAATATCACTGTTAATATTATCAAAACTTTATAAGAAATCATAGTTATTAGTGGGATTAAAAAAAAGAATAACCATAAACTCTGCTTTGCAAGAAAAAAATAATATGATTGTTTTCGCAATAATTGCGATGAAAACTTTGGTGTTGATTTATTACGTATGTTCCGCTAGCAATATTTGATAAGAATGTAAAGGGTTCCCAAAACCATCTAAAATCCATAATGTACAACAAAACCGTAATTGACCGATAGATGGCGGACTAATTCGATGTAAACCCCAATTAACGACCAACTATATCGAGGGGTTTAGAAATTTTTTAAAAATAGTCACAAGTCCGTCTCCACTTTTTAAGTAGTATGAAAATTTTCGTCGTAACACAGAGAATCAGAATCTGCAATCAGATCGCTGCGAGTCGTCTCGCGAAAATGTCAGGAGCTCACGAAAGCCCGCGAATATTAAACAAAAATACGCGAGTTGTAACGAAGGGTTTAGAAATTTTTTAAAAATAGTCACAAGTCCGTGTCGTCCCGGAACATAGGTTAATAAATCTCGGAAGTATTTTAATTTGTATAAACTCTACCTACCTATAAAATTACTTTTATTTAGTTTATTTATTGTATAAAATTTATCGCGAATATATTATTTTGTAATTTTGTATAAATGACAATTGGTAACGGTTGGTTCGTGTTTTTATCTTTTTAATACTTAGAAGTCCGTCGCCATTGGTATGCAATTTTTAAAACATAGATTATTTATTAAATAAATAACTTTTTTAAAAACTTAAGAAAACTATTATTTGTAGCTTTTTGTTAGTACAATTTTTTGAATAAATCAATATTTCCTATCGATCCAATCGCCCAGCTGCTTATTCATATATTTAGGGATTTATTTTCAGGTAATATTCTTCAACATCAATAAAGTAAGTTCTATCAATGTGTTACATGTTGTCAGTTTATTGTTAGATTATTAGATGAATCAGTGTAGTTTTGATAAACTCTACACATTTTATATGAATTATACTTACATTGGTAATATAAATAGTGTACTCCCTGCAAGGTCCTATGACTCAAAATGATAGGGAGCTGGGTATTCTACCAACTAGATTTCTATATAAGAATTGCGATTTTGTTCACTTTTAAGAGGTTCATACTTCATACAAGGACACAAGGTAATGATTCTAAATTGTCACGAGGTAAAAGAGAAATTATACTGTATAATGTGATTTGTGTACTGCTAGATATGGCATCCCTCAAGGTACAGTGCTTGGACCTATATTATTCTCAATATAATATGTTAACAACTAATTTAATTTAGATATAGATGCCTGTGCAGATGACACATTAAATGGTATAGGTACTAACCGTAGTTAAATGTTTAGTAAAAAAAATCAGTTCTTATTCCTTCTGCATTATCTAGTCAAGACTCACAATTATATTACTTAACAATACATTTAAGAACATATATATAATTAAAGAATGTAATAAAAACTTTTATTGTATATCTAGCGTTAGCTTAACTAAATATTTAGGTGTGATATTTGATGAAAAATTAAAACAGAAATCCCATATTGACATGTTAATAATACATTTAAGGTAATGCTTTTTTATTTTTTAAGAACTATGTAATATCTTAGACATTCCAAGTCTAAAAATGGTTTAATTTGCATTTGTCCAGTGTGTATAGTTATTGATTAAAATTGTAACAGACTCCCTACTCTAATCACAAGCTAATGCTTATAGAGAATACCAAAGTATCAACTTTTAATGTAATATAATTACAAAGAAAGTTGAAATAAATAAATAATATACCTGTCAAATAGTCATATAAATATTTTGTAAACTATTTAGGCCATGTGTATTTCAAACCTATGACATGTCCATAAAAAAATAATATTCAGTTCTAGAAATCGTTAGAAAAATTATGTATCATTGGTTGTTTTCTCAATTAGTTGAAGTCCTTCATATGTACACATAGTATGAAATAAAAATATGTAATCATGTAAACTAACTTAATGTTTTTGTATTCTATGTCATTCATGATGGTTTAATTTAAAAAAAAAATAATATTAAAACATATTTATTTTTTATATTATAGAGGATCTTGGAGTGTTGGACTAAATGTTGAAGCCAATTGTTGGGTAGACACTACAGCCTCAGGACCACTATTTCCAATGCAACCATACCCTAGTCCAGGTACAGTTTTACGAGCTACATCTGGTCAAACTAAGCATAAATAAAGTATGAAAAACTGTATATTGTTTTTAATTTTTATATTTCACTATAATATAATTTTCAAATTCAAATTATAAAACAAGACAAATAAATGTTATAACTTATAACAATACTGTCATACATTGTTTACTTTGCTTTGTATGCCCCATGAATTTAAACAGAACAAAGGTTTATTTAGTTAATTTAAATGTGTTTAAGGATTACTATTTTATATTTCAAGAATTACACACGGAGTCAAGTCTAAAAACGCTGAACAAATTAAAGATACAATTTTTCGATTAATGATATTTTCAAATACATGATTATTAATTTTTTGTATTATGAATGTTGGGTGCAACTGATCCTTCTCAGACAACATTTTTATTTGTATAAGTCCTTTTTCCAAATTTTCATATGAAAAGTGGTCTGTTGTCTTTTTATTGGTGATGATAACAAATATGTAAGCTTCTATTGTACTGTAATACAAACACTGACCAACTTCAAGACCCATCTGACAGTCCTTATAGTACAGTGACTTAAAGCAGTATTTTTTATCAACTGATTGAAAATGTTGATCCCAATACACCGGTAACGACGTTTTCCGAGAATATAATATGATATTCAACTTTTCAAATTCTCTTTTTTGAATTTCTTGAATACTTTTATGGACTTTTAGAATAGTTGGATGTTTAATTTTCATTAATTCAGACTATTTAGACTTACACTGTAAAAAAATAAAACATTAATTACTTTAATTCATAGTATTGCACGGCTGAATTAAATGGACTTACACGTGTAAAATGACAAACTTTTATGGTACATCCTACGCTTTGAAATTTTTGTTGAATGATGCCTCTTATTATAGACCAGTTTAAATGATCAAGACCACAACCAATACAAGGGATGGCTAATTTTTTAACACCGTGTTTTATTATAAAATCACGTAATTTTGTAATGGCTGCAGTTATAGTATCATATGTTGGTTTACAGTAGCTAAGTTCTTTAGTAATTAAATAGTAGATAAATCGATCATTTTCTTGTAAATACGCTACTGAACCAACATTTGGTTGTTGGTCCATCAGTTCACCAACTCTCCCAAAAATTTCTCCTAAATCATATTTAATCAATAGATAAGTTAAAAATATTAATCACTGTTGATATTTCATATTTAAAATGTTTGTTCAGTAACTTAAAGTATATGGCGATGCCCGCACTCATGCGCATATCTTTCGCAATGCAGTGCCCTAACGAATATTCTGAGGGCATGTCGAATAGTGAAATATTTATTTCCTCAATAACTGAATGGGTTAACTGTACAGGAAATCTGAGTTTTGTTACTGTAACATTATAGATACATAGATTATACTGTTGAAGTTAATTTAATAACATGTTGTTTGTGTAGGATATTTATAAGGGTAGATGTATCGGTTTTATATTATTTTTATTATTATTTAAATTAGTACTAGACTTTCAAAATAAAAAAAAAATTGTAAACATAAATGGTTATTAAATTGTTTTGAGATAATATTTTTAAAAAAGTAAATAATGTCAAAAATAGTCATGATAGCATTTTGGATTTAATTTTTTCGAGTATTAATATTGATTTTATATTTAGCAATTATTCACTTATGCCCTTAATCCATTACTATCACCCACCCTTAGAATGTATCTATTCATTTGAAGTATCTGAAATTTTAGATGAGTCAAACAGTCCAGAATTATTCAATTATAACTCCCGTAACTTTATGGAAAATATCGCATTATTAGAAAATATTGATAATCTGTCTAATCTAATAAATTTAGAAAATTTATTGAAAATGCTACCTATCTTAGAATTCTATGATATCTTAAATCATACTTGTGATTTGTTTTTCCCAAAAACAAAATTAAATCTTAAATTTAACTATTCTTTGCCATGGATAATTTATGATTTAAGAAATCTAATTTGAAAAAAAAAATACTTGCACATAAAAAGTATAACATTTCAAATCAACACTATGATTATTTACATTTTCTAATTTACCAAAAAAAAATAAAAGCAATTATATCAACAAATTCACTCAAATATACTAAAAATTGAAAATAATATTAATAATTAGTCATTTGGGAAGTATATTCAATCTTCAAGTAAAAACAAATCCAATATAACAAATTCCTAACTAATTGTCCTTTAGTACAAATTCATTCCACCCTAGAGCTCTTTTACTAGCCAATATTATTTCCAACTCCCTTGATTTTTATAATATGTCTCGTTATTCTTTCAAAACTAATGCTTTAATTTTACTTAATAATTTATATAGGTAAACTATCTGTTGCTTAGAATTTAATTTTTACAAAGTTAAATATTTTTTTTCCTTTATTTTTTTTACCCATTACTTTTATTTTTATTGTAATTATTATTAATGTTTTAATAACCTAATATATTTAATATAATTTTTTTGTTTTTGCTCTATAATCCTACCAATACATTTTCTTAAGGGGCATTTATCCCTTGAATTTATAATAAATAAATAATTTATTAGAGAAATCAAAATTTTTTTTAGGCTAGTTCACATTCTTCGGTATACCATAGCACAAGCTGTCACAGCTTATTAATGATTAATTTATTATTTAATTTGCCAACATTTCTATTACAATTATAATACTTTCTTTTACCAAAGGATCAGTAATATGGATAAAAAATATATGATTTGTAACATTTTTTTAGTATAAGTGAACATAGTTTTATGTATCTACGTACCTGGGTCGGTTGGCGTATCTGAGGTTACGGGTACGGGCAAAGGCCTTTCCCTTAAGGGGGACCTTGACCTAGCCCTTCGGGAGGTCAAGGGCCTTTCCCTTCGGGGGGACCTTGTCCTTGCCCTTTGGGAGGACCTCGGCGGCGGTAAACGTTTAGATCTCATTCTCGAAGGCGAGGGGCAGCTGAAACATAGATTAATTAATAAATACTAAAAGACCTAATTAGTCATAAAATTAACAAAAAAATAATATCTACTTACCATCTGGGAGCGACCTCCAACAGTTCTTAGCCTTGTGGCCTATCTTATGACACACATAACACTCTGTAATAAATTACGATATTAATATTTGAATCTATTTATATTATGTAAACTGAAATTGTAAAAATTATTAAACTTACTGAAGGGGTTGGCCACCTTTTGCTTGACCTTTGCCAATTCTTTTTGTACCGCAGCAGCAACAGTTCTTTCAAAGAAAGCCTGTAGCTGCTGCGGACATTTCGATTTTGTTGCGCAATAAGCGCAAGTGCACAATGTAGTTTCATTGTTGAACATCTAAAATAATTACATCATTAATAACACATATTAAACAAATACAAACAAATAAATCTAATATTTAACGTCCATCTTGTTGAAGCATAAATAAAAAAATTAATATATTATTTATTTAAAATTGTATCTACAACAAATAAAGTTTTGATATGATATACCTATAGGTACACTAATCCTATATCTATTAAATCAGCGGTTTTCAAACTATGGTACATGTACCATTAGTAGATAGATCAAGATTTGTTGATTAAATGTGCTAACCATAGAACTCAAATGAAGTTAAATTTTTTTTTTCAGCCAAAAGTACCATTAACTCAGTGTTTGGAACGTTCACTAAAAAAATGAACTCTTTCAAGTTCGTGTTTTTTTAAAATGAAAGCGTTCACATTCTTTCAAAAAATGAACGCATTAATTTATTTTTGCCGAAATCCGGATCGTCAAATCCCGTCTTAAAATTCACCGACAGCGCCTGTAGCAGGTAGCGCTACAGACACCGCTACATGTCAATTTCACATATTTAATTTTTTTTTCTTTATTCAAATTAAATATATCATAGAAATTAAAATGGAAAATATTAATATATTTTAAAAATATATTTAATGGTAAATAAATTGAACGTCTCAAGTTCATTAAAAATATAAATGTCGTTCACATTCACGTTCTATTTTAATAAAACGAGTGACGTTCACTATATATGAACGTGAACGCATGAACGACGTTCTTTCCAAACACTGCATTAGGTTATATATTTTCTGTTATAAGGTTATATTATTCATTTTTATTTCATGCTACAGTTATACAAATTGTAATTTGTATTGTTATACAATTAACTATTTAGTAGGTACAAAATATATTTAATATAAACCTAATAGTACCTATGGTGAATTTATTTACATATTATTATCAAAGAAAAATTTAAAATTAGTATTTACTTCAGTTACCTAATTTACCTTCTAAAATGCAAGATATAATATAATAATCAACATTATTTAATCATTTTATAACGTCTTGAACATAATATAAGAGCACAGGATTATAGGTAGGGTGCTTTTGATATTTTTATTCTGTTGTAAAAACTAAAAAAAAAATCCTTCCTAGTTTAGGTATACCAAGATATGTTTCATTTTTTAGGCCATAAGTGCATGCATAATATTTAAAAGGTTGACACGAGTAGGATGTTAAAGAAGTTTTTCTAAGTTGAAATACATAAAAAACTATTTGAGAAATACCTACTTTGGGCCAAGACTTTTTAGAGTTTCATGCTGATGGATGTTGAAAAAGATTTATTGAACGCAATTGATTCAAATGATGTTATTAAGAAATTAGCTGCTAGGAGTAATATATTTAGAAAAATGTTATCGTTTTAATTTTTAATAATTTGATTTATTGTATAGTATATATATTATATGATTTGATATGAAGAATATTGCGAGCGAAGCAGCGATTACTTTTTTTTTATGTACAATATATAGGTCCTAGCCCCTAGGTATATGTGGCCCTAATAAATATTTCCCGGTAAAAAATGTACCTATTATATTAAAACATGTCATGTTAAGTTAAAAAATTAAAATTAATTAATTAAATTTATATGGTTGCATATTTTTTTTAACGTTCAATACATTATAAACATTATAAACAAAAACAATTATTATTATGATGAATTAAAAAGAAACAGTATGCATGGATATAGTCAGGCTGCAATAGTGCAATATTATTTTTTAAGTCTATTCTTTATTCAATTTCTTACTTATTATTTTGAATATAATAATTCATTAATAATTGTAAAAATTATTATAATTAATCACAAGTTAATAAAATTAAAAATTAAAATACTTACAATGATGATCGACAGATATGATGTGCAATTTTACAAAAGACGAGTGACGAGCATATATTATTATATGCTTAGCTATATGGTAACGAGTGAGTGGCGAGTCCCAAGTGCTCCCTCGGCCGCTCAGTTGCAAAATGGCAGAGCCCAGTATTAACTATTAAACAATAAACAATGCTTCATAGGAAATAGGAATGAGGAAAGATTGAAATAACTAAAGCAGGTAATACCGTATTAGGTATATTAAATATTCCACAGTCCACAACCTACTGCATGTGCTCGATTAAGTCTTTATGGACAGTGTTGCCAGTTATACTTTTAGTACTGCAAGTACTATCACAAAAGGCCCGAAATCAGCGAAAAAGAAATTGAGGTAACGTACGAAAAATTCTTGGAATAAAAATATTTAGGCTTTTAAAAATAGTATTTAGAAAAGCCGATGCGGCGATGCCCGATACCCATACCCGATAAGTACCTATACCAATGAATTAGCTAGTGTAAGACGTAAGTGTGTAACCCTCTATAGACAAAAAACAAAAATGTTGTTTCCCCGAAATACGCCCTGGTCTGATATCATTACGATTTCAAATTTCAATATATCTACGAAAGGAATTACCTAGTTTTCAGTTTTAAACAACGAATGCGAATTACGAATTACAAAACAGCTTGTATTTAATCGCATCGGACGCAATTCGACTAGCATAATATTATGGTTAGAATATAGAAATCGTTCGTATATTATGACTAAAGTCCGGATTTGTATGCATTTACATATTTGTAATGAGTGTATGCAGTTCGATGGGAGTAAGAAATATGGACGATTTGTGTAACAGATAATGCATAGAAAAAAGTTTATTTTGCATATAAATGCATATTTTAGGGATGACTGCATATTTAAAATAAAAAGTTACCTACTAAAGGAAATGTGTTTAAAAAATAAAAATAAAAATGTATGTCTGTATAGTGCAATAGAATAACTACATGTAAAAAGTTAAAAGAATGTTATAAATTATAAATATAAAAATCCTATGTAACTAATTAGTAATTACTAATTGAAAATAATAATTATAGAGTAATGGTTAAAATAATGTTGAGTAATAAACCAAAATAAAATCATAATTAAAAATAATTTAATTTTAAATTAATTTTTTAATAAAAAAAGTTAATGAGGACTTGAAATCAATAACGGGCTTAGTGCCAAAAAGTTGATATTGAATTATTCACAATTGTTTTGAAACCAGTACATTGAAACATACCACACACGTTATCTAGCGGATGTTTTTACCTATAATATTATTAACCAAGGGCCAAGGCACTTAGCCCGTTTCACATGTTATTGGGCTTGGCACTTAGAACATTTTTCTGAGGCTAATCCAAAAATCAACTTTTTGGCACTTAGCCCGTTATTGATTTCAAGTCCTCGCTTTATATGTTTCCAATCACCCTGTATTCTGCGGAGCACGCTGTATACAGCATACAATAATTTGTATGAACGTGTTAGTCTTGGAAATGTTATTTATAACACTTTATTTTATTATGTCAATTTATAACAGAATTATAATAATATACCATAAATGGTAGGTAACTGTTCTTATCGGCGATCAACGGTGTCGTAATTTCGGGGCAAAAATAAATATTCAAACACTAAACAGAAAATAAACAAAATTAAAAACAAATTATATTTTTTGATTCTTGAGATGTACCTGATTGACTACAAAACATTTCAAAACGGTATCCTATCGCCCGTTCTATGAAAATTAAATTGTCAATGATCGGAACCATAACGTTCAAAATCATAATTAATAAGAACTTAGTTCACGTTAAGTTCGTCTCTTGAAAATCGAACTCGTTCATGACAAGTTCGCCGAAGTGGGGCTAATTGAGGTTCAAGAATTTATTTAGCTGTATTTTTATGTAGATAAGTGTATTCAGTATTGTTATATTTATCTTTATCTAGATAAATTGTATTTATGCTATCTTTATTTACATAACATTTTGTTAAAATTATCTTATCTTATCTGGATAATTTTTTATTACTCTATTCCCAACACTGGAAATTAGAGAAAAATGTAAGGCCGCGTGCACATTGGAAAGCGTTGCGCGGTGAGCGATGGGCGGTGAGCGATGAGCGTTGACGAAAATAAATCAAACACGGTAATTTTATCGGAGCTGTGCACACTGACCTTGGGCGTTGAGCGTTAGCGCTGCGCTGTGCGCGTTGCGTTGTTTATTTTTCAAGACGTCTTGAATTATGAGCGTTGTCAACTGTTTATAATCGCATAAAATTATTCATTTAAAAAGCACCATGTGTTCAAAAAATAAGTTTACAAATGAGCAACGAGAACTATTAATTTCCGAAGTTCAATCAAAACCTATTTTGTGGAATGATCGGCATCCAGATTATAAAAAAAAGGATAAAACAAAGAAAATGTGGGAAGAAATTGGGAAAGTAGTTGGATTTTCAGGTAAAATAATATATTAATATTACTACAGTTGCGTAATGTCAGTTTTTAATAGAGGAGTTTGCATTTTTACCGTCCAAATAGATAGGTCATATTCTTGATGGATCATATTCTTAAATGTAGATGTTTGTTTATCAAATCCATACAACGAAACCTTTTTTTTACAAGATAATTTACATATATAGTTAATGGATTTTAAGATTAAATTTTTATTGTGTGTTAAAACTAAATGGGAATATGGTATACTGATATTATTGTTGTTGTTGTAAATTCAATAATTATATGTTTTTTATCCTACACACAAACACCAACTATCATGCACGTGCTCATATTGCGTTTATATGTACATAAAATAATATATTTTTCTGTATGTTTATATATGTATAACAACATAATTGTTAAGCTATTATAGTATAATAATAAAAGCTATTAATAATAAAAAAAAAAAAATATATTCCAACTATTGATTAGTAATAGGGCTCCGGACTTGATGTATTTTGCATATTTGTTCGGAAAATACACATATTATACTTGGATATTTTGGTATTTTTTTCTGAAAACGCATATTATTAAGATGTATAGGTTTATACTGCACATTTATCGATAATGCATAGGTATTTCGACATTTTTACGTGCATATGTAAATGCATATTTTCAAGTTTTTAAGTAAATTAAGTCCCGAGCCCTGAATATTAAAAAACCAAATTATCATTGTAATTTAATATTTTGGAAAAATTAAAACTGTTTGTCGTGTAACTAACTACGGAGATCAATTTTGGTTAAGTTAATAATCTGTTTTTTATTTCTAAACAAGTTTTCTTAAAAAATGTGTACATTATATCATGATAACATTTGTATACATATCATTATTTTCATACAGAATTACTTACTGATAAACTAATTAATTAAAGTAAAAATTATTATGTAGTGGCCAGCTTTCTAAGTTTAATGGTCCAAAAAGAAATTTGCAAATTCATTTCGAATTTCTTGCGCTCTTGTTGACCCTCTGCGTGCACCACCGTGATTTCCTGTTTCATGTAGATTATTAATTTGGTTTTCCTGAGCATTACTGTATAACATTTCTTGACAATAATCGAGATCACTATCTCCGTCTTTTTCGCGCACCACATTATGTAAAATACAAGCGCACTTAATAATGTGTACAGCTTTGTCAGAACTAACTTCAATATCTTTTCCTAGTATTCGCCATTTGGCACGCAGTATACCAAATGCACATTCAATGCATTTTCTAGCAGCAGACAAACGTTTATTATAATTTTCTCTAAAGGCATTCAAATTGCGACTTGGAAATGGTCTCATGAGAAACGTTTTTAAAGGATATGCTTCATCGCCAATGAACACGTGAGGTAATTTAATCGTAGTTCCGGGTAATTCCTTATCGGGTGGTAAAAAGGTATTGGATTGTATATGTTGAAAAAGTGTCGATGCTGCGAACGTCCCTCCATCACTCTGCTTACCTCTAGAACCAACTTCGATAAATATAAATTTTTTTATCCGCATTTGCTACACCTTGAAGAACTAATGAAAAATACTTCAAATAATTGAAATAGCTTGAACCACTATTTATGGGACATTTGATTTGACAATGCTTGCCATCTATACATCCTATACAGTTGGGAAATTTCCATCGTCTGTAGAAATCATCTGAAATTTTTACCAACTGGTCTTGATTCGGAATAGGCATAAAGTCTTCAACTAATTCTTCCCAGATTATTTTACAAGTCTCGTGTACAATTTTACCTACTGTCGAAGCTCCCATTCTTAGTGTAACTGCCAAATTTCGAAAAGAAAGGCCAGTAGATAAATATCTAATGAACAAATAGGTAATTGCATTAAATTAAATTAAATAAAAAATGTACATCTCCAGTTGTTTAAAAATAAACAAAATATTCTATGTTTATTTATTAATTTTACAATTTGAAAAAAATGAGCATTGGAAGTAAAAACATTTGTACAAAACTCGTCAAAATATCCGTATTTATAATAGAAAATTAATTACAATTTACAATACATTTTAATAGCAAACAAATTTTAAACTGTCCAATCACCGTCTTTTCACCCTATATTAAAATAGATTTAATTTTGTTCTTCTTAAATGTATTCAACGTGAAAGTTTATTGAAAAATGTATGAACTGAGTCATTGAATTAAATAATATACAATTAATTTAAATAGTTATTTTAATTTAGGTGCAATTGTAAAAGCAAAGTGGAAGAATCTTAAAGACAAATTTAGAGTAGAGCTTCAAAAAATTCCTGTTGCAAGGTCTGGGGCAGAAGGCAGAAGTTACAAGCCAAAATGGCCATATTTCGAATTAATGTTATTTGTGAAAGACACGCTAATGCCAAGTGTAACAAGTGGAAATCTTCCTACTACTATGACTTCTGAGACTCGTTCAGAAATAAATGACTCAGAAGATGAGTCTATCGAAATTGGAAATTACGAAGAAAATAGTACTGACGGGCTTCTCCCAGAAACACCTGCCTCTTTTTCTTCAAATGAATTTTCAACACCCGCTCTGAAAAAAAAGTGTAAGAAACGACGTGTTGAAGACATGGACTATGATCCTTTTTTGCAAATAGAGCAACAAAAACTAGATCTTATTAGGGAAGAGCAAAAAAGGGACTCAACTATGACGAATAATCCCGAGTACCACTTTTTAATGAGTCTGTTGCCTTATTTTGACAAATTAAATGCTTTGGAAAAATTACAACTAAGAACAAATATTCAAAATGTAGTTTTCCAAACATTACAACATAAAGAAATCGAAAAAGAAAGGGCAATGTTGTACATTCCACCACAAACGATTTCGTCTCAAGAAAGTTCTCAGAAAGAAACTTACCACCAGTTTCCACAAAACACAGGGCAAGATTTAAGTACTCCAAATATTTATACTCAAAATATTTACAATTAATTTAATAAAGTTAAAATAATCAATTTGTATTATTTATTTTTAAGGCGTATGCTTAAGTTATAATAGTACGTTTTTTCAAGTACCAAAGGAATTGTGGAATTTATTTTTATTTAATTTTTTACCTCAGTTATTTTAATTTTCTTTGTTTTAATTTCTATTTCCATGTTTGAGAAAAAGCTATTGTAAAACTATATTGTTATCAATGTAATAAAACATTCATTCGTAATAGATTATGAGTTATGACTTACCTAAGTGTCACATAAAGTCTTTCGGTTGCAGAAATTGGTTTTTTAAAATTTGTCGTTTTTTTGGTTAATTTAAATTTTACTTTGGACAAAATAAAGTCAAAAGTCTCTCTTGACATACGTAAAAAATTAAAAAACCTTTCACTATCTCTTCTTAATTCATTATAAATATGATGAAACTCGCCAAATTCATTACGTTTTTTGTTCATTTCATGAACTCCAATCCTTCTATGTTTTTTACTTCGAAAGCGATTTCGTAAAAATGTATTATCGGTAAGTAAAATACGTCGAATTTTTGAGCACAGTACCATGGTGATGACTGCAGGTGACTAAAATATTATAGACAACGCTGATCGCGTGCTGTTTAGTGTACACACTTCATCGCTCACCGCTCAACGCTCTTTGCTCACCGCCCATCACTCACCGCGCAACGCTTTCCAATGTGCACGCGGCCTAATAGTGAACAATCGTCCCTCATTTACATTTGAAAAATTTTAGTCTCACAATGTATTGTTCATTTGAGCAAGAGTTCAATGATTATTGAATCATAAACACAACATGCATTAATAATTGAATTTTAATTTGTTTTGTTTGAAAGCAAGCTTAAAAATTAGAAGGATTAAGAAAGAAAAATAGGTGCTGCTCTCATAGTCTCATAGCTATGCGAACTACAATTAATGCATGCGGTCTACCATCATAAATATAGACTGCATATCGTAGCAGAAAAAAATAATTATTTAACCGTATATTCATGAAATTTTCACTGGTCATTTATATTAGCATTTTCTATACACGATAACATTTTCAAAATATTTTGTTTCGTTTTAAACTAAGTACGGACATAATATTCTTTTTACAGCTATTTTATGATCAATTTGGACGAAATTACATATTAAATAACCACGAATAACGATTTTAGTTATTTTGTTATAATTTGATAATATTATTTCAACTTACCGTCACCGAATAAATAATAAGAAATAACAATATAAATATAATTTAAAATATCCACACTCACAAACCGTCTCAGCTCAGAATCGTTTTTAGTGTACAATGATATTGTATCATTGAATTCAAATTTAATACTATCCATTATACAGTGACCCACTTGTAACCTACTATATAGCAGAGCGATATCCACTTAAGGGCGGGTACCTTTTATTTTTTGACTATGTTACTTTTATCACATCATTATTGACAGTTTATAGTACATTTTTTATTATTTGTTATATTGAGGTTCTTCATTTTTTATTTTATGTAGACATATTATTATTATATTATATTTTTCAAATTTGAGCTAATAAACATATATATTATCGAGTATATTATAATTATGAAAATATAAACATGTCGTATTGGCGTATTACAATATAGGCAGGCCCGGATTAAGGCTTCAGCCTACACAACCACGGATTTAGGTGCACGGGCACTACATACTATCCTTATTATTTTTTTTTTAAACTAGAAAAATTGTACAATCTGTAAAATAATTATTGACAATAAGCACAATACTATCCTGATGTTATTTTTATTTAAATAATATAAGAAATTTGAAATAGTAATAATCAATACGTTTTGTCGTGCGGTCTTCTAAACCTCGTTTTATTTTTAGATTGTTATTTTTTAGTAGAACCGGTCGCACATCGATAACGTATGTGGAGCCGCAGACGGGCGACGGCAGACAATGCCAGTGCGTTTACTTATTTATATTTGTCGTAGCTCGCCGCCGATGGTCATAAATTGGGGAAAATAGCATAAAATATTAAATAGTTTATACTTAATAGTATTAGTATTTCGTATACACGAGTCACGTGCATCGAAAATTCGTCCGTTTATATTTATGGGTGTAAAACACCGAGTTCTATTGTTGTAAGGAACACTTGTGAAACTTTGGCAAAATATTTTATTGATGATGTTGAAAACTTACTTATAGATGAGTGTATTCTTTTTTCAAAATTAATTTCCACGGATAAAAATGTAAAATCTGTTCTCTCTATTTATAACTGTATAAGTACATTAACACCAAAGAATTAGAGTGTATGTTTTAAAATTTAGAAATAGTTATGCGTACGTACCTTAGTACAGCAGTTTCAAACTGCTCAGGCGAAAGAGCTTTTTCTGTACTTAAAAGAGTAAAATCCTATTTGAGGTCAACCATGAAGGAGGAAAGACTGAATGCAATAGCAATATTTAGCATTGAAGCAGAATTGGTTGAAAAATTAAATTTTAATGATACTATTAACACATTTGCCCATTAAAAAGCAAGAAAAAGAAAAGTATAAAATAATGGTTTAACAACTTTTTGTAATATGATTATTTTATACTTTTATATATCTAAAATATATTTTGTTTAATTTTAATTTTATGTTTTTACATAGGTATTATATACATGTACATATTGATGTGGCTAATAAACCTAAAATAAAGTTTTATTATTTATTCAAGTATCGAGTAGAGAAATGTGTACAATATTTTGTTTTAATTGGTGGTACCAAATTTTTTACAGCCTATGGGCACTGTATAGATCTTAATCCGGGCCTGAATTTATATAGGTATTATGCGATGTACGTTTTACAAGGTAAACAGTATACGTGAGCAGAAACATGTCGGTAGTACGCATATGAGAGCAGCACCGAGCCACCGAAAAATAGATAGATATTCGTTTTAATTTTTTAGGTTTTTTAATGACAAAAAAAAATTATTTTAAGAGCAGATTTAAGCATTTTTGCATATTAATAGAGCATATTATATCATATACTGAAGGCTAAAAGGCCAAAAGTTTTGTCACAAACACTATAAATTGTACAGGAAAGCAATTATAGGATTTCAAATTATTCTTCTCTAATTTGTTGTTAAAACTGATTTATTTGTAAAATATTCTGTAGATTATAATATAAATTATTACTTTTAGGTCTTATAATTTTTTAACTATAGAGATTCAATAAAAAATGGATTCAAAAAACATCTTTTCCAAAATGGTAGTTTCAAATATTTGAAATTCAAAAAATTTATGGCACCCCAAAAATTTGATGGGGACGCGATTTTCAACGCTATAGTGTGTAATCAACGTGGCAAATCGCGATTAATGATTTGCGAGTTTGAATCAATTCGTGTGTAACCATTTTTAGATAATATACTATATTAGTATAAGTTATACTGGTATAATAGTGGTGTATATTAATCATAGAGTAAGAATGTATATTAATAATGTAATAGTAATATAAGAATATATTTGACTATTGATAAGTAGTCGAGTAAGGCTCCTACTATAAAAGTTAAAGTAAATTTAATTTCAAAATGAGTGTATTAAAAAATGTGGAAGAAATAGCCAATTTAATTCAACGAAAATATCCTGCATTGGTATTTGGCAACATAAGTGTTTCTAATGAGGCGATAAGTGACATTTGTAATGTAATATTCAAGAAAAGTGATTGCAGAAAAACTAAAAAGAATTTAGTTTTAGGCATTAAATAATCCCAATTCAGCTTTGAGAAAATTATTAGATAGTAATTCAACAGTAGACAATAAGTTTCACTTCCATAAAATGCTCCAAGACAATGGTTATTCAAAAAGTGATTTACGTATTTATAAAACAGGGGTTGTTAATTCAATTTGTAAAATATTAAAAATTAATTGTAGCCGTAAAAATCAGCTCAGACTATTTCAGCGTTGTCAAGAGAGTTTTCAAGAATATGAAATTTCTGATAGTCTTAAAGGATTATCACAGAAAGAAATTGTTATGTTAGGTGAAACAAATAAACTAAATGAGAGTACAGCAGTGTGTGTAAAAAGAAAATTGTTTATTGACAGTTCTCCTCAAAAAGAAAACAATAATACATCCAATATAATTGTAAAAAAATTGGAAAATGATCTGACAGAAAAAGTTCTTGAAATCAAAGAACATGATTTCATTCATTTTAACCAGGGTTTCTTAATAGTTCTTTTTCAATTGATGATGGTTGCTGTAATAGTGTAATACTATAAAAGAAAATGAATATAACAAGAATGTCGATAATATTAAACAAATTGATGTTGCTGAGGAAATGTTAACAACCCCTAAACGCAAATTAAATGTAACATTTTCTGAAGATTTGTTTACCCCAGAAAAGAGATTTAAATGTGTATCTGTGTGTAACACACCAGAAGCAGATCTGAAAGCGTTGCCAAAGGACTCAAAGAATGTATATCCCTTAAAAGTAAGGTCATTCAATGACGAAAATAAAATGAAAAAGTTAATATGTTACAAAAAGTGTAATTTTGTGGAGGGGTCTATTAGCTTACTTGATGAAGAATTTAAGCACATAGTTAATAACTCAATGGAAAAAATAATGTCATTTCAAATGAAATAAACGATTTGTTACGTGAAAAATTTGAAATCGTAAATAATTCTTGTGTATTGACTATCAAGAATAAAAATACTACCAAGAAAGGTTTAACATGTTATGGTATATGTCGACATGAATCTTGTAAGCAGTTTAAACTTGTGGTGGAGAAAAAATCAAATGATAGTTTGGCACAAATAACAGTTCTGAGTAACAGCCACAATTACAGCCACTATGGTAAACTGACCACATTCTTGAAAGGAAAAAATCGACAAATACAAAAACAAATGTCAAAGTATTGTCCACCGATGAGTTTACGACAAAAATATATTTTAAAAGCATCTCCTAGTAAACTTAAGCGTGGTAACTTATGTAACATCAGGTCTGACCGTGTATATTATAAGGTGTCTCATGAGCAAAAGAGTCGTGATGATCGAGCGGCAGACAGGGTCGATATGTATTTATTGAAAGATAAATGTTCAGAATTTATTCAGTATGTATCCGATCCAAAGGAGAAAGATTTTGAAACTTATTTGTTTAGTCAAGATCAAGTTAACGTTTTAAGAAAAACAAAATGTGTTACAATTCATGTTGATGCGACTGGCGGGGTGGTAAGAGAAACTACAAGAAACCCAACGCTATTCAAAACAGGAAAAAGAAAAGAAAAATTATTATTGTATTATGCAGCTGTCACCGTGTGCAATAAGAGGATAATTCCAATAGCAGAATATCTGTCGACTACACAAACTGCTAGTGCAATAACAAATTGGCTGTTGGAGTTTAGAAAATTCTATGAACGACAGTGTGGCACAAAGTTCATGGCACACGTTGTCAGTGACTTTTCAACAGCAATATTAAAAGGGTTTGTGAAAGCATTTAATGAATGTAACGAGGTTGTAGAATATTTGAATAAATGTTATGAATTCATGTATGAGGGGAAAATGTTTAATTGCAACGCACTGATAAGTCTTTGTTGTTGTCATTTAATCAAAAATATCTCTGACGATGCTCATAAATATTATAAAGGAAATGGAAAGAGGATGACCAATGGGTCTTTAGCGTGCTTGGCAACTGCGTGTATCTCGCCAGCTTTCAACATAACCACCACAGAATGTATGGACAAATGGTTTGCTGCAGTAACAACGGTATTGTTGTCACCCAGCAAGACTGTAGATGTGGATGATGCCATGGAGACCTTGAAGCAGCTCAGCCATGAAAATCCAAGTAGTCTAGTTGATGATCTTATAACAAAACAAAAAAATGTTACATTAGATGAACAAATAAGAGATGTTAATACGTTTTACCGTTATAAAGATTCCAAGTTCTTGTCTCGGTTTGAAAATATAGTCGTTCGGGTAAAAGAAACGTTAAAAGTGTGTCCTAGTTTTGAACAAAATCCATTGTATAGCATTGAATTCCACAATGATATCATGGGGTCTATCATTCCGGTGATTCCAATGTGGACAGGTGTGATGCGGTTTAAAGTATTAGGGACAACAGACAGAGCAAGCAATGCTCCAGCAGAGAGTTGGTTTGGAGATTTAAAGACAAACAAAAAATGCCGGCGTATGAAATGTGGAAGATTTGTTCAATTTACTAGAAGTATTATACTGAGTAAATGTCAAGAAGTATTGCTAGATATACCATCAAATTATTGTGCACTTCCTCCTGTCCAAAATAAACAAAAAAATACTGTAATAAAACAATGTACGGCATTTATCAATATGATTTCGTCATCATCTGATGACAATGAGGAAAAAGAATGTTGGGGACCAAGAAAGAAAAAACAGGATTCTATTTCAAGGGTCATTTAAAAGCTGCTTCAAAGCAATTAAAGGCTTCTATGGTTATGAACCATTTGTCACCAATTAAAAACATAAAAGATGATGTGATTTGTGTGACACCAAATGTGAACATGCCCTCATTTGATTCCATAAAAACTGATGACAAAATTATAACTCCAAATACTAGGACATTATCAGAATCTTTTAGTTCTATAAAAAGTTATAAATCTCCAGTAGATGGTCTTCAGTGCAAAATGGATGTATATGAAAATAGATTAGCAAAGAATAAAAATTATTATGGCTCAATTTTGAAGAAAAACGGAAAACAGTTGGATTATGTAGTTGGCATTTATAACAGCGTTAAAGACATAACTCAGTGTCATGACTAGAGCTAGGATTTATATGCAATAAAAAATGGTCAAATATGCATTTGATTTATTAAAAATATGCAAAAACATGCAACAAAGAAAATATGTGATTAAATATGACACAAAATACAAAAATTAAATTTTTAAATCCTAAAATGTTAAAAATATTACTATAAACTATTAATGTTATTTAAAAGTATTACATGAAAAACAATGATGTGATGTTTAAAATTTTCAATAATGAAAGACCTTCTTTCAGATCTTAGTATGTTTTTATACTTGCTAAAACTACGTTCAACATCACGTCATGAAGTAATTTTTGCGTTTTCAATTTTCCCTAGAGATTGTAATAAAAATCTTCATCCAGATTACTTCCATTTTTACACTTTACATATCTACTATACCGATATAAATACTTGAGTATTTTTTTTTTTTTGTACTTATAATATTCTATTTTTATTTTTTACCAACCACCACAGCAAAAATATAACATAAAACATGCATTTTAGGTGTTTATTGTTAAAATATGCAATAATATGCATTTTATTCAAAATATGCAAAAATATGCAAAATAAAATAACCACCATTTGCTTCATCATGTTGTAATTCGTGGACATTTCAAACAAAAGTAGTAATCAGAAATTGCAAAAAAAATATGCCAATGCATATAAATCCTAGCCCTAGTCATGACTCATGAGTTATTATTCAGTGACTTTGACACACTCTCAATGTATACACCTGAAAGTACAAAAAAAATGTGGTTGAGTAATTTTCTTATTGATATAGCACTGGGTGTAATAAGACAGACGTATTGTGAGTTTAAAAATAAAATAAAAATATTGAGCTGTGATGTATCGGGTCATTTAAATAATGATCCTTCGAAAAGAATTTCAAATTTGGAAACTATTATTGTTCCAAAAGAGAGTTTACTTGTAATGCCATTACATGTCAATGGAAACCACTGGGTAATTATGTTTGTAGACTTTGGAAATCATAAATTCTATTTTTTTGATCAATTTGAAACTACGGAATATAATAAATGTAGACATAATTTTGTGACTATTCTTAGCGAACTAAAAAAAAATCATGTGTATGGAAACATAGGAAATGTGTGGCCAGACATTAATTTTCAAACATTTTCTGATTATCCTAAACAAACAGATGGATATAACTGCGGAGTTTATGTGTTGTACTATGCCGAGTGTATGATGAAAAATAAGATTGAAAACGTTAAATTCAATCAAGATTTCAGCCCAGTGGTATATAGAGAGGTGTTAAAAGATCTTTTGTTAAAAAAATCTGATTTCATGAGGGATATCTGTTTGTATTGTGGCCGTACGGATAAACAACACAGACATATAAAAGAGGAGAATGTCGATTGGGTTCAATGCGATACATGTAACAGATGGATAATACTACAATGTTTGGCAAGGGCAGAACAGACATTAGATATTGATGGTAATTTTGAATGTCTTTTGTGTATATCCTATTCAAAAAGATTACAAAGTAAGTATTGATGAGAAAATTAAAAATGTTAGTATAATAATATACATATTATTAATAGTTTAGTGTCATATAGGCTATAAGTGCTGTAGGATAATTGAGAAACAAATAAAAAAAGTGGAGTAGGCCTATGTTGGGAAACCACTATAAAAAAACGCGCCAAAATGCAGTACCTCCAGTTTTGTTGAATACAGTGCTAAGGTGGTGTGGAAATCTGTTATATTGTAAAATTTCTAAATGTACTAGTATATATCAATTTTTATAACTGTTGAAATACAATATTTACTGTATTATTTATTTTTTATTTACACCACTTTTAACTCTCACATTTTAACATCTAATCTAAAAATAAATGAATTATAACACATGTATATAATATTATATACTATGTTTGGGCAACAGTGCCGTTGCTCCGTTGTACATCGCGTCGGGTGTCGAACATTCGCGAAGTTCAACCCCGCCTCCCTCCACCACCCATGATCATGCTGGTGGCGCGCCTTCCAGCCGCCGGTACCGCCGTCAACCAGTTCTCTCCGCACGTCCGTGCAAGGCCGGTCGAAGTTTGTACCTTTGTCTGCTTTCGTACCTCGCGCCATCCTTTGTGCTGTCGTTTTTCTCTAGTGTTCGGCGCCGTCCATAGACCACGTTCATTTTTCATTGTGCGTGTTCGGCCGTTTTTGACCTCCACGCCAGTCCGTTACTGTGCTTGTAACGTCGATTCCGACCATCTCATCCACCATTGTGCGTGTTCGGTCACCCCTTGACGTCCATCACCGTACGCGTGAGTAACCAGTGATTGCGTTCGTGCGTCATACCACGCTTGTCGCGTTGTTGAGTGCTTCCCTGTTCGCCGATCCATCGTGGTTCGCGATCGGCCGACTTAGGTTTACCACGTGGTTTCCACGTGTGCTGTACGCCGTTACGCCGCGAGCGCGGCACCAGGCAGGGGTGCCAATTCCATCATCACCTACGCGTCGACCGGTGCATCAGTCCCGCTTGTTGTTCAGTTGGTACCAGTGCCTTCCGTCGTGTCAAGGAGTCAGCTGTTGTCAGCCAGGCCACTATCACCACCGCCGTGCAGATAAGATTTCTCAGTTGTTAATTGTTATTGTTTATGTTTAACTTGCTTAGGTTTATCGCCATTCCCGATCAATAGGTCATTGTACGGTATGATCATACCCCCCCGTCAATAACACTATTGTACATTATCATATCGTGATGTATATTTTCGTTTCTAGCGTATTATTGAGTGTTCATTTATTACTAGTTTTGTAAGTTGTTACGGCACCTACTCCTATTCACACACAGGACGTAATATTAGTAACCCGCCGCAAGTGTCGCACGGCCAGCTAGCGATAGCATTTTAATAGCTCCATGACGGTGCGCAAACATACTATTTAATTAGTTATTGTTATTACCATTGTTTTTATTTTATAGAACTATGACACTTCCATGTTTCTACTACACTGTTTCATAACCAAATGATGGCAAACAGATGATCCGGCTCTTTTGGACAGTAATTTTGTGGTCCAACTAATGCGCAATGACATGAGTCTGATAAACATCAACATCTTTTGGCAACCCAACATAATTATATTGTTTAATTAGGTACCTTAAAATTAAAATACATATTAAATAAACAATCAAATTCAATGTAAAAATAACAATAATTTGCAAATACCTTCAGTATGATGATCTGTTGAACAATATCAAAATGGATTTTATTATTTCCTTAGTAATCCTTATTTTTTTGTTTGTTTGGAAATTGCTTGATACAATGCAGCTGCCATTTTATTATAAGATTTCACTAAAAAAAAAGTTTGTTATCATATTCCATCAACAATTAATTTAGATCCATACCAGAATGCTTTTCAATATGCTGAATACATTATCACAAGCACAGAACTCAATAATATTGAGAATACATAGTATTTTTTCATGGCTAATTTTCGACCTTGTTCTATAGCCAACTCATATCTATAACATTTGTTTGTAATTAAATTATTATAAAAATATTTATTTTATTTTACATTTAACATACCTTTTAGATTCTTTAAGTTCTCCTCCAAATGCTGCTACTGTCTGAATATTTAATAAGACCTCTTAAGCTATACCTCCAGCTAAATCACATTTGATTTGCTCTCTAGCAGCTGTACTTGCTGAAACCTAAATAATTTATAAAATACACTTCTATGGCACTACTTTAAAGTTTAAATCAAACACTTTACTATGGCAAGAGCACCAGATACTGCAACTAAAAATGGAGCGTCACAAAGTATGATCGAGCAATAATTGCATAACACATCATTACTAGTTTAAGAAATAATTATAAATTAGTAAATTTCATATATTAGACCTAACCTTTTAACCTAACCTATATAGAGTTTTAAAGATTTCTTCTTCCATACATTCATTGAACTAATGCAATTATACGACTTTTGGCAAATTAGTAAAAACAATTATAATGCTATAAATAAAATTTCATTTACGTGTTTATAATAAAAAAAGTATTAATAAAATCGAAATTTAACATTACCTTTAGTGTTCTTACTAGGGTGTTTCTTTTGCAGTAAGTTATATAAAGTTTAATATGGTGAAGTAAAATGAATGACCGCTTGTTTATAAGTGATTGAGTTAACTCATTTAATAATATAAAATAAGTATTCGTGGATCAAAAACCATCTTAACGTCATCGTAGGGCTATGGAATATTGATCAAAATTGAAAATACAGAATTCGATTGCGGTAACCATAGAGTGGTGATAACTCCGTAACGTTATCAAGACATACTGATAAAGTAAAAAAAAACAGTTATTGAACATTGTTACTCAGAGATTTTAAACAAGTTTTTAGTGTTACATAACAAATTACCTTAACAATTTATTAATGCATTAAGCCCACCATTATAGAGTTTCAAAAACCAATAATTACCTTTATGAAAAATATTGTAAGCTCAATTTATTTTTAATGGTTATACAACAATAAAATATATCTACAGTAAAATTATATCCAAATCAAAATATCTCTAATATGAAATGTGTTCGTTCGTCAATATAACAAATATTAAACAATGTTTTTATTGTCACCTAACCAGGTACAGTTACTAGTTTCTATCATGTTTTTAAAATTAAATAAAATAAATAAATATAAAAACATTATTTTACATCTAATCACGTTTTTAAAATTATGTAACGTTAACTATATTAATATGTTAAAAATTATTATAATATTTTTAGAAAGATTTATTATAGGAGATATTTTAACGCCCTAGTTCTATTGTGTCAATGATTTAATACGCTTAGCAAAATTTCAAAAAAAAATTACAAGTGTCAATAAGTTATAAAATAAAATAATAACATGATACTATGTAAACATTTAATTTTAGTATAATTGAATTTAATTTATTAAATAGAAAGTTTTATTAACATCATAATGATCAAATCAGTTGTATCCCTTGCGATATGAACCGTAGACATTTCAAACGTTCATCAACGTCCATACATTAGGTACAAATATGCACACGCATAAAATTCCGGGCTCTACTAATAATATACCATGTATGGCATAATGTTGGCACATTATATAATAATAACTAACACATAATTTTAATTGCACGTAACTTCGAACCGTTCAGCGTAACTGCTTAGCTTTTTATATTACAATATAGAACAATATAATACTATTTAATTATTAAAAATTATGTAGAAATATATAATTTTGAACGTCAGAATTTTTTTAGTAAAAACGTTATTTTACACTTATTTTCCATATATATTACTTCGAGAATTGTTTATGTACATAATAAACTAATAAATGAAGAAATTGAACGTTAGCAATATATTTTTTACTAGTTGAATAAGTCTTAAATAAAAAAATTGAACGTTAGCAATAGATTTTCAGGATTGAGATAGGCAACTTTGTATACAAATTGCCGAATAGCAATAGATTTTTGGGAATCCTGGAATTCTCTTATCAAATATTGCTAATGGAACGTACATGATTTATTAACAAGAAAGTACACATTTCAACCACCGATACTATGAAAATTACATAACTAAATGGATGTCTATTTTTAAGACTCATATGAACAAATAAGGTACACATAATATGGTTCTTATTTGATTTTACATTCATAGATAACAACGAATACGTTTAGTGTTATTGTTCTATAATTTCTCATTAATATATTATTAGTGTTGCGGAGTGGACTGTAAGTTTCCGATGCTGGTTACTTCGGATATTCAGGTTTATTAGCTTACTATTTAAATTAATAATTTAGACGAAATTGAGCTATAGAACTGTTAAATACGTTTATTTTTATTTTTGCCACGATGCAGAGCCGACATGTCACGCTCGCTATTTTTCGACGACGACTAAACTATGTAATACAAAACTGATCAAAGGCAAACCCGTCGGCCCCACTAGCCGATAACAATATCATTACGGTTATTACTTTAATCTTTATCGATAATATTTAAACCGATACGCGACATGCCGCCCGCCTTGAAATATGTTTCAACTAACAATAATTATAATACATGACTAACATAATAACATAATATAATATAATGGATAATAAAAGGTATATAAAAAAAATCTATTGTATTTAAATATTAATAATAATACGAATACAAATCATAAACAAATAATTCATATAAGAAAAAATCATGACAAGAATTAATTTATTTTGGCCTTTGCTTTTAAACATTATTTCCTTCGAATGGTAGCGGACATAGCTTACGCACTGCCCGTGTCAACTCACCATCAACCGTTTTGACTACCGTGGTACGAACGATGTTGTCATCTCCCCGGGTCACCTCCTTCACTCGTCCGATTTTCCACCGTAAGGGTGGCAGATTTTCTTCCCGAATTAGAACTACACTGCCGATGTCTACTTTAGGTCCCTTTTCACTAGCCCATTTTGACCTCTCTTGCAATTGATGCAAATACTCGCGACTCCAACGGTCTAAACGGTTTACCTGCGTATTTGTTTCATCCCGCTCTGGTATAGATATTAGGGAGTCTCCGATTAGGAAATGAGCTGGAGTGATATATAATAAATCGGAAGGATCAGAGGACAAAGCCGTTAAAGACCGAGAATTTAGACACGCTTCTACCCTAGTGAGTATAGTACATAACTCTTCGTACGTTAAATAAGATTCGCATAGTACACTTCGTAATAATGATTTCATCGACTTAACCGCTGCCTCCCATAATCCCCCAAAATGAGGCGACCTGGGGGGAATAAATTTCCACTGTACTCCTATTGTAGCCAGGTCAGATTGAACGATATCTTGATGCTCTTGATCTCGAAAAAGTTGATACACCTCTTTTAAATGCCTGTTTGCTCCTACGAAGTTTGTAGCATTGTCAGAATAAATCGTAGCACATTTACCTCTGCGATCAAAAAATCGGTTCAACGCATTTAAAAATGACTTAGTACTCAAATCTATGACGACCTCAATATGCACCTCCTTAGTGGCAAAACATACAAATATACAAACATATCCTTTTGT
Source organism: Neotoxoptera formosana (assembly GCA_022818045.1). Taxonomy (NCBI): domain Eukaryota; kingdom Metazoa; phylum Arthropoda; class Insecta; order Hemiptera; family Aphididae; genus Neotoxoptera; species Neotoxoptera formosana. The sequence goes on along the minus strand of CM040632.1, from coordinate 62,188,990 downwards.
CGCGGGTGCATTTCGCCTTAAACTTTGTTTTACCATTATAGGCCCCGCGAAATCGACACCGCAGATTTGAAATGCACGAGATTGTGTTTCTACACGCTCTCTAGGTAAATTGCTCATGATTGGTTGTACCACGGTAGGCTTCATTCGAAAACATTTTACACAACGGTACACGGTCTTTCGAGCTATGTTTCGGGCATTAAGTGGCAAATATTGCAGCCTTATCGATGCTAACATTGCCTGCGGACCCCCATGTAATAACTGCTCATGCTCCCGTTGAAACAACAAATTAGTATACGCGGAATCCTTTGGTAATACTATGGGGTGCCTTTGAAAAATACCTAATGATACTGCATTCTTTAGCCGCCCGCCCACACGTATTAATCCATCTTCGTCGAGAAACGGTCTCAATCTGAATAACTTGCTTTTCGACGATACCTGACCATTTGCCGAATTTAATTCATTTAACTCCTTTTCAAAATAGTCCTTTTGTACTCTAATTAAAAGTCTCAAATTTGCATTATGTAAATCAGTTGTGGTTAAGACTCCGCACTCTGAGATTTTTGGTTCTTTTATTTTATTATAAAAACGCACGCAATACGCGGTAATTCGTATTATTTTATCCAACGACGAATACTTGTCAAATATAGAAAATTTATCCGTGGTAATACCGGAAAATTCTAATACGTTTTTTTTCCGGAATATTTTTATTATTTAATTGATAGTTTAACACCTCATTTTTTGTAGGCCAATCCTCTTTATTTAAACACAACCATTTCGGGCCAAGCCACCATAACTCCATAGCCGCAATTTGTGACGCATCACACCCGCGCGATATTAGATCAGCCGGATTGTCGTGTGTACTAACGTGTGACCACTCACTAGCGCAAGATAAATCTTGAATCTCTCCCACTCTGTGGGTAACAAATGTTTTCCACCTAGTGGACGGTGACGAGATCCAAGCGAGAGTAACAGTAGAATCCGACCAAAAATATTTCCTCTCGATTTCTAGTCGTAATTTTGGAATTACACAATGCTGTATACGAGCCAATAGTAACGCAGCGCATAGTTCTAGTCTCGGTAATGATATCGTTTTTAATGGTGCGACCTTAGATTTGGCACATATAAGTCTCACTGTGTGTGTACCTAATTCATCTGTACTGCGTAAATACAAACTTGCGCCATAAGCCTTTATCGACGCATCCGAAAATCCATGAATTTGTATATTTATAATTTTATGCTTACCAATCATCATACGCGGAATTACTAGTTTATTTAGTAGCGGTAAACATTTTTTGTACTATTTCTGACAATATTTTTCGTTTGTTTATAATTTCCGTACTTTCAACGTATTCGCTTACTTTATATCGTAATACGTCGTCGCTCGGTTCCCAGAATAGGCCTAGTATTTTTGTTATCGCACAATCGAAAACACGCACATCGTTACCCGCACCTTTGTCACTGACCGACATATTACTATTTATAATGCTAGGGTCATTGGACGACCACTTCCGTAGCTCGAAACCTGCTTGTTTTAATATTGACATTACTTCATGTTTTAACATTATAGCTTCCTCTTTTGTTGAAGCGCCACTCAAATAGTCATCCATATAAAAATCCCTTTTTATGGATTCACGTGCACGTAGGTCATCGTTTCCTGTATCAGCTAATTTTTCTAAACAAGCTGTTGCTATGAAAGCTGCAGGTACCGTACCGTAAGTTAATGTGGTAAGACGATAAACTTGTATTGGCATTTTTGGATCGGCTCGCCACAATATACGCTGATAGTTACAATCTTCGTTAGCTACCCTAATTTGCCGGTACATTTTTGTAATGTCAGCTGACAATACATAATTATAGGTACGGAAACGCGCTAGTATGTATAATAGTTCGTCCTGCAAAACTGGCCCTTTTAATAATAAATCGTTCAAGCTGTTGCCAGATTCTGTTTTACAGGACGCGTCAAACACCACCCGCACCTTGGTCGTCGTGCTATTTTCATTTATTACCGCGTGATGTGGCAAATAACACTTAATTTCCTCTTCCTCGCCCTCTTCATCAATTACCCGTTCCATATGCCCTAACGCTTCATATTCGTGCATAAATTGCGTGTATGCTTCGCGTAGTGGTCTATTATTTCGGAGTCTATTCTCGGTCGCCGCCCACCGACGCCTTGCGATCTGATACGATTTTCCTAATGTAGACGCGTTATTAGTATTTTTAAACGGCAAACGGATAACAAAACGTCCGTTTTTGTCCCGTTGGACTGTTTCGTCAAAATGAATCCTACACATTTTCTCTTCTAATGTTAAAGGTGGGCCCGTCTCCATTTTTTCTATACGCCAAAACTTTGATATCAAATTTTCAAAATGTATGTCATTTTCCACACACGCTGCGTGTGTTATGCTACTTATTTCCTTACAGCTCTTTCTTAAGACCGGTCCAGCTACCACCCAGCCGAAACGTGTTTCCTGAAATATCGGTCCGGCAATGTGCTGTTTAATTTGGCTGGCACATATTATTTCAAAGAAATGTTTGTTACCCAATAACAAATCTATTTTCTGCGGGCGTCTAAATAACGGGTCCGCGAGGTTTATATCATTGGGAGTTACGCAATTTTCCACCTCATTATTTGGCATACAATGTGTGATCTTTTGTACGACTAAGCAGGTCAATATTAAATTGAAACTATTATATCGCGATGTGATTGAAACATTTACAGCGCGCGTAACCGGTTGTGTTATCCCACCGACACCCATTACTGTGTGCTGCACTTGATACCTAAAAATCTTATATTTTGAACCATATTTTCGGTAATTAAATTACACTGTGAGCCGGAATCTAACAATATACGGCATTCCGGCATTCGACGTTTTCACCGCTGGCATTGTGTATATGCACTACCACTGTTGATAATAATACCTGCTCGTCGTTTTGTACCAGCGTATGAGCACTTATTGATGACGATGCCGTCGACATGCTTTCTTCCGCGTTTTCAGTTGCTTTTTTAATACCTTATTCTGCATTTTTATTTTGCACTAAATGCAACAATGTATTATGCGGTTTCGAACACTTGAAGCAATATTTCGCAAAGCACTTTTTATTTTCGTGCTGACGTAAACAAATCTAAAATCTTACATAATTTCAATTCAATTACTTTATTTATTCTTTCTTTTATCGGTAAGGCAATTAACGTTGGACAACGTTATAGATAGTGTGTGGCAACTGACACACGTAACACTTTAAACCCGCACTTATCATTAAAAACGAAAATTGATTATTATATTTGTTCGATTTGCCTTGTCATGTCGTTCCGTTACTAATAGCCCCTCGCGTACTACTATGTACGTTTTTCGTTGATTCGATGGCTTCTAATATTTTAAATCGATTTTCCAGGAATTGCATTATCTCTGGAACATCAGCAATTCTGTCTTTAGGACCGCCCGCCTCCCACTCTTGTAACGTTTTTTTTTCTAATTTGGTACTAATTAAATGCATTAATAACAGGCCCCAACTTTCCGGTTCTTGATCTAACGCCTCTAGAGCTCGCATGTGACCTGACAACGCATCGAAAAAACATCTAAGTTTTATTGCCGAGTCACTCTGCAAAGCATCCAAATCAAATATTGCCCTCACGTGGGCTTGTATTCGAACCTTTTTGTTATTATATCTCGCACACAGAATGCTCCACGCTTTTTCATAATTATTTGCCGTTGTCTCCAAACATCTTATCGAGTTAGTCGCCTCTCCTGATAGCGCTTCGCGTAAATGAAAAAACTTTGATACGGGTAATAGGTCCGGGTGCGTATGTACTAGCGCCGTAAATGTATCATAAAACGACGCCCACTCTAAATAATCTCCATTAAAAACAGGTACCTTTAATGCCGCTAATTTTACTTGAGGTGCCATACTGATTTTTCCTATACTTCTTTCGCTCGCCATCGCCACATCTCCTCGTTCAGAGGTAGTTTCTTTTACCATTCCTGGAGATATAATTTTATTTGCTTCTACTATCGCCTTAAAGTATAGATCCTCGAACTCTTTACGATACTCCGTATTTTCGTTTAAAATGTTTATATCCTCCGACAATTCAAGTGCCGTTTGAACCTGGTCAAATTCATGCCAAAATTCTTCAATTTTTTCTCTTCTTAACGATACTTGATTTGGATCCAATCCTTCAATTTTTAGGTAAGTCAAGAATCTCGTAATCGTGCCTTTTAGTTGGCCGCGTCTTATCGTGAAATTTCTTTCTTCACCCCATATCAATTATCACCGTTTATATTACGGTTGAATATAATATTATCTCGCTTATTACCTTAAACCTGTTGGTTGCTATCTGCGTTTATTCGACCTGCTTCACGCACTACGTACAAGTTTTTTTTTTATATATATCTATATCTACTCACTAGGTGAACCCCAAGGAAATTTTACACAGGAATTATTTTTAATCAGAGACTCTTACCTTTATGCCAGACGTTGGATGACAATTTTTCTCGAGAGGCCCAGCTATTGCTTGGGAAACTTGATTGTCGCTGAGGTTATTGAATTGCCCCTTTTTCGCCATACACAGTACACCATATAAGCCGTATTACTGTACTTGCCAGCTGCCTGCACGCCACTATGGATGTATTTTATATTGTTTTCACGATTTTCGAAATCTACGAATATCCGATTTATTTAGCTCGAAAAAGCCACGTAACAATTTTATTACGCATATGCGACGCACAATTTTATTTTACCCGCAGTTACTTTGTAACTTTAACTTTCGCACTATCCTCGATTAACGACTAAAACACGACATACGCTTTGCTAACCAACGTTGAATATCCGGGTCGATGGACCAAATGTTGCGGAGTGGACTGTAAGTTTCCGATGATGGTTACTTCGGATATTCAGGTTTATTAGCTTACTATTTAAATTAATAATTTAGACGAAATTGAGCTATAGAACTGTTAAATACGTTTATTTTTATTTTTGCCACGATGCAGAGCCGACATGTCACGCTCGCTATTTTTCGACGACGACTAAACTGTGTAATACAAAACTGATCAAAGGCAAACCCGTCGGCCCCACTAGCCGATAACAATATCATTACGGTTATTACTTTAATCTTTATCGATAATATTTAAACCGATACGCGACAATTAGATATAATAAATTGGCGATACTAAAGTTTGAATAGATGTAAAATCATATAAATAACTGTAGATAATTAATGTTATAATATTATGTGCTTTATACTTATTTGAATAATTTAGTTTATTTGTTTAGGTTATATTACATTATTTTAGTGACTATAAAAAATACAAAATCATAGTTATTGTTCAGATTATTAAAAAAAAATCATATGTTTTGCTGCTTTTAAGACTTATATAAACAAATAAGTCTCATATATCACATATGGAGCGTATTTAATTCTATACATTTAAAGATATTAATAAATATTAAAATATAAAAAGAACTTTTGGGGTTATTGTTCTCTAATTTATCATTATTAGATTGTTAAAATTATCTTACAATAGGCTTACAATACATAGGTTTGAATATATGTAAAATCAAATAATTGATAGTTAATTAATGATATAATACAGTGTATTTTATTAGAGTTATTAGAGTTATTCAAATTATTTGATGTTTTAGTTTATCTGTTTAGGTCGATATTACCCAATTGTTTTGATTATTTTATAGTATCATAATATTTAAATTAATTTGAATAAAATCAACATTTTATAACTTATTGTGAATAATTTTTTTTGATGTGTTTGCGAATTAAAATAAATAAATAAAATATTAAAAGAGCAATCCAATAATATTTTATTACCCAATTTTTTTTTATTTAGGTTACCTAATGTCAATTTAAGACAATTATTTGGAGAAAAAATTATCATCGTTATAATATTGACACTTCAGTTCCAAACTGCAACAACTGTATAATATTATTATCGGGGAATAATGATTTTAAAAACCTAATATTTTATAATTACTAAATATTAAATACAAAATTTTTTTTCCTATGGAGATCCATTCGTAGCTACGGCCCCTCCGCAACCTAATCACGTTGCCGGTAGACGTGAGATGTATCGGTTACAGGTGGTTGTAGAGAAATATAGATAAAGGTCCACGGTAGACGTTTGATAACAATATCAACGTATCAACACTAACTCTTTTATAAATAGTTAATATTTTTAAATACATATAATATAAAATAATATAACAAATCATAGAAGTAAAATCATACTTTAATCTGGGAAATGTAATATAACAAATCAAAAATCAAACATTTAATATCTCAAAATTATGATAATTATACCTTATAATTAGTGTGATAACAACGAAGAGCATTATTATATATTTTTAAACTTGATGAATGACAACAGTCGTACATTCGAAATGGCTTCAAATTATGTAAAATAAAATATGTTCAAAAACATACATTTTGAGATATTAAATGTTAATTACTGTTACTATCATCCGGTTTATTATATTATATCACTAGTTTCTGTATGTTTTGATCAAGGGATTGGTAAGTGATGACCATAATTTATTTATGTGTTTCAATGAAAAGATATTATTATATTATGAGTGATAAAACGGCGCTTTGAATAGGCAATTAAGGTACACCACTGTCAAGAGTTTATTCATCTCAGTGCTAAGGGGATATGACCCACCTGTGTTTACTACCAAAATAGACCTATCTTTTGCCAGCTATACTAATTTGTCTTAATAATCAGAAAAAATTCCGAAAACATGTTTGAATTTGTCATGAAATCAACTTTTCTATTTTTAGAAATTTATCACTTAAACGTCTTAAACCCTTCAAAATTTGAATTTTAAAATATTAGTAATATTAAACGAACAATTTAATTTAAAAATGTAAGAAAGTAGTTTTAAGTAAATTTTATGACAAATTCAAACGAAATTTCAGAATTTGTTTACTATGATAGTCTAGACAATTGGCAAAAGATTGATACTTTTAGGCAAAAAAAAAAAAAAAATAGTAAATAATATTCGTCAAGCGTTCAACGGTGCGTTTTTGACTTGTGCTTGCGTGTGCGAAAGTGTTCGTTTCCTTTAGTTGTCTCACACTAATGATCATTTACAACAAACACAAATACATGACATTCACTCAAGCACTATGGAAATTGCCTATATTCAACTCTTTAAAACGAGCGGTATCGAATACCCTTAATAGTAAATAAAATAAAATAATATTATGAAAGAAAGTATTATTAAAACTATATACTTCCATGTGACTATAACCATTGATTATAAATACTATAGATCGCTCACTGCAATACAAAATACGTTGCGCGGAAAATGGATGTGGCCGTTATGAAGCACTCTCGTCGAAGATTAGTTAGTGGATGTCGACGTTGTAATCGCTAGTGTCAAGTCCGTCGAGCCTAACTCGGGAGTCGGGACCATTGACCATAGTACCATCACTAGTCACTACTCACTACCATACTCAATACTCATTAGTCATTACTACGGCCCGGAAGTTCATGCTTTAAGAACTATCAAAATATGCGTTTAAAATCACTAAAATAAAGGCTAAATAGTAAATATGCATTTACAATAAGTATTTTTAAAAAATAATACAGGGGCATACTCATAGGCGCAAATCGCAGGGGTGCTAAGGGTGCTTAGCACCCTGAATTTTAATGCTAGCACCCCGAATCCCGTGATTATAACTTATAGTACTATTACCATCATATTTTCATAATAATTACATTTATTAAAAATTCAAAAACAGTTTTATAATTATTTAATTATTTATAATATAATATGTCGAGTTTACGTCTGGATTTATTAAACTGCAATGACGTAAAAAACAAATTATATAATATCATAATAATTGTGAAAATATGATACTAACAGGAAATAATAAATTGTTAAACATATAGGTATATGTAAATAATAAAACTCTGAGTGTCTACAATCTATGCAGACCGACCGCAACGACACTACCTATATAGTTTTATTTGATTAGACCCGCAGTAAGGGTAATTCCATAAAATAGGATTAAAATAATTTCGTAGTTTGATTGCATTCCGTCCCGTCGACCGTCACTATAATATAATAATATATTATATTTTATAATATTATTATCAAATATCTTTTTTGTATAAAATGTTTAGTTGTATTTGTTTGATTTGTATTTTATATTTTTATTTATATAATATATGGTACCTATAGTACTATTGGGGTGTGTGAGTGGCGAAGCCCCTCACGAATTTGGTCCGTTTCCTCATACATTTTTGGTGCTCAAGCCCCCCCCAATTTTTTTGGGTGATTTGCGCCTATGGGCATACTTGAAATGTATGAAGTCATTAATTTGAAGATCTTCTGGAAGGCCGTCTGTTGTTTCTTCTCCTGACATGAATTTTGAAATTTTTTACAGTGTCTTAAACTCTTCGTTTTTCTCGATAACTTATTCCAATTTATTGATAATTATAACACCTTTTGGAACTTTAATTTCTTTTAATTTCTTTATGACAATATCTACAATTTGAATTGCTTCAACTAAGAGGGTTTTCGAGTTTCTAAATGGGTAATGGCTGATGATGAAAAATCATAGTTAGTGTGAATACAAATTAAATTACATTGAACATTTTTATCACATATTATGATTATTATTTTTTCAATTGCCACGGTATCATCATCAAATAACACAAGTAAAATGCAATAAAATTCAATAAAATGCAGTAAAATGCAATGTTATTTTAAAATATGGATATTAATGTAAAAAACCTCAAAATATGAGAAAATATGCAAACTAAAATTTCGTTTTTGAACTCGTTAGGTTGTGATACAAATTTGTAGCTCAACTTGCAACTTTTTGATGCACTCAATAAAAACATGCAAATGCACGAACTACCGGGCCTTACTCATTACCCAAAAGTCAATACATACCGATTATATATCGATTCGTATCAATTACGTTTTAACATTAATACTATAATAATATATAATTGGTTGTACATATCGATATCGTCACATTGTTCGGAACGTGAAGCAGTTATACGGCGTCCCGGTTCATATCGGCAAATGCGTTGCTGCAGTATGCAGGCCGCCCGGCACCTATGACCAGTACCGTTCGACCTACCGTCCGACTCACCACGTTATCTACCGACCGACCGTTCATAGCTAATTGTTACCGTTACCGTCATCGTTTGTGTATCTTTCTGAACACGTACCGTCATCACTACCAGTACCGTCCACCAACCATTACCTTAAGCCGTTGATTGTCCAGCGGACTGCTGTCGCCCAACACGGTTTTTATATACATATATATTTTGTTATTATTGTTATTATTTCGTAATTAGTGTTTACCTAATTTTATTGTTATTTATTTTTATTAATTATTGCCCTCCGCTGGCCAGTACTATTGTGCCCCCTACTTCACCCAAAGTATTAGTATTATTATCATTTTTATTTGAATAGTAGCACCCGGCGACACCGTGGCAAACATAAGTTGTTGCACCATTATTTATCCCTTTGATTCTTACATACCGATTATACAGTCCACTCCTACCTCCGAGCTTTAACATGGTCCTTCGTACCTAGGATGTTCCTAAGAGATTGAACAGTGACCGGGGTATAAAAAAAAAAAAAAATAAAAATATATTTTCGTAAGTTAAAACACATCATATAATAATATAATAATTAAATTTAAATTTAAGTTATATAATAAGTTATTGGTGCAGCGACCTTATTACGTAATCGCCGTGTGAGAAAAGTCGTCGTGAACTTTGGACCTGCACGACATAATAAGCGATTAGTGTCGTGTCGCGGAGATAAAAGTACGCTCGCGCGACGTCACCGTCGTTGTATTTATAATTCGTTAGTAGGTCATCGACTTCGATAGTAATTTATAAATAATACTATATACCTATATAACAATTTATCAGATTATTATTATTATTTGAATTTTGTCTAACATCACTGCAATGGGTGTATACGAAGAGTCAAAAGAACGTTTGGTTGGTCTTCAGAAAAAAGTACAACGCGTGTATGACGCCGGTGAAGCGCTTACAAAAGACCAATCGAAGACAGCGAGATCAAAATTCAAAATAATGTATGCGTCGTTAGAAAGCATATTTAACGATTTTGAAACGCATCTTACAGTCGTTATACGTCAGCAGTGTAAAGGCGGCGCAAGCGGACCAGACGGAATAGACACAGAAAAAGAACGTGCTGAATTTGAAGAAAAATATATTGGTTGTAAAATCCTCGCAGATGAGCATTTACCAGAGTCAATTGCCGAGGCTAGTTTGAACCAAACGTTTATGGAGAAAAGAGTTCCTCAGATCAATATTCCGGTAGAAAAATTGCCAGTACTTCACTTCAATGGCGATCAAAAAGAATATACGAGTTTCCGCAACCAGTTCGATGTACTAGTACATAATAATGAAGTTTTTAGACCGGTCATTAAGTTTAGTTATTTAAAGGTGTACTTAGAAGGTGAACCGTTAAAACTTATAAACAATCTAATGCTCAGTGATGAGAATTACGAACTCGCATTGAATATTTTAGACAAGCGGTACTCAAATAGGCGCACAATAGCGCACGACCACTTCGACCAGCTTTGGACAGCTCAAAAGGCCATGCTAGGTGACTCAAAATCAATACGACAATTATTGAACACCATTACCGAATCACTCGGAGCATTAAAAACCCAGAAGTATGCTGTTGACCAATGGGACCCAATATTATTATACTTATTTCAAAAAAAATTGGATGCCCACTAAGAGGTCAATGGGAACTATTAGTCGATACCAACGACGATCCAACCGTCGAGGACTTCGTAACATTTTTGACCAAGTTTTGTAAAGCGGCAGGTGCTGGCCAGTCCAGTGCAAGTGGACGTGAAAAAGCATCAACTACAAAACCTGACAAAATCACAATACTGCATACTACACAATCGAAGTTCAAAAAACCTAAACCCATGCACGCTAATGCAAATGAACAAAAAAAATCATTCTCGTGTCAAGTGTGTAAGGCAACACCGGGACATTTATTTATTTATTGTCGGGACTTCAAACAAATAACACCAGCCGAAAGACATCAGTTGATAAAGGAACTCAATCGATGTTACTTGTGTTTCAGTGAACACATGTCGGTGGACTGCAAGAGTACACGAGTGTGTGAGGTGTGTGGGGGACGCCATCATTCTTGGCTACATTTGGACAACAATGCAGTGGAGGACCAATCAAATACTTTATTGTCCTCTGTAGGCAATTTGCCAATACGCTCACAAGTGCTCATGTCTACCGTAGAAATTCTCATACAAGACGCCAATGGGTGTTATCAAAGAGCACGAGCATTGTTAGATTCTGCTAGTGAGAGTAGCTACATGACCGAAAGTTGTCGACATAGACTAGGTGTATCGCGGCAGAAGTGTAATTTAGCAGTTAGTGGCATATCTGGAGTAAAAGTACCCACGATAAAAGCTCGAGCGCAAGTAATTATTCGGCCTGTACGACACCATGAACCGCAAATGACAATCGAAGCGTATGTAGTAACACAAATTACCGGATGTACGCCGTCCAAACATATACGAGATGCAGATTGGGTGCATCTAAAAGATCTTGAACTAGCCGATCCAAATTTCAACGAACCATTAACCGTAGACGTACTGCTAGGCGCCGAAGTTTTTCCCTACATCATACGAAGTGGGCGACGGGAGAACTTACTAAGTGAGCCAGTTGGTATCGAAACAGTGTTCGGTTGGGCTCTAATGGGAAACACTGGTAACACTAATCCTAAGAGAAGCACTACGTTATTAACATCTTTGGACAGTGTAGATCTTGTGTTACGACGGTTCTGGGAAATAGAGGAAGTACCAAATGCGTCAAAGACGAGTCCGGCAGAAGAGGAATGTGAGCGTGTTTATCATTCTACTACACGAGAATCAGACGGTCGATACGTTGTGCATTTACCATTCAATTGCAAACCGCCGCAGCTTGGACAGTCACGACAAATGGCCCTCAACCGGCTTTATCGTTTAGAATCCCGACTAGATAAGTTGCCGCAGTTACGACAACAATACAATACTGCCATGCAGGATTATCTCGATAGCGGTCACATGCAAATAGTACCAGAAGCCACACCCGAACCGGAACAGGCTTATTACACTCCACATCAAGTAGTGATTAAACCTGACAGTACTACTACAAAAGTGAGAGTTGTGTACGATGCGTCAGCTACTACTTCGAACGGGAAGTCGTTGAATGACAACCTTTATCCTGGTAAAAAATTACAACAAGACTTGCCGGGTATAATCATCAGGTTCCGGGTACATGCAGTTGTGGTTACAGCTGACGTTAAGCAAATGTTCAGACAAATCATCGTTACTCTCGCACATAGACGATATCAGCGGCTCCTTTACCGATTTCAAAGTTCAGAACCTATTCAAACTTTTGAAATGACCACTGTGACCTTCGGCCAACGATCTTCACCATTCTTAGCAATAAGAACCTTACTTCAATTAGCCAGCGACGAAGCAGGTGGCTACTCGGATGTTCAACGAGTTCTGCGTAACGATCTGTATGTGGACGATGTGGTCACTGGTGCCGACTGTGTAGAAAGTGCGCTTCGACTTCAAAAAAATCTCATAAAAGTTCTAAAGAAGGGGCAGTTTGAACTTCGTAAATGGTCCAGTAACTCGGCTAAGGTATTAGACGCCTTACCCAAAGAACATCGACAAAACCAAGACGTTGCGTTTAACGGAGGTGAAATTGAGTTTACCAAAGTACTTGGTTTGAAGTGGGAGCCAAATAGTGACGTATTAACCTATCAACACCAAACTAATCCTATACAGTTTAGCAAACGTCATATTTTATCGGAAATCGCGCGTATTTACGACCCTATTGGGCTGTTAGCGCCCGTAACCACTCATCTCAAGAAGCTTATGAAATATTTATGGTCACTAGGAGTTGGATGGGATGACCCATTGCCCCAAGAGGCGATGGATGCTTGGAAGTGTTATCACAATGAATTACCACTAATAGGACAAGTACGAGTGCGACGACAAGTTACTTGCACCGGATCGACCTACGAACTACATGGATTTTGTGACAGCTCGGAGATTGCCTACGCCGCTGCTGTGTACATCTTAGCTCGAAGACCAGACGGGACCATGCATTGTCAGCTTCTAATGGGCAAATCAAAAGTAGAACCCGAAAAAAAGTTGTCCATTCCCAGATTGGAATTATGCGGAGCACTACTCCTCGCTCGAGTTATCACTTATGTGCGTACCAACCTAACTACATTACAGATAAGCCGCACCACTGCCTGGTCGGACTCAACAGTAGCTCTAGCATGGATGAAAACACCAACTTCGAAACTAAAAACTTTTGTAGCAAACCGTGTTGCCCAGATACAGCAAATAATGTCGCCAGATACATGGAAACACGTGCGACTGCACATAATCCGGCAGACTGTGCATCGCGCGGTTTGACCCCAGGAGAATTAGTCAACCATACAATGTGGTGGACGGGGCCAGACTATCTGAAGAAACCAGAGGAGTTATGGCCTAAAATCAACATAATCGTATCAGATGAGAACGAAAAAAATGAACACGTTGAGACCAAAATAGTTACACCGATGACTACTGAAACCATGACCGAATGCCCACTCCTATATCAATCGGACAATTGGCCTAAAATTCTGCGTTTAACCTCTTACTGGCTTCGAGTGCGCGATTGTTTACGGAGGAAGGTCGTGCCAGATAAAGCTGTTCCACCCACCACAGTGGAGACAACCAATGCGATGTGGGCTCTGGTTCACTGGACGCAAAGAGTTTTCTTCGCAGAAGAGATAGAAAACCTGCGGAACCACCGTAAGTGTTCCATAAAGTTACGGAAATTGGCCCCTTTTTTGGACAAACAGAATCTACTTCGAGTGGGAGGACGCCTGCGGCATTCAGATTTGCCCTACAATGAAAAATACCCAGTGCTTTTGCCTAAAGAAGCTCGCTTGACGGCAGTTCTGATTGACTATGTGCACCGTAGTAATTGCCATCCAGGTCCCAACGCAGTACAAAACATTCTGCAACAGTCCGTTTGGATAATTTCGGTGCGAGGTGTTATCCGAAAGAGAATACATCGTTGCATACCTTGCTTCCGAGCTAGTCCTCGGTCCCCACAGCCATTTATGGGGAACCTTCCACGTGCGCGTTTGGACCCCGTAAAGGCCTTTAATAAAACCGGCGTAGACTTTGCAGGTCCTTTTAATGTAAAGGCCGCACTGTTACGAAAACTTCGCACAACAAAAGCATATTTGTGCGTCTTTGTGTGCATGTCAACCACCGCAGTGCATTTGGAATTTGCATCGGACCTTTCTACACCGACGTTCATGGCAGCTCTAGATCGGTTTCTTGCACGTCGAGGGCAATGTTCGGACATGCATAGTGACTGTGGCACGAATTTTACTGGTACTCAACGGTATCTGAGTGAAGTTCAGGACATCATCAGTTCGCAGTCCTACACGCGTCATGTAACTGAGAAGCAGATAACATGGCATTTTAATCCACCATCAGCCCCTCACATGGGTGGAATGTGGGAAGCAGCTGTTAAGTCGGCGAAAACATTGTTGAGAAGAGTCATACAAGATCAAATACTGACATACGAGGAGCTGAACACCATTTTGCATCGAGTAGATGCGTCTCTAAACTCACGACCCCTCGGTGCATTATCGTCAGACCCCAATGATTACACGCCGTTAATCGCTGGCCATTTTATATCGATGGGACCGCCGGCTAAGATACCAGTACCAGACAACGAAGATTGTCCGGTCTCCGTTAGCTTGCGACAACGATGGACACTGGTTAAACAAATCCAACAACACTTCTGGCAAAGATGGCACCGGGAGTATTTAACAACGTTGCAACCACGCAAAAAATGGCTGAAACTAGCCATAGACCTCAAGGTGGGCCAACTTGTTCTAATCAAAGAACCATCACCAGCCCTCACGTGGAAAACGGTGCGTATCGTGGAAGTTTACCCAGGAACGGATGCCATAACCCGGGTCGCTGATGTCAGGTTGGCCAACGGCACCGTTATACGTCGTCCCGTAGTTAAGCTGTGCCCTTTGCCACTATCCAATTGAAGGTCGCTACCTTCAAGGAGGCCGGTATGTTCGGAACGTGAAGCAGTTATACGGCGTCCCGGTTCATATCGGCAAATGCGTTGCTGCTGTATGCAGGCCGCCCGGCACCTATGACCAGTACCGTTCGACCTACCGTCCGACTCACCACGTTATCTACCGACCGACCGTTCATAGCTAATTGTTACCGTTACCGTCATCGTTTGTGTTTCTTTCTGAACACGTACCGTCATCACTACCAGTACCGTCCACCAACCATTACCTTAAGCCGTTGATTGTCCAGCGGACTGCTGTCGCCCAACACGGTTTTTATATACATATATATTTTGTTATTATTGTTATTATTTCGTAATTAGTGTTTACCTAATTTTATTGTTATTTATTTTTATTAATTATTGCCCTCCGCTGGCCAGTACTATTGTGCCCCCTACTTCACCCAAAGTATTAGTATTATTATCATTTTTATTTGAATAGTAGCACCCGGCGACACCGTGGCAAACATAAGTTGTTGCACCATTATTTATCCCTTTGATTCTTACATACCGATTATACAGTTCACTCCTACCTCCGAGCTTTAACAGTTCATATACACCAGAAGTGAGTTCACTGGATTTTTTCATACCTTTTATCTATTTTAATAATTTAGGTAATTAATTAAATAACATTTCACTATACAACTATCTGGTTTCTGTGTAGTTGTATTCCGTAGATGTTCCTGCACTGTTTTCCATTTATGTTACTGTTGATGTTTCACAATATTGGCAAAATTGAAAAACATCAAGATGTGATGTTGCTACAATAATAATACAAAACGAGATTAGTATTTTTTTAATCTTTATTTGTTTTTGTTATGCGCAGTAAAGTTAAATTTTCCAAATAATTTTAAAACATTTAGCCGTATTTTAATTTTTTTGTATTGAATTATATTTACTAAAATATCACATGAAAACCTAATACAAAGCTACCCAGAGGACGACCCAGACAAAGATGGATAGATAGAATAAAAGAAGATGAATTTGAAGATGCTGGAAGTATGGAATGGGGATGAAACGGCAAAAGATAGAGATAAGTGGAGGCAAATAGTTGTTGCGGCAAAGGGCCTGAAAGGTCTGCATAATGCCAAAGAAGAAGATGAAAATATCACACCATGGTGTTAGAAGTGATTAGTAGCTTATACAAGAGAAAATAAAATAGATAATCTATTTATATATAAAAATAGATGTTTGTTTATCCGATGTTCGTAGACTCAGTATAAGTATAAGTATATACAGCTTCACACCATTTAGTATTACATTCTTTATTAACATTTCTCTAACATGTAATGCGTTAAGCGGCATGAGACGTTCTGCGTACACATGCATAATAATATATAAAAATGATATGATAATAATAATGTAAAGTTTGATCGGTCGGTCGGTGCGATAAGGACGTGAGAGCCGACAACAATAAAAACGTAGTGTACAAAATGAAAAATATAAGATAAAATCATACAACATAAAGATACTTATTGATAATAAGTTATTATCAACCTTAACGATAACTATCGTATTTACATTTGCTTTTTATCATTCTTTGAATCTGTCTAAGATTCTTGTGTTGACATGGAAATTATAATGTACGGAATAAAGAATAGGAAAATCATAAAATTAACCATCGCAATTGTATTGTATTATACATTTCAATTTCAGCACATAGAGAACGATATAAAGATAGATTAATTTTAATCCGGGTGATGTGAGGTGATATAGCAAGTTGAAGAAACTGGATATGGCTGAGGAATTCTGAATAAGTTCTCTGAATGGTTATGAACATAATAATTCATTTTTTATTATAGTTATTAGAATTAATTCCAAAATACTTTTTACAATATGGAATAATAGATTTTATATAATAATAAAATAATAATCGACTAACCTATTTCATAGTAAGACAAAAAAAAAACTCTGAAGCCTAGTATTACTATTGATACGAAAACAAAGTAGTTCAAGAATCCTAGGAGCATCGATTCGACCCTCCATCGAACCACGCATGAAATTAATACCAAATTTATCGTGCCTAGTTGAAACTAAATTAAGTTTTAGAGCTTGACTAATAGGCTTGGAATTATGATTTTGGTGAAGGTTAATGAGGCAAAAATTATGGAAGTCCAAACAAAAGTTTTCCACACTTACAAACTGAAAAATATCTGTGGCATAACATGGTAACCAGAAAACGTCTCAGTTTGAACCGAAAGTAACAATAGTATTTAGCCATTATAGTGAGCCAGTAGGCAATTAGGCTAACTAAAACTAATTGAGTTTCGTCTAATAAATTATAATACGTGAAAAGCTTTGCCAGTCATTTAATCGATATAAGGGCCTAAATTTAGTGAAGTTACAAACAGAATTACTAAGTCCTCGGAATAGATTGTATGACTTGCCTAAGAGTCATACAAATTGTCGCGGCCCGCGAAGATAGGATATTATTCACGACAAGAGTGGTTCCCAACACCGATTCTGCCCAGAACATAAATGAGAGACCTATAATCTATCACAATAATTAGCAAGGTTTTTTATATTCAACTCAAACCGTGTTTTTCAGATGGACGACAACAGGATAATTAATTTACAAGCCCATTCAAAATGAGTTAAATATATGATAATAACAAAACGTAACTATATAATATTTTCAATTGTATATAATAATACGTACATTCCAAATATCTGTCAAATATGCGAATGTGATAATCGTAGTAATATCTTTGATATTCTAAAACAAATAAGTGTAAAATTTAAAATATTAACTTAACTTTTTAAAACTAAATTATCACCATATTAATTGTTATTAGATTATTTGTTATCATCATCAAAAAGCATAATGTTTTTTATTTTAAAATTCAAACTCAATAAAAATTATTTACTAAAAAGAATTACCTGATAAGCCATTTAACATGGATTCAGAATTACGTACTATAATGACGAAAAAATGCATTATTAAAGTAGCTGGTCGACACTATATTATTATTTTAATATTCTAATCTTATTTAATAAGGAAACATTGAAAACAATAAAATAAATGCGAACATTGAAAGGAACTGTTCGAGGCACTCGAATCATATACATTGTAAACCATGATGTGCACAACGTGTCGTTGTTTAAAACTAACATAGACTGTAGACTCGTCCAATATTCGTTGTATAATACAAGAGATTTTGAAACACAGTTCAGTGGGTCGCCTGACTGACTAGAAGTCGCTCATAAACGCTGTATGCTAGGACGTTTGTCAAAGTACAAAAGAGCTAAGTACTAACCTCCCACCAACTGTGTCTTCTGAATCCACGAATAACCAATCTCTGCATTCAATAGCTTAAAAAAAATTTGAATAATATAAAATAATTTACTTGCAAAAATTATACGATGTGTACATATTCATGTGTGGTTTACCCTCTAGTAAATACATAAAAATCGTATTAATCTACACTAGTTTATTATATTTTATTTTGTATGTTAGTTAATGATTTGTGTCCATTGTTTTTTAATTATTAATTACAAAGTTGAATTACTAACACAGTACCAGGATCAAATATATATTTTTTAAATCAGGTTCTCAGCAAATAGTTTTATGTATACGTACATTTTAAGAAATTTTAAGAAATAAAGTAAAAACTGGGGGCAATTATTTTATATTATAAAATATTTGTTTTTTTTATAATGTTGTGTCGAATACGTACGTACAAAATATATTATATTGGACTAATAACCATAATATAACAGAGGATATTATAAGACAAGAAAATCTGTCAGTAGAATATTTTAATGTAAAATGGTTGATATACAACATATTTTTAAGAAACCATTAATTGTAGGGAACAACGTTAACATATTATAAATGTCTGATACTGTCCTAGGATTATAATTTATAACTATGCTATATCTTAAACGTTTTTTGTATTATGCTGGAAATGTGCAAATTAAATAATAATAAAATAAGCATTATACTTACTCTCATATATCGATTCAACTATTTGATCTGTTGAAAAATGTATTGTTATATAATTTCAATTTTCAAACAAACACAATTTACTTATCTTGCAATGGTAATTAATAACAATTATAACAACAAAAATGTATGTATACTGTACTCATATTGTACTAAAGTTTATTCGAGATCATGTACTTTTTTAACACATACAAATTGATCAAACTCAAATTAAAAAAATAATTTCTGTTATCATAATTGTCATAAACCATGCTGCAATTTCAAGCTAAACATTAGCAGTGATGGGAATACGTTAATTTTGTGTACACGTAATTATAATCTATATTTTATCCATTCGTTGTAATAATAATAGTAAATTTTATTATTTCCATCAATAGCAATACTTAGGTTAAATTTATATTTTGTATTACATTTCGTAGTTGATTTTTAATGTTTTTTTTTCTAAGAAACGAATTTGTTCGTATATATCGTTATATATATGTATGTAATATATCGTTTACTGATTTCAACACTATATTAATCAATATATTTAATCAAGGGTACGAAAAAGAACATTCTCATCACTGCTGAAAAGATTAAAAACTATTAATAAAAATATCGTTTATCTTACTTTCACATTCTAAAATTATAAAACAATCGTAGTTAAACTAATATTTTCAGAAATGTATTATAGTACTGTAATGTAATTTTATTCATATTCATAGAATCATTGAATCAAATAATTGTTTTTTTAATTTAAAAATTAAGTGGTAACTGGAGATGGAAATTCGGATTGAGACCAACTATAAGACCGTGCTGTGAATTAACCACAATAGGCGGATTTACATCTTATTGTGTGTTGTATACGTGATTCAGTTACTTAAATTAGAATGAGATCGAGTCGCTGGTTTTTCGCTAATGGGAAAATAAGATCTGTGAGGGAAATTAAGGCATACGGCATACGGCAGATTTGGTGTATTTTGGAGCTGGCTTGCCAATATTTATGAGTTAAATCGAAAATTTCTTTAAGGTAATAGAATAGTCACTAAGACTTATATATTACAAGACCAAAACCCAAATTGTTGCTATACTTTTAAAGTGACTTTAAATGTTGCTGCCAGAATAATTCAAATCTTTAGCATTGATTTCGTTACTTTGCTCTGAATTGACACAATAAAAATGTTTTGATAGGTAGCGTGGTAAATTACATATTATTTTCAATATAGAGAATTATCGTAATGATTTTATAACAAGGTATTCTTACATGAATTTAGTATGATCTTATGATTAGTTTTCAGTTAAAGTTAAACCTAGATATTTTTAGATAACCTTAATGGGCGAAGTGGTTTTGTGTTCACAAACTCTTAATTTATTCATTAAAAGTTGATCAAATGATATTAAATAAACATAAAAATAATAAAAAATAGGTAAAAATGTTTAATGAACTTACCAAAAATATCTTTGAATGATTTTATAAACGTAATTAATTGATTAGTATTATGAATCATAATTTATTACAATACTAGTTATTTGATATAGTTAGATATTAATTATTACACTTGTTACATATTATAATCCTTGCCAAATTTAAATTTTGAACATATTAATGAATGTAATCTTTAAATCTATAATCTTTGAATGATTTTATCAACGTAATTAATTGATTAGTTTTATGAAACATAGTTACATTTTTTTCAGTATTAGTTATTTGATAAAGTTAGATATTAGTTTGATAATACCTAAGTTATTAATATTTTGGTTTTTTTTTTTTATTTAAGATGAGAATTTGATCCGTGAATGGATTTACGTATTTTTATTAGGTAATTGTATTGAATTTATTTTTATTTATTGATGTAAAAGATAAGGTTAAATAAGAAGTAACTTTTGCATTGATTAAAAATAAAAATGATTGAAATATAGATTATTAATAATGAATATTATGTATAAATGTTTATTGAACTTACCATAATTATCTTTGAAAGATTTTATAAACGTAATTAATTGATTAGTATTATGAAACATAATTTATTACAATACTAGTTATTTTATTATAGTTAGTTATTACACTTGTTAAAGATAATCCTTGCCAATATCAATGTTGAACAAAGTACAGAATTTATTGTTTTAATATAATATTTATTTTATGTACCTAACGACTTATGTTACAGTAGAAATATGCTTCGATTTTAAACTTTAATATTTTTTTCTTATAGGAAAAAGAATCTAATTGTTAAATTGAATATTTCAAATATAAAAAAGGATCATTATTTTTCTAAATAGTGAATTTTAATGACACAAACAATTTTATTTAGGAGAAATGGAAAATTTTACTTAATACAAGTTTTTAAATTTAATGGTGTTAAAATTAGATATATTTTATTCAGAAACTAATTCGTTTTTCTCTAATGATTTTAATTTGTTTTTTTATTTACATATAATGTTGTTAATTGTTAACATAAAAACTTCTCAACTTTTTATATTTTTATTAATTTATATAGGGGCATTTCAGATTTATAAGCTTTGAATTTCTTGTTTAATGTGTATAGTAGTACTCACAGAATTCTAGACAAAATAGATATGGATTCATTGGCCTTTCTGTAAATATATAAAAAAAATATGTTATTTTTGTAGGTTACATTTTACAAATTTGACAATTGTATATTATAAATATATTTTATCAAACACATATTTGTTATGCAGTAACTACGAAAACAATAAATTATTAATATAAATAATTATTACAAAACTACATTGCAGAATTATACTTACTTAACTCATCATCATTAATATATACAGTTCTGGCAGTAATAAAATATTCTTTAAATAGTGCTCCTAGACAGAATAATATTTGTTTGTTATTTTGACTGAAAACATTTATTAAGTTCATTGGCATTTTCTTAAGAGTTTATTTTTTCTTGTTTACACAAAATGTTATATACTTAATAAAATATTTATTGAAAGTTATCTAATTAATCTTATAAATATTTCTGTCTACATCATTTATTATTATTATAAGAACCAATCAGTTCTGATGATAAATATTAGCAGGTACTAAATTTTATTAGCATAATATTTTAAACAACGTCAATTTATTTCAATATATTTATAAAATGGGTTTTATGAATGCAAAAAAATTCCAAAGGTAACTTTATTACTTAGAGTATATGTAAACAAAAAATAATAGTTTTTATTTAAATATTGGAGATACTAAAGCACTCAAAAATTTATTTATTGGTTATGTAAGGAACCCGAATTAAATTCCCAATATCGTTGATGGCAAAATGTATATCATATCCAAAGAAAACACTTTCATCCATTTCACTTTAGTTCTCTTTGAATTTCTCATTTTTATCCTTCCTTTTCAAACGGTATTAATGAATAAAATAAGTGCATGAAATATATATTAAAAGATAAATTTAAAGTTAGCAGTTGCAAATTGTTTGTCTTTTGTATTTGGTCAATTCTCAAATAAGATATTTCGATAACCCTCAAAAATATTAATAATAATGCGTAAATTATTTTGAGTTATATTTCATGGCATTCATGACAGTGTTACGGACTATCCAAGGATGTCCGTGCACAAATAAAATTAACACACACTTTCAAGCTAATTACTTTCTATATATTTAAAATTGAAAAGAAAACTCACGATATAGATATAATGAATGTAAAATACTGTTTTATAAAATGGTCTGACAATAATAATGCTCTGATGAGAATAACAATGTTCTGACTACTGCTCTGAAATCCAACTAACACGGCTCGCTATACGAGTCGTGCCTATAGCCAGCGCTTGCCTGGAATTGCTGTCGCAGCAATTCCTTCCAGACAGTCGCCGACTTACAATATTATATTACACCATTATATATCATACTAATATAGACTTATATACTAACTAATATAGACAGGGGTTCTTAACACCCCCCAACTTAAATGGAACATAGGGACCTACTGGTTCCGAATGTTCCTTCCCAAAAATTAGAAAAGTATATATATATATATAAATAAAATAAAAATAAAATACATTAATAATGTATAAAAATAATTAATACATTCTTATACTTATACAATTAATTGAAAAATAATTCAGAACAAAACGAAATTTAATTATTATTTGGTGACGAATTATCTGGTAGTTCCGGATTATACATTTTAATTATTCTATTTCTAAACTTAATAGCTAAACCACTAGCTACGGATATTACAGTTAATATTAAGATATACATAAGTACCATGTGAAATTCCATTTGAAATATTATTAAAGGGTCTGTTGTTACTTTTTGTAACTTACTTATTTCTACTAACCTTTTGGATAAAGAATTAAAATCGTGTAGGATACTTATGTCCTTTAGGTTCTGAGGAATAATATTTTTAAGACTTTCTGATAATAATGATTTGCGTTTTTTATTTTCTGGGATTAAATCAGTATAGATACTTCTATTAGATCTACTTGTCGGAAATATAATGGAATTTTCAGTATGGACTTCACAATCTTGGGAGGTAGTCAACCTTCCTACGCCTGAGATCTCAAATGTTACTATTTGTGGAGGTTCTGTACATTTGATTGTTACTAAAGTTGGTTGTGTATAAAATAACCATGCATTAGAATCCATTAACTTATCCCAAATGGGTGTTGTTAATGTTACCAATTTTATTTTGCAAGTTTCTGGGATTGTCTGATATGCTAAAAGTGCTACTTCACAAATGTTTGATCTCGAGAGGCGGTGAAATGTTTGACCACCTTTACATAATTTGTAGGTTCCTAAATTTACACATGCTTCCCACTGTTTCCCTGTTATGGTGAAAAATTCCTCATTATCATTGTTAATTACCAAATATTCGACTTCTGATTCAATTAAAATTAATGTATTGGTAGAATATATAATTGTTAATGAAACGAGTCGATACACATTAAATACTTTACTTGAAATCAAAGGTATTTCAATAGAAAATATTAAGTACTCGTCTTGCACGAAGATCCTTATTTCAGAGATTCTGAAAAGGCTAGGCATGGACTCAGGTGTTACTTCTATAGGGAGGTTGTTTCCCATGGGTAAGTTGATTTTAATTTCTTTTAATTCCTGTATTAATTTTCTGGGGGTAATTACGCTAGTGTGGATCTTACCATCCAGTGCTGCATTTATAATGGCAATAAGGTTTTGTGTTTTGTAAGCATACTGATTGAGAGTTACCTCGAATAAAAAGGCTTGTTCTAACAGTTTATTTTTAAATTCTAATTTGTTAATATTAACGATACTTTCTTTGGTCAGTCCTTGTAAATACTGCAAGTTATTTTCGAGTTTCTGATGATGTTCTGTGATTTCCTGCAAAGTGTGATTTGTGTCCAATATTTCTGCTTGTACAACTCTTGTTTTTTCTTTGACTAAATTAATATTCTGAATTTTGTTTTTTGGTGAATTCTTAAATCTGTTTAAATATTAATTCGGTGTCGATTCTCGAGTATGCACCATACAAAACGTTGATCAGGCGCTTGAAGGTGCCTCCCAATCCTCGGCGATTTCGAACTTCATAAGTTGAGTTATGCTCTATTGATAACATCGCGTTACGACGATTTAACTGGATTTCATACAAATATGGTCGGGTTGTAGTAGAAAAATTGGTGTATAAATTGATTACACATGTTTTCTATTTCTGCATTACCAAAGTGTGCTATCATTTGCTTACAAATTGTCCCCATTTCATTGTACTGGGTCATCAACTTATCATATTTTGTGGTTCAAGTACTAATGTCCACATACGTTACCAAAGTCCCATTTAGTGTGTGAAGTTCTGATCATTCCGTGAGATTCATAATAGAATCCTTTGTGATTCGGGAAGGTCGTAATGTTATAATTTTCTTGAGCTTCTGATGTACTATCCCATATCCACATTATCAGGATTACCATTTTCGGGAATGATAGATTTTTCTTGAAAACTCCAAGGAACGCCATGGTGAGTTTCCTAGAACAAATAATTTTCTGGTTTCATTTTTCATGGAATAACTTCAGTAAATTTTGGTGAATGGTCTGGTTTTTCTTGTTACTTTTTTTTATTGTTACATTTTTATTTGTCGGATTTACATCTAAAATTTCATACAGACCCAACCACTTTGGGGCCAGTTTGTTTTTTGCGGCTTTTTCTTGCAGTAAAACCTTTTATCCTACTTCAAAAATGTGAGGTTTTGCTGTCTTGTCGTACTGTTCTTTTGACTTACTCTTTGCTTCCAGCAAATTGCTTCTTGCAAAAGCCTGAGCTTCTTGCATTTGTCTTTTGACTTCGTATTGGTAGTCATTATAATTATATCGAGGTTCTGGTTCGTTATTGAAAGATGTGGGGATTTTCACAGAATTTCCATAAACCAAATGATAAGGTTGGAATTTCGTCGCTGAATGAACAGTGGAGTTGTGACAAAACATCGCATATGGGATCTTAGTATCCCAATTTAGTTGATCTTTTCCGATAAAGTTCCGTAAATATTCTGCTAAAGAGCGATGACTTCTTTCAAGACTTCCATTGCTCTGAGGGTGATAAGGTGTGGTCGACGTCTGCCGAATTTTAAGGAGTTTACAGACCTCTTTAAAAACGTTACTTAAAAATTCCGTACCACAGTCTGTCACCAGACTTTGCGGTATTCCGTGTAAGCACACGAATTTGGTCACGAAATGTTGTGCTACCGTATTTGCTTCATGATTCTCCATGGGGGAAGCCCATGCGAATTTAGTGAGGTCATCCTGTAGCGTTAAAATGAAAGAATTCCCACTATGTGAGCGAGGTAGTGGTCCTACGACATCTAGGAATATCTTTTCGAAGGCTCTGGTAGCTGTACTGGTGATCACCATAGGCTCTTTTGGTATTCTTGTCGCTGTTTTATTCTTTTGACAATCCGGACATTTTTTATGAATTGTTTGATTTCTTTTTCTCATCCCCTTCCAGTTATGTTCTTCATACATTTTATTGAACGTCCTGGTTAGTCCGTGATGTCCTCCTAGAGGGTTTTCATGTAATTCTTTTATTTTTTGTATTTTCTGGTCTTCTTAATTAATTCATCTCTGATGTAGATACAGACTTTGATGTTCGAATTCCAAAAGGTATTTCGAAACATGTTTCGGATGATTTCCCATTGTAGTCCGTCTGATTCACTTCCAATTTTTGGACAAGCAAGACTGGTTATGTTTAGTTCTATACACAATTCTTTAAGTTTCTTTAAACAAATATGGATTGATTGATATGTTGACTTTTGCCAGTGATGCTCCTTCGTTAATAAGTAAAATATTGCTCGTTGTTCTAACTGAATAACAGCTACATCAGTAACTGATTTTTGTTCTTTTCGCAATTTGTCCACATGTCCGAACTTCCGTCTCATTTGAAGGGCAGTACCTCGAGACATGACGAAATCTGCGGAGACACAATGTGCTATTGATGTAGTAGGTTCTGAGTCGAAAATAGTACCTGTTAGCTCAATTACATTGGTAGTAGGTTTAGTTTCGGTATTGAAAAAAAATTGATTATCATCAGAAGGTTCTGTATTGCATAGAGGTTCTGAAGGGTTTGAGATTTCTGGTGGTTCTGTGATTTTTATTCTATCGAAGTCATTTGTAGACATTACGCTATCTTTTAGTCTTGAAAGTTCTGACTTTGTTTTGGATCTAGTCGTGACAGTTCTGATTCGACTCAATGCGTCCGCGTTGGTGTTGCTTACACCTGGCTTATAGTGGATTTCATACTCGTATTCTTCCAATTTCAACCTCCATCGGATTAATCGGGACCCCGGGTCCTTTACGTTGAAAAGCCAGCTTAACGCTCGATGGTCTGTAATAATTTTGAATTCCTGACCATATAAGTACGGTCGATATTGCTTAACTCCCCATACTATTGCGCAAAGTTCCTTCTCCGTGGTATTATAATTTTGTTCTGCTTTGTTTAGAGTACGCGATGCATAAGCTATTGGTGGATCTTTCCCAATAGGTCCTTGCGATAATATGCAGCCAATCGCAAAATTGCTGGCGTCACATGTGAGATTAAACGGTTGTTCAAAATCAGGGTATTGTAGGAGAGGTTCTTTTGTGAGTATAGCTTTTAATTTTTCGAATGCTTCTTGGCAAATGTCTGACCAATGAAATGGAATATCCTTCTTTAATAACGACGTGAGAGGTTTTGCAATTTGCCCATAATTTGGAACGAAACGTCGGTAATAACCTGACAGTCCTAAAAATGATTTGATCTCCTTAGCATTTGTTGGCGTTGGAAATTTTACTACGCAATCAATCTTCTGTGGGTTAGGTCTCACCCCTTTGTCGGTTATGACATGTCCTAAATAGTTCACTTCTTTTCGCATGAATGAACACTTTGACGGTTGGAGTTTGAGATTTGATTCTCTTAATCTGTCGAATAACTTCTTTTAATTTCATTGAGTGATCTTCAAGGTTGAGGCATAAATTATGATGTCGTCCAAATACACAAATGCTTTGATCCCATTCAATCCTGTTAATACGGAATTCATTAGGCGTTGAAATGTGGCGGGAGCTCCTTTTAACCCGAATGGAACTCTTAAAAATTCAAAATGACCTTTGTCCGTAGAAAAAGCGGTTTTTTGGCAATGATCTGGGTGCATTTTGACTTGATGGTACCCTTGGGCCAAATCCAACGTAGTGTAGTACTTGGATTTTCCCAATTGGTCCAGAATTTCTGTAATGTTCGGTAGAGGATAAGCGTCTTCCGTTGATATTTGGTTTAATTTTCGGAAGTCCACGCACACGCGATACTTCACGACACCGTTTTCGTCGGGCTTCTTTGGAACTACGAGTAAAGGCGCATTCCAAGGACTTTTGCTCGGAGCAATAATGTTGTCCTCTTCAAGTTTCTGAATTTGACTATCAATTTCTTGTCTGTGCTTAAAAGGCAACCGATATGGACGTACGTTAATCGGTTGTGCGACCTCACTTGTTTTAATCTCATGATAAATCTGGTCGGTGCAAGTTAGTTTATCTCCATCTAAATGGAAGATATTTGAGTATTCCTCACATATTGGCATAAGAGATTCTCTTTCCTCTTGGTTTAGATGATCCAATTTTAATTTTTCTCTTAGGGCTTCTAAACGGCTTCTTCCGCTAGAAGTTTCTGGGATGTTCTGAGTTCTATAGACATTAACTTCCTCAAACTTATAAATAAAGATGGATTTCTTTTGTGCTTGAGTAATTTCCACTGAAGCCTCCGTGGGATTAATTACTGCTACTAATATCTGATTCTGGTGCACTTGGTTAACCGTATTGCTACATATGATAGACTCTGAAATATTTTGAGCTGGGATTAAAAGTGTTTCACCTTCTTGATATCCTGTGATAGGTATAGCGATTAAAGTTTCTGTACGAGCTTGGATTTTCATGTCACCGGTATCTGGTACTATAAATTCGTTAGTTTGATAATTAATAATCGTATGGTTCCCTATTATAAAGGGTTTTCCTAAAATTCCATCTTGTGCAATTGGAAACTTGGAATGTACTACTTGAAATTCCGCTTGCATCATACGCTCTCCAATTTGAATACATATAGTCGTCCGTCCTAATGTTGGAACTAACTGTTCGTTGATGCCCTTTAAATAATAAACGGTATCTTCATATACCATTACCTGATCCAAAAGTGAACCAATTTTAATTAGATTAAGATCACTTCCTGAATCCAATAAAAATGTAGCATTGGGGTTAATTGTCTGAGAGGTTCTGCATGTAAAAGTATTATCTGTTAAATTTGACTTTAATGAGAAGATTCTGGGAATGATATGGCGGCGCTTTTTATGCTCCCTACCGGACGTCCGCCGGAAGCACCCGGTTGGTTTTGGTTTTCCGAAGTCTCTGCTTGTGTTGCTCCATTCCTTTTTCCGGTAACATACTTTAGTTTCCGACATACATCTTTTGTGTGCCCTGGTTTTTTACAGTACTGGCAAGTGATAGTGTTTACCGTGGCTTTGGAGGTTCCGTGTGGCATGCTCGAAATTTTTGATTGATTTGTGCTGTTACCTCGGTTGGATCTACAGTCGCGGGCCCAATGTCCTGGTTTGTTGCATATATTACAAGAACCAATTGTTTTTTTCGTAGTCACAACGTTGCCCTTGTACAGTTTCTTAGATTCTTCTAACGATGTTTTAATCCGTTCCTCCTCTCTGGCGGCCTGTATGGGCTTTTCCAAAGTAGGGGGATTCCTGGCTTTTATAAAGTCCTTTAAATTTCCTAACCCTTCCATAAAAACTTGAATCACCTGTCGATTGATAGATCTTTCCATTGCCTGGGCTATTTCAGGTGAAAGATCTGCGGTTTCCTGTTCCACGATAAGGTTCTGTAGTGCCTCTATTCTCATTGAGTATGATAAAATATCTTCACCACTTCTCTGTTTAGTGGCATACAACTCTAAAAATAAATGTTGGGTGGTTCTCTCAGGTTCTAAACTCGTCTTAAGAGTTTCTCTTAAATCTTCCCACGTGTCAAAGGTTTTGAATTTAGTTACTTGTCGTGCTTTTCCGGTTAGCCTGGTTTGAATTGCTTGTAATAAACGCGGTATGGCATTCTCTACCACGCAAGACACGCATTTCTCTAGAAAAATTTCTAAATTTTCGGTATCCTTTCCGTCGAAGGATTTCGGTAGTAACCTAATGGCATCTTGTAATCCAATTTGGTCATTCGACATTGAATCACTTCGTCTTGAACTTGTATTATCCCTGGTCCTCATTAATTCTTGGATCTTGAGATCGATTAATCGGTTCAATTCTGGATTGTCTGTATTTTCTGTTACTGGTTGCTGGTTGTTGATACCACTAGTTCCCGTATCTTGATTGGTTGCCATTATTTTTATAGAACTTTGATTCAAAAACCACTCAATATTTGAGTTCGGTTGGTGAATCACTTCGTCTGCAGACCAATCAAAGATTTTCTCTCGTTTATCTGAATTTTAAAATTTTTCTGTAGGTTCTGAAATGGTAGTATTTTCTTGATTTTCTGTTAAACGTGTTTTTCGACTAACGCGACTTAAACTCTGATTTATTTCGTGAAGTTCCTGATTAACTTCTAATAAAAGATTGTCGGTCGCGGTGGCTAAATCAGCTTCCCTAATTAATAAATGGTCGACTGAAATATCACTAACTAGACGCTCAGAATCAGGATTGTTAGGATTTGAACACCTTACGGGCAAGCTTACTCTAGGAGAGGGGGTTAGGGTAAGATTGTTTGTTGTATCAGCCCCCCCGGAAATTTGATTCGGATCCGGATTCTGGCTCATTAATCTTTATATTGGGATTCGAAATTGTTTGTAATTATTCTTAAAACGTTAGGAAGCATGCATTTACAATACCGTTATTTTACTATAAATAAATACCTAATTATTAATGAAAATATTAACTAGATACTCACTATTTCACTACTTGACACTTGATATTGACGGTGAAAATGTTCAGTAAGGATCTGGAAACGAGTAGGCAGCTATTAAAATCGTCGGGTCACTCGTGGAAAATTACTACGTCGATCGTCCTTTTCGACTGCTAGATTGAATTGGTACGAAGTTCTACGCCCCGAAACTGCTGGCGCAGGGACCAATAATTAATTATTGGGTTTCACTTCGACGTTTAGATTTCGTAACGCGTATTATAACAGTTTAATGTTAATAATACAAAAACGTTGCGGCAATGCAACGACGCTCTCGTGTTTGTAAACAAACGACGGCGGCGCGCAGCTGTTTATCACGGCGGCCTCGATAAATCGTAATCGCGCTGCTCAGCTGTCTCTCGACGGCGGCGGCGGCGACGGCGGCGGCGATGTCCTTCACAGTTCGTTCGCTCTCGGCGGCAACCCGATCACACGATGAATTTTGTTAAGTCCCTTGTCGGGTACTCTCGTGCAATTTCGGTTTTAGGCGGCACTCGATGATGGTTCGTGCGTCTTCGAATAACGACGATGACGGCTGCGGCAATATTGGTGACAATTCCACGTATTATGTCGCCTCCAAATATGACGATCACGCAAAATTATTTGTTCGTATTATAGCCGTATAATATAATACGTGGTTGTTGATGTAAAGAGTTTCTGTTTAGAATGATCTGGTTCAATTGTTCGTTTTATTTTCAATAAATAAACTTTTGAAAGTCTGCCTGTTTGATGTCTGTAGTAACGAGATACTGGTATTTGGCGTATCCCACCGCTGCCACCAAAAATGTTACGGACTATCCAAGGATGTCCGTGCACAAATAAAATTAACACACACTTTCAAGCTAATTACTTTCTATATATTTAAAATTGAAAAGAAAACTCACGATATAGATATAATGAATGTAAAATACTGTTTTATAAAATGGTCTGACAATAATAATGCTCTGATGAGAATAACAATGTTCTGACTACTGCTCTGAAATCCAACTAACACGGCTCGCTATACAAGTCGTGCCTATAGCCAGCGCTTGCCTGGAATTGCTGTCGCAGCAATTCCTTCCAGACAGTCGCCGACTTACAATATTATATTACACCATTATATATCATACTAATATAGACTTATATACTAACTAATAAAGACAGGGGTTCTTAACAACAGAATATAAAATCATTTATATAAATTAAAACTTGTATCTGTTTAAATTTTTATATGACGATTTTAAACGTCTACAATATATTTTATGCTTTCCATTCGTCCTTATTTATCGGAACATCATACTTATCACAATTATAAGCAAACTTCTCAATAATTGGAGTAAATACTAAGAATAACAATTTACACAATTGCAATATAGATTAAGTTAATAATGCTAAAATACAATTCATCGTAAACCATACTCTGTAATAACTAATGTAAAAACTTACCATTGAATCCTTCGTTATCCCTCCGTCTATTCTTTAAGGTTGTTTGAAACGTCTCAAGATTGTCTGTGATGTTTAATTTGTAATTACAATTATCCGCACATGTTTAGTACCACACAATTAGTTAAATAGAAAAAAGTTTTAAACGTCTTATCTGTTATAACTTATAACTTATAAGCATTGATACGGTTACACTGTGTCTATATTTATTATGTAATGATAACAGTATTTTATTTATACGAACAGTCTAAATAAATCCCTACAGATGATTAGCAATAGCTCCAACTCTGAATTTATAATTGAATTAACCTTTTAGTAAACCAAGCAAAATCATCTCTGAATAAACTGAAATTCCGAAATTAGTGATACAATACTAACACTGTTGTGATGCTTGATTGGTATCAGCATCATGACGAAAGTCATACAAAATACAAATGCAAGGTGGCCCGATCCCTACTTCAGACCACAGCAGAAATATTGGAGAACCAATACCGTTCTTATAACCTGTTTATGTCAGATAGAAGGATAATCTTGGTCATCATTAGCTATAAAAATTGATTATTTTTTACATTTCGGTAACCCTTGACTTGAGTCAACCCTTAATAATGAGAATCGAAGCATTTTAATTTCTCTTAACCTAATGACTGTCCACATATAAAACTACATCATTGTAAAATAAAATAAAAATATACAAAATCGGTACATTCATTAATCCACTCAGAATCTAAAATCAAAACAGTGAACCAACCAACAAATGGTTATTACAGTTGCTGTTCACTCCAAAATCTAACAACATCCTAATCCTCTAGTCTCTCATTTTTCATCACGCATTTTTCATTTTACTAACCACAGCATACCATGCAGCGTCAAAAGACCCTTTAATTGTGACCGCCTAAGATAGAGATGAAGTAAACATATTTTGCACTGTTGGGTTCCATCACTGAAAATGTTTCCTGCTCATGTTTGTAATGTATGTTAATTATTATTATTATGTTAACGTATTTCACATTTCCTTTAATTATTTCGTAAACAAAATAACAAAAATATATAATAAATACTGGTTAATTATAAATAACTAAATATAATTTTACTGACAAATGTTCTAAAAATATATTTAAATTTAATCACTTTAAATATGGTAAATTTTTAAATCATCAACTATTATCACTCTAAATGACTTACCAAAATCCATAACAAAACAGTAGTTATAAAATCCATTATTTGCTATGCAAATAATATACCATACATTAATGTATATATAATATTTAATATAGATTTCACTAAGACGTTAATTTAATAGATACCTATTGATAAGATATGTACAAGTATTATGAAGGACGTTATATATTTTATCCAGGAAAAATAAAGTTATGCACAGCTACTTACATTTAAGCCCAGACCGTTGTAATTCAGCTGTTAGTTATAAGCCAACAACATAAATATAAAATAACAATTATTAAATTTAGTGAAATAAATGATTTATGAGAAAGTCGTATTCAGATAATGTACGAGCTTAAAGAATTTTTCATAATGTCACAAAAGAGATAACATTGCAATGATAACTCTGATTTTATTTTCATTTTTTTAATAATGACTTGTTTTTGCAATTCTTTAGTATTGAGACAATTTTTTAGACTTTTATTCAGACTTGAAGTGTTTTGGTTTTAAATATAATCATATCTGTCGCTCTTACATTATACAAGTTTCAACTGGCTGATTTAGATTCTATCACTTTATTTTAATACTTTCAATTACGTTGCGACTTTTTAAATGTTGTCTGTTAATGATGCAGCCTCAGCATTCAATGATGTTCTCTTGTCTCGGGTTAAAAAATTTGATTCACTTTATTGTGTAGTGAATTTACGCGTTGGGTGTCTATTACCTAAGAAACTTAATGCCAACATGTGTGCCAAATACATATTACTAAAACATAACGAAACAGAAAATACGTTCTTAATCATAAGCAACAATCTCTAACCTACTTTTGATATGTTATCAGGACACTGCTTCTGTAGAACGTGCATAATCCGTTTAATAATAATTGTTCTCTGACTACCATATAACTATAATTCGCACTATAATTTAATTAACTATTAGATACCTCCTACAACCCGTTTTCATTGTTAAAGATCTTGAAATATACTATTCATCTTCTCTTTCTTTCTCAATATCCCGAGCACACACTACGCTTACTCTTCTATCATGGAAGTTTATCACATCCTAGAAATTATTGTTTAAATATCACAAATGTATACCAATACGCATGATTCATCCAGTTGATCATAATAATTATGTTGTACAAATAACATTTTTTATTTATTATTATGAAGATTCTTACCACAGCAACCTAATAAAAAAAAAAATGTCATTAACAAATAATATGATGAGTATTAATGGCATCACAAATATATAAATGTCATTAAATGAAAATAACGTACATATTAAATGCACACATAAGTATGATACGTTCGAGTATTCATTATTGAATTTCTATTAAACGATGACGTACAGTAACTATTCAGTATAAAGCATACAAATACATTTTTATGATCTCTATGTCAGATATGTATGCTTAAATTTCAGTGAAATATGAATAAGTGTTATATAATAGTAATATTACAATATTAACTTAATACTAGGCGATATTATAACGCTGTGCGGGACAGCTATTAAATTATTTTAAATCATTGTATACAAAAAATGTTTCTGAACGAAGAACATCCGTCAGATGTCACACTTTACTACTAACACGTATATAAGTATGTTTTATGATTTTATTGCTAATAAAGTAATACATTTCAAGTATCCATGAATAATATTTTATAATATTCTATAATGTGTTAACTACTTAACAAAGCGATGCTATTTAAAAAAGGTTTAGATTTTACTTATATATAATCTGTAAGCTTACCGTCATAATCTAAAAAAAAATAAAATTTATTAAATTTATTATTAAGTGTATAATATGTTACGGTAAAAGTACGAATAGCAGTATAATTTACCGGTAAATCCTAGGTTTTGCCGACTGCTGACGGAAAATGTTCGAATTTCGGAGGAAATGAAGGAAATGTCAAACAAGCAAATTCCAACTGTATTAATTGGACAAACCGTCAAGGTTAGAATTCCGGAAGTCGATCGAAGTAGATGTAAGTTGATGTCCGCTCATTACTGGCTGCGGTGTTAAAAGTTGTGGATGGAGAATTTTATCGCCTAGGTACAAAAGCAGGAACACTCTCTCAACTTTTCCCTCGGAATCAGTTCACCTTATGAGAAGAAAATTTTTTAAAATCGGCAATAATTCCAGAGATCGAAATTGGTATTCGTCAAGCAGTATCACAACTGTCTCTAACTACAAAAATCATTCGGGGTTTGACTAAACTATTTTGAGTATGCTAGGTTTTACCGAAATCAATCTGTAAATGTCCGAAATTCGGACATTTACCATCAGTAGTCTTCAAAACCTAGAATTTACCGGTAAATTATAGGTTTTACCGCTATTCGTACTTTTACCGTAACATATATACTATTTTGAATGACAAATATATCGAAAAATAAAAAGTATTCAATTTCATATTTTAATTCAAATCAATTGTTAGTTGTTACCTTCTCGTGTTTTTGTACAATATCCTGAAACAAATAATACTGTCAATATTATAAACGCTTTATAGGAAATCATAGTTATTGTTCAGACGAATAAAAAGACGAACAACTATTAACTTTGCTTAGCAAGAAATGAATAATATGACTATGTTCAGCATAGTTACGATAAAAACTTTATAGTTTATTTATTAAAAATGTACGTTTTAAAAAAACAATTATTTGATGTCTGTTTTTGAAGAACCGTTTGAAAAAAAAAGATATGTACACATATTATATGTACAAGGTAACGTTTTTTTTTGACGTGTTAACATCTTTACCCCCCTCCCAAAAAAAAAAAAAAAATGTGTGTAAAAAAGTTGTTCTAGAGTGAATTTGGAAATTTGATGTAACGAAAAAGTGTAACGGAAGTTGCGCAATTGTTGTCCACGCAGTATGACAGCCACATTACCCCACTCTATTGAACGCGTCCGTGTGGCAGCCATGACAACACATCAACATTGAGCGTCAGATACACACTCTGACACACACTTATTATTTTTATACACACATTTATAGTTCAATCTTTGAACAATATTCATCAAAATATAGAACATTTGCAAATTTTATTGTAGTTAAAAATTTAGAAAAGGCTCAATTTGTATAGCTTAGTATTGAAATTTTAAAACAAAGTTG
The DNA here is from genome assembly GCA_022818045.1 of Neotoxoptera formosana. Lineage (NCBI taxonomy): Eukaryota > Metazoa > Arthropoda > Insecta > Hemiptera > Aphididae > Neotoxoptera > Neotoxoptera formosana. Next base: position 62,152,826 of record CM040632.1, on the reverse strand, counting down.
ATAGTTAGTTGTGTAACCAACAAAACTAAAATATATTATATTATCATGGTTTCTTTTTATAGGAATTTTAATTGAAAATTTGAACAAAATTAGATATTAAACAAAGTATAATAATGTCAGTTATTTTGTTTATATTAAAGGTATTATTCGTAAAAAACTTTAAACTTTTAAAGTATACTGTTATAACTGAAATTATTCTATACAGAATACACACAATAAAATTTTGAAAATTCAATATTCTCAGCGAAACGTAATTCAACCTACCGTATTATTAATAGTAAAATCAACTACTTTAACAGCATAAAATATACTTAGTTATGTACGCTGGCAGACTGTCGTCACTCACATTGGTTTTTCGTATACAATGATTTTATATCTTTGAATTCAATTAGATTTAAATTAAATAAATCCATAATAATTACTGTAATTATTACAGTGACCCATTCGAGATCTATTGTTTAGCACAGTGGTACTATCTTCCTGACCTTTTTTTAGTTCAATGTTAAGAATTAAATTTAATTGAAATAATACGACACGTATTATATGTATTTTATAAAAAAAAATCATTTTTGTAAGTCTATAAAATTCAATGAATGAACTATATGTACACGGCAAGAAAAAATGTGGCGTGTAAACCACTTATGCACTGCCGGCTGATTGCCCTAATTTGTCAGATTTGTTAATTGTTCATAAATCAAGATATACCGATTTGCCCATGAACTGATGTACATTCAAACAGAGTTATACCAATTACCACTGAATCTTATATTTATTTATTTAAATCAAAAGAGAGTCGGGTGTATAACTAAGTAGTATATAACATATTTGTATTAATGTATAATTTTTGGTTCAACTAATTATTATTTAAATTAATTTTCCATAATCAGGCTCAACAATTGATGTGATTTCCTCAGAATACCTACCTGGCGTACAATCGAGAAATTCATATTTTATTTCAAACACGACAATTCCCACGTTTAGTGAAAATAGATTTGTTTTTTCGCAACATAAGTGATATAAAATTAGAATTTAGTGTGTAGTGTAAATGTGTATAACATTTTGTTGATATATTTTTTTATACTTAATCCGTGATTGTATTAATATGTTGGATTCTTTTAATTTTCCTTCTGTAAATACTTTAATATGATCTATTCCAAATGCAGTGAAATTAAATTTGTTTTTATTTTTGTAACACAATAAATTGTTATTATGTCAGAATGTAGTGTACAGTTATATAAATGTTTTTGGTATTGATTATTTTTTCATATACCACGTTTCCATCATTTTACTAGCAAGTAATAATGCTGTGAACATAATATGAGTGTTATACTGTAGTTGTATCTATTGTGAATTATATAAATTCCGTAAAAAAAAAAAATTCCTTAAAAATGTACTATTACATATAAGCGAACTTGCAACAACAGGATTTTATTTTATATTTCGTTTACAACTGCAGGTGTAACTGCTTTTGCATCACTTTTATATAAAAGTTACAATATGTTAATAAAGTGTGTTGCTTATTTATCGACAACGTATACCTCATTTCAACCAGAGAAACAATGGAAAAAAAACTGAATTTATGTCACTTTTTTAAAAAATTGTATGAACAAATAATGTAGGACGTAGGTACATACATATTGGCTACTAATGCATACATAGTAGGTATGAACATTAAACTCTCTTTAAAACGGACATTTTATAAGATTGAATCTTTTTTTGTATCAAAATCCTAATCATTTATTTTCTCATAAGTATGATTGAACCCATTGAATATAACTGTTGAGTGTATAATTTTTTAATTATGACTATACAGATATGATTTTCACTTTAGTATCTTTAAAATGAAATAATTTTATTTAAACGACTTTGTATAAATGAAGCTGACTTACTCCGATTATCTTCGACTTGATTTAAATACTGTTTATAAATGATGTATTAACAATAATTTCTTTTTCAATATGAATCAACGTCATATATTGACGTTTCTAGAGCTCGAATTATTGTTTGGATTTATAATTATAATCTCAATAGTGCAATATTGCATCGGACTTTGGGGACTATTGAGGACCTTGGTAATTTTTTTGATCCCAAACCTATATTTGACTGTCATATTACTAGCATTGTTAATAGATCATACAAAATATTGGGTTTTATTCAGCGTAACTGTGCTGAATTCAATGATCAACTTGCTTTAAAATCCATATATTGTTGTTTGGTACGTTCTATTTATGATTATAGCTCAATTATATGGTTTTCTTAACAATCAGGTCTTTAATAGTTTAACGTAAACTTGAAAAAAATCGACAAAAGTTCTAAGGATTCCTCTCTTGGAACTTTGTATGTTCCATACCCAGAGAACCGCATTTTTCACCACTTTTATCAATTCTTAACCTCGAAACACTAGAACAATGACGTTAGCGTTTAGATATAGGTATACTTTTTTTAGTTTATTGTTAAGAATCAATTAAATTTAAACAATACTACACGTATTATATGTATTTAATAAAAAATATTCATTTTTGTACGTCTATAAAATTCAATGGAATGAACTATTATGTACACGTCAGCGAAAAATATTACTCGTTAACTACAAACGCACTTTGAATATAACATATGTATCAACAACATATAACTTATTTCAACTAAAGGAACAGAGAAAAAAACAATTATTTGATGTCTGTTGCTTAAGAACCGTTTGAACATATACGATATGTACACAGACGAATACATGATATGTACAATATAGCCTTTTTTTTATGTACACATTTATAGTTCAAATTTTGAACAAAATATCGAACATTTGCAAATAATATTAAAGTTACAAATGTATAAAATGCTCAGTTTTTATAGCTAAGGATTGAAATTTAAACAAAGTTTATTGTTAAAAGTTAGTTGTGTAATCAATGAAACTAAAATATATATTAACAGGGTTTCTTTTTATAGACATTTTAATTTAAAATTGGGACAAAAAACAAAGTACAACAATGTCAGTTATTTCGTATATTTTAAAAATATCATTCGTGAAAACTTCAAACATTTAAAGTATACTGTTATATTTTATATGCACAACGACATTTTTAAATACAATGTTCTTAGCAAAAATTAATTCAACGTACTGTATT